>CM060176.1:63164564-64364564 GCA_030549775.1 Tamarix chinensis | reverse complement strand
ACAAGCCCAAATATATAAACTCAGTCTTTCATTTTGATTATCAATTTAGATATTTTAATTATTTCCACCATGCTATAAGGCAACTCATCAACTTAAAAAAATTACTATTCAGAGTAAATAGTATTCATGCATGTTGATATACACCAAGAAACACTTAGGCAGAACTACAGGTTAATTATTCATGTGAATTACTATTTACATCACCTATTATTCAAACTAAATCACAATTTTTGAGAAATTAAAAGGCCACTGGCTTACCACGACATATAAGATTAAACTAAAGCCTTTCAACTATTTTATCCATACTTATATTAAAGAATAATGAACCATTTAAATTTAATTATAAATTTGATATATAATATAACCCTTTGTTTTTGGGAAAAAACATATAATCATGAGTTTTTAACTATTAGTGTTTATACCTTTTTGCACCATATGACATGATGCAAGAGCATCTCCATCACATTCTTCTCATCTCAAAGGAAAAGAGTTAGTATATTTGGATGTAGCGTAATACCTCAAATTTTAGCTAACCCTAATCCCATTTAATTAATATCGTAACCTAATTCTAATCTCAAAAAATTAATATTTCTATCTTAACATACCTCCCTAATCCTAAATTTTTCGCTAACCCTTATTTTTATTTCAAGTTATTAATATATTTCCTAATCTAAACCTAATCCTAAATAATCATTTAATTTAATTATCATATTTAATACCCCAAAAAATTAAATAATAATAATAATAATAATAATAATAATATAAAATTAAAATTTATTATTTAGTTGAATTTTGAGATTTTATTTTAAATATTTATTCTAGAATATTTTAAAGGTAATGTATAATAATTTTATTTATTTATATAATTATCATTTTATTTTTGGCACTAAGCCAAAGTTATCCCAAAATCCAACCTAAACTCCAAAGTTTTTCCTTTTTTTTCTTTTTCTCCTTTCCTTATTTTTCCTTTTCTTCCATTTTCTCCTTCTAGGTTGGGTCATTCCCTGCCTAATCTCCCTCTCCTTCTTTCTCCCTTCCTTTCTTCTCCCTAGTTTACCCAATCTCTCTCCTCACTTCTTTTCTTTCTCCCCTTGGACAGCAATCCCATTTTCCTTCTTTCCTTTTTTTTCTCCCTCTCCTCATTTCTTCTTTTCCTTTTTCTCCTTGTCTTCTTCCTTGTGCTTGTATCCCTAGCATCATCATCCATCCAGTTCCATTTTTTCCCTTATAGTTACCCTCGGCACCCATCTTGGCCTTCCCTCCTTCTCTTCTCAGCCATGCACGTTGGCATACACCCCTACACACCCCTTGCACCTGGTCATCATACCCCTACACCTACCCTTGCCCTGCCTTACTATTAGCCCATGTCCTTTCCCCAATAGCCTATCACGCCGATCACCCCCTATTGTCATCCACACACCCTTATCTCCCTTCCCTACCTATCAATACCCCCTTCAATAAACCCTCACCTATTTCTAAGCAACCCCCCATCCAACTCTACTAACACCATCAATGCATGGCCATGTTCACCCCTAGTGCCTCCCCTCCTCCCACCTTGCACTTGACTTATGCTTGTAGAGTTCCCTTCCCCCTCCTTCTTCCCTTCTATTTTTTCCTAAGCTTGCAGTCGTTGTAGGCTTCACCCCCTCCCTATAGTGCCACAACCATTGACCACTCCTCCCCTTAATGCGGCCATCGCACCTTAGTCACCTTACATAGGTGTCTTAGCTTGTGCAGTCACCCCTAGCAACCCCTTTCTCTCCTCCCTCTCCCCCTCATTTCTCCTCCTCCCTCTTGGTTGTGTACCCCTGCACCACCACTAACCACCAGTCCCACTGGCTTAAACATCCCTCCACCAACATGTTCTAGTACCAACACTACCCTTAACCCCACACTCCTAAACCCCACCTTTTTTCACAAAAAAAATTAGCAGTCACTACCGTGACCACCACTGCCCCTCCACACCATTTTTCTCCCCCATTCTTGTCACCACCACTTCCTTTACTCTCTTTGAGTTTTTATTAGCCTAGATTCCTCCTTATTATTCCTTTGTTATGAAAAAGAAAGGAAAAGGAAAAGATAACCTAAGTTTGGATATTTCCCTTTTCTACGTTCTATTCTGGTGATAATAGGAGATGAGACATAGGTCATTCATGCTTAGAGACCTAAGCCATTTCGGTAAGGATCCAATAATAGCTAGGGCCTTGTTTTGATTAAAATATGACCTTATTATGTGTTATGTTAAGACATGTGTGAAATTTTAGATGGTCTAAGGTTATATGTGCAGCTTGGTGTGGCAATGGCTAAATGTAAGAAGATGTGCGGACATAATTGTGTCGGTTTAAGTGTTGATGTGTATCCCTATTTTAGGACACTGTCTGTCTAAAAATTTGGGGGTCTTTATGTTGGATGCCATATGAATTACGTAGGGTTCTAAGACCTAGGGGAATTTTTTTTAAATTGTGAAAAGTGGCATATAAGGTACTCTAGGGTGTAATTTAGCCTAGAATTAGTTGGAGGTGCTATACAAAATAAATATGGTGGCAATAAAAATTTCTAGGATAAGTGCGGTATAGGAGGGTTAATCATTAACGAGGTGAGTCAAACCTTATTAGAGTTATGTCTAAAGGTCATTATAGTAAGGATTGGTTTTCAAGAGTGAATGTGGGGACTAATGATGACATTTCTAGGTAGCTATACATATTTAGGGAATGCTAAGGGATAAGAAGTTATTAAAAAGGTGGAACTAAGGTTTTGGTAAGTCAAAGCATGAAACCCTAGGGGTAGGTTATTATCATATGTAAGAAATGGGGTGTTTGGGCTGTAACCTTAAATTATGATATCAATCATGTCATTTAGAGGTTGTGTACCAAATTAAATAGTTATGCGGGATAAGTGTAACCACCATGAGGAATCTGGGTTTTGAGAGGGGTCCAATTTAGAAGGCTATTATCATATGCACGGAGTGGGGGAGTTAAACTAAAAAAATTTAATGGATGCCTAATCATAGTAATATATTCTTAATTATGGAGAATTAGGGCTAGAAATGTAGTAGATAAGGGACCAAGCTACCTAGGGAAAAACTATGGTTTTAAAGAGTAACCCTAGAGGGCAGTTGTTATCATATGTGAGAAATAGGGGCAATAGGATGTGAATCATGATAATAGGGGATTCTAATGATAGGTTTTGGTTTTTTTCTGTAAATTAGGGACTCAGAGAAGAACTAGGGGGTAAGGAAATTCCTAGGGTTATAAAATTAGGGTTTACAAGGTGATAGTATTGTCCCGAGGTAGTAGTAGGCCAGGAGCCACACTTGAGTTGTGCATGTTTGCGTGTTGTATCTAGAACAAATAAAATATTAATAAGAAACTAATCACTTAAAGTAGAAGATCAATTGAGTAGGGCCTAGTTGTGCTTGTTGGTCCAATGGAGAGAATAGAGGCCAAGATCGTTCTACCGTGGAAGTAGTACCCTACCATTCTACCAATGAGAAGAGTGGGGTCCCAAACTCAAGTAATAAAACTCTTAGGTAATAATAACTTTTGGGAAGACACTAATTAATTACAATGGAACATCAAGTGGGTCGGGACCAATTCTACCTTATTTACCGATCCACCAGTGAGAATAGTTGTCAAGAGCGTTCTACTCTACGATTGTACTTTATATACTTATCCACTAGTAAGAATATTAGCTAGGTTTGTGTTGCCCTAGGGTTTTTCACAATCCTATACATAGTCATGGAGCATTCTACTCCATGGTTATACTTTATATACTGGTCTATTAGTGAGAATAGTGAAATATTGGTCCACATGAAGTGGCACCCTACCGTTATTGGTACCTCTCATTCCCATGAGAAATGACCCCATCTTAGTCTATACTGGTGAATGAGGATTCTAAGAATGATTTTTTTTCATAAGATGATATGATTGGGGTAGAGTATAGTTGTTGTGTCCATTTTTCAGGACTAGAGAAAGTGACATCCGACCATTGTCTTTTTCAGTTTTCCTCACATAAATGTTTTGCTTTTATTGAATAATGGTTTTGTATTTTAGTATTTTTTTTGGGAAAAAACACTTAGCCCTATTTATGTTATGAATTGCTACAATGCTTTGCTTATCGTGGTTTGCGTACCATTTTTAGGGCCATAGATATACCAATTACAACAGTAACACCCCCTTTATGGTTGGATGACTTTATGTTAAAAAAAATTCCAATGGTAATTTTTGGGGGTGTTACAAGTTGGCATCAAAACCTTCATTCTAACAACCACTCTTTTTTTTCTAGAAAACGTTGGTACAAATGATTTTTTCCTCAAGCTTTATAATGGTTGTTGTCTTTTAGAAACTTTAATTTCTCTAAAAACCCAGATACACTTGTGAGAAAATAAAAATGGGTAGCCTGGGTAACCTCAAAATGAGTGAATGTGTGATAAGTATTAAGTAAACTAGAAGATTCCAACCAAACATGCCTTTTATTTTGTAGCTAGATGATTGAGATGAATGGAAGGGTTGGGTGCTTGGAGGAGACCTTTGAGGCCTTCATGGAGTTTAGGCTGCACTAGTCCCAAATTCATCCACCACCACCATCCTTGCTTCATCCTCAAGAGGGCGTTGGGGAGGACTGGCTCTAGAAGGTCATTGGACACCACCCTCCACTATAAGCTAGAAAGGATAACCCCATTATTCTAGAGGTGTGGATCTACAATATGGACCTACTTTTAAGGTGGTTAATTATCCTTTGGCTTGACAATCGAGAATCGTGACATTCTTTCTCCAAGGAGTTGTAGATGCTTGGTGGGTAGGATATCATACCTTGACGGGCCATATATGTCCTGGGAAGATTCTAAGGCAGTAATTCACACTAAGTTCTATCCAAAGAGCCTCCAAAGGGACAAGTATAAGGAATTCATGCAGCTCACCAAAGGAGGCATGATGGTGAGGTGGTATTATACCCAATTCACTGAGCTTCTAAGGTTCTCCCTAGGTATAGTGGCTAGTAAGCCAACAATGGCCTACCATTTAGAGAAAGGGCTCTATTTCTGTATCCACTAAATGATGGGAAAAGTGGATTTCCCTAATTTGGCCACCTTGTATGAGTGGACATGCATCATGGCCACCATGGTTTTGGAGTAAGCATCTATGCTAGGAAAGAGAAGGCTAGAGGCACAGGGATCCGGAGGTAGGACCCAACCATGAGGAGGTGGACTTTCAGGACATTTGTAGAAGGGACTTATCAGCATATAAGAGTTACTGAGGGATTTTTCAAACTGATGGTGTAGAAGGAACCATCCAGGATGTGATTGTGGAGGTTGGCCATCGTGATACAGAATCTATGGCAAGCTAGGCCACTGTCCTTTTGAGTTCTAGAATCAGAGAACCTTCCATCAGCCCAAGGAGATCGACTCCAATAGATGGTTCATTTAGTGTTATAGCAGCAAGCCTACTAGCAATATACCTACCAGTCAATGCCTTAGAAATTTCACCATAGGGCACCTGCCCCAGCAAGAGCACAAAACCAAGAGACTAAGGGTAGATCGCAAGGGTCCCGCCCTTTTCCTTGAAGAGGTGGACAAGCATAGGGTACTAGAGGATTCCAAGGTGGTTATCAAGGATGTTAGTCAAGTAGATGCGTAAACATCATCAGCTAGTCAGAGGCTGATAGACACCTAGACATAGTCATGGGTACGTTCACCATCCTTTCTCTGTTAGTGAATGTTCTATTTGGTTTGGGTACCTCTTTATCATTCGTGTCTCTTGCTTTTGTTGCTAGGGTTGCCCTGTCACCGTCTATTAATGTAGCCACAACTGTGATGTTACCCTCAAGAGATAGATTGGATTGCACTAGGCTTTACTAAGAGGCAGCATTAGTGATAAGCAGGGTAGGCTTCTTAGTGGACCTTATTGAGATGGATCTATGGGACTTTGATGAAATACTAGGGATGGATATGTTTGAGAGATACTATACAATGATAGACTATGGATAGGAACATATGGTGTTATGAGGCCCATGGGGTATTAGGGTTTCATATAAGAAATGCAAGTCTAAGCCCACCGTCAAAGTGGTATATGCAATCGCACTACATGCATTGATGTTGAAGGGGTACCTAATGTACCTGTGTAGTGTCTAGGAGTTTAACAAGGATATAGTAGCCCTAAGTGATATTCTTGTGGTTCTAGATTTCCTTGATGTGTTTTCGAAGGAGATCCTAGGTATGTTGCCAGTGCGCAAGATAGAATTTACCATTGACCTAGTCCTAGGGACTAAACATGTGTCAAGGGCCCCTTAAAAGATGGCATCGGTCGAGTTGAGAGAGCTACAAGCTCAGTTGTAAGAGTTATTAGCGCATGGATACATCCACTCGAGTGTATCTCCATGGGGAGCACCCGTCTTATTTGTGGAAAAGAAGCTTCATCTATGAATTGACTACAGAGGATTGAATCCGTTAACACTCGAAACTAGTATGCATTTCCAATAATTGACAACCTTTGTAGCCAGCTTTAGGGTATGACTATTGAAATACTCCAAAATCCTAATTTAGGAATTTTGGAAAAATAAGGATTTATTAGGAAAATTAAGTAAATAAATTATCTTATTAAAATTAAGGGGATTAATTAAGGCAAAATAAGGAGAAAATAATAAATACATTATTTAGGAAAATTTGGATATTTTACTAATTAACATGGAAGTTCAGGAAAATTTGTCCAAAATAGCCAAATTAATCTAAAAAGGAATTCAATTATTATTATTATTATTATTATTATTATTATTATTATTAATTTTAAATATTCAAAAAAAATGCCATATATCCCAACCCATCCATTTTCTCTTTCTTCCCTTTTCCTTTTTCTTCTTTCTTTTCCATTTCCTTTCTTCCCCATCCCCCCGATTGGGCTGGCCCGTACAGCTCAAACCCCTCCCTCCTTCAGCGCGGCCCAGCCCCACATGGCTATCCTTCCCTTTTCCTTTGCCTGTTCCCCCCAGCCGGTCGATCCTTTCCTTTTTCTTTCTTTCTTTTCTTTTGGACCGCCCACTCCAGCCTATAGTCCCTCTTCTTCTCCCCCAATCCTGACCTACACTACTAAAACCTGCCACCCCTGTTGCTGACAACCACCAACTCTGTCAGGCCCACCTCCTCCTCCCTCCCCATCGCTTTCCTTTCCTTTTTCAACCCCAACCAGCCTCGCAACTTCCCTCCACACGTGCCTCCCTTTCCTTTTTGCCCGCCCCCGACCTAACCTACCATAGTAGGACTGCACAGCCTGCCACCATTGGCCAGTGATACTGCCTCATCTGCCCCACCAGCCCCGGTTGTCCTCTTCCTCCTTCGTCGTTTCCCCTACAAATTAGCTTATAAATACCCCATTGGCAGCTTGGGTCGAGCTTCTGTTTTGGCAACCCAAAAATCCTAACCTTGCACAACCGCCTGATCAGATCTTTCTTCCGCCCCCGTCTATGATTGCCACCACCAACGCCGCTCGCCAAATCCTTCCCTAACATAGCCCTCTATAGAACTGAGTCACCCACCTCCCTTGCTTTGCTCTACACAAGCCACCCCAGCCGTGCGAGTCAGCCCACTTTGCCCCTTCCCCGCCCTTCGCGCCACTGTCTGCTGCCAATTCCGTCATAACAGGCACCTCCTCCACCCTCCAAAACATCTAAGGGAATCGACCATACCTCCCCATACCTACATCTTTCCCTTCCTCCCTCTCCTTCTCCTTTCTCCCACATCCACCACCTTCAACCACCGCACCTGACGTCGTGCGCTGCAACTTCCGGCTGCACCACCACCTCCATTCCACCCCTCTCCACCCGAGACACCTTCCACCACCTCAAACACCCTCTCATTTCCTCTCCTTTAGCCTATACCCCCATCTCTCCACCTCTCTTCCTCCTCCACCGCTACCACTACCGCTGTAGGTTATGCCACCAACCCTAAGTGGTATTCTAATTTCTCCCAGCCCTTAAACTCTTTTTCTATAAGTGTTAATAATTTTTAGTAATATTAATAGTATTACTCATAATAATATTATTATTGTTATTCTTATTATCATTAATGTTGTTGTTGTTGATGTTGTTGTTATTATTATTATTATTGTAACACCCCAAGATTCACTATTTTTTTTAAAAAGTGGCAGTAATTAAAATAGAAATTTGTAAATTAAAACTCATGAATTCTAAGGATGTTACCGCCACACTTAGTACCAAACTAGTTCTCTCCGACCGTTCTAGTACCAAGTGCTAAGGTTAGAAGAAAAGTAATAATCAATTATAAATTGGGACGATCTAAATTCCAAATAAGCATTAAATGGTTGTAAAATAAAATCAGAGTATATGAAATGAATTATTACTCATATTCAAAAGAGAAATAACTTACAACCAATAAAAGATTCATTTAAAATACTCAAGACAAGGTAATTATTCAAAAGGATAAATTTGATACAAACAAAATAACAAACGGACATAAATCGCATAAAGAATGAATATGGCCACACGACTCTTGAACTTGATCCAACCAGAAGCTCAACACTCAGCCTCGACTGATTTCTTGTCCACCTGCACAAAGTCAGAAGGCCATACTACTCATGGGAATGAGCAACACCCATGAAAAGGGTAATCAATACGCTACGTACTGAGTAAGGTAACCGAGCACTAAGGCCAACACATAAAATCACATAAACCATGCATAAGAATAAAAGAACATAAAGGTCAACATGATAACATATTAACAAAAAATCATTTAGGTGGATACAAAAAGGCCCATTGATAGTCTAAATTAATTATTTAATTAATCTCTAATCAGAAATCGATTCACACCATGCTTTTTTCATATCCATGTGAGTACGGAAGCCTCCACTATTATAGCCGGTGGATCGGAGGCACATAGGGTATCATACCCTAACCACTGTTATAGTCAGTGGCTCAGAGACACATAGGACTACGCGTCCTAACCACTATTCCTAACCGATGGATCAGTTGGCCCCGGCTCACATGGTGTTCCACTGTAAGTAATTAGTATCTTTTAGGTGCTTTAGTAAAACTTTGATTTGTGTTTATTGAGTTCGGGAACCCCCACTATTATAATCGGTGGATAGGTCACACATAGGGTAAAAACCCTAACCACTATTATACCTGGTAGATCGGTCACACATAGGAAAAACCGTAACGGGATCCCAGTCCCGTCTTCATATCTTCCACTTTAAGTTATTAATATCTTAAGTGTCTTATTCAAAAGATTTCACCCTAGACATGCATGAATCATTCACTTTCCACTTCACACATCACAAATTATAAATTTCATCCTCATAATTACACTTAATTACCACAAACACATGATACCACCAAAACTCTAAGCAGCCACACCAAACCCTAATTATCCACAAAACCCTAGCTCATTCTCCTACGTACCCTTATATTGTTTCACGTACTAATGTCCATCCAAAGTGTTCAACCACCCAAACAATGCTTACATTACTTTCCTCACATCCCAAACCAACGTTCCATACGCAAATTTCACTCCCATGCAGTTGTTATGCATCTCATGCCAACCCTAATACCACCATGCAAACTCTAATACCACCATGCAACCATTAATACCACCATGCACCATTAATATCACCATGCAAACCTTAATACCACCATGCATAACTCAAGATTCTGTCATACAAAATACTAAATTAAATCCACACAAAACCAAAGATCCATCCATACCAAACCCTAGATTCAAACCATATAAAACCCAATATTCATCCATACCAAACCCTAAATTCAAACCATATAAAACCAAAGATTTATCCATACAAAACCCTACATTAGATCCTCCTATACAAAACCATAATTTAGTTTCTTCCATACAAACCATAGATTAAATTATCTCAAACAAAACCATACAAAACCACAAATTTGATTCTCCCATGCAAGACCATAACTTAGATTCTCCATCACAAAACCATAAGTTAGATTCTCCCATAAGAAACCATAAGTTATATTCTCCCACTCAAAACCATAAAATTAGATTCTCCCTTATAAAACAATAAATTAGATTCTCCCATAAAAAATCATAAGTTATATTCTCCCACACAAAACCATAAATTAGATTCTCCCATACAAACCATAAATTAGAGTCTCCCATATAACATCATAAATTACATTCTCCCATACAACATCATAAATTAGCTTCTCCCATATAACATCATAAATTTGATTATCCCACATAAAACCATAAATTATATTCTCTCACATGAAACTCTAAATTCCCCAT
Organism: Tamarix chinensis; assembly: GCA_030549775.1. Lineage (NCBI taxonomy): Eukaryota > Viridiplantae > Streptophyta > Magnoliopsida > Caryophyllales > Tamaricaceae > Tamarix > Tamarix chinensis. The sequence goes on along the minus strand of CM060176.1, from coordinate 64,354,306 downwards.
TTTATTCCTCCACTCAAAGATCATTAAAATACTTAGGTCAACTCATTTCCCTTTAGTCAACTTACTTCCCATTTTCCATTTTCAACCTTTCTCCCACACAAACCACATCAACACCCTCACATGCATGTCTTATAGGGCCAAAATACATATCATCACATATACATAATACAGATGCCATATAACAACACAAGAACATGCTTGAACTAGAAGTCATACCATATATGCAATAATTACAATAATAACATAGGATGCATAACATACAAGACATACAATGCACATTAAACACAATAGGCCTTACTAACCCCTTACCTAAAACGATACTGGTCTTGGAGCACACTCCTACGCCTCCTTAGGGCTTCGACAATAAAATATCATATTAATAAAAATAACATTAACAAATTTATAATTTCACTAAAGATATAAGAATTAATATAAATATTATAAAAGTTGATAATATAAGGGTTTAAAGATTTAATTTCGATAATGATAATAATGAAAATAGAAATAATACTAATAATAATGCAAATAGGAATAATAATAACATCAATAATGATAATAATACAATAGTAATAATAACCATAACAATAACAATAATAAAAAGGACATTATTCAAAAATAAAGTGAAATAAGGGCTTCGGCTCCTTTACCTAAATAATACTAATAATAACAACAATAATAATAATAATAATAATAATAATAATAATAATTGCAAAACTAATAGTAAAGTAGTTGTAATATTAATAATGGAATAATAATAGTAGTAATTAGTAAAAATAAAAATAATTATAATTATAATAATAATAACATATTAATATTAATAATAGTAATAATAGAAATAATAAGAAGAATAATAATAAAATCGAATGAAAAATACAATAGGGCTTCGACCTTTAACATAAATAATAATAAAAAAATGAAAACTAATAATAATAATAATAATAATAATAATAATTAAAAATATAAATATTAATAATAATAAAATAGTATTTATACTCAAATAAATGAAATAAATTAAATTAAGGCTTGTAAAAATAGGGAAAAGGGTTAAGAGGGTCTAGGGTTCAACCATTGGCTAGAGGTTATAGGTAGAACCGGCAGTGGTGCATGGCGGCGACGGTGGCAAAAAAATGGAAGGAAAGAGGAAAAGTTGAATGCTGGGAAAAGATAGGGAGAATGAAGGTGGAAATAAGGGTGATTATGGTTGCCCAGAAGGAGAGGAGTAGAATGATGGTGGTGGCGCAGCCAAAGGTGGTGGCGCACGGTGGCGGTGGTGGTGGCCAAATGGGGAAGAAAAAGATAAAGAGAGGAGGAGAGGGAGAAAGAGGAAAAGAAAGGTAGGGGAAGGTAAGGGAGGGTCTGTAGTATAGTTTGGGAGGCGAAAGAAGCAGCTGTAGCGGCGGAAGAGGTGGCTAAGGGTGGCTCAAAGGGTGGCGAAGGCCGAAAATAGGTTGGTTGGGAAGGGGACTTCGCACAGCAGGGGCGGCTTGTGCAAGAAGAATCTAGGGGGAATGGTTTGGTTAGCTAGAGGGTGGTGCAGGGAAGGTATAGGTGGGTAGAGTTGGTGACGTGGTTGGCCGAAGGCGGTGGACGAAGCTTCTAAAGGGGCGGCGGTGGTAAGGTTGGGGAATTCTGGGAAAACAACTAAAGCTCAATACAGAGCTCAAACTAGGGGTATTTATAGGTTTTAGAAGGGAGGTTAGGGTTTTGTGGGTCGGATGGGGAGTAAGGAAAGTAGGGTTAGGGTCACCAGCGGCGAGGTTGGCAGGTGGGAGTCAAAACGGGCATGGGATATGTGCAGGGAAAAGGGGGGGAGGGGGAAATCGCACGAGAAGGGGAGAGTTGGTTGGTTGAAAATGGCTAGTGAGTCAGGGGAGGAGAGAGAAGAAGAAATGGCTAGTCAATAGGGCGTGATCAGTGGCGAAAATCTCAAATGGGCGGCGCGAATTGTAGGACTTTGGCGTCAAATGGAAGGGAAGGAGAAAGGAGGGAGAAAGGGCTAGACCGGCAATCCAGGGAAAAAGAAGAAAAAGAAAAGAAGGTGGACCAGGTGTTCGAGCGGCAATCATTAAAATGTGGGATCAAAACACAACGTCTAGGGAAAACAAAACACAAAACATAATGCTGGGAAGAAGGAAGGAGAAGCCCTGTGGGCTAGGCTAGGCCGCACAGATGGAAGGAGGGAGGGGGAGGAAAACTGCGCCGAAGAAGGGGTAGCCCAAACGGGAAAAGGAGAGGAAAAACAAAAAGAAGAAAAGAAAGAAAGAGAAAAAGGAAAAGGAAAAAGGAAAATTTAAGTGGTCTAGGTTCAAATAAATTAATTAGGATATTTTGGGTATTAAAAATAAACAATTTAATTAAAATAATAATAAATTTCCTTTTTAGGCTAAATTAGGATTTTTAAAAGATTTTCCATAAATTCCATTTTAATTAGAAAAACACCCTAATTTTTGCCAATTAAATTATTTATAAAATTCATATTGATTTGGAACTATTTTCTCCTTCTTCTTTTAAATAAAATAATTTATTTAATTAATTTATAAAATAAAATACTTAATTAGTAAAATACCAAAATTTCTCTAATAAAAATACTTACAAATTTCTTGTTGATTTGCCCTAACTAATTTTCTTTTTATTTTAATAAAAATAATTTATTAAATTAATTTCTTTCTAATAAAATCTTATTTAACTATAATTTTTCAAATTTGAATTTTCGGGGCATTTCAATTATTATTATTATTATTATTATTATTATTATTATTATTATTATTATTATTATTGTTACTATTATTATTATTATTATTATTATTATTATTATTATTATTATTATTATTATGTTATCACTCTTATTATCTACCCTAACTTCAGAAATATTTATAACTATGGTATTATTATTTAAAAGGTTACAACTTTAGTATTAATATAGTTATCTTTTTTTTTTCAATAAGTAGAAGTTTATAACTATCGAAATAGAGATTACAAAGTAGCAGTACACTCAATACCATCAAGAAACCCTTACCATCTAGCATACTTAGCATAAAAAGTATAATTCACTAGCCTCTTAGATACATTCATAATAATGATCCTCAATAAGACACAATTCTGTCTAGTACTATGCTGAAATACTCTAAGATTCCTTTCATACTAAATACTTGCAATGCAAGAGACAAATAAAGCTCCTAAAATGTATTTCTTCTTTGCTACTTGTCAAGATCTTGTAGTTAAGGCCTTTACCTCCTACTCCCATCCCAGAATAGGGTCACTTCTGCCAGCACTCTTCCTAATATTCCTCCAAATAATGGAGGTATTAGGACAAAATAGAAACAAATGATCTCTAGTCTCACTCTATTGGTGACAAAAAACACATACTTGATCCACTTCCAGGCCTATCTCCCTCAGCCTTGCTTTTGTTAACAACCTATTTCTACATGCAAGCTAAGCTATAAAATTTAATCTAGGTGTTGATACAAACCTCCATAGCAGCTTTGCCCATGACTGCTTATCTTGGGCTGTTCTAATGGAATGATAGGCTGCTTTGATACTATAATCAGAATGCCTTGTCTCACAACTCAGAATATAATCCTAGAGTACACTTCTAATATGCAAAATCCTAAGAAATATCCAGGAAGCGTAAGATGTAGGAATGAAATCCCACACAGATCCCTACTTAATGTAAATTGAGTGCACCCATTAGACCCCAAGAGTATCCTTTTTTTGCTGCAATGTTCCAAAGAAGCTTCCCCAAAGCACAACAATTCCGAATCTCAAGATTGAGCAAGCCAAGGACACCCTCATTAATTGAGGAGCAAAGTTTATCCCAAGCAACTAGGGCAGTCTTCTTTTACATGCAGCTTTCCAAATAATAGGAAGTTGCTAAACATCCTGATAAAATAATGTAAAACTTTCCTAGGTAGCAAAATAATTTAACTGAAATAAAGATACATACTAAACAACACAGATTTAATAAGTTGCAACCTCCTAGCATAGGACAGAAATAAAGTGCTCCAGTGTCTCAATGTTGTAGTGATCTTATCAAGTAAAGGTTCCACATGAGATGTAGATAAATGAGCAGATGTCAAAGGCAGGCCCAAGTAAGTGATAGGAAACATCCCTACAGGAAACCTGAGGAAATCTAGGATAGTAGCTTGAGTTTGAACATCAACACCCCCAAAAAACATAGAACACTTATGGGGATTAACCACAAGCCCTGAAGTTGTAGAAAAATGATCCAAAACCTCTGTAAGACATTGCACACTCTGTAGATTACCCTTACAAAATAACAATAAATCATCAGCAAAATTTAAGTTTATGAGTTGCAACCCTTTACATCTAGGATGAGAATTAAACCTTGGATAAACCCATAACTTCTTCAAACGCCTACTAAATAATCCATCACCAACACAAAAAGATAAGGAGATAGAGGATCTCCTTACCTTAAGCCTCTTTTTCTAGGGAAGGGAGCAGCAAGAACACCATTGTATGTGACAGAATATGATACAGTGGTCACACAGGTCATAATCAATTTGACAAAGTGGATAGGGAAACCATACAAGATGAGGAGTTGCTACAGAAAATCCCAATTTACCATGTCATATGCCTTTTTAAGATCAATCTTCAGCATACAACTGGGTTAGATGCCCTTATGAGAGTACTTTTTGACTAATTCATGGGCCAAAAGATTATTTTCTCCAATGCTTCTCCCCTTAATGAAAGCATTATGAGAATAGTCAATAATGTTGTGCATGATATTCTTCAATCTCTGAATAAAAATTTTTTAAATAATTTTATACAACACATTGCAGCAAGTTATGGGTCTAAAATCAGTAACTTTATTTGCATTCGGCTACTTGGGGATAAGAGTTAAAGTAGTAATGTTTAGCTTTTTAGGTAAAAAACCAGATGCAAAAAACTCTCGAATAGCCCACAATACCTCTTCTACAATAATAGGCCAGCTAGCCTTGAAAAACCCTGTAGAAAATCCAACCACTTCAGGAGCTTTAGTATCTCCCATTGAGAAGATAACCTCTTTTACTTGCTATACTATAACGGCTGCAAAAAGCCTAGCATAATGAGTCTAATCCACACCTAAATTCAGAACTGTAGGGTCCAGTTCCCCTCCCATACATGGACCTGATCCCAAAAGCTGCTATAATAGATGATGAAAGCAACATGAATGTGGCTAGCACCTCTTACTTCATTATCTTGAGAATCTAAGAGCACAACCACTGCTTTTCTTTGGTTCCTCTCCTTTACCTTAGCATAAAAGTATTTGTGATTTGAATCCCCACACTTGAGCCAGTGATTGGTTGCTTTTTTCTTGTAGAAAAGTTCTTCACAATAAAGCAAATGATGGAAGTCTTGCTCTTTCACCTAAAGTAATTTTCTCTATTCAATATTGCTAGGGTTGGAATAAAAAACATGTTGTAAAGCAACCGCCTCCTCCCTAGAAATATAAACTTTGTGAGTGATAGATCCATAATTATCTCTGTTAAAAGTCTTGAATTGCTTTAGAAGGCCTAACCTCCTGGAAACTTTGAGTAGAAAGTTCCCTCCTATCTTAACTCTCCATATTCTCTGAACCATAGGAATGAACTCCTCAGATTTAGTCAAAAATTGAAAGATTTTTGAAAGGTTTAGGGCTTGACAGATATGAAATATTAAGATGGATAACCACAGGATAATAATCAGATATTAAAGGGCTTAAAAACTCTACCAAAGATTGTGGATAAGCATCCAACCAATGTAAGTTCACAAGAGCCCTATCCAGCTTGCAACAAACCTCCTCCTCTCCTTCTCTATGGCGGGACCAAGTAAAATGGCAGCCCTAGCTTTGAAGCTCACATAGTCTCAACTCCTAACAATAGTCTCTGAAATCCTGGACATCAGAGACATTTGGAGACATCCCTGGAATTTATCAGAATCATGCAACACCACATTGAAATCCCCTACCACAATCCAAGGAGCATTTCCTAGAGAATGTGTCTTCAACCAATTCTAGAGAGCCCTTCTTCCAACACCATTGTTATATGCATAAACAAAAGCCACAAAAAAACTAACATTTGTGTGCAAGTTAGTTACATGACATAAAATTGCTTGATCACTAATAGAATAAGATCCCATCAGCCATACCTTTAGATTCCAAATGACCCAAATTCTACCATTTGGGTGGTGAGAATAGTTATTAATGGCAGAGAACCCTATTGAATTTTATTAAACACGGCAGCAGAATTGGGTTCTTTAACCCTGGTTTCCACTAAACTAAATAAATCCAATTTGTGTCTAGCACAAAACCTCTTGAATTCCTTATGCTTGGAAGTCTTATTCAGTACCCCTACATTCCAAACACTAAGCATTATCACCAAGATCCAACAAAGAAACCTTTCCCCCTGGACTCGAACATCTCTAGCCACCCTTGATTCATGCTCACCACAAGGAGACCCTTGATATTCAGCCATGGTGGCCCTGAGTCTGGTTAATCTTTGTTCTGAAACATGAGCAAATCTCTGAATAGCCTTAGCCACTCTTGATTCAGCCAAAACAATCTTTTTCCCCCTAGCAATAGAGGTAGAACCAGGAACAAGATCACTAGGAGCAGTCAGCATAGTCACCTACCCTAACGCAGACCCAGGATAAGCAACAACACCTGCATGAAGGTTACCACCTGACACAGCATCATTACCATAAAAAATGAAATCCTCCACCATAGGTTACATAGGATTATTCTGTACAGAGTCTGGTTGGTTATGATCAACATCTATAGGAGCCTTTCCTTTTCTGAGATCCCTAACCATTCTCCATTCCCCTCCTATTTCTTGGCCACTAATATTATCCTACTGTGTTGCCTTACACCTCCTCTGGTCATGCCCAAAACAATCACATAATAGACAATATAAAGGTTTCCAATCATATTCCACTTTTTGCTCCACCTCCATCCCCTCAGGATCCAAGATCAAAAAGTACTCCAACAGAGGTTATTTCACATCAACCTCAACCAAAACTCTAGGATAGGAGGCTCTATCCCTGGAAGCACTAATAAAATCAGTGCACACTGGTTACCAACTACACTAGCTATTTTGTTGAGAGATTTTAAATACCAATATTCTAGAGGAAGGTTTGGAAATCTAATCCATAAGGGTAAGACTTACATCTCATCATGATTAAACTTCAAATGCCTATGCCATCTTTTCAATACAAAATGTCAGTTGAAAAATATCCAATGTTGGCTAAGAACCCATGCAACATCCTCCTAAAATACAAATTTGAATAGATAAAAACCAGATGTGTGTAAGATGATCTGAGGAGTTTGAATGGCCGATCATTGTCTCTTAAAAAAGCACTCATCTGGTTATAGGAAGGAGCCTATCCATAAAAAAACCCTATCAATGTATAAGCCCATTGGAATGCTTCAGAATCTACATGCTCTTTGTCAAGTTTAACCACAACCTTGCCATTATCATAGGAAGGATTCTGAAAAGTCAAGGCTTGTCCATTGCTAGGAATTCTATTTCCCATAACCACATCCCTCCAGGTTGAATTTGGGGGAGATGTAGGTTGTAATCTATCCCATACAGATTCCTTATCAAAGGATTTCAAAGGGCCTCCATCATATCTAGAAAACCCCCTACATGGCCTCCCTCAGATCTAGAAGAAACCCCTATATGATTCCTTGATAGGGTAGATGAGACATTAAAGTTTGGTTCAATCACCCTATCCACTCTATCAATAGTTAAAAGGACGTCGATCAAATCTCCTTCCTCTGGTAGGTTTTTTCAACATTCTCTACATGCAAAAGGTCAGTTGTCTCGGAGTTACATGCAATTGTTTTTATTCCATCCTTAGTCGTGTCTCGCAGACCATCATCTGTAGCCTTCGGTTTTCCCTACACCAGAGATCCAAGCAAAGATCTTTTCTTCTTCACCATAACCAATACTCTCTTAACCTTAGGAGAGAATAGAGAGCACCAGTGGTTTCTTCACAAGCTCCTCCCAACATTTTCAATATATAATTATCTTTATTATTATTATTATTATTATCATTATTATTACTACTACTACTATTGTCATTATTATTATTATTATTATTATTTTCTTACTAATACTATTAATACTAACTTTGCCATTATCACTTTTATAATTGGTGTAAATGTTGTGACTTTTATATTACTATTACCCTTTTTTATTATTATCCTTATTATGCTTAACATTACTATTCTTATTATTACTATCACTACTACTACTATTACTATTATTATTATTATCATTTCTATCATCATCATTATTATTATTCTATTATAATTGACCACATCATCACTAAGGCTACTACTAATATGATTTCTAGGATCTCCATTAGTATTATTATGAGAACTATTATTAATATTATCACTATCATTATTATTATTATTATTTAATACTACTATAAATATTATTATTTTTAACTTGTCTTTTATCAATATTTCATAATTTCTAATCTATTATCACTACTAGCATTATTAATATAAGAATCATTATAGTCACCACTTTTTTATTACTCATATGACTATTATTAATAGGGTTTGGGTCGATACTAGCTTTATCACTAAAACTAATAATAATATTATTATTAGTAATATTAGAACTATTACCTTTAATACTATGAATATCACTTTGACTACTTTAATATAAACCATGATGGCTACAAAGACTTTTTTTTGTTGTGTGACGAATAACTATTTTGAGAACAATCAACCTATGTTTAATTATAAAACTACTATTATCATTATTAGCCCTAATAGTAGAATATGATAAGAGTAGGGTAGAAGTAATGGTAATATTTGGTGAGAGGGAGATTAACTCATAGTATTTCCCTCTTGTAGATGAATCAAGGCAAAACCCTAAGGAGGCATAGGAGTGTGCTCCAAGCCCGGCGTTATTTTAGGTAAGGATGTAGCTAAGGCCCATGTGTGTTGTGTGACCTATATGCCTTGGATGTTATATATCACACTATGTCGTGTATCGTATGAATTTAATTAACTTGTCTTATATGTAGTGCAGTTTGGAGTTAAGGTATTTTTATGTCTTTTCTTATGACATGAGTATGATATGTATATATGCTGATTATGATATGATGTGATATGTCCCTCCAGGACATGCATGCTAGGATGATTGACAATAAGATATGGGAATTAAAGGATAAAAAGAAATAAAATAGGAAATGAGTTCACAAAAGGGGATACGAGGTTGACCAAACTACCTCATGATCTATGAGAGGATATAAAGAGGAAGAAGTGACAAAAATGAATGGGAAATGGGAACCGTATATGGGAATTCTAGGGTTTGCATGGGGAATTTGTGTAACACCCCCATTTTTCAAAACCACTTGACCAGAAAAATAAGAAAAATATGTGCGAAAGCTAAATACAATGAGGGTGTTACCGCCACAACTAGTGTAAGTAGACACCATTATTCTGCTTACACTAGCTGCTAAGGGTAGATAAATAAGAAAACACATAAAATATATTCATTAATTCAAATCAATCGAACCGAAAAAGTTCCTACAATTGAAACTATGAAAAGAGTTTACCAAAATTAGTATGATAAATAAAACTCTAAAAATCACCACCACTCTCAATATTCCCCGCCATGCATGCCATCAACACCTTGAGTAAATTCATACCAAACCTGTACTAGATCATCTGCTCACCATGTATATCATGGGTCATCACAGCCCCGTTTAAAACACATAACAAGCTAGCAAGAGGAACAGCTAAGTAATATGTTGGTACAATTGAATATAATATAGACATGTGTATATATATGCAACGAATCATATAAGAAACCAAATGTAAATAAATGAAAATGCATTTATTAATCTTTAATTTAGGTGATCACAACCTTCAACTATTTAAGTGGGTAAACAAACCAGGGGGTCACCTGGCCATCCCAGAGGATAGGTCCAAAGGGGATAACAAAAGTCTGAAGACCTACCGCCAACCACAGGAGGATTAGAAATCACACCTTGGCCATCCTAGTGAATATAGTGCAAAGGGGATAACAAAAGTCCGAAGACCTACCACCAACCACAGGAGGATTAGAAATCACACCTGGGCCATCCTAGTGAACATAGTCCAAATGGATAACAAAAGTTCGAAGACCTACCACCCCGGTCATCCTGTCCTTAAGTGTGCACACCCCCTAATAGGGTCCGAAGAAGCCTATAGAGTAGATGAGGGCCTTAACCAGACACGGCTAGCAAATAAATAAATATCCACAAATAAAAGAGAAAGGCTATTGCCGATCCCCAACTTCAGGAGGCCAAACTTGAAGGACCCAAAGCCCACTTTATGTTTCACTTTAAGTTATGGTATTTTAATTAAGTAAAGTCACACAATCCACCATATAAACTTCACTTTATCAACTTTTCATAATGGGTAACTATTTCAAATTACATAGAAATTTACCCACTTGGAGTCACCACTTCAAATAAATAAATAAATAATAGTCAAAGTTTCTTAAGTCCAATTATATGCTAACATAAATAACAAAATTTAATTTAGTCATATAAGATATGAGCCTTGTGATATATACATAATAAAGGAACCCTTATATAAAATCAACTTTTTATAGCCAACACTTCAAATAAATAACACAACTATAAAATTACAATATTTACATGAAATCCAGCAGAAATCCATATTTATATTAAATTCATAATAAAAATAGAATATCATCCATGGGGTCTAATCATATAAAATCATATATATTCTCAAAATGTCACATAGCCAAATAAGACCATTATATCAACAAGTGCGTAATTAAAATATACATAAACGCACATACACATATATATCTATATATAAAGGTTGAAAGTAATGTTACAAATATATATCTACATATAAGGTTGAAAGTAATGGTACACACACACACACACACACACATATATATATATATATGTATAAAGGTTGACATTAATGTTACCTGGAATGCAATATGATCACAAAGTCTCACTAGTCGCTAGATATTCACCAATTAGATCAAAGGAGTGGAGGGTTACTCTCTATAAAACCACTCTCTTTTTCGTTGCTATTTTCTTTTTCTTATGTGCAGTTGTTATATGGCTTACAAGAAGCTAACCATATATTTATAGTGACGGGAGGCTACTAGGGTTATAGGAGAAGTGTAACTTATATTTAGAGAATTCTAGAATCGGCTAATTAATTAAAAAGGCCCATTTTCTAATGACCAATTAAATTGTGTAACAACATTACTTAATTAAAAAGGCCCATTTACTAATAACCCATTAAATTTTGTAACAACATTACCTAATTAAAATCTACTAGCAACCTATTAATTACTTGATATGTATATATGTAATAAAATACTATAATTTAAATCTTTATCATTTAACTATTATAGCTACCGGAAACTTAGTCTTATCATTCAAATAATACACATATATATATAATTTCCCTTTTATATCTTATTATCATTGTCGCCTTGTATTATTATTATTATTATTATTCAAAATTATGGGGTATTACAATTTGAGAGTTTGCATAGGGTAGATGAAACTTGCATAGGAATGATCCTTACGTGAGAAAAGTTGTTTTAGGCTGTAAGTAAGCTAAGGGGAGAGTTGTGGAGTGATTGGAGACTAGAGATGAAAAATAGTACGTAGGTTGGTGTAATAGTGTATAGGGGACCTGATTAGGGTTTTATGAGGAAGAACTAATCTAGGAAAATTGTGGAAGTAAAAACAATTAAGGGGGAGTGGAGTAAGGGTTAGGAGTGGAAATTCATTATATGAGGGGTGAGCATGGGTCCCATGGAAGAGAAGAGATATTAGATGAAAAATAGAGAGCTTAATTGTGGGGGAAGAAAGGTAGTAGGGTTGGAAGTGGCCAACTAGGGTTTTTTGGTCATAGTGAAATCAAGGATTAATGTGATATTTTATGAGATTGAGTCTTAATGCGCTAAGATGTGGGGTGATAAAGGAAATAATGGTAGTGTAAGTGAGAGGAAGTTGGGCCACATAGCTCCAATTAGGGTTTTAAAGGAAAACCCTAGAGGGTAATAGTAATTGGGGTTGGATTTCACGAGGTGTTGGGCCTTAACCCGCACCTTTAAGAGTTGGGATTTCATGATGGGTAATTTTAAGGGGGAATTGATATTGGGGAGTGATAGGAGGTGCAGGAGTCTCAAGATATGAGACGGGCCCTCTTGGGGGGAATGAAGTAGAGGGTTGTCGATATGTATGTTAAGGGTGAAAAGCTTTATCGAGAAGATACGAATAAGATACTAATATTTTAAAGAGGAAAATTATTAAACCAGGCCAAGACTGATCGACCGGCATAATTGTGGCCAGGTGCCGAGGTGCCCTAATGAAATGCCCCGAAAATTTCTAATTTTATAAATTATATTTAAATGAGATTTTATTAGAAAAATCATTTAAATAAATTATTTTTATTAAAATAAAAGTATAATTAATTAGGGCAAATTAAGAAGGAATTTACAAGTAATTTAATTTGAAGAAATTTTTGTATTTTAGCTAATTAAGGATTTTATTTTAGAAATTAATTAAATAAATTATTTTATTTAAAATAAGAAGGAGAAAATAGTTTCAAATTAATATGAATTTTATAAATAATTTAATTGAAGAATATTAGAGTGATTTGCTAACTAAAATTAAATTTATGGAAAATCTTATAAAAATCCTAATTTAGTTTAAAAAGGGATTTAAATATTATTTTATATAAATATTATTATTTTCAAATATCCCAAATAATTTAATTAATTTAAATACCCAAAATAATTATTTTCTCTTTTCCTTGTTCCCCTTTTTCCTTTTCTTTCTTTTTCTTTCTTCTTCTTTTCTTTTTCTTTTTCTTTTCCCCCGACTTGGGCCAGCTCAGCGGCCCAAGCCCGTCTTCCCTTTTTTTTTTTCCTTTCTCCAGCCCAAACCACTTCCGTTTCTCCTTCAGCATAGCCACCCCGAAGTGCCGCGCTTCGCTCCTTTTTCCGTTAAAACGCATCGTTCTATTTAAACGAAATTAGTCCGCGCCAACCGCCCAGTCTGCCTCCCTTTCTTTTCTTTCTTTTTCTTTCGCGAACCGCCCGGCCCAGACCTTCTTCTTCTTCTTCCTCCAGCCTTTGATCCTGCCTTTGCCGTTCACTACAACTTGCCGCCGCCATTGACAGGATTTTCGCCGGCGATCTCGCCCGATTCAACCGGCCGTTTTTCTTCCCTTATCTTCCCCCTGATTCGGTGATCACACAGACCCATCCACCTCCCTTTTCTCGTGTGTTCTTCCCCATTTTCCCTACTCATATCCATTGCCCCGTTTTGACTCCCACCGGCCAACCTCGCCCCCATTGACCCTAACCCTACTTTCCTTACTCCCTATCCGACCCACAGAACCCTAGCCTCCCTTCTAACCCTATAAATACCTCCCATAATGGCCCTGTATCGAGGCTTTGATTTCTTACCCAGAAATCATCCCTTGTCGCCGCCGCCACTTTAGACGGCATCCCTGCCGCCGTCGGCCAACGCCACCACCTATTCCGCCTACAAAAATATTCACTGCACCTCCCTCTAGCTAACCAAATCATCTATCACCATCGATTTTTACTGCACAAGTCTCCCCGACTGTTGACTGTGCAAACTTCCATTTTCGATCAACCCTTCTTCCACCTCCGCCGCCCTTCGAACCACCCTTAGCCACCTCTTTTGCCATTTTTGTCGCTCCTTTCACCTCCCAAATTATTCTACAGACCCTGCCCGACCTTCCCCTACCTCTCTTTTCCTCTTTCTCCCTCTCCTCCTCTCTCTTTCTCCTTCTCCTCCATTCGGCCACCACCGCCTCAGTGAGCCGCCACCTTTGGCTGGGCCGCCACCCTCATTATGTCCCTCTCCTTCTGGGCAACTCAAAACACCCCAGCTCCCATCTTAATTCTCCCTATCTTATTCCCATCATGCAACTTACCCCTCTTTCTTTTCTTTTTTCGGCCACCGCCGCTGTAGTGAACCACCGCCGGTGCCGCCTATCCCCACCAGCCTATGGTGAGACCAATCAAAGCCCTAAGGAGGCGTAGGAGCGTGCCCCAATACTGGTGTCATTTCAGGTAAGGGCTTACTAAGGCCTTTTATGTGCTTATGTGCATTATGTGCTTCGCATGCTATATATCCTATATTTATGATTATTAATTATGTCATATATGGTATGACATGGAGTTGAAGTATGTTTTTGTATGGCATGTGTACTATGTATATGTGACGATATTTGTTGTGACCTTGTAAGACATGCATGAGAGGATGTCGATGTGGTTTGTGTGGAAGAAAGGATGAAAAAGGAGGATGAGGAAAGAAGTTGACTAAGGGAAGTGAGTTGACCTAATTTTATGGTTTTATAAGGAATAATCTAATGTATGGTTTTATGTGGAAGAATATAATTTATGGTTTTATGCGGAGAATATAATATATGGTTTTATTTGGGAGAATGTAATTTATGATATTATATGGGATAATCAAATTTATGGTGTATTTGGGAGAATCTAATTTATGATGTTAATTGGGAGAATCTAATTTATGATGTTAATTGGAAGAATCTAATTTATGATATTAATTGGTTGAAACGAATTTATGGGGTGTTTGGGAGAATCTAATTTATGATATTAATTGGGAGAATCTAATTTATGATGTTATATTGGAGAATTGAATTTATGGTTTGTTTGGGAGAATCTAATTTATGATGTTATTTGGGAGAATGTAATTTATGATATTATATGGGAGAATCTAATTTATGATTTGATTGGGAGAATCTAATTTATGATTTTTTTGGGGGAATCCAATTTATGGTTTTGCTTGGGAGATTCTAATTTATGATTTTATGTGGGAGAATCTAATCAAGTGTAAGTTAAGGATGAATCTTCGATTTTATGTGATTTGAATCTAAGGTTTCGTAAGGATGAATATTTGGTTGGTATGGATTGAATTTAGGGTATTGTATGACGGAATCTTGGGTTTTGCATGGTGGTATTAGGGTTGCGTGGTGGAGTTAGGGTTTTGCATGGGAGTTAATGATTGCATGGAATTTAGAGTTTGCATGAAACGTTCGAATGGTCACATGGGATGCGTAAAGTCTGCATGGGAGTAAAATTTACGTATGAAAAGTTAATTTGGGATGTAAGCATTTTTTGGGTAGTTAAACACTTTGGATGGAAAATAATACGTGGAACATTATCTGGGTACGTAGGAGACGAAGCTAGGGTTTGGAGTGGCTAATTGTGAATTGTCGTGGTTAATTAAGGTTTGGAATGGCTAAATATGGTTTTTATGGTTAAATAAGGTTTGGAGTGGTTAATTATGGTTTGTGGTGGTTGATTAGGGTTTGGTATGGCTGCTTAAGGTTTTTGTTGTATCATGTGTTTTTGGTGATTAAGGTGTAATTATGAGAATGGAATCGATGATTTGTGATGTGTGTAGTGTTAAAATGATTTGGGTGATGTGAGGTGGAGTAAGAGGGGATGTTAAGGCCTAACTTAGGGTTTCGGGATAAAACCCTAGAGTGATATGTGAAGTAGAATTGGAGGATAAGTGTAAAGGGAGCGATTCATGCATGTCTAGGGTTTGGTGGTAGCACATGTGTAATTGGTGAATAAAGTATGATGATGAATCTGAAATTTATGATTTATGATTTATGATTCGTACATGTCCATGGTGAAAGCTTTGAATAAGATACTTAAGATATTAATCACGTAAAGTGAAAGATGTTGAGTCGGGCCCAGACTGATCCATCGGCATAATAGTGGTCAGGTACTGCGGTAGCCTGGAGACCGATCCACCGGCATAATAGTGGTAGGGTATGTTACCCTAGTGACTGATCCACCGGCTAAAATAGTGGGGAATCCCGAGCTCAACGAACCAAACCATATATGTTGTTAATAAGTGGGAAGATACTAATTACTTACAGTGGAACACCGTGCGAGAAGGGGCTAGACCGATCCACCGGCATAATAGTGGTAGGGTATGTTACCCTAGTGACCGATTCACCGGCTAGAATAGTGTTCAGGAGCCACAGTGCCCTAGAGACCGATCCACCTGCAAAATAGTGGGGTTCTCGTACTCGTATGGTATTGATAAAAAGCATAGTGTAAATTGAGTTCTGATCAGAGATTAATTAAGTAATTGAATCGGATAATATACGGGCCTTTGTACTTTTACCTGGATGATCACATGAGTTATGTTATCATGATTATGCTCTTTCAACTTGCATTATTTATGTACTTATGTGTTAGCCTTAGTGCTCGGTTACCTTACTCAGTACGTAGCATACTGATCACCCATTTCATGGGTGTTGCTCAATCCCACGAGTAGTATGCCCTTCTGACTTTGTGCAGGTGGGCGAGACATCAGTCAGGGCTGAGTGTTGAGCATGTTTGGCTCAAGTTCGAGAGAGTTGTGGCCATATTTCCGTCTTTATGTTATTCTATTTCCTTTTATTAATCTTTTATCAGTTGTAACTATTTCTCTTTTTAAGTTGAATAATAATTCCTTATGTGTACTCTGATTTTTGTTTTACAACCATTTAATGCTTATTTAGAATTTGGATTGTATTGATTTATAATTGATTATTTTTTTAGCCTTAGCACTTGGTACTGAAACGGTCGGAGAGAACCGGTTTGGTACTAAGTGTGGCGGTAACATCCCCAGAATTCTTGGATTTAAATTCGATTACTTCCGCTTTTAAAAAAAAATTTAGTGAATTTTGGGGTGTTACACCTAGAGATTGATCTAATGGTATATAATAGTGGTTAGCTGTGTTCAGCCTTATAAATGACCAATCCATTGGCTATATTAGTGGGGGATCTCAAGCTCAACAAACCAAACACTAATTTTCTAATGAATTATGGGAATGATAATATATATTTATAGTGGAACGCCATGAGTGTCGGGGCGAGACCAATCCACCGGTATAATAGTGGCCAAGAGCACCTTGCCCTAGAGACCGATCCACGGGCAAAAATAGTGGTCAAGAGTGTTCTATCCTGTATGATTTTGATCCACCGGCTATAATAGTGGGGTTCTCGCACTCGCTTGGATTGATAAACACTATGATGTGAAACGACTATATTTACTTGAGATCTAAAGTATAAGTCTATCAGAACCATAGCTGGCCTTCACTATCTGTATTATTGTATGCTACCTATATGATCATGTTATGTATGCTATGTTGTATGTTTTTCATGTTTGGCCTTAGCACATGGTTACCTTACTTAGTACGCAGCGTACTGATCACTCGTTTCATGGGTGTTGCACATTCCAACGAGCAGAAGACCCATATAAGTTTGTGTAGGTAGGGGATGACATCTTTGATGCCTACGACACCTATGAGGCATCAAGAGAGACTGAGCGTTGATCCTAAACCTAACTTGGGGATCGAGAGCAACTCGAGCAGACTCTTTTTTTCCTCTTATTTTACCATTTTTCGTTCTTATTCTAGTTATGTCATGTCGTATGGTATTTTTTGTTTTGGAAGACTTTAGTCACTTACTCTTTGAGTTGTAATTCTTAAATCACACTTTGATTTCTATATGATTATGAGGGAGTCCTCTCATGAACTCTCATTATTTTATTAATGAGTTTTTTTTATGTTAACCCTATTTATCCTTAGCACTTAGTACGAGAACGGTATGAGTGAACCGTTCTGGTACTAAGTGTGGCAGTAATATCCCCAGAATTTATGGTTTTGTTATTTCACTTCTGTTAAAACCTTTTTATTAAAATTAAAATTTTTAGTAGTAAATTTTTGGGGTGCTACAAGTTGGTATCAGAGCGTTGGTCATTGAAACCACGCCTAATTTTCAAACCGAATATGATTTACGAAGTTTTTACCAAATTTCGAAGTGTTTTTCGCCTTAACAAACTCCCCTGTTCTAAATTTCTTGAGTCCGCGCCACTATGAGGAAACAAAGGGGTAGATTAGAAATAGTCTGAACAAGAGGATTGGTGTGAAATAAATGTTTTAAACTATAAAAAGGTTCACCCTAACGTCCCTTTTCTTGTGCAGCATCCACTAATGATGAATCGCCGCATAGGGAGACATGAGGAGGCATTTGAAGCCTTTACGGAGTTCGTGCAACGTTAGCCTATTATGCCTACTCTACAACCTCACCACCTTGAGGGCGCCGGTGAAGATTAGCTTCGGAGGGTCACCGGGAACCATCCTCTGACGTACTCAGGCGAGGAGGACCCAATGATCCTCGAAGGGTGGATCCGAGATATGGATCTCCCCTTTGAGGTAGTGGATTGCCCCTAGCTCTGTAGCCCAGCATAATGGCCTTTTCCTTAAGAGGCATGGAATACACTTGGTGGGTCAAGTACTATACCTAGGACAGTCCCCCGACAACTTGAGAGGCATTCAAGATCGCAATCGGGTCCCGTTTCTACCCTAAGAGCATGAGGAGGGATAAAACTTTGGGAATTTATGCAGGTCTCCCAAGGATTGATGACCGTGCACCAGTACCATGCTCGCTTCACTGAGCTCCTAAGTTTTTCCCTAGGTATTAGCACCAATGAGTCCACGATGGTGCTCCAATTCGAGCAAGGGTTGAATGTTAGCATCTATAGAATGATGGGTGCAGTGCCCTTCACTATCCTCGGGAAAAGGAGGTCCAAGGGCCAGAGCTCTAAGGGCTAGACCCAGCCTCGATTAGGAGGACTGATGAGACGCCCACCTCAAGATCACAGTAGAGGTCGGGGGCCGCTGAGGGAAGCCTCGTGTACACAGTGTGGACGGAACCACTCGAGAAGGAACTGTGGAGGTAAGTTGGTGAACTGCGTAAACTGTCGGAAGTTGGGCCACAAAGCAATTGAGTGCTGGAGACCACCACATTTCCAATAGTATCAGCCAGGTCAGGCACTATAGGGTGGAGCCTTAGTGCCCTAGCAGCAAGCTTACTAGCAGCACCTCCAGACCACACCCTCGCAGCATTACTAGCGAGCACCTACCTCAACTGGTTCCATAGCCAAAGAGGTCAGGGGAAGGCCTCAAGGACCCAGATCTTTTCCTAAATGAGAATTCCAATCAGGCAGGCGCCTGAACGTGATTAGCTAGGCAGAGGCTGACTGCTAGACGGATGTTGTCATGGGTATGTTCACCATATGCTCTTTTCTGGTATATGTTCTATTTGATTTAGGTGCTACCTTATCCTTTATTTTTTCTACTTTTACTGCTATGGCTGGTGTAACACCTATTGCTAAAATAGAACTACCTATGATGCTACCATCTGGTGATAAAGTGGGGTGTAGTCAGTTGTTTTTTGATGTGGCCATAGTCATAGGTGGGGTAGACTTCCTATTAGACCTAATCGGGATGGACTTGAAGGACTTTGATGTGATTCTAGGTATGGATATGGTAGGGAAATATAACACCATCATCGATTGTTCCCAGGAGCATGTGATTTTGTGAGGTCAAAAGGGGACAATGGTTTCATACAAAAGGACCCATCTTAAGCTCGCCACTAAGGTAGTATCGGCAGTGACTCTGCACTCTCTAGTCCAGAAGGGGTATCCCCTATACTTTTGTAGTGTATAGGAGCTGAACAAGGACTTGGTGACCCTAGACAACATTCTAATAGACAAAGAGTTCCCAGATATGTTTCTAGAGGAGATTCCGAGTATTCCCCCAGACCTAGAAATTTATTTTAGGATCAAGCTGGTGCCAGGAGCCAAGGCCGTCATGAGAGCATCCTACCGGATGGCGCCAATTGAGTTGAAAGAGTTAAAGGCCCAGCTAGAGGAGTTGTTGGAGCATGGGTACATCCAACCGAGTGTGTCACCCTCAAGTGCACCAGTCTTGTTCGTAAAGAAGAAGGATGGTATTCTCCATCTTTACATCGATTACCGAGGATTAAACCAACTGACGGTGAAGAACTGGTATCAACTCCCGAGAATCGATGACCTTTTTGACCAATTGAAGGATGCCATAACATTCTTTAAGATCAATCTGAGGTCCGGGTACCACCAGCTAAGGATTGTTGATGCTGATATTATGAAGACCACCTTCCGGACCCGGTATGGACACTACGAGTTTATAGTGATGCCTTTGGGCTCATGAATGCACCTATGGTTTTCATAGATCTGATGACAAGGATATTTAGGCTAAGCCTTGATCAATTCATTATGGTGTTCATTGACAAAATCTTGGTGTACTCCTAAGGAAACAAGGAGCACGAGCAGCACCTCCGCACTATTCTGATTCTGCTAAGAGAGCATCACCTATACGCAATATTATCAAAGTGCGAATTCTGGCTTCAAGAAGTGACTTTCCTGGGACACATTGTATCAGCACAAGGAGTAGCTGTAGACCCAGCTAAGATTGTGGTCATCACAGAGTGGAAGCCCCCTACAAATATATCTGAGGTTCGGAGTTTTCTAGGATTGGCCGGGTATTACAGAAGGTTCATGTAGAATTTCTATTAGATTACTCGACCATTAACCAACCTCCTGAAGAAGACTACAAAGTTCTAATGGGACAAGACGTGTGAGGGAGCCTTCCAAGATTTGAAGAAAAGGTTGACCACCGCTCTGGTGTTAACCTTACTAGAGGGGTCTGAAGGGTTCGAGGTTTATAGTGACACATCTAAGCACGGGCTTGGGTGTGTTTTCATGTAGAAGGGTAAGGTGATTGCATATGCTTCTTGTCAGCTGAAGCAACATGAGTAGAACTATCCTACCCATGACCTAGAGTTAGCTACTATGGTGTTTGCCCTAAAAATTTTGAGGCACTACTTGTACATGAAAAAGTGCAGATTCTTTACAGACTATAAGAGCCTCAACTACATTTTCACCCAGAAGGAGCTCAACATGAGATAGAGGAGATGGTTAGATCTTTTCAAGGACTATGACATTGAGTTGACCTACCACAAGGGTAAGGCTAACATAGTGGCAAACACTCTGAGCTAGAAGGCCTCTCATTATGCACTTTGTTGTGTGGTTGCTGATAGGGTGATGTGTGAACTGTCAAGGTTGGAAGTTGAGTTGATTCAGTAAGGGGACCTTGAGGCTCGTATGAGTGCCCTAACACTCACCCCCACCATTTTTGAAGAGATCTGGGGTGGTAAGATCAGAGATGTCAAGCTTGAGAGGATCCAACGAAAAATGCAAGAAGGAAGTACAGAAGGGTTCAACATTCATGAGGATGGAAGCCTTCGGTTCAAGGGTCACTGGTGTGTACCACAGAAATGTCCAGATTTTAAACGCCGTTTATGGAGGAAGGACATCAGACCCCTTATTCAGTCCATCCTGGGGGAGATAAATTGTAGAAGGACCTAAAGAAGATCTACCGGTGGCCCCGCATGAAGCAAGAGGTAGCCAAGTTCGTGTCTCGATGTTTGGTGTGTTAAAAGGTTAAGATCGAGCATCGAAGGCCTATGAGAGTACTTCAACCCTTAGAGATA
The DNA here is from genome assembly GCA_030549775.1 of Tamarix chinensis. NCBI lineage: Eukaryota > Viridiplantae > Streptophyta > Magnoliopsida > Caryophyllales > Tamaricaceae > Tamarix > Tamarix chinensis. The sequence goes on along the minus strand of CM060176.1, from coordinate 64,332,878 downwards.
CTGAGATGGAAGTGGAACTCCATCTCCATGGATTTCGTCAGTCGGTTACCAAGGACTTGGAGCGGTTATGACACCATTTGGGTTGTCGTGGATAGACTTACTAAATCGGCCATGTTTATTTTGATAAAATCCACATGGAGTATGGATCAGCTAGCGAGTGCCTACATGAAGTTTGTGGTCAGCCGTCATAGCGTTCCAGCAGACATTGTGTCGAATAGGGATTTGAGGTTTATCTCCCATTTTTGGGGGAAGCTACAGGAGGTCCTAGGGACGACGTTGAAGATGAGCACCACTTTCCACCTTACCATGGATGGGCAGACAGAACAGACTATACAAACCCAAGAGGATATGGTAAGGGCCTATGTGTAGGATTTTTAGGGTTGTTGGGTGGAATGCCTACATATGATAGAGTTCTCATTCAACAACAACTACCACACCAGTATTGGGATGGCTCCCTTTGAACCTTTGTACGAGTGGAAATGTCAGACCCCCTTGTGCTGGAGGGACATTAGCAAGACAATAGTGTTGGGGCCCAAGATGATCGAGGAGATGATTAGGCCAGTCTGGTAGATTCAAGATCGGATGAGGGAAACCTAGAGGAGACAAAAGAGTTATATGGATCGAAAACACCGGGAGAGTGACTTTGAGCCTTGAGAAAAGGTATTGTTAAGGGTCTCCTGCATAAAGGGCATTTAGAGGTTTGGTAGAAAGGGCAAGCTGAGCCTAAGGTTCATCGGCCCCTTTGAGATCCTGGACTATGTAGACGACGTTGCCTATCAATTGGCCCTCCCTTCAGAGTTGGCATCATTTCATAATGTGTTTGATGTCTCACAAATGCGGAAGTATGTTGCTAATCCATCCCATGTGATCCACCAAGACAAGATAGAATTGGACGACTCATTAACCTACTAAGAATGACCAGTACAGATCCTCAATACCAAGCTGTGGAAGACACGCACAAGTGTAGTTCCTCTTGTCAAAGTCCTATAGAGTCAGCACGGAGCTGAAGAAGCCACTTGGGAAGCTAAGAAGGACATGCGGTAAGCGTATCCGGAACTCTTCGTTGTAGGCACGACCATCCCTAGTGAGTTTTTTCTTAAGGGGGTAGGTGTATAGTTCTTACAATAAAGATTTCCCTATACACTTAGGACATTGGGCCTTAACCCTAGAAATTTACAAGTGACTTTGGGGAAGAAGTCTTTCTTTAAGGGGTAGTGATGAAATACTCCAAAATCCTAATTTAGGAATTATGCCAAAATAAGGATTTATTAGGAAAATTAAATAAATCAATTATATTATTAAAATAAAGGGGAATTAATTAAGGAAAAATAAGGAGAAAATAATAAATAAATTATTTAGGAAAATTTGGACATTTTACTAATTAACATGGAAGTTAAAGGAAAATTTGTCTAAGATAGCCAAATTAATTTAAAAAGGAATTTAAATAATTATTATTATAATTATTATTATTAATTTAAAATATTAAAAAAAAAGTACCAAATATCCTAACCCATCCATTTTCTCCTTCTTCCCTTTTTCCTATTTCTTCTTTATTTTCCTTTTTCTTTCTTCCCCTCATTCTCCTTTCTTCTTTCTTTCCCCCTCCCCCCGACTAAGTAGGCCTGCGCAGCCCAAACCCCTCCCTCCTTCGGCGCGGCCCAGCCCCGCGCGGCTATCCTCCCCCTTTCCTTCACCCGTTCCCCTTGCCGGTCGGTCCTTTATTTTTTCTTTCTTTCTTTTCTTCTAGTACGCCCAGTCCAACCTATTTCCCCTCTTCTTCTCCCCCAATTCTGACCTGCACTGCTGAAACCTACAACCCCTAATACCGATAGCCACCAACTCTATCTATCTGACCTCCTCCTCCCTCCCTATCGCTTTCCTTTCCATCTTCATCTCCAATCAGCCGTACAGCTTCCCTCCATGCGTGCCTCCCTTTCTTTTTCTCCCCCAGACCTAACCTGCTATGGTAGGACTACACTGCCTGCCACCGCCAGCTGGTGGTCCTGCCTTAGTTGTCCTCTTCCTCCTTCGTCATTTTCCCCTACAAAATAGCCTATAAATACCCTATTGGTAGCCTAGGATGTGCTTAGATTTTTGCAAGCCAGAAAATCCTGACCTTGGACCACCGCCCGATCAGATCTTTTTCTATCACCGCCAATGTTGTCCACCAAGTCCTTCACTATACCACCCTCTATAGAACTAAGTCACCCTCCTCCATTGCCTTGCTCTACATGAGGCACTCCGCTCGTTCGAGATCACCATTTTGATCACCCCACTTTTCTCTCTCGCCACAAACAGCACCTCCTCCACCCTCCAAAACAACCAAGGGACACCACCCTACCTCCCCATACCTCCATCTTTCTCTGCCTCCCTCTCCTTCTCCCTTCTCCACCTCCCATCACCATTGACCATAGCACCCGCCGCCGTGTGCTGCCACATCCGGCTGCACCACCACCTCCATTCCACCCCTCTCCACCTGAGACACCTTCCACCACCCCAAACACCCCCTCATTTCCTCCCCTTTCGCCTATACCCCCATCTCTCCACCTCACTTCCTCCTCCACCACCGCCGTCACCATGCTATGCGCTGCCGAGGGTTCCGCCACCAACCCTAGGTGGTATTCTAATTTCCCCTAGCCCTTAAACTCTTTTTCTATAAGTGTTAATAATTTTTAGTAATATTAATAGTATTACTCTTAATACTATTATTATTTTTCTTATTATCATTAATGTTTTTGTTGTTATTTTTATTATTATTATCATTATCATTATTATTATTATTATTATTATTACTACTAATATTATTATCACACTTATTATCTTACCTAACTTCATAAAAATTTATAACTATGGTATTATTATTTAAAAGGCTACAACTTTAGCATTAATATAGTTATCTTTGTTATTATTATTATTATTATCATTATTATCATTATTATTACTACTACTACTACTACTATTTTATTATTATTATTATTATTATTATTATTATTATTATCTTACTAATACTATTAATACTAACTTGGCCATTATCACTTTTATTATTGGAGCAAATGTTGGGACTTTTATATTACTATTACCCTTTTTTATTATTATCCTTATTATGCTTAACATTATTATTATTATTATTACTATCACTACTACTATTATTATTATTATTATCATTTCTATCATCATCATTATTATTATTCTATTATACTTGACCACATTATCACTAAGGCTACTACTAATATAATTTCTAGGATCTCCATTAGTATTATTCTTAGATGAGAACTATTAATAATATTATCACTATTATTATTATTATTATTATTATTATTTAATAATACTAGCAATATTATTATTGTTAAATTATCTTTTGTCAATATTTCATAATCACTAACCTATTATCACTAATAGCATTATTAATATAAGAATCAGTGTGGTCACCACATCTGTATTACTTATATTATTTTTATTACTAAGGCTTGGATCGATACTAGCATTATCACTAAAACTAATAATAATATTAATATTAGTAGTATTAGAACTATTACCTTTAATGCTATGAATATCACTATGACTACTTTAACATAAACCATGATGGCTACTAAGACTTATTTTGGTTAGTAGTGGCAAGATTAATTAGTTTTGAGAATAATAACCCTACTTTTAATTATAAAACTACTATTATCATTATTATCCCTAATAGTTGAATATGAAAAGAGTAAGGTTAAAATAATGGTAATATTTGGTAAGAGGGAGATTAACCCATAGTATTTCCCTCCTATTGGGGAATCAAGCCAAAACCCTAAGGAGGTGTAGGAGCATGCTCCAAGCCCAACGTTGTTTTAGGTAAGGATGTAGCTAAGGCCCATGTGTGTTGTTTGACTTGTATTCCTTGGATGTTATATATCATACTATTTCATGTATTATATGATTGTCATTAACTTGTCTTATGTGTAGTGCAACTTGGAGTTGAGGTATGTTTATGTGTTTCCTTATGACATGAGTATGATATGTATATATGGTGATTATGATGTGATATGATATGCCCCTCTAAGACATGCATGCTAGGATGATTGATAATATGATATGGGAATGAAAGGATAAAAAGAAAGAAAATGGGAAATGAGTTCACAAAAGGGGATATGAGGTTGACCAAACTACCTCATGATCTATGAAGGAAAATAAAGAGGAAGAGGTGACCAAAATGAATGGAAAATGGGAACCATACATAGGAATTCTAGGGTTTGCATTGGGACATTGAGAGTTTGCATGGGGTGGATGAAACTTACATGGGAATGATCTTTACATGAGAAAAGTTATTTTAGGGTGTAAGTAAGCTAAGGGGAGAGTTGTTGTAACACCCCAAAATTTACTACTTTTTTTTTAAAAGCAGAAGAATTTAAATTAAAACCCGTGAATTCTGGGGATATTACCGTCACACTTAGTACCAAACCGGTTCTCTCCGACCGTTTCAATACCAAGTGCTAAGGCTAAGAAAAGATTAACAATAAATTATAAAATTAAGACAAACTAAACTTCAAATAATCATTAAACGGTTGTAAAACAAAATCAGAGTACGCATCAAGAATTGTAATTCATTTCCAAAAGAGAATTAAACATACAACTGATAAAAGGTTTAATTGGAATACTTAATGCATGGAAATAAATCAAAAAGGATAAATGTGATACAAAAGAAATACAAAAAGAAATAAATCACATAAAGAGATAATATTGCCGCATCACTCTCTCGAACTTTAAGCCAAAACATGCTCAACACTCAGCCCCGCCGGATGTCTCGCCCACCTGCACAAAGTCAGGAGGGCATACTACTCGTGGGAATGAGCTCAACCATGAAAAGGGTGATCAGTACGCTAAATACTGAGTAAGGTAATCGAGCACTAAGGCAAACACATAAGCACATAAGCCATGCATAAGAATAAAAGAGCATAATCATGTTAACATAAATGCATATGACCATCTAGGTAAAAGTACAAAGGCCCATATAGTCCGATTCAATTACTTAATAATCTCTAATCAGGAGTCGATTCACACCATACTTTTTATCAAATCCATGCGAGTATGGAAGCCCCCACTATTATAGCCGGTGGATCGGAGGCACATAGGGTATCATACCTTAACCACTATTATAGCCGGTGGTCGGAGACACATTGGACTACGCGTCCTAACCACTATTCCTAACCGGTGGATCAATTGGCTCTGGATCGCATGGTGATCCACTATAAGTAATTAGTATCTTTTTGGCATTTTAGCAAAACTCGGGTTTGTGTTTGTTGAGCTCTGGAATCCCCACTATTATAACCGGTGGATCGGTCACACATAGGACATCATGTCCTAACCACTATTATAATTGGTGGATCGGTCACACATAGGGTAAAAACCCTAACCACTATTCCGAACCGGTGGATCAGTTGGTCCCGTCTCAACGATCTTCCACTTTAGATAATTAATGTTTTAAGTATCTTATTCAAAAGCTTTCACCGTGGACATGCATGAATCATCACACATCACAAATCATGAATTTCACAATCATAATTACACTTTAAATCACTAAATACACATGATACACGAAAACCCTAATCAGCCACAACAAACTCTAATTAACCACAACAAACTATAGTTAATCACTTCAAACTCTATTTAACCATAACAACCATAATTAGCCACTCCACGCCTTAGTTAATCATAACAAACTACAATTATCCACTCCAACCCTAGTTAATCACAAAAACCCATAGTTAATCACTCCGAACCCTAATTCAATCTCCTCCATACCCTTATAATGTCCTACATACTATTTTTCATCCCAAGTGTTCCAACACCCAAACAACACTTACATTACCTTCCTTATATCTCAAATCAACTTTTCATACATAAATTTCACTCTGATGCAAACTTTACACATCCCATGCAACCTCTCGAACTTTTCATACAAAACCTAAATCCCATGCAATCATTAACTCTCATGCAAAACCCTAATGCCACCATGCAAACCCTAATACCTCCATATAACCATAAATATCCCCATGCAACTATTAATACCACCATGCAAACCCTACTACCACTATACAACCATTAATACCACCATAAAAACCCTAATACCATCATGTAAACCCTAATACCACCATATGACCATTAATACCACCATGCAACCCTAATACCACCAAACAACCATTAATATCACCATGCAAACCCTAGATTCTGTCATACAAAACCCAAAATTCAATCCACACAAAACCAAAAATCCATCCATATCAAACCCTAGATTCAAACCATAGAAAACCCAAAGATTTGTCCATATAATACAATTGATTAGATTCTCCCATTCATAACCACAAATTAGATTCTCCCATACAAGACCATAAGTTTGATTCTTCCACATAAAATCATAAATTAGAATCTCCCATATAATCCATAAATTAGATTGTCTCATATAACATCATATATTACATTCTCCCATACAAAATCATCCAACCCATAAATTAAATTCCCTCACACAAAACCATAAGTTAAACTCTCCCACACAAAATGATAAAAATCTTAAATTAGATTCTCCCATAAGAAACCCTAAAATTCTCCATTTTATTCTTCCACTCATAAATAATTAGGTCAACTCACCTCCCTTGGTCAACCTCTTCACCCATCCTCCTTTTTCATCCTTTCTCCCACACAAACCACATCAACACCCTCACATGCATGCCTTACAGGATCACAACACATATCATCATATATACATAATATGCATGACATATAAACACACAAAAACATACTTAAACTCCACATCATACCATATATGAAATAATTAATAAAGATAAACATGTGATATATAGCATGCGAAGCACATAATGCATATAAGCACACAAAGGCCTTAGCACCCCTTACCTGAAACGACACTAGTCTTGGAGCACGCTCCTATGCCTCCTTAGGGCTTTGACCAAATAATAACATACTAATAAAAATAACATTAATAAAATTCTAACTTTGCTAAAGATATAGAAATAATAGAAATATTATAAAAGTTGATAATATAGGGTTAAATACTTTACCCTAACAATAATACTAATACTAAAAATAATATCAATGAGAATATAAATAAGAATAATAATAGTAACAATAATAATAATAATAAAAAGGACATTATTCAAAAACAAAGTAAAATAAATGCTTCGGCCACTTTTCCAAAATAATACTAATAATAATATTAGTAAAATAAACAACCAAATTTGGTAATAATAATAATAATAATAATAATAATAATAATAACAATAATAATAATAGCAAAACTAATAGTAAAGTAGTTGTAATATTAATAATGGAATAATATTAATAGTAATTCGAAACAGTAATAATAAAAATAATAATTATAATAATAATAACATATTAATATTAAGAATAGTAATAATAGAAATAATAAGAATAATAATAATAAAATTGAATTAAAAATATAATAGGGCTTTAGCCCTCAACATAAATAATAATAAAAACATTAATACTAATAATAATAATAATACATATTAAAAAAAATAATAATAGTATTTATATGCAAATAATTGAAATAAAATAATTTAGGGGTTATAAAAATAGGAAAAATGGCTGAGAGGGTCTAGGGTTCAACCTTAGGTTGGTGGGGATAGGCGGCACCGGCAGTGGCCCGAAAAAGAGAAGAAAAGAGGAAAATTTGCATGCTGGGAAAAAGCTAAGGAGAATTAAGGTGGGAGTTAGGGTGTTTAGGGTTTCCAAAAAGGAGGGGGACAGAATACAGGTTTGGGCGCACCTAAAGGTGGCGGCGCACGGCGACGATGGGTGGTGGCTGAATGGAGGAGAAGAAGAAAGAGAGAGGAGGAGAGGGAGAAAGAGGAAAAGAGAGGTAGGGGAAGGTAGAAAGTGATCTGCAGAACATTTTAGAAGGTGAAAGAAACGGCGAAATAGGTGGTTAAGGGCGCCGTAAAGGGTGGCGGGGGTGGAATAAAGGGTTGATCGGGAAGGGAAGTTTGCATAGTCGGGGAGGCTTGTGCAGAAAGAATCGAGGGTGATAAATGGTTTGGTTGGCTAGAGGGAGGTGCAAAGAAGAATTTGGTGGCCAGGGATAGCAGCGAAGTTGGCCGAAGGTGGTGGACGAGACGTCTAAAGGGGCGGCGGTGAACAAGGGAAAATTCTGGGTAATGAAACTAAAGGTTGGATACAGGTTATTATGGGGGTATTTATAGAGTGTAAATGTGAGGTTAGGGTATGTGGATAGGCTAGAGAGTTGGGATAGTAGGGTTAGGGTTACCGGCGGCGTGGTTGGCCGGTGGCAGTCAAAACGGGCAAGGATAATGCGTAAGAAAAGGGGGAAATAGCGAGAGAAATGGGAGAAGTGGTTTGGGTCAATGTGTTGCCAAAACAAAGAGGAAGAGAAGGGAAGGAAAAGGCCAGTCAAAGGAGCAAGATCGACGACGAAAATCTCAGCTGGGCAGCTGCGGAGGTTACAAATCGGTGGTATTTAAATAATTATGTTGGTATTTAAATTAATTAAAATATTTGGGATAATTAAAAATAATAATATTTAAATAAAATATTATTTAAATCCCTTTTGAGGCTAAATTAAGATTTTTGAAAAGTTTTCGATAAATTTCATTTTAATTAGCAAACCATCCTAATTTTCTCCAATTAAATTATTTATAAAATTAACATGAATTTGAAACTATGTTCTCTTTCTTATTTTAAATAAAATAATTTATTTAATAAATTTCCAAAATAAAATGTTTAATTAGCTAAAATACCTAAATTCTCTCCTAATAAAAATACTTATAATTTTTTTTCCTTTATTTTCCCTAATTAATTCCCTTTTATTTTAATAAAAATAATTAATTTAATTAATTTTTATAATAAAATCTTATTTAATAATAAATAGTAAAATTAGAATTTTCGGGGCATTTCAGTTGTGGAGTGGTTGGAGACTTGCGATGAAAAATTGTACGTAGGTTTGTGTAGGAGTGTATAGGGGACCTGATTAGGGTTTTGGGAGGAAGCACTAATCTAGGAAAATTTTGGAAGTATAAACAATTAAGGGAGAGTGGAGTACAGGTTAAGAGTGGAAATTCATTATATGAAGGGTGAGCATGAGTGCCATGGGAGAGAAGAGATATTAGGTAAAAAAATATAGAGGTTAGTTTTAGGGGAAGAAAGGTACTAGGTTTTGAAGTGGCCAACTAGGGTTTTCTGGTCACATTTGAAATTGAGGAGTAACATGATATGATTTGGGATTGAATCTAAATATGATAAGGTGTGAGGCGATAATGGAAATAATGGTAGTGTAAGTGAGAGGAAGTTTGGCCACATAACTCTAATTAGGGTTTCAAGGGAAAACCCTAGAGGGTGATATTAAGTGAAGTTGGATGTAACGAGGTGTTGGGCCTTAACCCAAAAATTTAGGAGTTAGGATTTCATCATGGGTAATTTTAAGGGGAATTGATATCAAGGTGTGCTAGGAGGTGCAAGAGTCTCAAGATATGAATTATCGAGAAGCTTTATCGAGAAGACATGAAGTAGAGGGTTGTTGACATGCACTTCAAGGGTGAAAAGCTTTATCGAGAAGACATGAAAAAGATACTAATCATTTAAAGAGGAAGATTCTTAAGTTGGGCTTAGACCGATCCACCGGCATAATAGTAGCTAGGTGCCCGGGTGCCCTGGAGACCGATCCACGGGCATATAATTGTGGTTAGGTGCGTTCTGGCCTATAAGTGACCGATCCACTGGCTATAATAGTAGGGGATCCTAAGCTAAATAAACCAAACACTAAGTTGCAAATGAATTATGTGAAAGATATTATGTAATTACAGTGGAACACCATGAGAGTTAGGGCTAGATCGATCCACCGCCATAATAGTGGCTAAGAGCACCTTACCCTGGAGAGCGATCCACTGACAAAAATAGTGGTCAGGAGCATTCTACCTTGTATGTTTCTGATCCATCAGCTATAATAGTGGGGTTCCCACACTCACTTGGATTGATAAACACTATGATGTAAAACGACTATATTTATCTGAGATCTAAAGTATAAGTCTATGTGGACCATAGCCGTCCTTCATTATTTTTATTGTTGTATGATGCCTATATGATCATTTTATGTATGTTATGTTGTATATTTTGCATGTTTAGCCTTAGAGTACGGTTACCTTACTTAGTATGTAGCGTACAGATCACCCGTTTCATGGGTGATGCTCATTCCCACGAGCAGATGACCCATTTGAGTTTGTGTAGGTAGGGGATGACATCTTCGATGCCTATGACACCTATGAGACATGAGGCAAGGTTGAGCGTTGAGCCTACACCTAACCTGGGGATGGAGAGCAACTCAGACAGACTCTGTTTTTCCTGTTATTTTACCATGTTTCATTCTTATTCTGGTTATGTCATGTCATACAGTATTTTGTGCTTTGGAAGACTTTAGCTACTTACTCTTTGGGTTGTAATTCTTAAATTGCACTCTGATTTATGTATGACTATGAGGGATTCCTCTCATGAACTCTCATTGTTTTATTAATGACTTGTGTTTGATGTTCACCCTATTTAGCCTTAGTACTTAGTACTGGGAAGGTATGAGTGAACCGGTCTAGTACTAAGTGTGGCGGTAATATCTCTAGAATTTATGGTTTTGTTATTTCACTTTTGTTAAAACTTTTTATTAAAATGAAATTTTTCAGTAGTAAATTTTGGGGGGTGTTACAATTGTCTTCTCAAAGGTCAACCTGAGATCAGGCTACTGCTAGTTACACATTGTAGATGTTGAAATCATGATTGTGGCTTTTTGGATGTGGTATAGGCATTATGAGTTCACGATGATTTCTTTTGGGCTCACCAATGCACCTATTGTCTTCATGGATCTGATGATTATAATTTTTAGGCCGTTACATGATAAGTTTGTTGTGGTTTTCATCAATGACATTGTGGTGTACACTTGAGGTAAGGAGGAGCACGAACAATACCTTCGCACTATTTTATCTCTCCTTTATTATGATTAACTGTATGCTAAGCTATCTAAGTGTGATTTTTGGCTTCCCAAGGTTACCTTTCTATGACACATAGTATTAGCTAGGAGAGTTGTCATAGATCCAACAAATATTATGGTGGTCATGTTATGGAAGGCACTTACTAATATATCAAATGTTCGTAGCTTCCTAGGTCTTGCTAAGTACTACAAATGCTTCATTCAGAATTTTTTGAGGATTACTTTCCCTATATTAAACTTGTTAAAGAAGACTACCAGGTTTCATTGAGATGATACTTGGGAAAGGGAATTCCAAGAACTAAAGAAACGCCTCACTACAATGCCTATTCTGACTCTACCATCTAGATTTGAGGGATTTGAGGTCTATAGTGACACATTCAAGCATGGGTTAAGGTGTGTAGTTATGTAAAATGGTAGGGTGGTCACTTACAACTCCCAATAGCTAAAAAAAGCACAAACATAACTACTTGACTCATGATCTGGAATTAGTCATGGTTGTTTTCACACTAAAGATTTGTAGGCACTATCAATATGGGATAACATGCAGATTCTTCACCGACTACAAGAGTCTCAAATATATATTCACTTAGAAGGAGTAAAATATGAGTCAAAGAAGGTGGCTAAAGCTAGTAAAGGAATGCAACATTTAGCTGACCTACCACAAGAGTAAGGCTAATGTGGTTGCATATACCTTTAGTAGAAAGACCTATCACTCTATGAATTCTCACGTGGTAGCTAATCAGTTGCTAAAAGAAGTCTATGATATGGGAGTAGAGCTAATAAAAGAAGGGGATCTCGAGTTTTGCATGATTTCCTTGACAATTACCCCAATAGTGTTTGAGGATATTTGTGCTAGATAGCCTAGAGATGTTAATCTTGAAAGGATATGATAGAAGATACAAGACGATTAGGCCAAAGGATTTTGGATACAGAAGGATAATAGCATTCACTACATGGATTGTTGGTGTGTACAGTAGTGTTGTGCTGATCTGAAGCATTGGATTTTGGAAGGACATCACAACCCTACTTCATCCACTTAGGTGGAGACAAGTTGTATAAGGATCTTAATAAAATCTACTGGTAGTCTCGAACGAAGTAGGAGGTAGTAGAGTTCCTTTCGTGATGCCTAATCTTTTAGAAGGCCAAGTTTGAGCACCACTAACTTGTAGGGTTAGTCTAACCTTTAGAAGTGCCAAGTTATAAATAGGAATCATCCTTCATAGATTTTCTATGTAGGATGCAAAGAACTCATAGTGGATGTGACACCATCAAGGTCAGTGTGGATAGACTGACTAAGTCGGTAGGTTTTTCTTACTAATGAAATGACCTATATTATACACCAAATGCCCAACGGTTACATGAATTTTGTGGTTAGTAGGTATGGCATACTCATGAATATTATCTCCAATAGGGAATTGAGGTTTCTCTCCTAGTTTTATGAGAAGTTGCAAGAGGTTTTGGGAATAAAGCTAAAAATGAGTATAATCTTTCACCCGCCTATAGACGGGCATACCAAGATGACCATTCAAACACTCGAGGATATGATGTGGGATAATGCTATGGATTTTCAAGGCTATTGGGAGGACCATCAACATTTGGTGGAATTTTCATACAAGAACAGCTGCTATGCTAACATAAGGATGGCACGGTTTGAGGCATTATATGGACAAAAATGTCAGACACCCATGTGCTGGAGTGATATTAGTGAGACTGTGGTACTCGGGCTTGATATGCTTGGGGAAATGACTCGACAAATCTACTTGATCTAGCATAGGATAAAAGTGACTCAAATTTGTCAGAAGAATTACATTGACTAGAGATGTTGTGGTGAAAAATTTGAGCCAGGAGATGAGGTGTTGTTGAGGGTTTCCCCCACTAAAGGAGTTTAGAGGTTTGGTAGGATGGGTAAATTGGCTCCTATGAGATCCTAGACAAAGTGGGCAAGGTTTCTTACTAGTTGGCATTTCCGCTAGAGTTAGTATGTGTCCACAACATCTTCCACGTTTCACAATTGTAGTAGTATATTGTAGATCTTCCCACATTATTTGGACTGCTGAGGTAGAGCTTGACGACTCTCTAGCCTATGAGGAGAGGCCCATACGAGTACTTGATACCAAGATTTAGCAATCATGGAAAAATTTAATTTCGCTCTTAAAGGTTCTTTAGAGCCATATGGGAATAAAAAAAAAAGGACATGCGTGAGTCATACCATAAACTCTTCTTTTCAAGTGAGTTAAATTTTCAACACCCTTTTCCTTTAAGGGGTTACTATTTAGTATTGTATGTCCTCAGCATTAGGGTTAATCACTAGGACCACATTTCTCCACACTCCTTTATTCTTTTTACCAAATCTTGGTATGTGACTTGGGGGGCAAAGTCTCCTTTTAAGGGGGTAGTGATGTAATAGCCCAATTTTTTTTAATAATAATAATAGTGTTGATGATCAATACCAATTAATAAAAAAAAAAGATCTAATTGGAATCAATTAGAGCATACAAGAAATGAGAAGATAAGAATCACTAAAGAACATAGATTAGGGAAATAGATGATCTTATAAAAATAAAGTAATTGTGATTACAAAGAAAATGAAAGAAATCCTCACCTAAATTACTCAATTCACCAAGGAATTATGAGATAACTTAAGAGGAGAGAAGACGATGGCACTATGCTAATTAGGGTTCTAATCGCATGGTATTTATACTAAACACGAGCCCCTAGTGTTTCTTTCTACCTTTAATAATCTTCAATATTTTTGCCATAAATTCTTCTTTTAACTTCCAATCAAGCTTATACATAATGCGTTGGAAAGATAACAAAAATATCTACAACTTTCATGTTCAATACTTTTCCAAATTTTGTTGGAATCAAGGTCAAAACATCACATATTTCTAAAATATATCATAGTTTTACTCCAAATTCCTCCAAAACACTTCACACACCAATTCAAGCTATTATACACATCAAATATGAGTCATAAGCCTGAGATTCTGTATCTTAATGACATATTTGAAGTAGCTAACACCAATAACACAAGAAGCCATCTATAAAAACCCCTAGGTTCAAAAAGATCCTCATGGTACACAAACACCAACTATGTCTGAGCAATGGTCGAACTTGCTCACTGTTAATGGCTTCGTAAGCATATCCATTGGATTTTTAGCAGTATACATCTTCTCTAACACAACCTTGCCTAAACCAATAGTATCATGGATGAAATGGTACTTGATATCAATGTTCTTCATTCGAAAATGGAAAGAATTCTAATTCTTTGCCAAACACGTAGCACTTTGACTATCACTACAAAAAATGAAAGCACGATGACCAAGCCCAAGCTCAAGAACGAACCCACCAAGCAACAAAGAATCCTAAAAAGCCTCAGTCATAGCCATATACTCTACCTTAGTAGTGGACAATGAAGTCACATCTTGCAAAGATGACCTCTAGCTAATTGTTAAACCACCAAGAAAAAAGACATAACCACTAGGGGATCTCCTATTATCAAGATATCCACCGTAATCAGAGTCAATGAACCCAGTCTATCAATCAGTCGACCTCCCATACTCCAAACAAGCTGATGTAGCACCCTTCAAGTACCTCAAAATCCACTTCACTACTTGCTAGTGAGCCTTCCCAAGATTTTCCATATGTCTACTCACAACACTCATAGCTTGTGCAATATCCATCCTGGTACAAAACATAGTGTACATCCTACATCCCACATCATTAGAGTAGGGAAATATGGCCATAAAATCCTCCTCATCTTTACATTTGGGGCAATCTAAAGTAGACAATCTAAAGGGACTCACCAAGGGAGTACTAATCGGTCGGGCATCAATCATATGAAACCTCTCCAACACCTTGTTTACATACTGCTCTTGTGACAAGTAAAGTCGCTTCTATCATCGGTCTTGAATGATTTCCATGCCAAAAATATTCTTTATAGCTCTTATATCCTTCATCTAGAACTCAGTCTTTAGCATTATTTTTTCCTTGTTAACTTCAGACAAATCTTTTGCTACAACAAGCATGTCATTGACATACAACAAAAGATATACCAAAGAACCATCACCAACCTACTTTATGTATACACATCAATCATAATCACTCCTAGAGAACCCATGCTCATTCATAAACTGATCAAACCTCTTATACCATTATCTAGGTGAATTCTTCAAGCCATACAATGACTTCTTCAATAAGCACACATGATCCTTCTTGCCTTCAATAACAAAACCATCTACTTAGCGCATATAAATCTCCTCCTTGAGCTCAACATGTAGAAAAGTTGTTTTAACATCTAATTGCTCTAACTCCATATCCTACATAGCCACAAGTGAAAGCAAAGTAAGAATATAAATATACCTAACAATTATGGAAAATACCTTATTATAGTCTCCACCAAGTATATGACTAAACCCGCCTACAACTAAAAGAGCCTTACCTCGGTCGCTCAACACCTAGAGTTCCCAGTTTGAACTTGTACACCCACTTACAATCAACAATTTTTTTCTTCCTAGGTGCCTTCATAAGTTTTCATGTTTAATTCTTCCATAGAGATTGCATGTCATCCTCCATTGCAGCACACAACTGAGTAGAATCAGTACTAACAATAGCATCTGTAGATGACATTAGCTCTTGTACATAAACCATAGTCTTAACACTACCCAAAGCATAACCTGCTAACTCTTTAAAGCCATATCTCACAGGAGGATTTACAACCCTCCATGGTTTACTTGGATAAATGCCCCATTCCTCCACCTACTGCCTAGATCTACTCACTTTAGGAATAGTGGGTCTCATACTAGAAGTGTCTAACTGATCTAAATCAACATCTACCTCTACCTTATTCGTAACACCATATAGGTTTTATAGCTCCATCTCTTCAGAGAACCTTTTAGAAGAAGAATCGGTCTTATAGAGGAATACGGACTCATTGAAGGTAACATCCCTACCAGTTAAAAATGTGGATGCAACTAGGTCCCATAACCTATACCCCATCACACCAGATGTATAAACAAGAAAAATACACTTATTGGCTCTAGGCTTAAGCTTCCCATCATTCACATAAGAATAAGTGGGACATCCAAAAACATACAAAACTAAATAATCAGCTGGTTAGCTAGACCATACCTCCTTAAGTGTCTAAATATTAATTGAATGATTGGGTGACCTATTCGCAAAGAATGTTTCTATATGAACTACCTCATCCTAAAACTCTTTACCTAACCTAGATTATGATAACATACATTAATCCTTCTCTAATAGGGTCATATTCATCATCTGAGCATTCCCAATCTATTGTCGTCTTCTAACACTAGTGTGATGCCTAGGAATACCATGGTCCTTACAGTAATCAGTGAAACTATACCCGACAAACTCAAGGTCGTTATATGTTCTGAGATACCTCACCTATCTCCTAGTATGCTTCTTTAGTAAGGTCTTCCAATTCTTGAAAACATCAAAGACATCATTCTTTTTTCTCTTTAATAAAATTAGACCTCTCCTTTCTAGATAAGTCATCAATAAATGTTAGTAGGTGTCACGGATCACCCTCAGGAACCACCCTTGCAGGACCCCATAAATTAGAGTGAACATAATCTAGAGGTCCCTTTGTACTATGTGTAGCCTTTGAAAAGCTAACCCACTTCTATTTTCCAAACACACAATGCTCATAGAAATCCATAGTGCCTGCATTATTACTATCCATCAACCCTCTCCTAGAGAGTTATGTCAAGCCTTTGATAATCATGTGTCCAAGTTCCATATTCTAAAGTCTAGTAATATCTAAGTCAGATATACTTGATGATGTTACCGTAGATACTCCCTTAACATGAAACAAACAAGCTTATATAGAGTCCCAACCCTCTTGCCTTTCATTGGAACAAGAACCCCTCTAGTAATCCTTATTGTTCCATTTTCGATCACACAACGATATCCATTATAATATAAGGAACTCAATGAAATCAAGTTCTTGGTCATCTCAAGCACATGTCAGATATTAGAAAGTGTTATGACCATACCATCATGCATCTTCACCTTCACTACCCTAATCCCAACAACTTTGTATGCAACATCATTACCCATCAAACTACTACAACTAGAGCTATCTCATACATTTGGAACTAATTTCTATTGGAAAAAATATAGTAAAAGCATTAGGAGTCCAAGATCCACCTATCCATAATCTTGGTCTAACTATCAATAGCAATCAACACATCACCATCACTATCATGTTAGACTATGGCAGCATCATCCTTTATACCAGTTGATTCACCAAATTTATCTCACATTTCCTATTAGTACAAAATTTCTTGATATGGCCCTTCCTGTGGCATCCATAGCACATGATATTCTTTAATCTGCTATTCCTTGACTTTAACTAGGACTTCATCTCCTTCTTACAAGAACCTCATTCTTAGTTTATTTCCCTAGCTATAAGTCCCTCACTATGTGAGTCACTAGAACCACCTCTAGTCAGCTAAATCTCAATTAGTTCCCAGTAAAACAAGGCATTCTTAACAACATTAAGAACCAACTCATCATCCTTCCTATATAGTATATTCTCACAAAATTATTTTTAATCAGCAAGCAAAGAACAAAATAATGTAATAGTAAGGTCTTCATCCTCCAATTTAACATCTATATTCCTCATATCCATAAGTACAGAGATAATTCATCAAGATTTGATTTTAGGGATTTTCCCTTACCTAGTTTAAACTCATGCAACTTGTTCTTCAATAAACAAAAATGATTCATCACCGACTTTATCATGTATAGAGACTCCAACTTGAGCCATAGGGATAACATCATTATTTTTTAGCCACATCATGTGACACTTCATTAGATAAAGACAATTGTATGGTGGAAAGGGACTTTTGTTCTATCTCCTCAAATTTCTCATCTATCATCAAATCAAGCTTCTTTGAATTCCTAAGTAATGCCTGCTCCAATACACATGGCTTCAGGATTTCCTTCATCTTCAACTTCTATAAGCCAAAGTGCTCAAATTGATCAAACTTCTCACTATCAAATCTTATAGACATCCAGAACATGAACCCTACACTTTGATATCAATTTATTGGGGATTGATACCAATTTAGAAAAATATGATCTAATTGGAGTCAATTAGAACACACAAGAATAGAGAAGAGAATAGCACTCAAAAACATATATTGGGGAAATAGATGATCTTAATAATGTGAAGTAATTGTGATTACAAAAAGAATCAAAGAAATCCTCACCTAAATCACTCAGTCACCAAGGAATTAAGAGATAACTCAAGAGGAGAGAAGATGACGGTGATATGCTAATTAGGGTTCTAATCGCATGGTATTTATACTAAACATAGATCCCTATATTTTTTTTCTAGCTTTGACAATCTTTAGTATTTTAGCAACAAATTCATCATTTAACCTCCAATCGAGATTATTATTGATGAGTTGGAGAGATAACAAAATGATCTATAACTTTCATGTTCAACACTTTTCTAAATTCTAGTTGAATCAAGGTCAAATCTTCACATATTTTCATTATAGCTCATAGTTTTATTCCAAATTCCTCCAAAATACTTCTCACACCAATCCAAGCTATTATACACACCAAATATGAGTCACAATCCCAATTTTTTAAATATTAATAATAATAAAATTAATATAAAATTAAAATTTATTATGTAGCCTAATTTTGAGATTTTATTTTAACTATTTAGTCTATTATTATTCACAAGAAATTTAGAAAATTTTTATTTATTTATATATTTATCATTTTATTTTTGGCACTAAGCCAGATTTACCCAAAATCTGACATAAATCCCATAAATTTTCTTTTTTCCTTTTCCTTTTCTTTCCTCTTTTTTTTCCTATTTTTCTCCTTTTACTTTTTCTTCTACCTTTTTTTCCTTCTTCTCCCTTTGGGTTACATCATTCCCAAACCAGTCCCTCTCTCCTTCTTTCTCCCTTCCTTTCTACTGCTTATGTGGCCTAATCTCCCCCCTCCTCTTCTTTTCTCTCTCCCTAAAGTAACCAGCCCATTTCCCTTCTTTCCTTTCTTCTCTCTCTCTATCTTCTTTTCTTCTTTCCTTTTTTCTCCCTGTGTTCTTCGTCATGCCTTCCTATCTCCCATCGCCGTCCTTCCCCTTCCATGTTTGTCCCGAGTAGCTACCCTTGCACCTAGTTAGGCCTTCCCCCCTTTTCATTCTTAGCCATGTAGGGACATACATGCTAGCATAAACCCTTACACACACCCTACACCTAGCCACCGTACCCCTACACCTGTCCCTGCCCTACTGCTTGCATCCGCCATTCCCCCTACATCCTATCAAGCCGATCACCCCTTATCATCTTCCCCACACCCTTAACTACCTTCCCTACTTATTAATACCCTTACCCCTTTAATCACCCCATCTCTTCTTATCCCCCTCAAAGAGCCCGATTTTATTTTTTGTGCAACCCTCCTCGAGCCCACTCTAGCCCTACTATTGTTGTCACTACATGGCCACACCCCCTATGCCTCCCCTTTTACCTACTTACACCCAACCTGTGCTTGTAGAGTTCCCTTCCCCATCCTTCTTCCCTTCTTATTCTTCCTGACCCAATGGTCATTGTAAGTTGCATCCCCATCAAAGCCACCACTTTTCCGCTTCATGTTTCCACCCACGTTAGCAATCCTACATAGGTGTCCTAGCTTATGCAACCACAATTAGCAACCCCTTTCTCTCCTCCCTCTCCCCCTCCTTTCTCCACCTCCTTCATGTCAGAGTGCCCCTACACCACCTTTGACCATCACTTATACCATATTAATCATCCCCCTACCAGCCTATCCTAGTGCCAACACCACCCTTGACCCTACACTACTATCCCCTACCTTTTTCACCAATAAATTAGCTACCACCACCGTCATGACCACCACCGAGTAGCCACACCATTTTTCTTCCCCATTCTAGTTAGCATCACTTCATTTCCTCTCTTTGAGTATTCATTAAACTAGATTCCTCCTCATTATTCCTTTATTGTGATAAAAAAAAAAGAGAAAAGAAAAAAATAGTCTATGTTTGGGTATTTTCATTTTGTAGGTACTATTCCTATGATAGTAGGAGAGGAGGCATAGGTCATTTGTCTTAGAGACAAGACCTATTTCAATAAGGATATATTCATATGTAGGGCCTTTTCTTTGTTAAAATATGACATTATTATGTGCTAAATGAATACATATATAAAATGTTAGATGATCTAAGGTTTTATGTGTAGCTTGCTTGGTAATGACTAAAATTAAGAAGATGTGTGGACATGATTGTTTTGGTTTAAGTGTTGATGGGTATGTCTATTTTATAACCTTTCGTGTTTGTAAAGTTGGGGAGTTCTTGTGTTGGATGCCTTGTGACATAGGTAGAGTTTTAAGACCTAGGGGTATTTTGGTCAGAATTGTGAAAAGTGGCATATAGGGTACTCTAGGGGTGTAATTTTAACTAAAATCAATTGGACATGCTATAATAAATAACTATGGTGGGAATAAAGATGTCTAGGATAAATGTAGTATAGGATGGTTAACCCTGCATAGGGTGAGTTGAACCTAATTAGAGCTATGACCAAAGGTCAATAGAGTAAGGGTTGGTTGTTAAAAGTGAATATGGGGGCTAATGATGACATTAATGGGTAGCTTTATAGGTTTAAGGAGTCCTTGGAATGATAAAGTATGAGAGGTTACTAAAAAGGCAGAACTGGGGTTTTGGTAGGTCAAAGCAAGAAACCGTAGAGGTAGGTTATTATCACATATAAGAAATGGGGGGAGTTAGGCTATAACCCTAGATTATAATGTTAATCATGTTATTTGGAGGTTGTGTACCAAATTAAATAGTCATGAGAGATTAGTGGGAGCAGATATAGGTAACAAGAGGAATTAGGGTTTCAAGAGGGGTCTAATTTTGGAGGTTATTATCATATATGTGAAATGGGAGAGTTAGACTACAAAAATTTAGGGGATGGCTAACCATATTAATATATGCCTAGTTATCAAGAATTAAGTATAAACAAGTAGAAGAGAAGGGGATAGGAAAACTAGGTAAATCGAGGGTTTTAAGGAGTAACCCTAAAGAGTAATTGTTATCATATGTGAGAAACGAAGGTAAATATCTATGAATACTGATATGAGGGGATTCTAATTACATGTGTGGGTTTATTGGGTTAATTGGGGACTCAAAGGAACATTATGGGGTAACTTTGTACCCAATATTATGAAATTAGGATTTCTAAGGGGACAAGAGTGTCTCGGGGCGGTAGTAGGGCAAGAGACATATTGAGTTATGCTTGTTTGTGTTATATATGGAACAAATAAAACACAATTAAGAAACTAATTACTTAATGTGGAAGATCACTTGTGTCGGGCCTAGTTATACCTGTCGGTTAACTAGCAAGAATAGTGGCAATGAGTATTTTATAATAGAAGTTTTACTCTACTATTCCAACAGTGATAATAGTGGGGTCCTAAACTAAATTAATAAATCTCTTATATGATTATAACTTTGGGGAAGAAAGCAACAACTTACAATGTAGCACCATATGGGTCAAGACCAATTATACCTTATTTAACAGTCCATAGATGAGAATAGTGATTGGAGGCATTTTGCATTAGCATTGTACTTTAATTACCGGACCACCAGTGGGAATAATGGCTTAGAGCATGTTGCCTTATGGCTGTACTTTTTTTACCGGTTCACCGGCAAGAATAGAGGTTAAGAGCATGCTACCCTGGGGTTGTACTTTGATTACAATTCCATAGTTGAAAATAATGGGGTCCCTAAACCCAAGTGGATATAATTCATAAGTTGACTATTTATTACACTAATATCTTGTGTCTAGATAATAATGAATTAGTTGATATGATCTACCTATATGAATTTTAGTTCTTATTGTGATTTTATTAACATCTCTAACCTTTTCTATTGTATTGTTATTTTACTCAATATATAGCATACCAATCACTCCTATTATGGGTGCTTCTCATTACGATAAGCAGTGACCCCTTCTGTGTTTATGTAGGTGAATGAGGGTTCTCTTAATGACTTTGCCACATATGATGATATGATTGGGGCATAGTGGTGTTGTTGTGTCTAGGGTTAGGGACCGGAGAGAGTGACATCTGGCTATTATCTTTTTCAGTTTTCCTCATGTTAATGTTTTACTTTTGTTGAAAAATATTTGCGTATTTTAGCATTTCTTTCAGAAAAAAAAACTCAAGATTGTCTATGTTATGAATTGCTACTTTGATATGCCTATCATGATTTGTATACCCTTTTTGTGTTCCTTATAGTTGGTAAAAGGATGGCCTAGGGCCAGACATATAACAATTACCATGATAACACCCCCTTATGGTTAGATGATCCTACATTAAAAATGAAATTTTTAGTAGTAATTTTGGGGGTGTTACATCCAAATACACTAATCAAAATTATATTAATCTAAACCTAAAATTAAAACCACATTTTTTGTCGTTTTCTCCTTGTTTCTTTTTCTTCTCTGTCATTAAATTTCCCACCTAGCTAGTTTTTCTTTTCCCACCTTCTTTCCCCGTACATGCATGATAACCCTTACCATGCTTCCTTTTCCATAACCCATAGGCACTAACCTCACTATCACCCATCAACTGCCTCTTTTTTAGTGTTATGGGTTACGTGGATAAAGATTACCCTCCCCCTCATGTGTGCATTGTTGTATATATATGTACACCATTTAACGAACCAAACCACCCTTCTTCTCCCTCTAGTTTTGTAGAAAATCTTACACCCCAACACAACCTTCCTCCCTCTTTCTTTCCTTCTCCTTGTAGTTGTAAAATAAAATAGCATGAAAACCTAACAATAGCCAGCCTCACCGAGGTAGCAACAGATCCACTAACAAACTTTGTCATTCCTTCACCCCATCCACCAGCCAAAATCCCTACAACCTACCCCAAAGCATCGATGAAACTCACTGAAACCCATCACACACCTTCTGTCAAACACACCAAAACCCACCCTCCACCTTCGGAAAAAAAATCACCACAACACCTCTACCCTTTGGCCATTTCTACTAAATTTCATACACTCTTCAAGAAATTTCAATTGAAGCTTACAACTCCACTTGAGAAGCCATCACTGAAGCCCATCCCTACCCTTTAGCATCCACCATCGAACCTCCCTTTTTGTTGCAAAGTTTTACAAACAATTCCTTTGAACCTCCTTTTGGTTTCTCCCTATTATTTCAGCATTACAATATATTAACCCCTGCTAACTATATCATTTATTTCTAAGTATTTTTTCTTAATTATTATTAGGTGGTATTCATGAGGTTTTAGAAGAGGCAGGATAAGATAAGCGTGCTTAGAGATAGGAGGCTTTTTGTAAGATTATTAGTCAATTTTTAGGGCTTTGTATCGAATGCTTAAATGGCCATGTGTGTTTTCATTTTATTTTTATTATACAATTAAATGAAATTGGTTAATTATATTTTATGATAATATGGATTTCATGATAGTAAGAGACTATGAATAATGAAAGATATATTGATATGATATTGCTATAATAGGTTAAATTTTGTGGATGAGTATGACTTATGGAAGTGTATTATGGGTTTAATAAGTTATGATAAGTGAGAAATAAGTGTATGTAATATGTATGATGCTAAATGGAGGATTTGAAAATAATAACATTGAAGGTATATAACTTTCGTAATATCTATGAGGGCATTTTAGTCGATATGGATTAATATGGAAATTTTAGTATTTTAACTTGCTAGGTGGATGAAAATATGATAATAGGATCATGTGGAGTGATTTCAGTGATTATGAATGTCATAAGTAACTCAAAATGAGAATATGACCTATATTAAGAATAATAACCTTAGAATTGTAATGGTAATATCACATGTGTTAAACTTTAGAGTTAGATTTTTGATATGTTGTTAATGTTGGAATTGTGGGTATGTGTATTGAATTTGATAATTATATGAGCCTTATGGAATAATTTATGACTTACCTGTAAATTAGGATATTTGGAGTTTTGGGAATAGCAACTTTTGAGATAGGGTAATTATCGCGTGTGTAAGACATGGGAGTTAGACCTTAAATTTTGGTTTTGTTAATAATAATAATTTTTGAGGAAGATATAATAAATTTAGTGAGTAAATGATCAATATAGTTGTATTTATGCCCAAAGTGTGAATTTAAGGTTTTTAAAAAAAATAATAATAACCATCTTAACTTTTCGGAACAGTCTTGTTATCTATATGATGTTGCTTTGCTTCCCTTAATTATGTTTTTTACTTACCATAGTTATTTTGAATAAGATACTAACCATTTGAAGTGAAAGAGCACATGAGTGAGGCCAAGATGTTAGGTCCATTCCACTATATGATAATAGTGGCTCGGGTGTATTGTCCCTTGAGAGGTGCTTCAGTCCATTCCACTAGATTAAGAATTTTGGGACCCTACACTCAACGTGAATACGAATATGAGTTGGTATAAGAACCTAAGTATAAGACATTAATTATTTAAAGTGTAAGATTAAGTGAGGCAGGACCAAGTGTTCGGTTTGTTCCATTGAATGATAATAGTGGCTCAAGTGTATTGTCCCTAAGAGATACTTCAGACCATTCCATTAGTTTAATAATAGTGGCTCATGAAATTTTTTTCCTAATAGGTGTTGGGTCTCTTTTACCAGATGATAATAGTAGCCTAGTGGGTTGTCCCTGAGATGTGCTTTAGATTGTTCAATCAATTTAAGAATGGTGGGGTCCCTAAACTCAACATATATAAAAGAATTGATCATGTTATATTCTAATCGTAAAAATTTGAACTAGTAATTACATTGTATTAATTTTTGTACCTAGCAAGTAAACTATTTTCTATTGTGAAAGCATGAAATTATGTGTTTCCCTATATCGACTCTACTGTTCTCTTACGTAGCACATCATATACTGATTATAGTTTTCTTAGGTGCTTCTCGTTCCCATCAGTAGATGATTCGGATGTTTTTGTGTAGGTCGATGAGGACCCAGTTGATGAATTTGCAGCTTTTGATGCTTTATGTGTTAGGATTTTTGGGAGTAGAATCATATTATCTAGATGATGTTTTTACCTGAATATAGTTTTGGACTCTTAGATCCATATTATCCTTTTTATCCATATTTTAGGTATTATATACAGAGATTAATCTCAAAACTCGTATTTATGTTTATGAAACCTCTCTAGTTTTCTTTTATCTTATTGACAATTTGAAATTGTTTTACCTTATGATTGACATAAGGATTGGATGGTCATCCATATTTATGTCAATTACAGTCGTAATACCTGATTATTTTGATTATATGCTTCCACTGTAAAATAAAACTTTGTAGTAGTATATTTTAGGGTATTACAAATTAGTGTCAAAACTTTGGTTTTGATTTCTATGTTTGTTTTGAAATTTTTGTTTTCAAATAATCCCTTGTCTAATTTTATCCATCTATTTCATGTTTTAAAATCCAATTTCTCAAAGAACTAAATTAAGTTGTGAGGAAATTGAGAGTAGGTAGGATAGGTAGCTTTTGTATGTGATTATGTGTATTGTGTTAGTAAGCTATGAATATTTTCCCTTAACTTGTTTTATTTCTTGAAACTATTTTGTCTTGGCTCTTAAAGGTCATGTTAGTTGTCTAAAGGAGACCTTTGAGGCATTCATTGAGTTTGTTCAACTCTCATCTCAGCCTCAACTATTACCACCACCTTTACATTACCTAGAGGAGGGTATTAGAGAGGACTAGCTTTTACGGGTTATGAAACATCACTTATTGATCTACATTGGTGATAAAGAATTAGTTATCTTGGAAGGATGGATTCAATATATGGATAGGATGTTTGAGGTAGTTGATTACCCACCTTTTCGGAAGGCAGACAAATCACATATCATCTTTCTTTCTCTAAAGAGCAGCCAACACCTGGTGGGTACATCGCCCTTCATAGGGTAGACTATCAATGTCTTGGGAGGACTTCAAGACGACAATGCACACCAATTTCTACCTTAAAAGTCTTAAGAAGGAAAATTTGAAGGATTTCATGTAGCTTACTCAAGGAGGCATGACAATGAGATACTACCACGCCCTATTCATAGAGATTTTGATGTTTGTGTCAAGCATAGCAACTAGCAACTCTACTGTTGTCTACCAGTTTGACTAGAGGCTCCATTTTAGCACCCGCAAAATGATGGGTGTTATGGCTTTCTATGACCTAACCACATTGTACAAGCAGGCATGCATCACTGCTACCATGGTACAGAAGCAAGATTCCATTATAAGCAAGAGGAAGATAGATACATAGGGTTCTAGAGGTAGGATCTAGTTTTGGGAGGTATACCTCCAAGGTTCCAGCAGTGGAATCTGGTTCAACAATAGGGTGGCTAATTTCAACACCACATTTAGACAGGTGATCAGAGCAGATTCTCAGGACAATAAAGGTGCTTCTTTTGTTGTTTATGTGGTCAGAACCATTTAAAGCGATACTCCTAGGGGGTATCTGTAACACCCCCAAATTTACTACTGAAAAATTTCGTTTAAAATCAAAAGGTTTAGCGGAAGCAAAGGATAAAACCGTAAACTAGGGGGTATTACCGCCACACTTAGTACCAGACCGGTTCACTCCTACCGTTCCAGTACTAAGTGCTAAGGCTATATCCGATCAACCTTTAGTACAAAGTATCAAAAACGCAAGACAACATTTAAAATAAATCCTTAACAAGAGGTGAGTCAAACAGAAGTTAGAATACGATTTAGGATTACAACCCCAGAATATGTTTCTCAAAACAGGAATGTAATACCAAAATACAGCTAAACAAAAATGAATCCCGAAGGATCAATATCCGGATTGCCTACTCACTCACGTCAGGCCTTCCACCCCAAAATAGTATCCGATCTTAAACCTGCACAAGAGGTCTGCTCCCCACCATCGGTGGATCATCACAGGACCCATTCAACCAAGGTAGTATCAGTACGGGTCCAATACTGAGTAAGTTCCACTACCCTATTTTATGGGAGAGACGTAACTATACATCAAGTGCGTATTAAATCATGATACAAAACGTTGATACATTATTACGCATACTCAAACCCACACCACAAGTCCTACCATACCCATATAGTAACATATGAAACATATGTAACATCGTATTGAAACATATAAGGGTGTTATGACCAAACTGTAAAGTAACTCATTAAGCACATAAGCAGCATGGTATAATACAGATAATAAAAGCCGGTTATGGTCCGGGTAGGCTCATTCTTTAGATCTCTGGTAAGTATAGTAGATTCATGTCATAATCGTTATGAATCCATGAGAGTGCGGGAACCCCACTATTATAGCCGGTGGATCGGTCACGTATAGGGCAGAACGCACCTAACCACTATTATATGCCGGTGGATCGGTCTCCAGGCACAACGCTCCTGGCCACTATTATGCCGGTGGATCGGTCTGGCCCCGACTCTCATGGTGTTCCACTGTAAGTATATAGTATCTTTCCCATGATTTAATTACAACATACTGTTTGGTTTGTTGAGCTCGGGATCCCCCACTCTTATAGCCGGTGGATCGGTCACGTATAGGGCAGAACGCGCCTAACCACTATTGTACGCCGGTGGATCGGTCTCCAGGGCACCCCGGCACCTGGCCACTATTATGCCGGTGGATCGGTCCGGGCCCGGCTCAACAATCTTACTCTTTAAGTAATTAATATCTTATTCATGTCTTATTAAATGAGGTTCCACCCTTGACATGCATATCAACTACCCTCTACTTCTTTCCTCCCCAGGGGGCCCGTCCCATATCTTGAGACTCCTGCGCCCCTTATCACACCCTGATGTCCATCCCCTCTTACTCTTATACATAAGGAAACATAGTAAGGGCACACTCTCCCGAGAATGTGGGCTAACCCTAACACAACGATATCGGTCCCACATGTCCTCACCCCTCTAGGGCTCCTCCTTGGAAAACCCTAATTTGGGCCTACATGGCCCAACTCCTTCTTACTCATCCTAACTTTACTTTGTTCCTTGTCTTGCATCCCGTCTCTACTAAGAAATTCCCAAAATATATCCCTTTATTCCCAAACTCCGCATGTGACCGTCAAACCCTAGTTGGCCACACCAAACCCTAGCACTTTACTTCCTCCTCAAGTAACCTCCCCTCTTTGCCCCAAAACCTCTTCTCTCATTTAGAAGCCCATACTCATCCTTTATACAAGTGGACTCTCACTCTCAACCCCATACTCCATCCTTCCTTGATCATTTTTACCCTTGTACCCTTCAAATTGCTCATTTCCTCCCAAAACCCTAATTGGATCCCTTAGACACCCTTACATCGACCCACGTGAAATTATGCACCCAAGTCTCCAATGGACCCGTAACTTTGACATTATCTTATTTACTTCTTAAATCAACTTTCCTCACATAAGATTCATTCCCATGCACAATTTAAACACTCCATACAGCCTCTCCAACACCCACTTACACACAAAACCCTAATAAGGTCTCTTATGCACCATCTTACGTACCATTTTTCATACTAAGTCTCCAATCATTCCAAGACTCTCCCAAGCTCTTACTTACAACCCAAATCAACCTTTCACACATAAGGGTCATGCCCATGCAAGGTCTAGTCCCCCCATTCAAACTTCCCAAACGTCCATTTCCCCGTTGTTCTTTTATTATCATTTCATGCTACCCAAAACCCTAGCATGCATGTCCTAGAGGGTCATAACAAGTCACATCATCAACATCAACATTAAACATGGAACATGGCATACATGTATAACATAAGGCACACACAACATACCTCATGATCCACGCTGTGCTACACTAAATAGGTTATTCATAACACATGCATAATACACATCAACATGGCATGCTCATCATTCACCCACACATTACATCACACATAGCACAAAGCCATAGCTTCGTCCTTACTAAATACCCATAAGTAGAGGTAAGTAGAGACTTACCTGGATCCGAAGCTAGCTAAGCGAGATAAGAGGGAGAGAGATCACTAGCTCGTGGATCCACGAGAAAGCTTTCCTAGATCCGATAGAAATCGAAAAACTAAATTAGAAACTATCCTATCAATCAATAATTCACATACTCTAATTAAATAAACACAACCAACCCAAATGATCCTTCTTAGAAAATGTGACCAAAACTTAGAACTTAAAAGCATAGCTTTATTAAGATTTAAGGTTAAAACTAAATCAAAACGGATTAATACAAATATCACTTGGGACATTTCAACTTAATTTGGAAAGCCCAAGAAAGAATAATCGATCATAAGTTAATTTATCAAAAATAACTTATTTATTAGGTTTTACAACTAAATAAGTAACCCAACCAATTTACATAGAATCAAATCCAAACCGATTAGGTTAAAACATAATTCAAAGATAGAAATTGATTGGATAAAGTACACATAGCAAAAATCAATTTTATAAAATCATCCCCGAAGATTAGGGTTTTAAAGCCCACGACATAAACTCAGGTAATTCAATTTAATTAATTCAAATTAAAGGTACAAGAAAGCAATTAATACCATTTCAACTATTTCTATACATTCAATTTTAGAAAAACAACAATAAAAGTAATCGATTTCATAATTTCACTTGAAGTTTAGGGTTTTAGGCCCGAAAATACATTTCGTTAAAATTCTATAAATTTAATCAATTTGAATGTTTAGAAATGCAATTAAACACATTTTATAACATATCAAATAATCAATTGCTCAAAACTAGTAAAAGAAATACACAATTAGGGTTTTTGAGCCCGGAACGCAAACCCGATCAATTCTTGCCAAAACATACCAATTGACGATTCGAAAATGTAATTAAACATATTATAATGTAATTTATATAGTCAATTGAATAAAATAACCCGATTACCCAAACCAATTTAAACCTGCGAGAGTTTTGACCTAAAAATCCAATTTCGATCAATTACGCACAATTTTCCCAAATCAACACTTCCAATATAAAATTAAATACATTTTAAACAATATTATAAAATCAATTGAGCGAAACGGCTCAATTATACGACCCAATTTCATTACACCCAAAATTCAACCTAGAAATCAAATTTCGATAAAACCTACATAAATTTCTCAAATTGACGATTCCAAAATGAAATTGGATACATTTTAAGATATATTGTATAATTAATTTATCAAAAAAAGCTAAATCGGACGAATCCGAAAAATTTGGGCATAACCCAACAAAAAATCCAATTTTTCCAAAATTTCAACATAACAATACAATTAACCTATCCAAATCATTCTTACAGCACATATATACATTATCAAACAATTAATTTAGCTTATCACAAGCTAAATCATACCCAATTAATCCAAACAAGGGTTAGGGTTTTTCGAAAATTATACCAAACGAAAATCGACAAATCGGGGCAAAGGAAGGCTAGGGAGGCTTCGTTGGAGGACGGGGGTGGCTCGACGGTGGTCGCCCGAGCTCGCCGGTGATCGGGCGGTGGCGCGAGCTGCGTGGTCTGCTGCTGCTGCTGTCGCCCGTTGCTACCGGTGGTTGTTGTTGCTGCTGTCGAGCTGGCTGCTGCGCGTGCTGATGCGTCGCCGACGGTCGCGTGTGGCAGCAGGTTGGAGGTCGGCGGCCGACGAAGGAGGAGTAGGGAGGAGCTAGGAGGAAAGGTGGCGAGGGAGGTCGGCTATGGTTTCGGTTGCAGAACAGGGGCGCACAGGAGAGGGGTCGGGGTAGGGAAGAGAGAAAGAAAAAGAAGAGGGGGGGTCGGGGGTCCGACGGGTGCGGGGTTCTTTTTTTTTTTTTTTTGGGAATTCACATATAGAATAAAAGACTAAATATTTAAAAATTACCATTTGACGATTTTATCTAAATTTATTAAACGAAAATTATTTTCGAAACTATCCGAACGCTTAAAATAATTAAAAAGGTTATATAAAGAATTTCATAAACATTTTCGAAAGAATTTACTAACGAACGTAAAAATTTATATTATTTACGGAAATACATTATAAGACCCTAAAATAATATTTAAAAACCTATAATAAAATATTTAATTCAAATTCCAATAAATCAAGACTAATTTTAATAATTTCCGAAATCGGTTTTCCGCAAACTAAAAAGCGTAGAACGGAAGAAAATTAATTTTAAAAAGAAATTCTTAAATAAGTTCCGAAAATATTTTTAATCTAACTTCCTGAAAATATTACATTCAATTAATTAAAACATCGATAAAATATTACTTCCCGAAAATGATTAATTACATTCAATTATGAATTCAAAAACGTTGATAAACCCATAAAACGAATCGAAATTAAAATAATTAATTGTTTACATCAAATTACGCTAATAAAATCATTAAACTTAATAAATCTGGATTTTAAAAATGCGGGGTATTACAGTATCGGTTTAGTACAAGACATGTGGTTAGTTGGGTCACTGATCCTTTGAGTGCCACTATTGGTAGGGATAGTTTCAATAGTAGGGTCTGTTGGTACCTCAGCAGTAAGCCTATCGGTAGTAGTACTACCAACCATAACAATAGTAGAGGGCATCTAACCTAGATAGTTGACAACCTAAGGTGTTTCAAGGGAGACCAAAGGGGCCTCTCCCTTTCCCTCATAAGGTAGGAGGACAAAATTATGGTTCCAAAGGGTATTAAGGAGGATGCCAGAGAAGATAGTCAGGCAGTCGCTTGAGTGTCATCAATTAAGCAAAGGCTAATTGGTTGTTGGACATGGTTGCTGGTACATTCTCCATCCTTTTGTTACTAGCTTATGTGTAGTTTGATTTAGGAGCTTCTATATCGTTCGTATATTTTACTTCTATTGCTAGAGTTTCTCTATATCCATATTCTTCTATGTCTATTTCTATGATGTTAATTTTTGGGGATTAATTAAAATGTACTAGGCTCTCCTTGGATGTGGCCTTAGAGGTAAGATGGGTTGACTTCCTAGTCAACTTGGTTGAGATGGACTTTAAAGATTTCAACATTATCCTTGGGATGTATATGTGGGGGAGGTATAAGGTGGTGATAGACTATGCCCAAGGGCAAGTAACACTACGGGGATCTTAGGATGCTAAGGTCTCCTAAAGAAGATGCAAGCCTAGACCTACAACGAAGGTTGTATCTGCCTATACATTGTATTCCTTGGTAAAGAGGGGTTACCCTATGTATTTATGTGGAGTTTAGGAAATGAAAAAGGACATGACAAAATTAGAGGGATATCAATTTCTTGGGACCTTCCTAACCGATTTCTAGAGGAAATCCTAGGCATGTCCCCGGTATATGAGATAGACTTCACTATTAAGTTGGTACAAAGGATCGAGCCCATTTTAAAGGCACCTTATCAAATGGAACTAATAGAGTTGAGGGAGCAGAAGACTAGTTCTAGGATTTAGTGGCTTATAGGTACATTTGTCCAAGTGTGTTTCCATGGGACGCACAAGCATTTTTTGTGAAGAAGAAGGATGGGAGCTTTTGTCTATGTGTCAACTATCAAGGTTTGAGCCAATTAAAGATGAAGAACCACTATCCACTTCCGAGGATCGATGAATTATTTGACTAACTTTAGGGATCCTTGATCTTCTTAAATATCGAATTGAGGTTATGAGATCATCAGTTGCTTATTGCCAAGCCAAAAATCATGAAGATGGCCTTTAAGACACAATATGGGCACTATGAGTTCACAATGATGCCTTGCAGGCTCACCAACACACCTGCCATCTTTATGGATTTAATGATGAGAATCTTTTAGCCTTTCTTCAATTAGTTTGTCCTAGTTTTCATATACAACATATTAGGTATACTCTTATCATAGAGAGGATCACAAGCAGCACATGTCTATAATTTGGTCAACCCTTAGAGAGAATAAGTTGTATGTCAAACTCTCTAAGTTTAATTTTTAGCTTTGACAGGTAGAAATTATGGGGGCATAGTGTAACACCCCCAAATTTACTACTGAAAAATTTTGTTTAATTAAAAGGGTTTAGAGGAAGCGAAAAGATAAAACCGTAAACTCGGGGGCATTACCACCACACTTAGTGACAGATCGGTTCACTCCTACCGTTCCAGTACTAAGTGCTAAGGCTAAATAAAGTTAACATTAATAAAACACAAGTCATATAGAAATCAGAGTGCGATTTAGGATTACAAACCAAAGAGTACATGACTAGAGTTTTTCAAAACATAAAGCATAGTACAAAAACACAACTAAAATATGATAATACAAGGTCCAATAAAAGAAATAGAGTCTGACCGAGTCACTCTCAATCCCCAAGTCAGATTTAGGCTCAACGCTCGGCCCCACCGGATGCCTCGTAGGTGTCGTAGGCATCGAAGACATCATCCCCTACCTACACAAGCTCAGAGGGGTCTTCTGCTCATGGGAATGAGCAGCACCCATGAAACGGGTGATCAGTACGCTACGCACTGAGTAAGGTAACAGATGTGCTAAGGCCAACATACAAAACACACTACACAGTATACATGGCATAGTCATATGAACAACATGTAGTAAAACAGATGATAAAGGCTAGCTATGGTCCGGATAGACTTATTCTTTTAGATCTCTGGTAATTATAATTGATTCACATCATAATCTTTGTTAATCTATGTGAGTGCGAGAACCCCACTATTATAGCTGGTGGATCGGTCACTTATAGGGCAGAACGCACCTGACCACTATTATAGCCGGTGGATCGGTCACTTATAGGGCAGAACGCACCTCACCACTATTATAGCTTGTGGATCGGTCACTTATAGATCATAATGCACCTAACCACTATTTTATGCCGGTGGATCGGTCTGGCCCCGACTCTCATGGTGTTCCACTGTAAGTACTTAGTACCTTTTACGTGTATTAACAAATTAGGGTTTGGTTTACTAAACTTGGGATCCCCCACTATTATTGCCGGTTAGCCGGTCACTTACAGGACGATGTCCACACCACTTTTATTAGCTGGTGGATCGATCACTTGTGGGACAATAGTCCATACCACTATTCCTTACCGGTGGATCGGCTGGACCCGGCTCAGTACTCTTCTACTTTACATGATTAGTATTTTATCGTATCTTATTCAACAGATTCCGCCCTAGACATGCATAACTAACTCCAGCTATAATTATTCCCCAAAGAGGGCCTGTCCCATATCTTGAGACTCGGCGCCCACCAACTCACACCCCGACATCCATTTCCCTTCACACTTACCCTTTAATGAAAACCCAACTCCTAAGGGTGCGGGTTAGGTCCCAACACCTCATGACATCAACTCCACCTACCATCACCCTCGAGGGTTTTCCCTTGAACACCCTAATTAGACCTATGTGGCCTAACTTCCTCTCACTTACAGTACCATTGCTCCACTCATCTCCCCACATCTCACCTTAATTAGATCTAATCCCCAAATATATCACTTTACCTCTCGACTTTGCATGTGACTGGAAAAACCCTAGTTGGCCACTTCAAACCCTGTTACCTTTCTTCTCCCACAAGTAATCTCTCTCCTTTCACCCAAAATCTCTTCTCTCCCATGGAACCCATACTCACCCCTTATATAGTAAATTCTCACTCTTAACCCGTACTCCACTCTCCCTTAATCATTTTTACTTTCGCACTTTCCAGATTACTACTTTCTCCCGAAACCCTAATCAGGTCCCTTAGACATCCTTACACCAACCTACGTACTATTTTCATCCCAAGTCTCCAATCGTTCCACAACTCTCCCATTAGCTTGTTTACACCCTACATCAACTTTCCTCATGTAAAGATCACCCCCATGCGAGTTTTATCCATCCCATGCAAACTCTCAAAGTCCCCATGCAAACCCTAGAATTTCCATGCATGGTTCCCATATCTCGTTCACTTTGGTCAACCTCATATCCCCCTTAGCATCTCACTTCCCATTTATTTCTTTTTGTCCTTTCATTTCCCATATCGTAATATCATTTGTCCTAGCATGCATGTCTTAGAGGGCCATATCATATCACACCACAATCACCACATATACATATCATACTCATGCCATAAGAACACATACAAAACATACCTCAACTCCAAGTTGCGCTACACATAAGACAAGTTAAGGAAAATCATACAGTACATAATATAGCATGAAATATAAAGCATTCAAGGCATACAAGTCACATAACACACATGGATCTTAGCTACATCCTTACTTAAAGCGACGCCGGGCTTGGAGCACGCTCCTACAACTCCTTAGGGTTTTGGTTTGATTCACCTATAAAAGGGAAAATACTAAGTATTAGGTTCCCTCAAAAGTACCATCACTCCTTATTTTAGCTTAAGATTAGGTTTATTATTATTAAAGAGAGTATTATACGAAAACTAGGGTTTTTATCTTAAAAATAGTCTACTAAATATTACTAGTCAAAATATGTTTATTTTAATATTTATTGCTACACTTATATCATTAAACCTATTATCTTTATTCTTCTAATAATAGTCCTGATACTAATTATAGCCAAATTGTAATAATAGTAATACCAATAGTAATGCTAATGCTTATAGTGATAGAAACCCTAGCGTTTTTTAGGCTAAGTCTAATAATAGTGTTAGAGTTAAAATAATAATATAATAATTGTAATACTAGCATAGTACAAATATTCCTAAAAATTATAATGATAAAAGTTATATTTTGAATAATAATAATATAACGGTTCAAATGTTTTTATCGCAATAATAGAAATAAAATAATAAAAATGATAATAATGTTAGTGGCAAGGGCATTAGGACTAATAGTAATGATATTCTAATATTAAATAGTAAAATATTAAGGCTTAGGTATTCTTCTTCTTTAACGACAAAACAATAATGCACCAACTTCGATTTAAAAACATTAATAGTAATAAAAGTGGCAATAATAGTAGTAGTAGTAGTAGTAGTAGTAGTAGTAATAATAATGATGATGATGATGATAAAAATGTTAAGTATAATAATAATAACAATAACACTGATAATAGTAACCAAAATGAAAATAATAATCTAAGGGTCCAAATGTTTATATTAATAAATAAAGGCAATAATGGACAAAGTTAGTATTAACAATATTAGCAAGGAAATAATGATAATGATAATGGTAATAATAATAGTAATAATAACAATAATAATAATATAAATTTTGGTTAAGTAGTAATAACAATAATAATAATGGCATTAATAATAAAAATAATAATACTAATAGTAATAATAATAAAAATGATAATAGTAATATAAGGGTTCAAATATTTACCATAATAGTAAAGATAATGATAATAAGCCATATCTAGTATTAGTAATAATAGTAGGAATAATAGTGAGATTAGTAATAATAATAGTAGTAAACGAGGAAAAGTCTCAATCATAATGACACTAAGATTGTAGGTCATCATTAATGATAATATTATTATTGGTTAGGAAAGTCATGAAGTTAAGTTAAGTAGTAGTAATAGTAATAATAATAACAACAACAACAGCAATAATAATAATACCACTAATAATAGTAATGATAGGGATAACCATAGTAATACCAAAGTTGTTAATAATAATAATAATAATAATAATAATGATGATAATAGTACTAGTAGTAGTAGTAGTAGAAATAATAATAATAGTAATAATAATAATAATAAGGAACCATTTTAATGTCAAAGTTGTAGCCTTTTAGATAGTATAACCTAGTTATAAATATTTCTAAAATTCGGTTAGGGAGTAAGGGTGATACATAATAATATTAATAATGGTAATAATAATAATAATAACAATGATAATACCAACTAATAATAATAAGAATAATAATAATAATAGTAATATTAAGGATAATACCATTAATATTAAATAAAATCATTAACACTTATAGAAAATAATTTAGGGGCTGGGGAAGTTGGAGCACCACCTCAGGTTAGTGGTGGAACCGGCGGCGGCGCTTGGCGGCGATGGCGGCGGTGGTGGAGGGGAAAGATGGATATGTAGGCTAAGAGAGGGAAAGTGGAGGGATGTTTGAGGTGGAGGAAGGTGCAGCATGTGAAGAGGGGTGGAATGAAGGTGATGGTGTAGTTGGGAGTGGCGGCGCAAGGTGGTTGGCGCAGTAGCCGAAGGTGGTGGAAGGTGGTGGAAGATGGAGAAAGTAGAAGGAGAGGGAGGCAGGGGGATATGTAGGTGTGGGAAGATAGGGGAAGGTCCCCTGGGTGTTTTGGAGGGTGGAGTAGGTGCTGGTGGTAGTGGGATTGGCGGCGAAAGGCGGCGCAAGGGTCGGCGAGGGGCTGGAGGGGGCTGCTTGGGGTGGCAATTTTCCACGGCTAGGGCGGCTCGTGTAGGGAAAAATAGAGGATGGTGGTGGTTTGGTTTCATAGAGGGAAGTGTGGGGATGGCCTTGGTGGGCGGCGTTTGCGGCGGTGGTTGTTAACGGCGGCGAGGCAGGGATCTGTTTGGACGGCAACGAAAGGCCAAGTTTCTAGTCTTGTGAAAAAGAGGGCTCGATTATGGCTGTTGTGGGAGTGTATTTATAGGCCAATTGAGGGAGAAGATGACAAGAGTAGAATAAGACAAGCGGGGCAGGTGTGGCAGGACCACCAATCGGCGGTGGCAGGCGGTGCAGTTCTGCCATGGCAGATTAGGTCGGGGAGGGGGAGAGAAAAAGGAAAGAGAAGGGCACGCGGGGAGGGAAGAGATGGGCTTGGTCAGGGTCGAAAAAGGGGAGAAAATGACAGGGAGAGGAGCAGGTGAGGACAACTAGTCATTGGCCGGTGGCTGTCGGTGGAGATCGAGGCTGCAGATCGGCGTTGCAGGTCGGGCGGGGGAAGAAGGAGTGTGACAGGCTGGACCGGCCGATCCAAGGGAAGAAAAGGAAAAAAAAGGATCGAGCGGCCGACTGAGAGTTGGGCGCTGCAAGGAAGACAACGAAGGCTTGGGTCGCGCCAAGGGAGAAGGAAAGAGAAGGGTCTGGGCTGCGCAGGCCGGCCCAGTCGGGGGGAGAAGAAGGAAAAATATGTAAAGGAGGAAGAAAGAAAAAGGAAAAGAAAGGAGAAAAAAGGAAAAAGGAAAAATGTTAAAATGGTTGGGTTGGGTATTTTGTTTTTATTTATTTATTTATTTAAGTTTGATATTTAATTTAATAATAATTATTTTAAGTATAATAATTAAATTCATTTTTAGGTTAATTGGTCTATTTTGGATAAATTTTCCTTAACTTCCATTTTAATTATTAAAATATCCAAAATTCTCTAATTAATTTATTTATTATTTTCTCGTTACTTTCCTCAATTAATTTCCTCTTTATTTAATAAAATAATTCATTTTCTCAATTATCCTAATAAATCATTATTTTGCCATAATTCGTAAATTAGGATTTTTGGGGTATCTCACATAGGGTGTCAATAGGATGAGTTGTCATAATCTCAATGAAGATATTGGTAGTTACCAAGTGAAAGACACCCACTAACGTCCCGGAGGTTTGGAGTTTTCTAGGTTTTGCCGTATACTACAGACACTTTGTTCAGAACTTCTCGAAGGTAGCTCGTCCCTTGATAAACCTTCTAAAGAAGACTACTAAATTTCTGTGGAATGATACATGTGAGGGAGCAATTAAAGAGTTGAAGTGGTATTTAACAATAACTCTACCATCAAGTTCCGACAAGTTTGAGGTCTATAGCAATGTGTTAAATCACAGATTGGTTTGTATATTAATGCATCATGGTAAGGTAGTGGCTTACACTTCTCGTTAGCTAAAGCAACATTGGCATAAATACCCGATGCATGATTTAGAGTTGGCGGACATCTTCTTTGCATTGAAGATTTAGAGGCATTATCTATATGGAACTCAGTGTAGATTCTACACCAACCATAAGAGCCTCAAGTACATATTCACTCAAAAAGAGTTGAATATGAGGCAAAGGAGATGGATAGAGTTGGTAAAGGACTATGATATCAAGTTAACTACCATAAGGGCAAGGCCAACGACCTTTTAGATGCCTTGAGTAGGAAGACATCAAACTCTTTGAGTTGTTTCTTGGTGTATAGTAGCTTACTAGAGGTGTTTGGTGAGATAGGGATAGAAATGATACATAATGGTGACTTAGGGGCATGAATGAGTGCATTAATGATTATACCAATGGTTTTTGATGATATTTAAGTAGTATAATAGGTTGAGGATGCTAAACTTGAGAGGATTTAATAGAAGATACAAGACGGTTGAGCCAAGGGTTTACAAATTCACGAGGATGGTAGCATTTGCTACATAGGTCGATGGAGTATACCTCAAAGTTCTGTGGATCTAAAGCATAGGATTTTAGATGAGGGTCACTATACTCCATATTCTATCCACCCAAGAGGGGATAATCTGTACAAGGACATGAAGAGTATCTACTAATGGCCTCATATGAAGTGAGAGGTGGTGGAGTTTACGTTGAGATGTCTAACCTACCAAAAGTTCAAGACTGAGTACTAAAGGCCTACAAGGTTGGTTCAGCCTTTAGATATTCCAAGGTAAAAGTGGGATTCCATCTCAATGGATTTTATGAGTGGATTACCAAAGACTCATAGTAGATGTAAAATAATTTAGATTATTGTCAAAAGGTTAACTAAGTCAACAGTGTTTGTGCCAATGAAGTCTTCTTGGAGAATGGATTAGCTAGCTGATGTGTATATTAGGGTTGTGGTAAGTAGGCATAGTACACTGACTGAGATAATCTCCTACTGAGATTTGAGATTCCTTTCACACTTTTGGGAGAAGTTGTAAGAGGCTATGGGTATAAGATTGAGGATGAGTACTACTTTTCACCCAACTACATATGGGCAGGCAAAGAGAAAGATTCAAACACTCAAGGATATGCTACAAGCTTGGGTGTTGGACTTCCGAGTGAGTTGAGAAGATCATTTACATTTGGTTGAGCTCTTGTACCACAAAAATTATCATGCTAGCATAGGGATGGCACCCTTTGAGGCATTATATGGATATAAGTGTCAGTTACTCTCGTGTTGGAGCAACATAAGCAAGATTTTGGTACTTGGACCAGAGATGATTAAGAATACAACTTAGTAGATTCAGTTGATCTAGGATAGGATGAGAGTAGCTCAAAGTTTCATAGATTAGAGTTATGTTGAGGGTTTCACCTACTAAAAGTGTGTAGAGATTTGGTGAGAAGGATAAGCTAAGGCTTAGAAACATAGGTCCTTACAAGATTTTGGAAAGGCTTAGCAAGGTTGCATACCGGTTAGCACTTCCACCAACATTCGTCTGAGTTCATAACATCTTGCATATCTCCTAGTTTAAGAAGTACGTCATGGATCCATCCCACGTGATCAAACTAGATGAGATTGAGCTTGATAATTCTTTATCCTATAAAATATCGTTGAGGATTCTCGACACTAAGATTCGACGAACCTGCATGAGCTCAACCCCTCCTGTGAAGATTCTTTGGAGCCATCATGGATCCAAGGAGCTGAACTAGGAGACCAATAAGGGCATGAGCAAGTTGCACCCCGAGCTCCTCGGCTCAAGTGTGTTAGGTTTCTAGA
Source organism: Tamarix chinensis (assembly GCA_030549775.1). Taxonomy (NCBI): domain Eukaryota; kingdom Viridiplantae; phylum Streptophyta; class Magnoliopsida; order Caryophyllales; family Tamaricaceae; genus Tamarix; species Tamarix chinensis. The sequence goes on along the minus strand of CM060176.1, from coordinate 64,292,344 downwards.
TTATCTCCCTTTTAAATAGGTATTCCCCTATAGTATATTGCTAACTCTGGCTTAGTTAACTACTAAAATCACCTTCCTTACATCCTCTTTCTCTTCTTCCCTAACCTTAACTTCTTAACATTGGGTAAGAAGTCTCTTTTAAGGGGGTAATAATGTAATACCTCAAATTTTGGCTAATCCTAATCCTAGGTAATTAATATCGTAACCTAATTTTAAAATTAGAAAATTCATATTTCTATCGTACCCTAACTCCATAATCCTAACTTTTAGCCTAACCCTAACTTTTATTTCAAGTTATTAATATATTTCTTAACCTATACCTAATCTTGAATAATCATTTAATTTAATTATCTTAAACTAAACCTAAATCTAAACGCACACTTTTTCCCTTTTTCTCCTTTTTTTCTTTTTTTTCTCTCTCCTTACATTTCCCTCCCAACCAATTTTTTTGTTCCCTCCTTTCCCCTTGCATGCACAACATCCCCTACCATGATCCCCTTCCATGACTTGCACACACTACCCTCACTAACACCCATCAACTCCCTCTTTTTCTATGTGATCGGTTACATTGACAAAGATCACCCTCCACCTCATGTGTGCATGTATGTATATGTATACCCCATGTAATGCACCAAATCACCCTTCTTCTCCCTCATTTTTGGTCAAAAACTTGCACCCCAAAAAAACCTTCCCCCTCTTTCGTTCCCTCTCCATGTCGTTGCAAAAAAAAAAAACACCAAAAACCCACCACCGACGAGTTCAACGGAGGCAGCAGCACATCCATAGGTAAAATTTGCAATTCCCTCACCCCATCCACTGGCTAAAATCCTTGAAACCTACTCCCAAGCTTCATTGAAACTCAAAACCCACCCCCACCTTATTTTAAATCCACCCACCACCTTCAGCAAAAAAAATCACCACAACACCCATTACCCTTTGACCATTTCTACAAAGCTCACACCACCATTTCTAATGAATTATACAACCCCCTTCAAAAACTATCATCAAAGCCCAAACACCCCTTCAGTTTCCTTCATCGAAGCCCATCCCTACCCTTCAGCATCAACCACCGAACCTCCCCTTTTGTTGTAAAGTTTAAACAACACTTCCTTTGAAACCTTAGTTTAGTTTTTCTCCATTATTTTGCTCTTACATTATCTTAATCCATCATTAGTTATATAATTTAATTATAATTATGTTTTTTAGTTGTTCTTAGATGATATTCTGGAGGTTTCATAAGAGGTATGATAAAATAAGCGTGTTTAGCATCCGGAGGCTTTTTTAAAGGTTACTCGTCAATTTTTAGGGTTCTGTGATAAATAATTGAATGGACATATATGTTATCATGTTATTGATATTATAATTTTAAATGAAATTGCTTAATGATATTTGAATATGGATTTCATGATAGAAAGAGAGTATGAATAATGAAAAATGTGTTGATATGATATTGCTATACTAGGTTATCTTTTGTGGAAGAGTATTACTTGAGGAAGAGTAGTGTGGGCCAAATAAGACATGGTAAATGGGAAATAAGTTTATTTTATATGTATGATGGTAAATGGAGGGTTTTGGAAATAATAACATTGAAGATATAAGACTTTTGTATAATAAGGGATTTTGGCTATGTATAAGGGAATTTTGGTTTATGCTAGTTAATATGGAAATTTTAGTATTTTGACATGTTATGTGGATTAAAATATGCAAATAGGATCATTTCAAGTTATTAGAGTGATTATGAATGCCATAAGTTACTCAAAAAGAGAATATGACTTAAATTGGGAATAGTAAACTTAAAAAGATAATGATATTATCACAACTATAAAATTTTAAGAGTTATATCATGAATTTTGGATATGTTTTATTGTTGGTATTTTGGTGATTTACATTGAATTTGGTAATTATATGAGCCTTATGGGAAGAGTTATAACTTACCTGTAAAATTAGAGTTTTAGGAGCTTGGAAATAGTAACTTTTGAGATAAGATTATTATCGTATATGTAAAATGTGGGATTTAGACCTTTAATTTCTAGTATGTTAATATTAATAAAATTTTAGGAAGATATAATAATTTTTATGGGTAAATTTTCATTATAGGAGGAGTTATGACTAAAGTTTGAATTTACGGTTTTTTTAAAAAAAATAAGAAGAATCTTAACCTTTGGGAATGGTCTCATTATCTATATGTGATGAATTTATTTCCTTAATTATGTTTTGTACTTATCATACCAATAATTAATAAGATACTAACCATATAAAGTTAAAGAGCACTTGAGTGGGGAAAAGATGTAGGGTCCATTCCACCGGACAATAATAGTGACTAAAGCATGTTGTCCATCTGAGGTGTTTTAGTTCGTTCCAATGGTTTAAGAATAGCGAGGTCTTATACTCACCTTGAATAATAATATGAGTTGATATAATAACTAATGGATAAGACCATAATTATTTTAATTTTAATATTACATGATTGATGACCGGGTTTTAGGTCTATTCGACTGGATGATATTAGTGGCTTATGCGTGTTGTCCCTAAGTGTTTCTTTAGATTGTAACACTTGTTTAAGAATAGTGTCTCAAGAGAAATTTTCCCTAGAGGTGATGGGTCCATTCCATTGGACAATAATAGTGGCTTAGATGTGTTGTCCCTAAGAGGTGCTTTAGATCATTCCACCAATTTAAGAATAATAGGATCCCTAAAATCAACGTAAATAAGAGAATGGATCATGTTATATTCTAATAATATGAATCCTAACCATTAATTACCTTGTATGATTTTTTTACCTAGCATATATACTATTTTCCATCATGAGTGCATGTAATTATGTTTTTTATTGTTCTTATTGTATTGTTACCTTACACAGCACATAACTTACTAATCATATTTTTTATGGGTGCAACTTATTCCCACAAGTAGATGACCCGGATGTTTATGTGTAGGTCAATGAGGACCCAGGTGATGAGTTTACAGCTTTTGATTCTTTATATGGGGGAAAAGTGACTTTGCGTATCATGGTTTTTGGACGTAGACTCATGTTATTTGGATGATAGTTTTACTCGGATACCCTTGCACTCTTAGATCCATGGTATCTCTTTTATCTATATTTTAGATATTATATTTATAGATTAATCTCCAAACTCGTATTTAAGTTTATGAAACTTCTCTAGGTTTCTTTTATCATGTTAGCATTTTAATTTGTTTTGTCTTGTTATTGACATAAGGATGGGATGGTAAGCAGACTTATGTCAATTACAATGGTAACACTAGATTATTTTAATTATATGCTTCCATTATAAAAAAAAAAATTAGTAGTGTATTTTGGGATGTTACAGGTAGTGTCAATTGTTATTGAAATCTTGAATACCTTTATTATAACCCTAATAATGCTTTAATAAGTGATTCTTGCTGGTATTACATATGTTTACAAGAATAGGACTTCCCCATTGATATATAATGTATAAGACAATGTATATGCAAAGGTTAAAATGTTTCATGGAAGATCAAGCTATAAGACATGAAGCTTGATTATTTGATTATTTCATATATTATCATGAATTGGTTTTATGTAGCTTTGATATTTTATGTAAGATTTTAAATATGTCATCATTGTATTTGTAAATCATTATATATACTAAATGGACATGTGGTTGTTTAACCCTTATTGAACAAGGCCTGTTGATTTGGGACTAATTAATGGGATTTAGGCTCAACCTCATATGTCATATATATATACATACCTTGTACATTCAGTGGTGGTGAATAATGATACGACCGAGCACATAATGAAATGAAAGATAACTTTGAGCCCAAACTCTTGATGAACATATCTTTCTATTTTCTCTTAAACTGAAGATAAATATTTAGTGAATTTCAGGAGCTATTCTATAGATAAAGTAGAGGTTTCTCTTTAGAATTTTTTTAATCTTGGAGAAGATTGAAACCTTCTAATTGAAAGTTGCATTTAAATGTTCTAAACTATCAATTTTCTTTCTTCTTTTGTCAACTTTGTTGTACTACAAACCAAACACAAAGGTCCTTCTTTTGTGGAATATATTCATCCATTATATTACACATCATTTTTGGTTGTTAAAGCATAAGTTTGGTACAACACAAGTGAAGGATGACATGACTTAGAGAAGAATCAAACAAACACATTTCTTTCGAAGTGAAAAAGAGGTTCTTGATGGTTCTTGCTTTGATACTTTAAATCTTGGTTGATTTTCTTGAATTATTGCATGTATAAGATTAATCTTGGGTGTTCAAAAGTGTGATTAGAATAGGAGTTATAGTGATCTTAAAATGAATCTTGGAATTTGACGTGTTGATAGGGGTCCATAGTAATTGGAAGGTACATGTCAGCAGCATAATTAACCACCGATGGTGGCAAGCTCAAGTGATTGATAGTAATAGCTAGTCCACAAGAGATTCGATAGTCTTACATTCCAGTTTATTTCTTCCCCTTTATTCCTTTCTAACAGAATTGTAATGATCAGTGAATTGGTTATGCTTAGTCATGTAACCTATAATTTTCACTAGCATATTTAGGAGAGAATGTAATCGATCTGACGTTATGAATGAAAATACTCCAAATTCTCTCTGAAGTATCCCTCTCCCTCATTTTTGTGTTGTGCCATTAATCTTTGAAACCCATTCTCTTTATTGCGTTTTTTGGATTTTGGAATTGATTTTTCTGGATTACATCATTGGTATCAGAGCTTCAATTGGGCAATGGCGGATGGAACTAAAATGGTGGAGCTGAGAAGGAAGTTGACCAACTCAGGGGTTCCCTAGAGGATTCCATGGAGGAATGGAAGGCTTCAATGCAACAAGAAATGAGGAAGCTAATTTTTGAGTCTCAACAGGAAACGATGGAAAAAATCCAAGCTTTGTTTTTGCATGGAACAACCTCTAGGAATGCCATTCAAGTAAATTCTAACTCCTCATCGAGAACCACTCAACCCACACCCACCACACCTCAAGGCAACACTACCCTACCCACCATTATACCTCAACCGGCTAATGTGACTCCCTCAATTGCTCTTATTAACAACAATGCCCAGCTTCCCTATCAAATTCCCAATAGGCTCAATCGTGCGGACTTCCCCAAATTTTATGGCAAAGATGTTCAAAGTTGGTTGTTCAAGGTTTAACAAGTTTTTTAAATGTACAACACCCCCAATCATGCTATGGTCAAATTGGTAGCTGTCCACCTTGAAGATAAGGTATTACAATGGCATCAAGCCTTTATCAAAACGCAACCCCATCCAACATATCTAACTTGGAGTGAGTGTGTTGAGACCATCTCTACCAAATTTGGCACCTCACCTTATGATGAACCCATGGCCGAAATCACCAATTTGAAGCAAGGAGCTAGTCTAATAAAGTACCAGGCAAAGTTTGATTCTCTCTTGAATCGAGTCAACTTGCCAAAAGAATATGCTATCAGTTGTTACTTGGGAGGCTTACACCCAACAGTGCAAAATTAAGTCAAGATGTTCAAACCACAAACCCTAGGCCATGCTTATGCCTTATCCAAACTTCAACATGCAACCCTACAACTCCAAGCCAAGGAAACTAAAATACAAGCCAAACCACCTCCCTTGTTGCCTTCCCCAAAAACACTATCCAACCCTACTAATAGACTAACAACAAATGGATCGGTTCCCACTAGAAGGTCTAGAACCTTGTCCCAAGAGAAAATGGATGCCAAAAGAGCCTAAAATGAGTGTTTTTGGTGTTCAAAAAATTTGTCATAAGTCATAAATATGCTAAGAAGCATCTCTTGATGATTGAGATAGTGGACAAGGAAGTTGAAGGAGAACTGAATGTGGAGGAGCTGCTAGGGGTAGATACACCTCATATCTCTATCCTTGCTTTCAATGGTCTCACCACTTACCACACAATGCGAGTCACTAAGTACATTAAGAAGAAGGCAATGCTCATTGATAGTGAGAGTACCCATAATTTTTTAGATCTACATATAGCTAAACAAGTTAGTTGTAAGTTGACTCCAACTCAACCTCTCACTATTACTGTGGTTGATGGGGGTAAGATACATAGCTCCTGCATCTGTAAGGGCCTAACATGGAAGTTGTAGGAGCATGAATTCACTGGAGATGTTATAGTATTGCTACTCAGAGGCTGTGAGGTGGTATTGGGAGTACAATGGCTAAGCACCCTTGGTGCTATAACTTGGGATTTCCAACAATTAAGCATGGAGTTCAAGGTAAAGGGTAGAAGAGTGGTCTAACGAGGTGCACAAGGGTTGAATACCAAAAGTATAAGAGGTAAGAACATGGATAAAGTAATGGGGAACAGTTCTAAGCTTGCTTTGGTGCAGCTATGTGCTTTACAACTCTATTGTGAGGATAAGAAGTCTCTTACACATCTAAAAACACCTACCTCCCACCCCACAATCGATGAATTAACTAAGTTGCAGACCCTTATGAATAACTATTCTGAGGTTTTTAGGCTACCTCAAGGGCTACCCTCGGTCAAAAACCATGATCACCAAATAGTTCTCAAGCAGGGGTCTAATGCCATTAATATGAGGCCATACCAATATTCTTTAACTCAAAAGGATATATTTGAAAAACTTATCCAAGAGAAGTTGCAGTCATGTATTATAAGGCCTAGCACTAGCCCTTACTCTTCTCTAGTGGTTTTAGTCAAGAATAAGGACAATAATTGGAGGCTTTGTAGTGACTATAGGGAGCTTAATAAGTAGATTGTGAAAAAAACGTTCCTTATACCTGTGTTAGAAGAGCTATTGGAAGAACTACATGTTGCCAAGTACTACTCTAAGATAGACCTTAGATCAGGCTATCATTAGATACGAATGAAGGTCGAGGATGCTTACAAAACAGCCATCAAAACACATGAAGGCCACTATGAGTATTTGGTTATACCATTCGGTTTAACCAATGACCCCTCAACATTTCATGCTCTTATGAATGAGGTATTCAAATCCTATCTTCGGAAATTTATTCTTATGTTTTTTGATGAAATACTTGAAATACCCCAAAACCCAATTTAAAGAATTATAGCTAATTAAGGATTTATTATGAGAATTAATTAAATGAATTATTTTTATTACAATAAAAGGGAATTAATTAGGGTAATTCAAGAAGAAAATAATAAATATTTTTATTAGAAAAATTTTGGTATTTTAGATAATTAAGGATTTTATTTGAAAACTAATTAAATATATTATTTTATTTAAATAGGAGGGAATAAGTAGGTCGAAATTAATAGGAATTTTATAAATAATTTAATTAGAGAAAATTATAGTAATTTGCTAATTAAAATGAAATTTATGAAAAATCTTTCAAAAATTCTAAATTAGCCTAAAAAGGGATTCAAATATTGTTTTATTTAAATATTATTATTTTTAAATATCCCAATTAATTTAATTAACCCACCCCACTATTTTTCCTTTCCCTTTTTTCCTTTTTCCTTTTCTTTCTTCCTTTTCTTTTCTTTTTCCTCTTTTCTTTTTCTTTCTTCTTCTTTTTTTTTTCTTCCTCCCCTCCCCCGAGATGGGCTAGCCTAGCTACCCGTCTTCCTTCCTTCTTTTCTTCTTTAGCGCGACTCAGCTCGTGCGGCCAAACCTTCTCCTTCCCTCTGCCCAACCCTTATTTTTCTTTTCTTCCTCCCTCAGCGCAGCTAGTACGCTATGTTTCATTTAACTCCCACCCAACTGGCTAGCTCCCCTCATTTTCTTTTCTTTCTTTCTTCCACAAACCATCGATCCGCACCCTTCTCCTTCTTCCTCCTTCTTCTTTCTTCTCCCCCACCGACGTCTACCTACAACTACACCGCCTAACGCCCCCGGTTTTTTGCCACTGACCATGCTTCTTTGACTGGCTGTTACTCCTCTTTCTCTTCCTCCTAACTCGCAGACTACCTTGACCCACCCCATCTCCCTTCCTTTTCGGGCACAATTCCTTTGCTTTTTAGCCAATCACCCTTGCCCATTTTAAACTCCACCGGCCTCCGTTGCCTCTAGTAACCCTAATTGACCAGCCCTAAATTTCTGTCACTCCCCTCTAATCTTAGCCCTCCATTTTACTCTATAACTATCCCCATAATCTGCCTAGTATTGAACCTTTGGTTGCTTACCTAGAATTTCCCAACCTTGCCACCGCTGCCACTTTAGATACCATTTTTGCCACCATCAGCCAACGTCGCCACCCTCTTTGCCCACCCAACTAATCCTTACACTACCCTCTAACTAACTGAACCACCCACCTCCCTCGATTTTCCCTGCACAAGCCACCTCGGCTGTGCAAAGTTGCTTCCCAATCAGCCCTCTCTTCCACCTGTGTTGCCCTTCGAACCACCTTTAATCACCAATCCCGCCACTACCACTACCTCCTACACCTCCCAATTTATTCTATAGACTCTCCTCTATCTTCCCCTACCTTTGCTTTCCTCTTCCTCCCTCTCCTCCTCTCTTTCTTCTTCTTCCCCATTCGGCCACCGCCACCACCGCTGTGCGTCGCCACCTTTGGCTGCATTGCCACCCTCATTCTATTCCACTCCTTTTAGACAACCATAACCACCCCTACTTCCTCCTTCATTCTCCCTCTCCTTTTCCCACCCCTCAACTTTCCCCTTTTCTTCTCTTTTGCCGGCCACATCCACCAGTACCGCCTATCACCACCAGTCTAAGGTTGAACCCTAAACCCTCTCAACCCTTTTTCCTATTTAATTAAGTTTATTTTATTTTATTTCAATTTTAGCCTATTATTCGATTATTATTATTGTTGTTGTTGTTGTTGTTGTTAAGTATCATTATTATTATTATTATTAGGTTCAACATTATTATTAATATTTCTTATTAGGGTCGAGACTCTATTTGGCTTATTAGATTATTAGTATTAGTATTATTAATATAATTAGTATTATTATGAGTTTTTATTTCATTTATTATTGTTATTATTATTATTATCACTAATATATTACTATTAAAATTATTATTATTATTTATCAAGAGGGCCAAAGCCCTGATTTATTTTTTTAATTCGAATACCATTATTATTATTATTATTATTATTATTATTATTATGTTATGATTATTATTATTGTTGTTGTTGTTGTTGTTGTTGTTGTTGTTGTTGTTGTTGTTGTTGTTGTTATTGTTGTTATTGTTGTTATCATTATAATTATTATCATTATCATTATTATAAGTAATATGTATTATTATCATTATTATTATTATTATTACTATTATTATTATTATTACTACTACTACAACTACTAATAGTATTCTTACTATTTCGAAGTAGGGTCGAAAACCCTATTTTATTCTACTCTCGGGGTAGGTTATTATTATTAGTATTACTATTATTATCATTTTTATTACTTTTTAATTTTGATTATTATTTCATTATTATTATTATTACTATTTTTATTAATAATTTTCTAATGTTATTATTTAGCATTATTTTGGTAAAGGGGTCGAAGCCCTTATTATTATTATTATTATTATTATGGTTATTATTGTTATTATTATTATTATAATTATTGTTATTATTAATATTATTATTTCTATTTTCATTATTATTATTATTTGAATTAATTCTTCAACCCTTATATTATCAACTTTTACAATATTACTATTATTTCTTATATATTTAGCAAAATTAGTAACTAGTTAATGTTATTATTGTTATTATTTTATTATTTTATCAAAAACCTAATTTTAGAATAAATTAGGAATGATAATATTTTTGGTAGGAGGGAATCTAATTCTAGTTTTCCCCTCATATAGGTGAGACTAGTCAAAGCCTTAAGGAGGCGTAGAAGCATGCTCCAAGACCTGTGTAGTTTTAGGTAAGGGTGTTACTAAGGCGTTATGTGTGTTGATTTGCATTATATGCTTTGTATGTTATGTATCCCATGTTTATCATTGTAATTATTTCATGTGTGGTATGGCATGGAGTTGAAGTATGTTTCTATGTTATTATATGGCATATGTATTATGTACATGTGTTGAAATATTGTGGTATGCGATGATTTGGTGGTGACCGTTTAGACATGCATGTGAGGTTGTATAAAAGTGGTATTGTGTGGAAAAAAGGTTGAAAATGGAAAATGGGAAATAAGTTGACGAAAGGGAAGTAAGTTAACCAAACACAAATGAGTTGACCAAGGGATGTAAGTTGACCTAAAAATGTTAATGATCCAGTAGTGGAAGAAGAATAGGGGTGAAAGTAAAATGAATGAATGGGAGAGTTTATGGTTTTGCATGAGAGAATCTAGGGTTTTGTATGGGAGAATCAATCGTTCTACATGGGAGAATCTAATTTATGGTGCTATATGGGAGAATCTAAACTAGGGTTTTGTATGGATGGACTTAGGGTTTTGCCTGGAAGATTTATGGAGTTGCTAGGGTTTGGTATGGATGGACTTAGGGTTTTGCATGGCAGATCCTATAGTGTTGCATGGAAGAATCTAATATAGGGTTTTGTATGGATTGAATCTAGGATTTAGTATGGATGAATCTAGGGTTTTGTATGGAGGAATGTAGAGTTTTGTATGGTGGAATCTAGGGTGTTGCATAGATGGATCTAGGGTTTGCATAGTTGAATCTAGGTTTTCACGTGGAAGTTTTAGGATTTGCATGAAAAGTTTGAAAGGTTGCATAGGATGTGTAAAGTTTGCATGGGAGTGAAATTTATGTGTGGAACGTTGATTTAGGATGTAAGGAAGGTAATGTAAGTGTTGTTTAGGTGTTTGAACACTTTGGATGGAAAATCATATGTGGAGCAATATAAGGGTACATAGGAGACCGAGCTAGGATTTGGTGTGGGCAATTAGGGTTTGGTGTGGCAACTTAGGGTTTTCGATAGTAGCACATGTACTTGGTGATCAAAGTATGATGATGAGGGTGGAATCTATGGGTTGTGATGTGTTGAGTGTTAAAATGATTTGGATTGTGTGAGGTGAAGTAGGATGGGCTACTTAGGCCTAAATTAGGGTTTCTGGGGAAAACCTAGAGTAAGCAAATAAGTGAACTTGGAGGTGTGCAGTAGTGAGCCTTGACCCACATATTTCGGTGTTGAAGTTCTAGTGTGAGTTTGAGTATAGAGGAAGGGTTATTGGGTAAGATAGGAGGTGCAGGGTTATCATGATGTGGAACCGGTCATTTGGAGGAAAACCACAGAGGGAGTGAGTCATGAATGTCTAGGGTAATGTTCCAAATAATGCAGTGTAATACATTAATCATTTAAAGTGGAAGATTGTTAAGCTGGGCCCAGACCGATCCACGGGCGAATAATAGTGGTAAGGGCATGATGTCCTATATGTGACCGGTCCACCGACGAATAATAGTGGTCAAGCTCTGTATCTGTGCATTTCTAGTCCACCGGCTATAATAGTCGGGGATTCCATGCTCAACAAAACCAAATATATTTGTGCCAAGACATGGGAAGGACATTAAGTACTTATAGTGGAACACCATGAGAGTCGGGACCAGACCGGTCCACGGGCGAATAATAGTTGAAATGCCCCAAAAATCCTAATTTTAAAAATTATAGTTAAATAAGGTTTTATTAGGAAAAATAAATTATATAAATTATTTTTATTAAAATAAAAGGGAATTAAATAGGGTTATTCAAGAAAAAATTTATAAATATTTTAATTAGGAAGAAATTTGGGTATTTTAGCTAACTAAGGATTTTATTTTGGAAATTAATCAAATAAATTATTTTATTTAAAATAAGAAGGATAAAATAGGGCCAAATTAATAGGATTTTTATAAATAATTTAATTGGGGAAAATTAGAGTGATTTACTAATTAAAATGGAATTTATAAAAAATCTTTTAAAAATGCTAAATTAGCCTAAAAAGAAAAATTAAATATTATTTTATTTAAATATTATTATTTTTAAATATCCCAATTATCCTAATTAATTTAATTAACCCAACTAACCTATTTTTTTCTTTTCCCTTTTCCCTTTTTCTTTTTCTTTCTTCCTTTTTCTTTCCCTTTTCCTTTCTTTTTCTGTCTTCTTCTTTTCTTCTTCTTCCTCCCCTCCCCCGAACTAGGCCTGTCCCACAACCCATCCTCTTTTCTTTTTCTCTTCTCCTACAGTGGCCCGGTACGCCATGTTTTGGCATTTTTTTCTTTCGTCTGCTCGGTTAGCCTGTCCTTCCTTTCTTTTCTTTCTTTTTTCTAGCCGACCGATCCAGTCCCCTTTCTTCCTCCTTTCTTCTTCCTCCTTCCCTCCATCGACTGTAAATCCTTCCCCAATCGGCCAAAAATTTTGCCACCAATCTCGTCGTTTGACTGGCCATTTTCCCTATCTTTTCCCCGCTAATTCATTGACCATTTCTCCCTAAACCGCATCTCCCCTTTCCTCGAGCATGATTTTTTCTCCTCCCTAGCCTGTGCAACAACCCCTGCTGTTTTGAATTTCGCCAGCCAACTGTCGCCAGCCAATGCCATCCCCCCCCCCGGCTCTATTTTTCCAACACTCCCCTCTGACCTTATCCCCCTCCATAACCCTATAAATACCCCTATAATCTAGCCTATATCGAGTTTTTGATCTCTTACCCAGAAAATCTCCCTTGTTTGCTGCCACTATCAACCAACGCCACTACCGTCTCTACCCACCCAACTCATCCTTGCACCACCCTCTAACTAAATGAACCACCTATATTCCTCAATTTTCCCTACACAAGTCGCCCCGGTTGTGCAAAGTTCCCTCCCCGATCAACCCTCTCTTCCATCCCTACCACCCTTCGCGCCGCCATCCACCACCACTTCTACTTCTATCACTACCTCATTCACCTTCCAAGATCCCCTACATATGCTCCTCTATCTTCCCTTGCCTTTCTTTTCCCCTTCCTCCCTCTCCTCCTCTCTTTCTCTTCTTCTTCCCCATTCAGCCACTGTCGCCGCCGCCCTGTGCCGCCACCCTCATTCTATTCCTATCCTTCTAAACAACTATAACCACCTTTACTTCCACTCTCTTTCTCTTTATCTTTTTCCCAGCCCTCAACTTTTCCCCTTTTCTCTTTTTCTAGCCATCGCTGCTGCTGCCGTACACCACGGCCTGTGCCACCTGTCATTACCAGTCTACGGTTGAACCCTAAACCCTCTTAACCCTTTTTCACTATCTATACAAGCTCTAATTTATTTTATTTCATTTATTCAAATATATATACTATTATTATTATTATTAATGTTTTTATTATTATTTCTATTGAGGGCTGAAGCCCTATTATATTTTGATTTCGATTATAATATTAGTATTCTTTTTGTTGTTGTTGTTGTTGTTGTTGTTGTTGTTATTATTATTATTATTATTATTATTATTATTATTACTAAATTTTATCATTAATTTTACTAATGTTATTATTAGTATTATTTTGGGTGAAGGGTCATAGCCCTTATTCCATCTTTTATTTCAAATCATATTCTTATTATTATTGTTGTTGTTATTGTTATTATTATTATTATTATTATTATTATTATTATTATTATTATTATTATTATAATTATTATTATTATTATTATTATTATTATTATCGTTATTATTTTTTTTACTATTATCATTATTATTATTTTAGTATCACTATTATTATTAGTAGGATAATATTTTCAAACCTTATATTATCAACTTTTACAATATTACTATTATTTCTATATTTTTAGCCAAATTTAGTAATTAGTTAATGCTTATTATTATTAATATTGTATTACTCTATCAAAAACCTAATCTTAGAATAAATTAGGAAATAAGAGTATTTTGATAGGAGGGAATCTAATCTTTAGCTCTTCCCTTATATAGGTGAGACCAGTCAAAGCCCTAAAGAGGCGTAGGAGTGTGCTCCAAGACTGGTGTCATTTTAGGTAAGGGTGTTACTAGGGCCTTATGTGTGTTGATGTGCATTATATGCTTTGTATGCTATGTATTCTATGTTTGTCATTATAATTATTTCATGTGTGATATGGCGTGGAGCTAAAGTGTGTTCATATGTTGTTATATGGCATGTGTATTATGTATATGTGATGAAATATTTTTGTATGTAATGATTAGTTTGTGACCCTTTAGACATGCATGTGAGGATGTATAAAAGTGGTATTGTGTGGGAAAAAGATTGAAAATGGAAAAAGGGAAATGAGTTGACCAAAGGGGAGTAAGTTGACTAAGGGGGAAATGAGTTGACCATAGGATGTGAGTTGACCTTAGTATTTTAATGATCCATGAGTGGAAGAATAAAATGAGAAATTTTAGGGTTTTATCTGGGATAATCTAATCTATGGTATTATATGGGAGAATCTAATATAGGGTTTTACATGGCAAATTTTATGGTGTTGTATGGGAGAATCTAAACTAGGGTTTAGTATGGATGAATCTAGGGTTTTGCATTGAGGAATCTAGGGCTTTGTATGAACAAATCTAGGGTTTGCATGGGTGAATCTAGGGTTTTGCATGGAGGATGAAAAGTTCGAAAGGTTGCATGAGATGTGTAAAGTCTATATGGGAGTGAAATTTAAATTTGGAAAGTTGATTTAGGGTGTGAGGAAGGCAATGTAAGTGTTGTTTGGGTGTTTGAACACTTTAGATGAAAAATAGTACGTGGAGCAATATAAGGGTAGGTAAGAGACCAAGCTAGGGTTTGGTGTGGACAATTAGGGTTTGGTGTAGCTACTTAGGGTTTTTGTGGTAGTACATGTACTTGGTGATTAAAATGTAATGATGAGGGTGGAATCTATGAGTTGTGATGTATAAAGTGTTAAAATGATTTGGGTTGTGTGAGGTGGAGTAGGATGGGCCACTCAGGCCTAAATTAAGGTTTCTAGGGAAAACCCTAAAAGTAAGGTAATGAGTGGACATGGAGGTGTATAGTAGTGGGCCTTGACCCACATACATTGGAGATGGACTTCTAGTGTGAGTTTGAGTATAGAGGAAAGGCTTTTGGGCAAGTTAGGAGGTGCAAGATTCTCATGATATAATACTGGTAAATTGGAGGATAAGTGTAAAGGGAGTGATTCATCCATGTCAAGGGTAAAGCTTATGTATAAGACACTGTAATATATTAATTATTTAAAGTGGAAGATTGTTGAGCCAGGCCTAGACCGATCCACTAGTGAATAATAGTGGTTAGGGCATGATGTCCTATATGTGACCAGTCCACTATTGAATAATAGTGGTCAAGCATTGTACCTGTGTGTTTCCGATCCACCGGCTAAAATAGTGGGAGATTCCGTGCTCAACAAACCAAACATATTTGTGCTAAGACATGGGAAAGATACTAAGTACTTATAGTGAAACACCATGAGAATCGGGGCTAGACCGGTCCACCGGCGAATAATAGTGGTCAAGAGCTTTATGCCTTGTATATTTCTGGTCCACTGGCAATAATAGTGGTCAAGAGCTATATGCCCTGTCTGTATCTGATCCACTGGCTATAATATTGGGGTTCCAGTACTCGCATGGATTTGATGAAAAGCATGGTGTGAATCGATTTTTGATCAGAGATTAATTAATTAATTAATCTGGATTATAAATGGGCGTTTATGTATCTACCCGAATGATTATACGATATTATGTTATCATGATGGACTATATGCTCTTTTATTTCTTTTGCATTATTTATGTGATTTTATGCGTTAGCCTTAGTGCATCGGTTACCTTACTCAGTACGTAGCATACTGATCACCATTTTCATGGGTGCTGCTCATTCCCATGAGTAGTAGGCCCTTCTGACTTTGTGTAGTTTGGCGAGACATCAGGCGAAGCTAAGTGTTTAGCATGTTTTGGCTCCAAGTTCAAGAGTAGTGTGGCCGGATTCACTCTTCTTGTTATTGTTTCTCCTTCTATTATCCCTTTTGTTTCAGATTTACCCTTTTATGATTCATTGCTTGTATTAAGTATTTTAAATGAACCTTTTATCGGTTTCTCTTTTGGATATGAATTAGAATTCTTTACGCGTACTTTGATTTTTGATGTATGATCTTTCTAGTTCTTTTATGAACTCTTGGTTTGAGTTTAGTGTTAATCCTTTCTTAGCCTTAGCACTTGGTACTGAAACGGTCGGAGAGAACCGATTTTGTATTAAGTGTGGCAGTAACATCCCCAGAATTCATAGGTTTTTAATTTTAAATTATTCTGCTTTTAAAAAAATTAGTGAATTTTGGGGTGTTACAATACTAGTTTATAATCTGAGTTGGGAGGCACATTGGCATCATTTGAAGCTTACATTTGAGCTATTGAAACAATATTAGTTATACGCCAAAGAAAGCAAGTGCATATTTGGGGCAACTCACATTGAATTTTTGGGCCACATTGTATCTATTAAGGGTGTAGCTACTAACCTATTAAAGGTTAAAGCGGTATAGTCTTGGCGTTTACCTATCAACCTAACCTAACTCAAAGGGTTTTTAGGTTTAGCAGGCTATTATAGGCGGTTTTTCCGAAGTTATAGGGTTATCAGCATACCATTCATAGATATGCTTCGAAAAAACAATCAATGGTCAGAACAAGCACGATCTACATTTGAGGAGCTCAAAATGGCATTGACGACAACACCAATGCTATCATCACCCGACTTCTCAAAGGAGTTTGTTATAGAAATGGATGCCTCTAATATGGGAATGGGAGCAATACTGATCCAAGAAGGATACCCGTTAGCTTGAATCAAAAATTCCTTTTTATTTAGACACCAAGGCTTATTAGTGTCCAAGAAAGAGATATTGCTATCTTATTTGCAATAGATAAATGCAGCATTATCTCAGAGGGAGACATTTCAAGATCAAAATTGATCACAAACCTCTCAAGTATCTTCATGAACTGAAAAGTAACACCTCATTTCAACACATGTGGGTAGCTCGGATGATGCCTTAAGATTATGAAATCATGTACAAAAAGGGAAACGAGAACCTAGCAGCTGATGCACTCTCTAGGGTACATGGTTCTGAAGTATTAGTCATGGCTATTTCAACTCCCCAATCAGATATGTTGGCACAAATTCAATCTAATTGGGCACAAGACACTCATTTGTAGAGAATCATTTCCAAATTGATGCAGGCTTCTGATTTCGTATACTCAGAGAGTTCTAAGGAGAAAGGGAAAGCTAGTGGTGGGATAAGAGGTAGCTTTGTAGCAAAAGCTGATAGGGTTATACCATGATCAACCTATAGGTGGCAATTCAGGAGTAGTAGCAAGTACTAATAGATTAGCTTCTTTGTTCTATTAGAAGGGTATGAAGAAGAAGGTTAGGGAATATATCAGGAATTATGACATCTTCTAGAGGAATAAATATGAAATAGTACCCACCTCGAGCTTACTACAACCTCTCCCAATACCCTACATAATTTTGTCAGGCATAAATATGGATTTCATTGAAGGATTACCCAAGTCACAGGGTAAGTGTAACACCCCCAAAATTCACTACTGAAAAATTTGGTTTTATTAAAAGATAATAGCGGAAGCAGATAAACAAAACGTGAACTTTGGGAGTATTACCGCCACACTTAGTACCAGACCGGTTCACTCATACCGTTCCAGTACCAAGTGCTAAGGCTAAGAAAATGAAATACCATTCGAAAGACATTCAACATGCATAAATCAGAGTAAATTGCAAGCTTCAACATATTTAAATCAGAGTAGCGCATCAAATCGTTTTCTGGAATAAAATCCACCAAGGGTGGTTACTTTAACAACGTTAACATTTAAAACCGAGAAATTAAATGAGAAAGAGAAAAATCCATGATACCGGAAAATTCCTCACTCTCCTTCCCGTAACCCACTTGAGTAGCACCTGAAAATACCTGCAAGGGCACTGCCCATTGAATAGGCAGGGGCCCCATAAAGGGAATCCCTTCAGTACTACGGTACTGAGTAACCCTTTAATACCACACTTAAAGACAGGCCTGCATACGACACATAATGCAAGCCACACGCATATAAATAATGAGAGATGCATACATAACAATAACCAACATAATACTTTATAAGTCACGATCGATACTTTGGGCCTTAAGCCATTATTCTGTCATTAATCCATCAATATCATATTTTATGTCCATGTGAGTACGAGAACCCTACTATTATAGCCGGTGGACCGGAAGTCAACATACAGGGCAGAACGCCTCTGACCACTATTATTGCCGGTGGACCGGAAGATAAACACACAGGGCAGAACGCACCTGACCACTATTATTTGCATGTGGACCGGTCTGGCCCCGACTCACATGGTGTTCCACTATAAGTGATTAGTATTTTTCCATAATCTTATTCACATACATAACCAATTTTATTGAGCTCGGGACCCCCACTATTATTTCCGGTGGACCGGAATATATATGTAATCATCATCCAGGGCACAACGCTCCTGGCCACTATTATAACCGGTGGACCGGGATATATATAACTCATCATCCAGGGCACAACGCTCCTGGCCACTATTATATCCGGTGGACCGGTACTCATAATCACACACCAGGGCAACACCCTCCTGGACCACTATTATAACCGGTGGACCGGTACGCAATATCGTAAATCATCTAGGCCCGGCTCATTAATATTCCACTTTCAATTATCGTATCTTTCCTTTCTTTAATCAGCACATCAATCATATTTATTTGCCTCGATTGGGAGATCGATAACCCGGGACACAAAGGTACACCGGTCGTACCGGTGCATATCAGCTACTCAGTACCCTTTAACCATGAACCCAAGGACGCAAAGGTACCCTGGTCGTACTGGTGCATAAAGTTAACTCAGTACCCTACCGACAAGGACACCTAATCCATAAGTATGCATACCCCCTAACTAGGTCCGTAGAGCTAGGAAGAGTAAGATATAGGGCCTGGCTGGGGCACAAAGGCACACCAGCAAATACCAGAATAATCGTGGACTAAACCACGTCCTTAGGGTAGCGACCCCTAAGGAGTCACCATTCCCGATCTCGAGGTCTTTCACTTTAAGTAATAGTGTCTTAATTAAGGTGATCACAGAAAGCACGATGATCCGATACTTATTCACTTTCAATCGTTTCGATATCATTAATCGTTTCTTATTCAGAGGATTATCCAGGATGTCATAGAGAAACCATCAAGACCATACTAATCATTAGATACTCTTACTTGGCTAATCAACATTATTTAATCATATTAATTTTCCACAATCTCAAGGACGTGTTAGGTATAAACTACTCATTTGCCCTTTACTTATATAGTTGTTAAGTATCCATTCCTTACTTGATAAATTACCACATTACCCTTGAGGTTGCATAATTACCAAATTACCCTTTGTCCAATTTAGATTACCGAATTATCTCATACACTTTTTAGATCATCATTCACCCCTCATAATTACTACACTTGTCATATTTTTCTTTTGGTTGGTTATATTACCAAATCGCCCTCCTCCTTTGTTATAATTACAAAACTGCCCTTGAGTTGGATAAATTACTAAATTACCCTCCTTCGTTATCATGATTACTATTTTTCCCCTTTAGTTGGTTAAACAATTATCACTTTACCCTTTTATCGGCTAAATTACCAAATTGCCCCTTTAGTTGAACAAATTACCAAATTGCCCTTCTCCTTTATCATAATTACCATTTTACCTCTATCAATTATTTTAATTGCCATTTACCCTTTTTAATTATCACAAATCCCAAATTACTCTTCTTCATAATTACCAATATTAATTTACCCTTTTTCATAATCAAAATTACTATATTACCCTTCTCCATTATTAAAATTACCATAATGCCCTTTAATTGGTTAATTTACCAAATTACCCTTCTATAGTATCATACTTATCCAATTGCCCTTCTACAATCATAATTTAATTGCTAAATTATCTTTTGTCGTTATCATAATTACCAAGTTACCCCTTACTCCCAAGTTTACCATAATATCCTTTCATTTACAAAATTACCATTTTACCCCTTACATCCAATTTTACCGTAATATCCTTTTATTTATGAAAATTACCACCATACATCTTTTACTTTACAAATTACTATTTTACCCTTTTACATCCAAGATTACCATCTTTATCTTTCCTTACATAATTACCATTTTGCTCTTCTTTTCCAATTTACCATATTACCCCTTTACTTATAAATTTCCACTTCGCCATTCACTTATAAAATTTACCATATTACCCTTTACTTATGAAATTACGATTTTGCCCCTCTACCTCCAAAATTACCATAATGCCCTTTTTACTTGAACAATTACCATAATGCCCTCCTTCATCCAAAATTACTATTTTACCCCTACTTCCAAAATTACCATTTTACCCTTCTTTCTCACAACTTACAATTTTATCCTTTACTTGTAAATTATCATTTGGCCATTTAATTATAAAATTGCCATATTATTCTTTTGTCTCAAAAATTACCGAAATACCCTTCTCCACTTATAGAATTTCCACTCAACCCCTTTATTCACCATTTTTATGAATTTTCTAACACTACATAAAATAATGATATTAATACTTCATTTTTATTATCTAAGTCCACCAACTTGTCATTTTTCAACATAATACTCATTAGCAACTACACACATTGATTTATATACCTCATAAGCATAATTACTAAAATACCCTTAAACAATAACATCATTCATGCATTAACAACATGGTACATCATAAACAAGTATTTAACATTTCTATCCATATTCCAACTCCTTCTTTATTTAACCTACCTACATATGGCATAAAAGTTATCATGCTATTTCTTTTTAACAAACAATATAAGAAACCATAAACATATCATGCTAAGCATACAAAACATGCATAAAATCATACTAAACCCTAAATGTGCTAGCATGCATTTTTCCATATATTTAAGGGAGGATTAACGGTTACCTTAATCCCGCAAAATATCAAATCTTACCAAGCATAATTAGCAACTCAACACCTAAAAATAATATCCATCATATTTATGTTAGAAATAAGAACCAAAGTATAAAACTTTATAAATTTTAATTAATAAAACACTTAACATAAATTACCATTTTACCTTAAAAATTATCCAAACAATTTTTAAAATGAAGGGGAGCTCACGCTGCATGAACAGCGTGAGTCTCATGCAAAATTATGGGGAGAAAAGGGTTCGAAGGGGGGTGAAGGGAGAAAAATAAACCATTTTCGGGTTAGGGTCTTTAGGCTAGAAAAGAAGGTGGTTAGGGGAGGTTCTAAGGCAGGGGAATGGTGCAGGAGTGTAGAGGGGGTGTAGGTGGAGGCAAAGGATGGTTTCAAGGCGGCATAGGGCGGCGGAGACGGCGGCGGCAAGGCGGCGAAGGTGGCTGCCGAAGTGGGTCGAGGTGGAAGGGTTGAGAACGAAGGAAAAGTGGAGGGAAAGATGGAGGGGTGCAAGGGTTGGTTTCGGCCAAATAATGGATGGCGGTTGTAGAGGGGGTTGCAGGGTGTCGAACGGTGGGTTGGGTGGCGGCAGAGGTGGCCGGACGGCGGCGGTAGAGGCGGTTGCAGGTGGCTCGACGGTAAGGGAAAAAATCTGGGAAGAAAAAGGAAAAGGAGGAGAAGGGAGGAAGTGTAGGGCTCGAAGGGGCTGTGTGGTGGTGCAGGGTGGTAGTAGGCAGTGGCAGAAGGCGGCGCAGGGGGTTGGTATTGGTGTTTCGAGCGGCGGCGGGAGGTGGTGATAAAAAAACCGGGGGAGAATGGAGGGAGAAGGAAGGAGAGAAAAGGGAGCTCGGGGGAGGATGATAGGCTCGAAAAAAAAGTGCGAATGAGGGGCTTGGGAGATGAAGAAAAAGAAGAGGGGGAAGAGAGGAGGCAAGGTTGGCCGATCGGTGCTGTAATGGCAGGTGGTGGTCGGGTGGCAGGGGAAGACGGGGAAGAAGAAGGAAAGAAACTGGGGCACGCGAGGCTGTGGTCCAGGGCTGGTTGGGTTCGAATGAGGAAAGAAAACGACGGGGGAGAGAGGAAGAGAGAGGGCAGGGAGGTAGGTGGTGGTCGGGTTGCAGGCGGTGGTCGGGCGTGCGTAGGGATCGGGCATGGTGGCAACGAAAAAGGAAGAAGAAGAAGAAGAAGCCGACCGGTCGAAGGGAAAGGAAATGAGGCTGAACCGGCCGGTCAGGGAAATTTAAAAACGAAGGAAGGCTGCCGGGCTGTGCTGGGCGGGCGTGCGAGGGGCAAGGGAGAAGCCCGCGCGAGAGGGGGAGAAAGATCGGCCTGGCCCAATCGTGCGGGGGAGAGGGGCTGTGCAGGCCGGGCGGACGGCCCAAGGAAGGGGAATAAGGAAAAAAAAGAGAAGAAAAGAAAAAAAAAGGTAAAAGGAGGAAATGAAAAAAATAGGAAAATAAATTAAATTAATTTATAAATCATAAAATGTAATATTCTTGATAAATTATTTAATTTAATAATTTAATTTATTATAATCTAATATTTTAGTTTAAACAAGGATAAAGTTGGTAAAATATTAGTTTGGAAAATTATTTAAATAAAAAAAATATGATAAATAGCAAAATATTTATTTTTAATTTATTAAATAATTTCATCCAAATTTACATACTCTAAAATCCATAAAATAATTAAAATAAATAATCTAAAAGCAATTCTATTCCAAATAAAAGTAATTTATTAAAATATAAGTTTTCGAAATATTTGGGGTATTACAGTAAGGATGTAATTTTGGTGGTAGTTGATCGGCTAAGCAAATATGCTCACTTCATTGCTCTAAGCCACCCGTATATAGTAGCAACTATAGCCAAGAAGTTCCTGGACACAGTTTATAGGCTTCATGGGCTGCCACAAAGCATAACCAGTGATAGGGACCCCATCTTCATTAGCACTTTCTAGCAACAGTTGTTCAAGCAATAGGGGGTTCTATTGCAGCTCTCCTTGGCTTATCATCCTCAAACGGATGGGTGGAATAAGGTGTTAATTAGGTGCCTCAAGACCTACTTGAGATGCATGACTGGTGACATACCCTCTAACTGGTGTAGATGGTTACCTCTGGCTAAGTTTTGGTACAATACAACTTGCCATTCAGCCACTCATACAACCTCTTTTGAAGTACTCTATCGGCAACCCCCTCCCATACAAATTCCTTATTTCCTTGATGAATATAAGGTGGATGCAATGGACAGGACCCTTAATGCCTGAGAGAATGCCTTATAATTGCTCAAATCTCACCTCACTAGAGCTCAAGCTCAGATGAAGAAGCTAGTAGATCAACACCGATCTGAGAGGGTACTCTATAAGTGATTGGATATATGTTAAACTCCAACCATACAGGCAACAGTCTTTAGCTCATAGAACCATGCACAAACTCTCCCCTAGGTATTATGGTCCATATCATATCTTAGACGAGGTAGGACTAGTGCCATACAAACTGTCCTTACCTACTAATTCTACTGTCCACCATACAATCCATGTGTCTCTACTGAAAAAGAAGCATGGACTCCAACCTGTCTATTCTCATCTTCCTCCCTATAGCACCAACTTAGATCTATTATATGAACTAGAGGCCATATTAGATAGGTATTTTGTCAAGTGGGGCAACATAACTACAACACAAGTTTTGGTGAAGTGGTCAAATGGATCAAAGGGCGATGCTACTTAGGAATTCTATTATCATCTCTTAGAGAAGCTTCCTCATTTTTACCCTTATGGTCAAGGGTCATCTGGGACAGGGAGTGTTGATATGGGTCCATAGTAATTGGAAGGTACACGTCAGCAATAGAATTAACCATCAATGGTGGCAAGCTCAAGTGATCGATAGTAATAGCTATTCCATAAGAGATTCGGTAGTCTTACATTCTAGATGATTTCTTCCCCTTTATTCCTTTCTAACAGAATTGTAATGATTAATGAAATGGTTATGCTAAGTTATGTAATCCAGAATTTTCCCTATCAAATTTAGGAGAGAATGTAATCGATTGGATGTTGTGAATGAAAATACTCCAAATTCTCTCTGAAGTATCCCTCTCCCTATTTTTTGTACATGTTAAGAACCAAATCAAAGATAGTGATAGTATGTAATGTGTGTCAAGTAGTTTGATAGAGAAAACCATGTATTTGTACTTCTTATGTGAAATTTATTTTCTTCTACATATTATGTACATGATTATGATAGCTTTGTAATAGAATTAAACCCTTACACGATCATTTAAATGAATGAATACCGAATCAACTTTTTAAACCCTAAGAAACATTTATAGGTTTTAAAGTTAAGTTGAATGTATGTTAGTGTGTATGCAATTATAAGTGGATTTTATTTCATCATTTGGACCGATTGTTTTTGAAATAAATATACATAATACATATATCTTAGTGTTTCGAATCTTCAATAAACATATTGTATCTTAGAACATAGAATACATATATAAACTTTGTTAGAAAGTGTTGAATGTTTGGTATTGAATTTTGTTGAATTCAATGTCAAGAATTTGGAAAGAAATGTGTAAAGTGTTTTAATTTGTTTGTGCATGTGATAATATTTATTTATCCTTGTGTTTTTGATTCATTGGAATCCAAATTTCTTCAAGAACCAACTTGAATAATTGAAGAAAACCCTTAAATGATTTGGGTTCAGATTTGGGTTCCAACCTAACCCTAAGGATTACTAATCGTTTGTTAAGTATGTTATGAAGTGATTAATGTGGAGGGAGAACTGAATGTTCAAGCCATTTTTGAGGCAATGCAAAAGCTCTTGATCAATTTGGCCGCAACAAATGATCAGCTTCAACACCTTCCTGCAATACAAACTCAATTGCAAAGGATGGAGTCTCACTTTTCTTAGTAAGATTTGCTCCAAAATTTGCAAGAACAAAAGGAGTTCTTTGGAAATCAAATCTCACGAGTAGAGTTTGAAGAAGAGTCAAAAGGTAGTGGAAGTAATAAAAGGAATAATGATCATCAATCGAGGCATCATCATAAAAAATAAAGGTATTAAACTTATTATTCCTAATTTTGATCATAAACTTGATGCCAAGTTATTTCCTGAATGGTTACATAAGGTGGAGATAATTTTGAATTCAAATATTATCATGATGAGAAAAAGTTTAAATTAGAAACTATTAAGTTTAATAAGTTTGCTAGGTTATGGTATAATAAATTGAAAAGAACTAGAGAAAGAGAAGGTAAATCTAAGACTAAATCTTGAGATAAGCTTAAGAAAAATTTGAGAAGAAATTTTGTACCTAAAAATTATGAGAAAGATAATTACATTATATTGACTACTCTTGCGAAAGTAATTTTAAGTGTTGAAAAATATTTTAGACAATTTGAGAGGTTAGCACTTATATGTGACATCCATGATAGAAAGAAACAAACATATGCAATATTTCTATGTGGCCTTAACATGATGATTTAAGATAAAGTTGAAAAATGTCTATGTGTAAGATAATGGATGAATATCTTTCACAAATGCAATACATTTATGTTTGGTTTGTAGAACAACAAAGTCAACCAAAGAAGGAAGAATATTAATACTTTGGATGATTCAAATGTGAATTTCAATTGGAAGGTTTTGATCTTCTCCAAGATCAAAAGAATTATAAAGAGAAACCTCTAATTTCTCTATAGAATAGCTCCTAAATTTCACTCAAGATTTATCCTCACATGAATAGAAAGTAGGAAGATAGATTCACTAAGAGTTTTGACTCAAATTTATCTTTAATTTCATCATGTGATCAGCTATATCATTATTTACCACCACTAAATTTACAAGGTGTGTACACACACACGCGCGTGTGCGCATACGCGTACACACAAACAAATAAGATATAAGAGGCCAATTCTAACTCCCATTAATTAAGACCAAACCATCAAGATTTATTGAATAAGATTTAAACCAACACATGTCCATATGGCATATATAATGTGTTAAAATTACAATGACAAGATATTACAAAGCTTTCATAATATATCAAAGCTATATAAAACCTAAGTATGATAATACATGGAATAATCAAATAATCAAATTCATGTCTTGTAGCTTTCTCTTCCATGCAAATTTTTAACCCTTACATTTTCATTGTCATGTACATTAAATATTATTGGTGAAGTTATCTTCTTGCAAACATATGTAATACCCATAAGAATCATTTAATGAAAAATTATTCGGGTTATTATGAAGGTATTCAAGATTTTCAAGAACAATTAGTACAGCCTCCAAATATGCTGGCTCTTTCCCTTCATCATGAGAAGAATGAGATGGAGATGCTCCTTCATTATTCTTCCCTTGTAAAGAAGAATTTTTTTCTCAAATAGCATCACTATAATAAGGATATAAATCACCAAAGTTGAAAGTTCTAGAAATTCCTCGATAGGATTCTGGTAATTCTAATTCATAAGCATTATTTTCAAATTTTCTTCATATTTTAAAGGGTCCATCCACTCTTGGCATTAGTTAATTCTTACTATAGTTTGGAAATCTTTTTTTTTTAATGTAATCATACCATGTTTCTTGGTGAAAATTTTTGCATAATTCTATTTTTTTTTTCACTTGATTTTGATATTTAACATTAGATTTCTTAATATTTTTCTTTATTTGCTCATGATGTTTTTTAAAGAATTAAACTCTTTCTTTAGCATCATTTCTCTTAATATTACCTTTATTTAGTGACAACATATCAATAGGAAAATAATGATTAACTTCATAGATAACTTCAAGTGGACTAGTGTGAGTTGTACGAGAAGGTTTCCTATTGTATGCAAATTTATCATGTGCAAGTTTTTATATCCCAATATTTTGAATTTTATTACCTAATCATTATAGTAAAGTTCTTAAGGTCCTATTAGTCACTTTGGTTTAACCTTAAATTTGTAGATGATGATATATAGTAAACAACAACTTAGTACCTAACATATGCCACCGTGTCTTTCAAAAGCAACTTAAAATTTGTATCTCTCTCTATAATACTTTTAGGAACATCATGTAACCTTACTATTTCCTTGAAATATAAATTTTCCACATAAGGTGAGCCATCGTTTTTATTACCAGGAATAAAATGTGTCATTTTAGAAAACCTATCTAGCACTACCATAATAGAATTCTTTCCCTTTGTGTCCTCGGTAAACCTAAGATAAAGTCCATACTAAAATTCTCCCATGGTCGAATAAGAACTAGTAAAGGAATAAACAAACCTTTATGGAGAAACTCTTACTCTTTTGATAAGTCACAAATCTCCCAGTAATAGCTTCTACCAATTTTATCACTCATAGCTAGTAGAAATTTTCTTGTAATATTTTCATGGTTTTATGAATGCCAAAATGACCAACTATACCCCCCTCATGCACTCCCTCAACAAGTAAATTATGTACACTAAAATGAGGTGTAAAAAAATTTTCAAGTTTGAAAAGAAAGTCATCCTAAAGCATATAATTACCACAACTATGATGGTTCTTACATTCATTATAAATTTCAAAGAAATCTTCATCTTTTGCATATAAATATTTCAACATTTAAAAGCCTAATAATTTAGCATCCAACATAACAACTATTATAGATCTCCTAGATAATGCATTTGCTACTATATTTTCTTCACCATCGAAATGTTTGACAGAAAAAATGAATAATTGAAAGAAACTAACCCATTTTGCATACCTAGGACTAATTTCTTTTTGCTCATGCAAATGTTTTATACTCTCACGATTAGGTAAAACAAATGGTATAGGTCTCAAATAAATAATCTATGCTTCCAAGATTCTTATGATGGCATAGAAATCCTTATCATATGTTAAAAATTCATTTTAGCAACACTTAATTTTTTTCAATAAAAAAGGTAATGGCTTTTTTTGTGAGAGTACACCTCCTATCCCTACCCTACTAGCATCACAATTAACTTTAAAAAAATTATCAAAGTTAGGCAATGATAGTACCAATGCATTACATAGCTTATCCTTTAGGCACTATTTGGTTCTAAGAAAGTTTAAGAGAAAGAAAATTAAAATCAAAATACTTTCCTTCAAATTTTCTTCAAAGAAAATTATGTAATTAATCTTTAGCAATTTTATACTATCTTCTTTTTCTATTTCATTATCTCAAGTAAACCAAATACAAAAAATTATTTTCCTCATCATTTTCTTTCTTTTCTTTAAAATTTTCCATGAACCAAATGGAGCATTAAAGTCTCAAAGATTTTAGTGGCATCTTCTTCCCACTTAAATTCTCCTTTCTTCATAAGATGTGTAATCAACACAATAATAGGCAAGAAGTATTTAATGGATCTTCTATAGAAACTTGCTAATCCATAAAAACTTCTCACCTCATGAATATCTTTAAGTATTGGTTAGTCTTGAATATCTTGAATCTCTATAGAATCCACTTTTATACCTTTACTACTTATGATATAAAGGAAAACAATACTTGAAAGCACAAAATCACATTTTTCCATATTTCCATAGAGTTTAGCTTCCCTTAGCTTATCAGATAATATCCTCAAATGACTAAGATGATCTTACTCATTTTTACTATACACAAGTATGTCATCTAAGTATACCACAATGAATTTTCCAAGAAATGGTCGAAGAACTTCATCCATTAGTCTCATAAAAGAACTAGGTACATTAAATCCAAATGGCATAACAGTCTATTTGCAAAGACCATATTTTGTTTTAAATGTAGTTTTTCATTCATCCCCTTCTCTTATTCTCATTAAATAATATCCACTCCTTAGATAATTTTAGATAATACTTATGATCCACATAATTCATCTAGCATGTCATATAATCTAGAAATAGGAAATTTATATTTGAGAGTTATAGTGTCCACAACTGTAGAATTAATATACATGCATCATATACAATCATTTTTTAGGAATAAGTAATGCAGATACACAATATGGACTCATACTTTCTCTCATATATCATTTTCCTATAAGCTATTGTGTCTGTCTCTATAATTCCTTAACATTTTCTGAATTACATTTATAGGCAAGTCGATTAGGTAAAGATATATTAGGTATTAAATCTATAGCATGTTCTATCCCTCCTTTAGGTAATAATCCTAGTGATACGTCAATAGGAAATATATCTTTATATTCATCAATAAGCTCATCTAATTGAGGATTATTTTCATTTTTCTCCCCTAGTAAGGATTCCTTAATAATCATAGCATAGCAGCTACATTCTTCTTTAATACATTCTATTATAGCCTTTCTATGCAAAAATAAACTCTTTTTATTTTCAACTACGTTATCATTATCACACTTAGAAGGTGTAAGTTTATGCTTTTTCATATCCTTTTTAACATGATATTCACTAGTAATACCATTATGAATAGCGTATTGATCATATTGCAATGGTTTACCTAATAAGATTCCACATGCATCTATAGGAAAAATATCACATAACACAGCATCATGATAATCACTAATTCAAAATGAGATTAGGGTTTGTTTTGTTACCTTGACTCATTTATCCTTGTTAAGCCATTGAAGAGAATAAGGCTTCAGATGTGTTGTTGTCTCTAACTTCAATTCCTTCACCATCCTCTTATTAGCCACATTTTTACACAATCCATCGATGATAACCTGACAAAATGTATCTCTTATTATTCCTTTAGTCTTGAATATCTTCTCTCATTAATTAAGTTGCTCATTAGCTTACACTTAAAGTACGCTATTAGAACATAATATATATTGCCTTTATTACCTTTATCCTATAACTCACTTAAAATTTCTTCATTTGATTTGAAATCAAGATCTTCATCACAGGCCTCCATAGCTTCAATATATTGTATAGATAATACTCTTTTGTTGGGACATTATCTAGTGAAGTGTCCAAATCCTCAGCACTTAAAATATTGCTTTATAGAGACTTTATTAACCTTGGCCTTGCCTGTCTCCTCTCGGCTAATCCCTTGTTTCTTCTCAACATCCATAGAACTTGAGCTACATGTCTTGTACTTAGTAGCTTGAGTACTTAAGTACTACTATGTAGAAGGAGTACTTTACTTAGCGTGAGGCTTAGTAGATTTGATTTGCTTTCCAAATCTCAAAGATAGCTTAATCATATCATGAAATTTCATCTTAATATTCAAGATTTTATGGTGTTAGTCCCTAAAGCGTATGGAAGATTATTTAGTGTATAATTGTCATAATTTAGGGTTGTCAAAGCTCAAGGTTATATGATGCATTACTAAAAACATAGGGTTATATTATATATATTACATCTAAATCCAGGGTTATATAGTGCACTATTCCTTATATTAAAACTTCTAGAATCCAAATAAAATAGCAAACACTTAAAAAATTCATAAAATTTTAACTAAGACATGATTTGTAACACCCCCAAAATTTCCTACTAAAAAATTTAGTTTTATTTAAAACAAATAGCAGAAGAAAAATATAAAAAGGTGAATTTTGGGGATATTACCGCCATACTTAGTACTAGACCGGTTCACTCATACCGTTCCAATACTAAGTGCTAAGGCTAAAGAATAAAATATCAATTGCTAGAAATTCAAACCATTTCTGAATAAGAGTAGTGCAAGTAAACATTTTATAAGAATAGATTCCACCAATGGTGGTTACAAGAATAAAATTACAATTAAACCATACATTAGAAGAGGGAGAATAAAATCCTAAAGGCCGGATAATCCTTACGCTCTTTCCCGTTGCCCACTTGAATAGCACCTGAAAAGACCTGCAAGGGACACTGTCCATTGAATAGGCAGGGGCCCCACGAATGGAACCCTTCAGTACTACGATACTGAGTAACCCTTTAAAGTCACTTAAAAGCAGGCCCGTAATGTCACACGTGATACAAACTACATGCATATATAACAAGATGTGTATATAAAACATTCACATGATTAACAATCACATCAGATATTAATAGGTAGTTATGAACAATCGATACTTTCGGGCCTTAAGCCACGTCATAGTGCAAAATCAATACATTTGGGCCTTAAGCCATTAGTTCATCATTATTCAATCAATCTCATATTTTATATCCATGTGAGTGCGGGAACCCCACTATTATGGCTGGTGGATCGGTCACTTATAGGGCAGAACGCACCAAACCACTATTATATGTCGGTGGATCGGTCTCTAGGGCAAAACGCTCTTGGCCACTATTATTCGCCAGTGGACCGGTCTAGCCCCGACTCACATGGTGTTCCATTATAAGTGATTAGTATTTTTCCATAACTTTATTCACATACATGAATAGTTTTATTGAGCTCAGGACCCCTACTATTATTGCCGGTGGATCGGAATACATATCAACATCATCCAAGGCAACACGCTCCTGGGCCACTATTTTATCCGGTGGATCAGTACTCATAATCACTTGCCAGGGCAACATGCTCCTGGGCCACTATTATAACCGATGGATCGGTAATCAATATCATAATTCAACTGGGCCCGGCTCATAATCTTTCACTTTCATGATTAGTATTTTTCCTTTCGTTAATCAACACAACAAATCCATTTATTTGCCTCGGATGGGAGATCAAGAACTTGGGACACAAAGGTACACCAGTCGTACTAGTGCATACAAGCTACTTAGCACCCTTCAACCACGAACCCAAGGACGCAAAGGTACACTGGTCGTACTAGTGCATAAAGCTACTCAGTACCCTACCGACAAGGACACCTAACCCATAAGTATGCATACCCCCTAACTAGGTCCGTAGAGCTAGATAGAGTAAGATATAGGGCCTGGTTGGGGCACAAAGGCACACCAGCAAATACCAAAATAATCGTGGACTAAACCACGTCTTTAGGGTAGCGACCCCTAAAGAGTCACCATTCCTGATCTCGAGGTCTTTCACTTTAAATATTAGTGTCTTAATTAAAGTGATCACGAAAAGCACAATAATCAGATACTTATTCACCTTCAATCGTTCTGATATCATTAGTCAATTCTTATTCAAACGGTTATCCAAGAGTACATAGAGAAATCATTAAGGCCATCATAATCTCATATGATTCTGGATTAAGATTCATTCTTATGTTACTTACTAATTATCAAATAATCTTACCTTACTAATCAACGTTATTTGAGTCATATTATAACATTCAGCAATCACAACGACATGTCAGGTGCAAATTACTCATTTACCCCTTACTTATATAATAGCTAGGTCATCCCTTCCTTACTTGATAAATTACCATATTACCCTTTAGGTTGCTTATTTACCAAATTACCCATTACTTGGTTTAGGTTACCAAGTTATCTCCTACGCTTTTTAGATCACCATTCACCCTTCATAATTGTTATCCTTAATATATTTCCCCTTTGGTTGGTTAAATTACCGCATTGCCCTTCTCCTTTGTTATAACTACTAAATTGCCCTTGAGTCGGATAAATTACCAAATTACCCTCCTTCATTATCATGATTACCATTTTGCCCCTTTAGTTGGTTAAATAATTACTAATTTACCCTTTAGTTGGCTAAATTACCAAATCGCCCCTTTAGTTGGGTAAATTACCAAATGGCCCTTCTTCTTTATCATAATTACCATTTTACCCCTATCAATTATTATAATTGTCGTTTTACCCCTTTTTAATTATTATAAATCCCAAATTACCCTTCTTCATAATTACAATTACTAATTTACCTTTCTTCATAATTATAATTACCAACTTACCCTTCTCCATATTTATAATTATTAATTTACCCTTCTCCATATTTATAATTATCAATTTACCCTTTTCCATCATTATATTTACCCATTTACACCTCTCTATTATTATAATTACTATATTGCCCTTCTCTATTATTAAAATTACCATAATGCCCTTTTATTGGTTAATTTACCAAATTACCCTTCTCTATTATAATTATTCAATTGCCCCCTTTTAATCTTAATTTAATTACCAAATTACCCTTCATTATTATCATAATTACCAAGTTACCCCTTACTCCCAAGTTTGCCATAAATATCCTTTTATTTACAAAATTACCATTCTACCCCTTACTTCCAAATTACCACAATATCCTTTTATTTACAAAATTACCACAATACCCTTTTACTTATAAAATTACCATATTACCCCTTTTTACTTTATAAATTACTATTTTACCCTTTTACATCCAAAATTACCATTTTTATCTTTCCTTACAAAACGACCATTTTGCCATTCTTTTCCAAAATTCCCATATTACCCCTTCACTCCCAAAATTACCATAATACCCTTTACTTATAAAATTACCATTTCGCCATTCACTTATAAAATTTCCATATTACCATTTACTTATAAAATTACTATTTTGCTCTTCTACCTCCAAAAATTACCATAATGCGCCTTTACTTGAAAAATTACCATCTTTTCCTTTACTCATAAAATTACCATAATACCCCTAACTTCCATAATTACCACAATACCCATTTTCACTTGTAAAATTACCATATTGCCCTTTTCTTTCAAAATTGCCACTCTACCCCCTATATTACCCACATTTCCACATGGAATAATAATACTAACACTCCATTAACAATATCCAACTCCACCAACTATTATATTATAATATAATACATATTAGCACCCACACCTATTAGGCCATAATCTAACACAAGGAATATTACAAAAATGCCCCTAGGGCTCACAATAATATTATTCATGCATAAATGGTCACAATAACATAAAATAACATAGATAAGTAATTAACAATTTCATTAGTAATAAAATTCTTTCCTTAGACCACATTTCCACACATATCACATAAAATAGCATACTTTCCTTTTTATTAAAGAATACAAGCAAACATATAATTTATATTAACAACCATATATCAACCATAATAACATATTAAAATTCCTAATGTGTAAACATACGTTTATCATGCATTTAAGTGGGGTTTAACGATTACCTTATATCCCGGCAAAATTCAAATCTTGCTGGTATCCCGCTTATAGATTCAAGCTTTAAATAGAAAAATCAACACCTAAGAATAATATCAACAATTATTATATTAGAAATAAGGAAATCAAAGTATAAGACCTTTTAAAACTTACTAAATAAAATAATTAACTTAAATATTATTTTACCTTAAAAATTTTAATAAAAATGGTCCAATAATTGCAGCAACTTATACTGCATATGTAGCATGAGCTGCATGCAAAAATAATTAGAGGAGACTCAAAGGGGAGGGTGGAGGAAGATAAAATAGCTATTTTCGGGTTGGGGTCTTTAGGCTAGAAAAGAAGATAGATGGGGGAGGTTTCAAGGCAAAGGAATGGTGTAGGAGTGAAGAGGGGGTGTAGGTGGATACTAGGGATGGGTTGTTGGCAGCTAAGGGCGGCGGATGCGGCGGCGGCAAGGTGGCGAAGTTGGTTGCTGAGGTGGGTCGAGGTGGAGAGGCTGAGAAGGAAGGAAAAGAGAAGGGAAAAATGAAGGGATTCAGGGGCTATTTTCAGGAAAATAAGGTATGGGGGTGGTAGAGGAGGTTGTAGGGAGGAGATCGGTGGTTTTGGTGGAGGCAGAGGCGGCCAGATGGCGGTAGAAGGAGGGGTTGTAGGTGGGTTATCGAGAAGGGTGAAAAATAGGGAGAAAAAGAAGAGGGGAGGAAGAGGGCTGTGGGATGGCTTGGGAGGGATATTGGGGTGGTTCAAGGCTAATATGGAGGGTGGCAGGGGGCGGCACAGGGCGTTGGTGAGGCGGCAGGAATGGCGGATGGCGGTGGCGATGCAAAAACAGGGGGAAAAGTGGAGGGGGAGAAAATGAAAGAGAAGGGGAGATCGGGGGGTAAAGGCTCGAGAGGATGAGGCAGAAAATGGTTGAAGGGGAGAAGAAAAAGAAGAGGAAGGGTAGGGGGATAGGGGCTGATCGGGTGGCAGGGCTTAGGGTAGTAGGGTGTCGCAGGGTGGTAGGGAGAAGGGGACGATGGGGAGGAAAGGGGAGCCATGCGGGATGGGGTGAATGGCTGCTCGGTTTCCTAAACAATGAAAAAAGGGGCAGGGGAGAGAGAGAGAGAGAGAGAGAGAGAAAGAAGGATGCAGGTGGTGGTAGAAGGTGGCAGCAGGGTTGTGGCCAGCGTCTCGGTGGTCGAGCATGGCGAAGGGGACTGATCATGGCTGATGCGTCGAGACGTTGGGAGAAGAAGAAATAAGGGAGCAGGCCGGTCGGGGAAGGGAAAAAAAAAAGAGACCGACAGGCCAGTCTAGGGGAGAAAGGAGGGCTGGGTCGGCTGTGCGTGTGAGGGGGGGAGAATGGGTCGCTGGCCTAGGCGCAAGGAGTGGAGCAAGCCTGACAGCCTCAGCTAGGGAAAGAAAGAAAAAAAAGAAAAAGAAAGGAATGAGGAAAAGGAGAAAAGGAGAAGGAAAAAGGGAAGTAGGGAGAAATAATTTAATTTAATTTAGAGCATAATAAAATATAATATTTTTGATAAATTATTTAATTTAATAATTTAATTCAATATAAATTAATATATTGGTTCAAAAATTCTAATTTTAGTAAAATATTAGTTTGAAAAATTATTTAAATGAAAATAATATGATAAAATAATAAAATATTTATTTTTAATTTATTAATTACTCCTATCAACATTTATATACTCGAAAGTCCATATAATAGTTAAACTAAATAATTTTAAAAGCTAATTTATTTCAAATAAAACTATTTATTAAATTATAAGTTTTCTAAAATTTTGGGGGATTACATGATTATATCAAATATAACACATCAAAACCTAATTGTCATTTCTTTAGAGAAAAAAAAAGAAGTAGAAGGACCATTTGCCTTTAAAATTTGAAAACACAAAGTGGTCATAACTTTTAATATACATCAAATTGAATCATGAAAATTTAGACACATATCATATTTAGCATGGACATGAAACTCATAAATACACTCAGAAATTATGACATGAGTGATTTACAAAAAATAGCCTTTAATAGTGTTTATTCTTGAATTGAGCAAAAAAATGATTAAACATGGTTAAAACTTAATATATTATATATCAAAAATTAATTAAAGCACCGAATGAATGTTAGGGTACTCTATTTTTTAAAAACAAAACAATAGCAACAACAAGAGAAATGTCATAGAGCCACAAATAAGGAGAAAACTGCTCAAATTCACCACAAACTCAAATCAACTCATACTAATATGTAATTTTCTTTCTATTTATAGCTTAGTTATTTTTTCCTTGATTCTAACTCCAAGAAAAATAAATGAAGAAGCCATTTATATCCCCTTTTCCAAATTTTTCTCATGAACACCATGAACTAAAAATCAACCAAAACGTGTAAAAAAACTCAAATTGCTTAATAAACCATAAAATCAAGAATAAGGAAAGAACACACTATACACTTCTTTTTTGGTGGATGATCTAAAGAAAAAGAAAAGTGGAACAATACTCATCTAAATTATTAAAGCCTTAACTCACTTTTGTTTAATGAAAGTAAAAATGACCTAAAATCTAAAGGATTAGAAGCTAAAGACTTAAAAAAAAATGGGAGACAAATGGAGATGGGTCTATGGTTTTCTTAGCCAATGATCCCAAAGCCTAAATGAGAATAAGAATGAAATGAGGTAAATGTGAGATGATATTTTTTTAACTTAAGTGGTTGTATAAATGGGTAAATGAATAAGAAGAAGAAGAAGAAGAAGAAGGTGGTCGCGGTTGATGCTAGCCATGGGATGATCCTTACCCCTTATCTTGCTTTGATAAAGTCAAACAAAAGGTTAAGATTGATTCTAATAAAGGTTGGATATATAACATTAGAA
Source organism: Tamarix chinensis (assembly GCA_030549775.1). Lineage (NCBI taxonomy): Eukaryota > Viridiplantae > Streptophyta > Magnoliopsida > Caryophyllales > Tamaricaceae > Tamarix > Tamarix chinensis. The sequence goes on along the minus strand of CM060176.1, from coordinate 64,255,724 downwards.
GAAGAAATTTTGATTTTTGGTAAAAGGACATACTAAAAATTAACAAATTAAATATAAAAGTAAGAAAATAATTACAAAAAAATTTTAATTCATTTTATGGCTAACAACATCAAATCTAAAGTTTTGTAAATTTTAGATAGCCAATAAAACTCTTTTGAAGCTTAAAACACAAATAGTAATGAATGATATAGGTAAATAATGTTTTTTAGTCAAAATCTCTATTCATTATTTTAAAAATAACTAAAATATTGAAGAAAACCAAAAGCATTTTAAAATCTATGAATTATATATATATGGCTAGGAAAGTTTACATAATTCAAAATTGTAGGAAGTGGTAAGAATTTCATAATGAAACATCATTAAAGTGCATCTAAAGTTGTAAACAATTTAAAGGAGGTATTAAAGGTTACCTTAAAATAATTTCTTTGTAATAATAATATGAAACAAGTTTTAAACTGACCAAGTATTACAATTGTGCACCAATTACCACTAACTTTGCTAATATATATTTTATAACAATAAGCAAAACATACGTGAAGTGTTATATGTTCCCTCACACATATTCCTCTTTGAAGTATTCTAGAAAATTTAGTATTTAGGTCATTCTTAAATATTGTATCTACTGTTGAATTGAGATATTCCAAGACTCTAGCATGTGTAAATATATGATAATCAAAGCCTCCAAGTATAATTAATTTATACTTAGCCAAATTTTATTTCTTCTTTCACTAGTTATTAGAAATATGGTGTGCACGTAGGTCATCCAATAGGTGGGTACATCTAAAGCTGGTAAAAGTTGACCCGACACAAAAAATCTAACAAATACCGACTCAATTTGCCTAAAATTGATATGATTTTATCTGAATAATTAAGAGCTTGAAACCTATACGACCCGATCTAATACATATCTAATATCCAATATAACCTGATAAATCATAAGCCCAAAATAAAATTAACCCAACACTACTCACCTGAAACTTGATATAACTAGACTCGATCCATTATTTATCTAAAATATAATATAACCCAAAAAATTATAAATCTATAAAGATTCAATCCGGTTAAATTAACATTAACCTATTACTCAAATCTTCAAAAACTTTATAAAACATAAAATAATATAGATATACAATTAATCCATACTAGTACTGATATCAAAATCTAGAAACAATATATTTTCTTAATGTTTATATCACTTCTTATATATATACAAGTACAATATCAATTGATATCAATATTGAAGCATAGAAATACAAGAAGAGAAAAAAGGAAAAACTCCACAATGCTATTATAATATTATTTCACTTCCATCTAATATTATAAGATAATTATAGAACAAATATATCCAACACCTTAAACTTAAGATACAAACATACAAGCCTAAAAAGACAACATAAGCATTTTTGAAGCCTCAAAAGATATATCTCTACATCGATAACTCAAAACACAAATATGTAAGCCTCAAAAGGCACAATATAAGCACTTCTAGTACCTATTTTACCCAAAGCACAAATATGCAAGCCTTAAAAGGCACCATAAGATAATAATAATAATAATAATAATAATAATAATAATAATAATAATAATAATAATAATAATAATAATAATAATAATAATAATATCTAACATCTATAACTCAAAACACAAAAAAAAACAATCCTCAAAAGGAACTATATAAGTTTTTGAAAAGCCTTACAAGACACGCGTCTAACACTTAGTTTACCAAGTGTACCTAAACTAATCAAAAGCCTAAGTTTACTACATGTTGGTAGCTTTACTATCAAAATACTATATAATTGAAACGTCTATCTTCTTGGAATATTAAAAAGTAGTTGGCTTCCTACATATTGGTAGCACTATAGCCAAAAGCATGGAGCTTAGAGTAGGATGATCAATAACATTATAGGCTTACCTTATATTGGTATCTCTACTAACAAAACAAAATCTATACAACTAAACTAATTCAAAATAGCTCTAATATTCAAAAGTTTCTACAACCTTGGATATACACAAAAGGTAAGTTATAATAGCTAATGGAACATGAAATGAGTGGTTACAATCTACATTATACAATTGTATGCATGATGATCAACCAAAAGTTGTTTCCAGTCCCTTTCTTGCCAAGTCTTGAGGGATAAAACTAGCCATAAAACATCAAAACGTAATCTTCAACATGAAGTTATAAGCATCCACCTAATGCTAAACTACATAAATCACACAACGTAGCAACATATTATTTCACATAGAATACTGATCTCACCTCAACAAAGAAAAGACATTAGATGATATAAATTTGTGAGATCTAATTTTCACTTTAAAAGTACATAGTCTAATAGATTCACATATATTTCAAAGAGATTTTGCTAATTTTCTCACATATTCTCTAAGAATGTCAACATTTATATCAAGAAAACATAATGTTTCCTTATGAGGCCTATATTTTAGCTTATTTTGTGGTAGGTACATAAGAATTAAGTATGGAATAAGAGGTAATGAATTACACTAAGGATAATAAGTTAAGAGAAAAAATCAATTGTCTAGCTCATTAAAAGACCTCAATAAATCCTCAAAACACCCAATAATGTTTGCAAAAATTTAATCCACCAAGGGCATACAACAATCAGCTCAATAAAAAAAGTGAAGAACAACAAAATTACCTCTAACTCTTCAATTAACCTAATTGTTTGGTTTAGACAATTCCAAAATAGAACCATCTTTTTCAAGACTTTTGCAAATACCAAAAATATAAGTTATTTCAAAAAAAACATAACCATAACAAAATAAATGGATTTACACATTCAAATTACCTCCATATCTAAATAACTAATTGTGTGTTGTTACCAACATATCAACTTTTCTTTTGGGAAAGAGAATTTCTCCATTTATTCAATATCCTACCACTCATACTGAAAGTAGACTTTGAAGCAACAATGGTGATTGGAATAGTGAGAATATTTTTTGCCGACTAAATTTATCCTTCAAATAAGAAAGCACATCAAGCATAATCAATCACTCCATTCTTTGAATTTTATAATAGCCTTCCAATTTAGTTTTTCCAATATTGTTAGCTCCAACAAATATTGAAGAGTCAAATTTCTAAATAAAAAGAAAAACTAAAGAATAAGACTATGTATATAATAAAAACAATCTAAATAATAGGATGAATATAAAAGATATTAGTAAACTTAATATCTAAAAACAATAATTTACCCCTATGTCATCATTTTATTGACAAGTGTTGGCTTCTCTTTGAGTAGACGTGCTTGGAACACAAGAATCTATTTGACAATTATCGTCATAATACTTGTATAAGTCAAGAAGTTAGGCATACACTTCTTTGGCCACTCTTGAACCCTAGTCAGCTCCATACAATTTTTTGAAAGCAAATGTCACAAAGTTAAACTTGTAACATAAATAAAAAATTATAGCAAATGTTAGAATCATAGAGTAGTCTAACAAATATTTTCGAAATTTTTCATACATTTGAGTTGTCATTCTACTAATGTCCATATCATCACATGGCATTGCCTTCTCTAGCCACCTTTGAATGGTCCATACATTAAAGAAGTATAGATTGGATGTTGGATATTCGGTTCTAGAAAACAAATTTGTGATATCATAAAATGGTTGTAACAAATCACAATTTTTTTTACCTCGATCCATTCACTATTTAAATCATGCCACTTGAAATTAGGTTTATTCAATGCATGATAATGCTCTACTGATAATCAAATATGTAGAATTGCTCTTGGTTGCAACATCCAACCACAACTTTGTAGAAAAAGGTATCTTCAACTGCACAACATATTCATATGACTTAATTATCCTACCTTCTGATTCATCTATATACTTGATACTTTCTTGAACCATCACCACACATTCTTTAATATTTTTCATTCATTCTTTCACTATCATATTCAAAATATGACCTAAACATGGAATATGAAAATATTTTCCATCACACACAAAGTTTCTAAGCAACTTGGATTTCATATTCATAACTATATTGATCATATTTGATGCATTGTCGATGGTCATGGTAAAAACCTTTTTTTCAATGCCCTAATCCATTATCAATGAATGTAACAAATTATATATCTCTACACCAGTGTGGAGAGGAGGAAAAGGCAAGAAAGAAGTAAATAAGCAAGGTCGAAGTGATGTTGCAGTGCTAATGCAGACTGGACGACGTGGGCAATGATGATGCAAAGGCGTGGGCGTGGCCATTGTTTGGTTTAGGGTTTCGGTTAGGTTTAAAGTAAAGCTGAGAATTAGTTTAGTTTAGGTCAGATTTAGGAAAAAATGATAGTAAACGAGTTAGATTAAATTAATTAATTAATAAAATAAATAAATAATATTAATTAATTTTAAGAGATTATTAAATACTAAAAATCCTAACTAATTATTATCATATTATTGTTATTACTAATATCATCATCATCATCATTATTATTATTATTATACAATTATTATTATTACTATTATTATGATTGTTCTTATTATTATTATTTTAATTATTGTTATTATTATTATTATTATTGTTATTGTTATCATACCCTAATTTAATTCTATACTTAATTATACATAATAATAATATTTTAATTTAGGTTATCAAAATCAAGGTTTACATACATGGAGTATTATAGGTGGGTATTAATTTAATACCAAAATAAAAATTAATTGTCTCGGCTAAAGTATGTCAATATTTTGATGCTTCACTAAGAAAGTAAATTTGATTTTACTTGTAAATGAAGTGATGGAGCTTATATAATTAATTTATGTGTATATATATTACGCTTCATCTATTTTTAATTGATCTAAGTATTAATATACAACAATAACATATAAAGTATATGAAATAACTTTAGGTTTCTAATGAATCTATTGATTTCAATTTATTAAACTAAGCTAGTATTTCTATACTACAAATGAAACTACTATAATTTCTAATTAAACTACTACGCTAGGTTTATGAAACTACAGAACTATTCTATAAATTTAAGGAAACTACTAGTTTCTATCTATAAAACTATAATGAAACTACTAATTTCTATCAATAAAAGCTACTCTAAGTTTATAATAAAACTACTCATTTTGATTTATAGGCCTACTATAAGGTTCTAATGAAACTACTTATTTTAGATTATAAAACTAGATTAAGATTATAATAAAACTACATGTTTTAGCTTATGAAAATATCAAATCGGCTAATGAAACAACACGTTCTTATAAAAGTATTCTAAGTTTCCAATAGAACTACTCTAAGTTTCTAATGACAATTATCATTTCATCTTATGAAACTAATTATTATAGCTTATGAAGTTACATAAAGTTTCTAATGAAATTACTTGTTTTAGCTTATTAAACTACTTCATGTTATTAAGAAAAATACTCATTTTAGTTTATGACCATAGTATAATAGTTTTATAACTACCACAATTATTTTATGAAACTAGTGGTTCTCAATTTTCATTATAAGTAGTGATTTTCACTAGATACAACCCCATATATATTCTTATCATACATGGATGACACTACTCGATTTTACCAACTAAAGTGATATATTCTTATCATCTATTTAACCTGGGAATGCCAAGGTATTATAAATGCTTGTAAAGCCAACATCATAATACACTATCAAATATTAGAACATACTTGTAATGATATGTATATAATATAACTTTTGTTAATATGCTTATAATGATGAGGACCCCTAAAGGAGAAATCACAAATATGTAAAACATTCATCAAATTCAACTCACTACCAAAGTGAGTTTAGAAAAATATTGAAGAATTGGAGATAATAAGAAGAAACATCCTCCACTATAAACCTATCTCAACTCAAGTTATGGACTAATATTAAAGATAGATATTTGTTTTCAAGCATAGTTGGCATTATTTCACCCACACAACATTGTTTACAAAGAGACAAAGAGAAGAGAGAAGAAAAACCAATGGTGTGTAACCTTCATTCACTAAATTGAGTGCATAACTCTACCAATTCTAAAGGACATAAGAAAAATAAAGCTTTAATATATATATATTCAATATATAGCTTGGGTTGAACCAAATACACATGATGTCTTCCAATCCTAGGCTAAACCAAATACAAAATATATAGCTTCAATCCTATGCAATAGCAATTAGCAAGGAGCATTTTAGCTCATGATTCACAATACAATACATAGTCTAACTAAACAATTGAAACCAACTGAATACATTAACCTAAAAAGATAAGCGTGAATTATCAATTACCCCAATTAATTAATAATATAATATGATGTTTGGGTTGAAAACTAATTATTACAATATTAAGCCAAGTGATATAGAACATGCCCTATGGGACACAAATGATATGATATCCAACATATTTTGTGTGATCAAGTCCACCAACAGTTCCAACAAGGTCTTCAAGTTCACGATTTGGCGACCAAATCCTAAACAGCAACTATGATATGAACAAATTATCATTGCAGCTAAAAACGAATATTACATAATAATCGTTTATTCAATTATTCAAAATGTGATTATCAATAATACTAATTCTAATATTTAAAATATTTGGAATAATTTTGTATATATATATATATATATAATGGAGATTGCATCATAAGTAAAATTCAATCAAATAAGGAAAAGGTTTTTATCAATTCTACTATAAGTACACATTAACAAAATTTTGTAGCCTTAAACACTATATGTTAGTATTTATAACTTGCAATATATCACCTACAACATCATAGGAAAGTAGAAAAAAATCTAGAGTGATGATTTTAATTAGTCATTATGAAAATTGAAGATTAATGTTTCTTATCACATCAACTATGTTAAATAGTAAGATGTCAATATTAGTTGGTCTTTTGTTAATAATGGTCAATGATCGTTGATCATTATTACTTACTTTATCATTATTACTTTCTTTATCTAATTTTTATCTTATTTGCCTTGATATGATCTAATTAAAATATTAAAAAAACTAATGTTTTGTTATTATTATTTTTTCCATAATTGATATTCATTAATTACTATTATTGTTGTTATCATTATTATTGTTATTATATTTATTAAAATTATGTTGATATGATGTGATCATTCTATTATAAAAATAATATGAGAAATACAACCTTAGAAGCATTCATCTATTATCAATTATCAATTATCATTATAAGTTAATATTATATAAGGAAAGTATAAAATATAAATATAATATAAAATTAAAATAATACCCGAACTCAATATGACTAAGCTAATAATAGAGTTGAATTATAAGTTATACCTTAACATAAAATAAAATAAAAAAGTGATCCAATTTGAAAACTTTTAAATTTGAGATATTAAATACATCCCTAAAGATGAAATAATGACAAAAAATTCTAAGGCCCCAAAACAATCAATATAATATTTTGCATCTAATTGAATAAGATAAATCGAAATAAATGTTCTCAAAATAATTATATTTTAGTAACATCTTAGAATAATAATAAAAAATGGCACAATCATAACTCAAATCAGAAATGACCTAAATCTGATCCAAACTCGACCCAAAAATATAATAATTCAAACTCACCAAAACCTGATCTGAACCCAAACCGAAATTAGAATAATCCAAATTTACCCGAGTCCAAGCCCATCAGATCTCAACCTGACCCGATCCGATAACTTAGAATGATCTGAGATTATCTGATATCGAGTTTATTCGAATCAAATCCGGTCTAACCCAATATGATAAAATGATATAAAATTATCCAAAACTAAAATGACCCGATTATCAGGTAATCCAATCCAATAGAGATTTGATCCGCCTGATTGCTAGGTCTAGGTACATTTAGTATAATATCTTGTACATACAAATCGACCAATATAGGCATAATTTTACACCCATTCAAGAAGTTAAGACAATTACCTAATAATAGGATTGGTAATTAGAAAAACGTACATTTAACCGACATGTAAGCCTAGTAGCATATAAAATATAAGCCAACTGACACATATATGTTTTAACGCCAAATGATAAATTAAATATGATTATTTAATAAATAAAGCTAGTAATTGAAAAATATGATGTACATTTAGAACAACCAATGTATACATCTAGTATAATGTCATATAGTTATAGATATACGGCAATCAATGTACATATTTCATGATAGTTAAAGGGGGGGGGATATTATTTTCATTATGTTAGGATAACACATTTTATGTTCGGATTAATACCCAAACATATACTTGTGATCAATTAGTCTGAATTGACTAATCTTGACTTTAATTTTCCCATTATTCTATTATGTCGTGCACCAATCCATTTCCATCATGGAAAAAGCCTTTGCTGATTCTTTGTGGCACAACAGATTTGTGGAGGGAATTCACAATCAAATGAAAACACCAAACTTGACAACTTGATATATCGCCACAGTGCCTTTTAATATTAGGGAATTATGGCAACGGAGAAAAACAAGTATTCAAAGTAATGCTCGCAATAATAATCAAAGTAATGCTAAGAATTAGTTCAAATGAAACCAGCCATCGAGAAGCAAGAACAATGCTACCTTAAATTGACTACAGAAGTCTACCAAACTGCCTCCAACACTTCTATATTGCAAAATATAAAAGTGGTCAGAAACCTTAATTTAATAGTTTAGAACAGAAGAAAACGATGACTTACAACCTTGTAGGCATCACTTAAAGCGAGACACCAAAATTACTGAAGTCGTGATACTAAAATTCCATTGAACCTCCGTTTTCTATTTCTGAAACACTTTTCACTTCCCATTTCCACAACCCCATTCTACCAAAACAAATAAAAACATATTACATAACTACGAATCCCTCCCTTCCCCTACACATACAACACCATAGGCACATAAACTAGAACATGAAACCTTCCGTACTGTTAGCGAGTTGGCAGAATACTCCCTGGCTGTCTTTGGAATATGAGTCCTCGTCTTCCTCATTCCGGTTAAAGAATAACGTGCTCGTTTGGTATGAGCATAATAGGAGTACAAAATTTATTATTAAATTTTCCATCACTTGAATAGTATACTTGAAAATGACGAAAATACTTTCAAATACATATCCACACCTAAACCGGATATAACCTTTTATTTCAACTCATATAGACTATATAAATCACATAAAATAAACGAGTTACTTCTCCAGATCTTTTACCCCCTAGCCAAACAAACCCTAAGGAAATTTTCCGAGAAAATCAAGTCACAAGGTATGGCTTTATTGCACGATAGTAATAGATGCTAGCAAGTACACCAGGAAGTCCGAACTCGCAAGCTTAAGAGACAAACAAGAATAAAGGAAATGCCAAATTACAGGGACAAAAATAACATGCTACATTACATTATCCTACATTTTCTATGATAACTGTAATCTGTGTAAAGAGGAAAGTCCAAGTCGCTGAGATCAGGCGAATTTCCACCGGGGGTGGGTTAGCACCGAAATTATAAAGAAGCCCCTATTGGAACGAATTATAGCACCTAACGATCATAGGTAGACTAACACAGGCGCAAGATGAAGATAAATAAACTCTAGTTTTGGCAACAAATAGCACAAATCTAATACCATATAGCCAGCCAGTAACGTCCATTTCAACAAGCTTCTTCTCGACAGAGGGAAAGAGTATCCTCAACATTGTCCATTTCTGCACTTATCTTCTCCATTGGCACAGCAGAATCACCACCACTGCAATCCCCAGTATTATCGATTTCAGAACTCTTCTTCTCCACAGGTAAACCAGAATCACCACTGTCATCACCACCGCATAAATCAGGATAGTTACGGTGGTTCAGAGAGTGCAGCCACAGGGCAACAGCTCCTTCCTTGATCTCCGTTTTTGCAACGTGCGAGTATATGAACTTCATCTTGAACATTTCAGCTTCACCAGCATAATCTTTCATTGACACCTCTTCATGAGTGTCTTTCCACTTATTGTTATACGAAGTGAAGAGACACTCGTCTAAGTACAGCCCAACTTCAGGAGCTGTTGGCACATTCAAATGAACATCCCTACAGGAAAAAGAAAGGGAAAAATATCAACAAAAATAATGCAATTGAATTAGAAAAGAAAACTCAGGATTCCTCAAACAGCAAATAGCGTGACTCGAGTAGGATTTTAAGGGGACTTACTGTCGGAAAGCTGTATCGAGTATAGACTCTGGAGCGATATTCCTCATTATTGCCACTGCAAGCCCGATCATTTTTCTAATTTGGTGAAGCATGAAGCTCTGTCCGACAACCTCACACTTCACGAATTCGATGCCATCAATTATGACAGTTGTCTTCGCATCAAATGAGATGATGTATCTCTTAGCAGCAGGATCTTCTGCTTTTGTTCTCGTAGTAAAATTGTGGAAGTTATGCGTTCCCTCGTAATGCTTCAAAATTCGATTGAACCTTTCTTTCTCCTCCTCTCTATACTTAAATTCACTCTGCTTTTCCAGCGTCTCCTCTCCATTGCCATTTCCACTCAACTGGCCTTCAGTTTTCTCCTCTTGAACAACTGTTTGCTCCTCTATAACCATCTCCTCCCTTGCAAGCCCAGAAGCTGTATTGGAACCTAAATTAACTTGGTCAGCATTTAATGATAAAGTATCAATTACTTGTTTGCACTCAGTGCTCAATAGGGTGGCCCCATCTGCCTCAGTTTGCATCACATCTTCCGAAGAATCCATTTTCATGTTATCAGATTCACTAACTATTTTGACAGTTCCATGAATGTCCGACTCAATTACACTTTCAGAATTTCTGGCAGTTGCATCATTAGTCAACATACGTTCCCCGGAACCAGTTTTCGAATCAAAGTTTCTCTTACCCATTATACCTACAACTTTCCTACCTCTTTCTGAACACTCAAAACACTTCACAAGTTCATTTCCAGAACCTAAACTAGCCATTACACTCTCTCTATCACGGTGGCAGCTCGGATCAAGAGCAAAAACGGGCAATAAATACACATACCTCCGCCGGTCACAGAACTTCTTCGCATTATACGATGGCGTTACACGCTTGTACCCGAATATTCGAATTTGGGGCGGGAGATTCGAGTTCAGGCGATCAATGAATCCAGGTGGGTCAACATAGAACCTTCCTGAAGCTACTTGTCCAATAGCGCTGACGCCCTTATCAGTTCGGGCTGAGCGAGCCCAATCGAAGCGTTTGTGTTTGCCACGGTCCTCTTCTGGGACGGCGCCAGCGTGATAGAGGGCTTCTTCGAGATCGCCCTCTATAGTCTTGGCTCCCGGATTTTTCTGCATACCTTGGTAGCCGACGCCACAGTAGGCGAAAAAGATTGCAACCTTGCGGCGCTTGTATCGACGTTTATTGGGTGTTGTTGTGGCATCGCCATTGATGGTCGTGCCGGCGGCGTCATCGATGTCTTCATCGGAGGCAGTGGTGGTGACAGACATTTTGAGCTTTTTGGGAGATGGTTCTTTAGGGGACGATGGAGCATTTTCCATGACTATGTAGGATTTTGAGCTTGAAGGTGTAGCAAAAAGTTAGCTCCGTCCCCTCCCTCCCGGCAGGTTAAAACCCTAGAGAAATATGTAGGATTTTCCACCCCACTCGAATTTTCATTTACTAATTATTATTTGTTATGTATATTTTGGCATGAAAAATGTGGACACAAATTTCAAGTATTCCTAGGAGATTAATTATATTCTAATAAAATAAAATGTCATAGCACTTTATCATGATATTTTTGTATCATTACATATGAGTTATGCTGCTAGTATATACAAGATTTTCAAATAAAATAAATTACTAATGTCATGGTTATCTATAGAAAACAAAGAAGTTTATAATTAGTTATAAACAAACATTTAAGGTCCATGTCAATGAAGGATTAAATGCTTTTGAATTTTCAATCGTAAACCTCCAAATCCATAATGGATTAGGGGTTTGAAAATTGTGACTATTAACAACCTATAGGATAAGAGCAAATTAGTAAAGTGATGTAGAAGATCATCACCGAACAATCTTCAACATGTCAAGGAATTTTTCTATAGGCCATAAGTATTTGCAAAGTCTTCAAAATCTTGAAAATTGAATAAGTTGATAAAAATATCTACAAATCCCTTGGAAGGTGGTAAAATCTAATTCTAAGATCTTAAACCTTCTAAAGAGAAATCTTCTATTTTTCAATAGAATACTCTCTACTACTTTCCAAAGCTCTCAATTGAAGGAGAAGAAAAGAAGAATGAACACACACGTTTTAGTGTTGCTTTCTCTTTCAAAATTCATATGAACTCAACATATCATCCCGAGATCAAGCTGTACATGCCTTATATATATATACACCCATGTAGGCCCCTTTCATTAACAAACCACCTAATCAGACTTTAATAATGAATTTAACCTCCTAATGCATGGGAAAAGCATATACTAAAGAGTTAAAATGACAACTTATAAGTATCACAAAGTATACAATAAAATAATAAAGTTACACAGATTTAACATATTTAGTCCAAATTTATAACATATAGCCTTGTTCTTCTTTGCACTTTGTAATCCTTGTAATGCTATTGTCATTTTATTGTACATCAAAGATGTTGAGTAGCATGAACTTCTTGTAAACATATACAATACCTGTAAGAATTACTTGGCAACACATCAAAAGCATAAGAATTTCGAGCATAATGGGTACCATCTCCAAGTATGCTAATTCTTCTTGTTCGTCATCATTTGAAGAATAAGATTGAGAATGATCTAAATATTCTCCTACATCATTCTCCCCTTGTAAAAAAGAATCTGCCTTCAAATTAATATCATCATGGTAAGGAGATAAGTCACTAATGTTAAAAGTCCTAGACACTCCTCCATAGTGTTGAGGCAATTAAAGTTCATATGCATTATTTCCAAATTTTCTAAAGATTTTGAATGACTCATTAGAACTCTTTCTTTTCTCAAATGTAACCATACCAAATCTCCTAGTTTAAACACTTATTGAGCTCTATTTCTATTAGCTTGAACTTAGTATTTAGCATTCAATTTTTCAATTTTGTCTTTAATTTGTTGATTAATTTTTTAAAAGAATTTGATTCTTTCCTTGACATCTTAATTTTTTATATTTTCTATTTTAAATGACAATATATTAATGGATAGATAATGATTAATCCTATAGACAACCTCAAAGGGACTCCATTGAGTTGTACCGGAATGACTCCTATTGTATGCAAATTCAACATGTACAAGTGTTATATTCCAATCTTTGGTGATCTTATTCACTAACCCTGGTAACAAAGTAACTAGAGTTCTATTCATCACTTCGGTTTGACCATCAATTTGGGGGTTGATGAGAAGTACTAAGCAACAAGTTAGTACCTAACATGTGTCAAAGTGTCTTCTAAAGTTAGATCAAGAATTTCACATCTCTATCCAACACTATACTTACTATCTCCAAGACATAACAAGCACTCTCTTCCTTGTATTTACTAGAATCTTCCTCAAAATGCTTAAATTCAAGATCTTCCTCACATGTCTCCATGGCTTCTATTTCTTGTATTGATAATACCCTTTAATTGGGACATTCATGAGTGAAGTGTCCACATTCTCGACATTTGAAACATTTCCTAGTAGAGACTTCATTCACTTTATTTCTACCTCTCTCCTCTCTAGTAATTCCTTTTTTTTTATCAATATTGGCAGAAGTTGAAGTACTCGCCCTAAATTTTGTAGCTTGAGTACTTGAGTAGTATTTTGTAGATGGAGTACATTGTTTAATATGAGTCTTAGTAGATTTAATATGTTTTTCAAATCTTAGGGATATTTTAATCATGTCATCTAAAGAATCATATAGATAAGTTTTTACCTTATCTTGAATCATAATGTTAAGGCCTTCTAAAAACCTAACACAAGGTTGTTCCTTCATTTCACCGATATCACGGCCAATCATCAATTTACTTTATTTATCTTATTCATACTCTTTAGGAATAGATTTCTTCCTTAGATAATTTTTAAGTTTCTCCCAAGATTTTATCTTTGATTTACCCTCTCGTTCCCTAGGCTTCTTTAGATTATCATATCATATTATAGAAAACTTCTTAAACTTAAGAGTAGTTAGTTTACACTTTTGCTAATCTTAATAATCTTTAAACTAAAAGATAGCCTCCAATTCATGTAAACACTCAAGGAATGAGTTTACATCAAGTCTACCATCAAAATCAGGAAGATTATGATTAATTCCCTTATCCTCCTTATGATGATACTTTGGTTGATGGTCATAGAGATTTCTATTACTTCCACTCACTATAGACTCTTCATCATGGTCTATTACTAAATTCAAATACCTTCCTTTGGTTAGATTATTTGACCTCATAGCACTCCCTAATCAATCTCCATAAAATTCTCTATATTCTTGGACATTTTAAACCAAATCTTATTCGGCAAACTTAGACTTGTAACACCCCTAAAATTCACTACTAAAAAATTTTGTTAAATAAAAAGGAAATTAGCGGAAGAAAATTAATAACAGTGAACTTTGGGGATATTACTGCCACCCTTAGTACCAGACCGGTTCACTCCTACCATTCTAATACCAAGTGCTAATGCTAAAAGGTAAAATATAATTTTACGAGAAACTTAAGCATACATAAATCAGAGAAGCGCCGTAAATAATTTACAGGGGTAAAATCTAACAACGGTGGTTATAAAATAACAAATATATTAAAATTAAAAGAGACAAATTAAAACCCTAGAATTTACCGGATAGTACATTATGCTCTTTCCCGAAAGCCCACTTGAATAGCCCCTGAATACGACCTGCAAGGGGTATTGCCCATTGAATAAGCAGGGGCCCCACGAAGGGAACCCTTCAGTACTACAGTATTGAGTAACCCTTTAAAAGCACACATAAAAACTGGCATGCAATGCCACACATGATACTACATACATACACAATAAAAGGTAAATACTTAAGACCCACAATCATACAACCACATACTTAACGAATCAATAATTATTAATAGGCCATAGCAAATGATCGATACTTCTGGGCCTTAAGCCCTTAATCCATCATTATTAGTCATCTCAATGGTTAGTATTTTTCATAATTTATTCACATCCAAAACAAATTTTATTGAGCTCGGGACCTCCACTATTCTGGCTGGTGGATCGGAATACATATATGTATATCATCCAGGGTAAAAACATCCTGGGCCACCATTATATCTGGTGGGTCAATACTCATGAACATCATCCAGGGCAAAACATCTTGGGCCACTATTATTTCTGGTGGATCGGTACTCATCAAATAAATCAACTGGCCCCGGCTCGTTAATCTTTCACTTTAACAATTAGTATTTTCCCTTTTTATTTAGCACAACAATCCCATTTATTTGCCTCGATAGGGAGATCAAGAACATGGGACACAAAGGTACACTGGTCGCACTGGTGCATAAAAGTTACTCAGTACCCTTCAACTAGTAACCCAGGGATGCAAAGGTACCCTGGTCGTACTGGTGCAAAAAGCTAACTCAGTACCCTACCGACAAGGACACCTAATCCTTAAGTATGCATACCCCCTAACTAGATCCGTAGATCTAGATAGAGTAGATATAGGGCCTAGTTGGGGCACAAAGGCTCACCAGCAAATACCAAATGATCATGGGCTAAACCACGACTTTAGGGTAGCGACTCCTAAAGAGCTACCATTCCCGATCTCGAGGTCTTTCACTTTAAGGATTAGTGTCTTAATTAATGGTGATCACAAAAGCACAACAATCAGCTAATTATCCAATTTTAATCGTTCAAATATCATCAGAAATTTCTTATTCAAATGGTTGTCCAAGGTAACACAGAGGAATTATTAAGGCCATCCAAACTCATCTAATTACGAATTAGAATTTGTTCTCGTGATACTTACTAATCATCAAATACTCCTACCTCGTTAATTAGCATTATTTGAGTCATATTACGAATTCCACAATCACAACGATATAGATTAGATACAAACTACTCACTCACCCCTTACTTATAAAATCACTAAGTCATCCCTTCCTTATTTGACAATTTACTATAATACCCTCCTTGTTACAAAATTACCAAGTTACCCCTTACTCGATTTAAGTTACCAAGTTATTGCTCGTACTTATTAGGTCACTAATCCCCCTTCATAATTATTACACTTAATATACTTTCCATTAGTTGGTTAGATTACCACTTTGCCCTTTTTCCTTTATTATAATTAATAAATTATCCTTGAGTTGGTCAAATTACTAAATTACGCTTCCTCATTATCCTAATTATCAAATTACCCTTTATTTCGTTAATTACCAAATTACCGTCCTCTATTATCAATTACCAACTACCCTACTCCGTTATCAAAATTACCAAATTACCCTTGGTTGGTTAAATTACCAAATTGTCCTTTTATATGATCATAATTACCAAACTACCCTTCTCCTTCATCAAATTTACCAAACCACCCCTTGGTCATTTAAATTACCAAATTGCCCTTCTTAATTGTCATGATTACCAAACTACCCTACTCCATTATTAAAATTACCAAAATACCCTCTAGTCGGTTAAATTACCAAATTACTCCTCACATTTATCGTATTTACCTATTTTACCCTTCTCCATTATTAAATTATCAAATTACCCTTTAGTTATTTGAATTATTATTTTACCCTTCTCAATTATTATAATTACCAATTTACTCCTTTCCAATTTCCACTTTTACCCATTTGATTTACAAAATTACTGTTTTACCCGTTTACCTTCAAATTTACCATTTTACCCCTTAACTTCCAAAAATTACCATAGCACCCTTTTACTTATAAAATTTCCATTTATCCTTAATTAAGAAATTACTATCTTACCTCTTCTAATTTCCAAATGACCATTATGCCCATTAATTACAAAATTACTATTTTACCCTTTAATTATAAAATTACAATTTTACCCTTTTATTACAAAATTAACAAATTGCCCCCTTTTATTACAAAATTACCAAGTTGATCCTTTTATTACAAAATTTCCAAATTTCCCTTTTATTACAAAATTACTATTTTACCCTCCTTACTTCCAAAATGACCAATTTACCCCTTACTTCTAAAATTACCTGTAACACCCCCAAATTTCACTCCTGAAAAAAAAAATTTTTGAAAGAATAGAGCGGAAGCTAGGAGCGAATTTGGGAAATGTTACCGCCACATCTAACACAAGATAAATGTCAACCATCTATCTCATGTTAGATGCAAGGCTAAAACCTGTCAAACATTTAAATATGAATAGTAAACACTTATCAGAATACGAGAAATTTAAAGTCAATTACAAAACCCTTAGAAATCTGAAAACAATACTTGTAACTTCCAAAGGTGAATACAATTAAACCAAATAAATCCCGAAGGATAAATATCCGGATCGCCTACTCACTCAGGTCAAGCCTTCCACCCCAAAACAGTATCCGATCATAACCTGCATAAGAGGTCTGCTCCCCACCATCGGTGGATCATCACAGGACCCATTCAACCAGTGTAGTATCAGTACGGGTCCAATACTGAGTAAGTCTCACTACCCTACCTTATAGGAGAGATATCATCAAGTGCATATTGAATCATGTTGCATTACGTTGATACAATAGTATGCCTACTCAAACCCACATCACAAGTCCTACCATACACATATAATAACATGCGAAATATATGTAATATCTTAAACCGATAAAAGATTCAGATAAACCAACCAAGCATTTATGGATAATGTTAAACCAACCAACCAGACATTTTTGGACAACGCCAAACCAAACCAAGCCGAATCAGGCATTTATCACACGGGCATTTATGGGAAATGCCGAACCAAACCAATTAGGCATTTAGCCTCGCGGACATTACTTAGGGACATGTCCAGCCCCGAGCATTACTTAGGGACATGCTCAGCCCCGATCGAGTAGACTCGTTCTTTAGATCTCTGGTAAATACAGTCGATTCACATCATAGTCTTTATCAATTCATGTGAGTGCGGGAACCCCACTATTATAGCCGGTGGAACGGTCGCGAGGGCCATGCCCTGCCACTATTATAGCCGGTGGAACGGTCGCGAGGGTAATATACCCTGCCACTATTATTTGCCGGTGGACCGGTCTGGCCCCGACTCACAAGGTATTCCACTGTAAATATTAGTATATTTCCATGTCTTATCACTTTTACGTTTGGTTTGTTGAGCACGAAATCCCCCACTATTATAGCCGGTGGAACGGTCGCGAGGGCACATGCCCTGCCACTATTATAGCCGGTGGAACGGTCGCGAGGGTAAGATACCCTGCCACTATTATAGCCGGTGGACCGGTCTGGGTTCGGCTCAACATATTTCTCTGTAAGTCGTTAGTGTTTTAATGTATCTTATTCGAGGATATATCTTTGGCATGCATGGCCAGAGGTCTCAACACATCACGTCAAAATGGAAGGTATATGCGTACTATCACATACAAATGAAGGCACAAGCATACGTCCAGATTCCAAACCACGTTGCACATGGAACAGATGAGATAATGACGTTTCAAAACACAACACATAAATCATATAGAGCACCCACGGCACATAGGATACATGTCACACATTCAGTCTTAGCTATATCCTTACTCGGTTTCGGTTACCGAACCATCTCCCGCACTTATTTTAGGCCACTAAATACCCTTTACAATTTATCGGACTTAACATATTCCTCGCATTGGAAACCAGATCATGACCCTTAGACTCAACTCTCCCTCATGCCTTACTCCTCCTCGTTTCTTTTTATTATTTTCTTTTTCTTTTTCCACCTTCGCAAATTAGGGTTTCTTTCCCAAACCCTGGATACCCTTATATGACCCTACGTACTATTTTTCACCTCGAGCCTCCAAACTCCCAAATAGACCTTCCACTAATCTCCCCACGTCCCAAAGTAACTCTTTATACGTAAGGTTCGCCCCCATGCAGACCTTAACCTCCCCATGCAAACCCTATCATTTCCACCATTCCAACTCTATCATTCCCATGCAACCCTAGTTTCCCCATGCAACCTTAGTTTCTTCCACTCTTCCATTTTATTCAATTCCCCCTTTTTCCTCATCATCCCCCCGTTATGAATTCCTTAGTCGTCCATACCTATGTTAACCAGCGTACTTCCCTTTGGTTATCTTAGTTGCTTATTTTTCTCTTTCAAGCCCCTACTCCACAACTCCTCATCAAAACACCTAGCATGCATGTCACATCACACCACCTCATCTTTGTACCATACCATATTAGTACATATAGATAAGAGCACGGGAACGTACTTCGGTTCCATGTTGCGCTACACAGAGAACAGATAACATACACATAATACAACATATAAACCGTACGAGGCATCCAAGGCAAATAAAGCATGTAATACATACAGGCGGCCTTAGTTACGTCCTTACTAAACAACCACAAGTAGAGGTAAGTAGAGACTTACCTGGATCCGAAGCTAGCTAAGCGACGTAAGAGGGAGAGAGATCCCTAGCTCGTGGATCCACGAGAAGGCTTTCCTAGATCCGATAGAATTCGAAAACTAAATCAGAAACTATTCTATCAATCAATAATTCATATATTATAACAAAATCCAGACAAACGACCTTTCTTGGAAAACATGTCCAAAACTCAGGACTCAAGAGTATAGCTCTATTAAGATTTAAGATTAAAATATAAATCAAATGATTTAAAACCCAAAGACAGAAATCGATTAGGTAAAATACACATAGCAAAATCAATTTTATAAAATCATTCTCGAAAATTAGGGTTTTTAATACCTAAACCACAAATCGGCCAAATCAATCTGACTACCTCAAATTAATAGTTTTAAAACATAATTAAACTAATTCTAGATAAATCCAGATAATCAATTTCAACAAAACAATCTTCCGATTAACCAATTCCAGACAATCCATTTTCAAAATTAGGGTTTTAAAGCCCACGATACAAACTCCGTTAATTCAAATCAATTGATTCCAATTAAAGGCATTAAAATACAATTATGATCATTTCAACAACTTTTATAAATTTAATTTTAGCAAAACAACTACACAAATAACCAATTTCATAATTTCACTTAAAATCTAGGGTTTTAAGCCCGAAAATACGATTCAGTAAAAATTCTATAAATTTAATCAAATTGAATGTTTAGAAATACAATTAAAAACATTTTATAATATATCAATTAATCAATTGATCAAAACCGATAGCAGAAATATCCAATTTAGCACAATTAGGGTTTTTGAGCCCGGAACGCAAACCCGATCAATTATTGCCAAAACATACCAATTGACGGTTCGGAAACGTAATTAAACATATTCTAATATGATTTATATAGTCAATTGAATAAAATAACCTGATTACAAAATCCAATTTAAATCCGCGGGAGTTTTGACCTAAAAATTCAATTCCGATAAATTACGCATAATTTTTACAAATCAACACTTCCAATATAAAATTAAATACATTTTAAACGATATTATAAAATCAATTGAGCGGAATGGCTCAATTATACAACCCGATTTCATTACACCCAAAATTTGACCTAGGAATCAAATTCCGATAAAACCTGCATAAATTTTTCAAATTGACGGTTCCAAAATGAAATTGAATACATTTTAAAACATATTGTATAATCAATTTGTCCGAAATCGCAAAAACGGACAGATCCGAAAAAATTCGGGCATAACCCGACCAAAAATCCAATTTTTCCAAAATTCCAACACAACCACGCAATTAGCCTATCCAAATTAATCTTACAGCATATATATACATAATCAAACAACTAATTTAGCTTTTTATAAGCTAATTCATACCCAATCAACCAAAACAAAGGTTAGGGTTTTCGGAAATTTATACCAAACGAAACTCAACAAATCAGCGCACGGGAAGGCCGGAGAAGCTTCGCCGGGGCCCGGGGGTGGCTCGCCGGTGGTCAGCAGGCGTCGACGGTGACCGGCGCCGTCGGCAAAACCTGCGCGTTGCTGCTGTTGTGCTGCCGCTGGTTCGGCCGTGGCTGCTGCTGCTACTTCAGCGAGCTATTGTGCTGCTGTTGCTGTGCGGCGTCGCCAGCGGTGGTCGGTCGTGGCCGACGAAGGAGGCGCAGGGAGGAGCTGGGGAGGAGAAGAGAGGTGAGGGAGGCTGGGGCTTCGGTTACGGGACAGGGAGTCGGGGAAAGGGAAGAGAGAAAGAAAAAGAAGAGGGGGGGTTTGGGGTCCCGACGGGTTTGGTTTTTTTTTTTTTTTTTTTTTTTTTTTTTTTTTTAAAAAACAAGTATCACATAAAATATTAAAAGCTTAAAAATTAATATTGAAAGATTTTATCTAAAATTTATCAAACGAAAATTATTTCGAACCGATCCAAACGCTTAGAGTTAATAAAAGCTATATAAAGAATTTCGGAAACATTTTCGGAAGAATTTATCAACGAACATACAAATTTATATTATTTATATAAATACATTATAGGACCCCGAAATAATATTTAAAAACATATAATAAAATATTTAAGTAAAATTCTAACAAACCGAGACTAATGTAAATAATTTCCAAAATCGGTTTCCCGTAACTCAAAAAGCATAAAACAAAAGAAAATTAATTTCGGAAATAAATTCATAAATAAACTCTGAAAACCTTTTTAATTTAAAACTTCCTGAAATCTTAAAGATTTCCGAAAACGAATAAATTTAAAGTCGGAAATATTTTCTACGGATAAAATTACTAAAACTAAATTTAACTATTTAAATAAAAATCCTATAATTTAAATGATATATTTTGTCAACGAAATATAACCTCAAAATACACCATTAACGCATGACAAAGTTATAATTGAAAACAAATCTAAAGTATTAAAAATAAAATATGAGAAACAGTGGAAATACATATTTTTAACCGAGAATCAAATTCATAAGAATATAATAAAATCATTGTCGTGAACGAATTTGTCTAGAATGGTTCGCAACGACAATGATTAATTACATTCAATTATGAATTCGAAATCGTCGATAAATCCATAAAACGAATCAAAATTAAAATAATTAATTGTTTACATCAAATTATGCTAATAAAATCATTAAACTTAATAAATATGGATTTTAAAAATATGGGGTATTACATTACCATTTTATCCTTTTATTAACAAATTTACTATTTTTCCCTTGCCTCTAAAATTACCATAATACCCATTTTTACTAAAATTTACCATTATACCCCTTAGCACACCACTTATATTAAATTATTATTAATACTACATAAAATATTAATATTAATGCATCATCCACAACTTTATAGTTAATACAATACTTATTAACACCCATATATATATTAGGCCATATTCATGTACAATGTACATTAATAAAATTCCCTAAGGCTCACAAAATATTAAACATGTATTAAATATTACAATTGCATAAGACAGTATAGATAATACTTAACATTTTTCTTAATAACCAAATTATTACCTTGAATATTATTTCCATACATATCATATAACCTATCATGCTTCCTTTTATCAACCAACACAATAACCACATATAATATACTAAACAACATATATCAAGCATGATACACATTAAAAATGCCTAATGTGCTAACATGCATTAATCCATGCATTTAAGCGGGATTTAACGATTACCTCGATTTGCAAAAACGAACCTTACCAGCATTCCGGTTTAAGGTTCAAGCTTGATTTATCAAAACCAACACCTAAAAATAATATCAAGGTTTATTATGTTAGAAATCATAAAAATTAAGACATAAGGCTTTATAACAATTAATAGAATAATTAACATAAAACATAATTATACCTTAAAATTATTAAACAATTAGATTAAGAAATGCAGAAACACATGGTGCTAATGCAGCATGAGCTGCATGCAAAGAAATGAAAAGGAGAGGGCTCAAAGGTGGTGGAAATAGGGAGAATGGGTATTTTCGGGTTGGTGATTTGGGGCTAAGAAAAGGGCATGGTGGGGAAGGATTTGGGGGCAAGGGGATGGTGCAGAAGTGTAGAGGGGGTGTAGGTGGTGGTCAGGGATGGGTTGAAGGTGGCTAAGGGCAGCAGAGGTGGCGGCAGCAAGGCTGCGAAGGTGGCGGCCGAGGAGGGAGGTCGAGATGGAGGCTGGTGAGGAAGGAAAATGGGGAGGAAAAACGAAGGCCTTTAGGTGTTGTTTTCGGGAAAGATGGGATTAGGGTGGTAGAGGGAGTTGTAGGGATTATTGCGATGGCTCAGGTGGAGGCATAGGTGGCGGATCAGGGCTGCACAGGGTGGTTGCCGAGAAGGGATGGAAGGGGAGAGAAAAAGAAGAGAGGAGGAAGAATGGGCTATGGGGTGGCTCGATGGAGAGTGTGATGGCTCGAGGGTGAGGTAGAGGGTGGCAGGAGGTGGTGCATGTGGTGGTTGAGGCGGCAGAGCAGCGGTGGCTAAACAAAACAGAGAGGGCGAGGGAAGGAGAAGAAAGGAAAGAAAAGAGAGGGTCAGGGCATGGCACATGGGCTCGAAAAAAATGCAGAGTGAGCATGGAAGGAGGAATAAATAGGAGAGGAAGAGAAGGGAATGGATAGGGGCTCAAGGGGCGGCTATAGGTGGTAGAGAAATGGAAGTTGTAGGGAGAGGGAGAAGGGATGGCGACGGTAGGGAGAGAAAGAGGGAGACAGGGATGGTGGGACTGGTATAGCTGGAAAACAATGAGAAGGAGAGGGAGGAAGACAGGGGAGGTCAATAGGGGAGAGGGAGCTGTAGTTTGGGCGGTGAAAATGGTGGAGGGTGGCAGGGATTATCGCCGGGGAAAGAGGAAGAAGAAGAAGAGAAGAAGAAAGAAGGGTCGGGGGCTGGGGTGCTGGGTGTGCGAGATGGGTCCACTGACCGAAGGAAAGAAAAAAAAGAGCGGGCCGGTCTAGGAGGAAAGAAAAGAAAGGATGAGGTCGGGCGACGCAGGAAAGGCAGGGGGAGGAATGGGCCAATGGCCCAGCGCAGGAGGTGAGGGGGAGAAGCAAGCCGGCGGCGGCCCAAAGAAAGGAAAAGAGAGAAAAGAGAAAAATAAGAAAAGGAGAAGGAAGAGGGGAAAAAGGAAAAAGAAAAGGGAAAAAGAATACAATAATTTAATTGATAAAATAATAAAATAGAATAATTTTGGGTAATAAATTTATTTAATATTTTAATTTAAGATAATTAAAATGTAAGGTTTAAAAAGGATAGTTTTTTGTAAAATAAGGGTTTAAAATTTTATTTAAATAATAAGAGTATAATAAAATAAAAAAATATTTATTTTAATTTATTAAATATTTATAATAAATTTTATAAGCTCAAAAATCCATAAAATAATTAAAATAAATGAATTTAAAGGGTAATTTATTCCATATAAAATTTATTTATTAAAATATAAGCTTTTAAAATTTCGGAGGATTACAAGAATAACTTTTGTAATTGAGTTTGTATTACAAGTATTTGTCTAAATTGAGCATTAGTGACATATAAATTATTTGAAATTCTTTTAATAGTTTCAAACATGGCTAGGAAATTTTTTTCCCCTCCATGATTCAATGAGTACAATTCTAGACACTTAAATTTCCACTAGGTTTTGGTTTAGACTGATTATACCCAAAACACTCACCTCTACAATATAAGTCTTTTTTGATTATTGTACATAAAATTTTGAGTTCAATGAGTCCAATTCATTATAAGAAAGAAATATAGAGATCATAAAGCCAAAATAATTTCACAAAACACTTATCTTACTAAATTTTTTATGTAGAATTTAGTAAGTTTCAAAACTTCTCAAAAAATAATATGCTAGTGTTTGAGCCTATTTAACATAAGATTATGTAGAATAAGAACTCTATAAATTTTCACTATCCCTGCAAAATAAGGCCTTCAATATTTAGGCAATTAAACAATGAAACATATGAGGAAATTTCATCAAACACATGTACACATACTCGACCACCCTATGATAACCAAGTGTTCTCCAATGCATGTTTATTTATACCAAATATCTACTCATGATCACCAACATGATTATACAACAACAAAAGCACATAAGTCATACAAGTTTTTATGCAAAACTCTAACTCAAAATTTTTTAAAAAGAAAATATAGTATGCACAATTCTGCACATACCAGACACATAGACTTTTCAAAACATTCATTCGAATCATTTATGCAAGAACATGCAATACCTTAATAAGAACCATGCAAGATTGTATTTATTACATGCCTAGTATTAAAAACCGGACCGGACCGGCCGGTCCGACCAGTGAACCGGCGAACCGGCCGGGTCACCGGTCAAATTTCATGTTCCGGTTTTTAAGATCTCGGAACCAGTGAAAACCGGTCAAAAACCGGTCGGACCAGTGAAAACCGGTGAACCGGTCAAAAAACCAGTCTTAGAACCGGTAAAAAAACCAGTCTTAGAACCGGTCAAAAAACCGGTCTTAGAACCGGTCGGGAGCCGGTCAAAATTATGTAGAGTTTAATTTTCTATATATTTCATATTTTTTGACTTAAAATGTACCACTGGTTCGACCAGTCCAAACCACTGGTTCGACCACTAAACCAGTGAACCAGTTACGAGACCGGTTCGATGACCGGTCCGGTTTTTAAAACTATGATTACATGTAAGGACATTAAAAACATGAATAGCCTTGAAATAAATATAAAATATTGCATCAAGATTTGAAGAATTCAAGCAAAAAGATCAAGAATCTTATAAGACCTCCCAACCAAGCATAGGTTGAGTTTAATTTTTGCAATAAATTTTGCTCTTGTGTTTTTCCACCTATATCCAAGATTTGGTACCACTTTTGATGTGAAAGATCATCACCAAATAATCTTCAACATGTCTAGGAAATTTTTCTATAGTCCTTAAGTATTTGCAAAGTCTTTAAAATCTCCAAAGTTGAAGAAGTTGATAAGAATGTTGACAAATCCCTTAGAATCTGGCAAGATCCAATCCTAAGATCTTAAGTCTTCTAAAGATAAATTTTTTGTTTCTCAATAAAATACTCTCTACTACTCTCAAAAGCTCTTAATTGAAGAATGAGAAGAGAAGAAGAATGAACACACACATTTTAGTGTTACTCTATCTTTTAAAATTAATATGAAGTCAACATATCATACTGAGATCAAGGTATATAAGCCTTATATATACATGCACCCATGCAGAATCCTTTCACTAATGATCCCACTAATCAGCCCTTATTAGTGAAATAACCTCCTAATTAATAGTAAAATATATATTAAATATTTAAAATAACAACTTACAATTATTACTAAGTATACAACGAAATAATAAAGTTACACAAACTTTAATAATGTAATACATGGATTTAACATATGTAGTCCAACTTAGTGTCTTGTAACCTTGTTCTTCCTTGCACTTTGTAATCTTGTAATGGCATTTTCATTTTATTTTGCATCAAATATCTTCAATGGCATGAACTTCTTGCAAACATATACAATGCCTACAAGAGTTACTTGATAACACATTAGAAGCATAAGAATTTTCAAGTATAATGGGTTCTATCTCCAAGTACACTAATTTTTGTTCTTCATCATTTGAAGAATAATATTGAGAATGATATAAAGATTGTCCTACTTCATAAAGTATTGTAAAAGATGCCAGCTTTGTTTTGGTCAAAGATACTCTAAATCTCAAGTTGGTGGTAGGAAATAACTTAAGCATCAAATGAATAAAATAATGAGTAAATATCGAAGTTTCTAGGTTGTTGGGTTGCCCAAGTAGCTTAGTGGTGGATAAAGGATAGGATTCATGCTTAGAGAGTGTATAAATAATGGATTGGAGTCCATAATGGCTAAATTTTACTTAAGGTGGATGTGAAAGAACAAAGCTAGCCTCAAATAGAGAAAATCTTGATGGAAGAATCACCATATTAATTCTTATGGAATATTTGGCCAAGATGAATCTTGAGGAGAACTCAATCAAGATGAGCCCTTATATGGGACTTGGCTAAGATGAGTCTTGATATGAATTGAACTAAGATGACTCCAAATAAAGGACTTAATGAAGAAGAGCCCTAATAGAAGCTTGGGTTAAGATAAAGGATTGGTGTAAGAGGAGTCCCAATATAGAGCTTAGCTAAGATAAGTTCTATGGAGGTCTCGATCGAGATGCGATCATATA
This sequence comes from Tamarix chinensis, assembly GCA_030549775.1. Lineage (NCBI taxonomy): Eukaryota > Viridiplantae > Streptophyta > Magnoliopsida > Caryophyllales > Tamaricaceae > Tamarix > Tamarix chinensis. Next base: position 64,228,607 of record CM060176.1, on the reverse strand, counting down.
AAGGACTAAGCTAGGATGAGTACTAATTGAAGACGTAATATTCCTATTTTTACAACTAGATTTTTTTTTACAAGTTATTTTGTGGAAGCTAAATAAGAAATACACTGTTTACTGCCACATCTACCATAAGAGAGGTAAGATCAATATCTAATCTATGTTGTGTTTAAGGCTAAAAAGTAAGATCATATTCTAAGAGTTAGGTGTGATCGTTGCTAAACTCGATTTTGATATAAGACTTACAAAACAATACTAAATATAAATATAAGATCCAAAGATCTGACAAAGTTTAACATGTGCTCATATAAAATATTATGTAAGAAGGATCCAATATGAAACACCTATAGAGTCGATCAATGACTCAAGACTCTTATCCCTAAGTAACAACATAGGAGAAATCTATACAAACTAAAATGGTGTTGTATTAGTATAACTAGCGTACTAAGTAAGATCTAATTATCTCAAGTGAGCATGCTTCAGACAAACCATGCTATCACATTATAATACATTATGCCTAACAACGAAATTGATCATACACCAGTAAAGAGAACAAAATGCTAAGGGAAATCTAGGGAATCCACTCCTATTAATAATAATCATGATGAAAATGAATCATATGCAATGCACGATCGCTCTTAACCACATATAGTAGCTTAAAGCTAACAACCTAGAACATAAATAATGTATAATATGGTATCATACAAGATTTGATAAAGCATAGAGGAATTAAGCAAAAAATATAGTTATCTATCCTATCACTAATAGATAGAACTTATGGGGCACAACAATAACAACAACGTAAAAACCAAGGTATATAAACCTAAACATATATGGACACTTGTCTTACCACAATGAACAAATTTAATGGTACAAATAATAAAGCATAAGACTAAATTCACATCTAGAATCTTGTGCTCCACTACAAACGGACAAAGCCACTGAGTATAATAAACCATGAGAGCACCCCAATCCACTCTAAATGGACATTAAAGCTAAGGGGCATGCATAGAGACTTCTATGTCCACCTATCTTGGAACCTCAATATGCCATTATAGGTCAGACAGTTTATCCACTACCAATGGTCTTCAACCAAGGTAGTCTCACCAAAGGTAACATAATTATTAAGTATTAATACCCCTTATAAGACCCAAATGAAGTTTATAGAGTAGAGAAAATACCAAGATACTATACAACTAGTAGAATCTTCTATTTTATGAAAATAAGAAACCAAAGTCTATAAAACTTCTATTGGTTTTAAAGGATAACATGTAACCTCTACCAATTTTAAAAGATAATTATAGCCTCTCACATCCCAAAGGTGATCATTAATACACATAAATGTTTATGGTTTACACTAAACCTTAAAGAACATTCATAAAATCATTCAAAACCATAAAAACCATTGATCCAAGGGATCAAAATGTGTCTTAAGATTCCTCAAAAGTTTTTCAAGAAAACCTAAAACTCAAAGTCCAGAGGCCATAATACAAAGTCCACAATCAAAGAATAGAAGCCATAAGAAATACTTTTCTAGAAAGTAAAAATGGTGTACCTCTTATTCAGTGAGCATCCAAAAAACCAAATAAAAGTTAAACTTTAGTCAACAAGACCCTAAAGTCCAACATAACTCATGATTCATTTATTTAGTCACTCAATGACCAAAACACACTTTAAAGATGTGAAACTTGAATCACTAGCTACAATAACCCTAAATGAGGGGGAAAGTGCTAAAAAACCACTATTCACTATAAGGACCAAAATTAGTGAAAATTGTGGATGAAATTATGTTAATTAAGTCAAAATAAGGATCCCAAGTTAAATTTAGAAAATTTTACTATTTATAAAAATACTATTCATGACCCAATAAAAATTATTGTTTTATACTAAGAAGCTTAAAAACAAAACTCAAAAAATATTTTTATATGGAAGTTAACATTTAATAAAATTACTATTCACTAGGATTTACTATTTATGAGGATAGAAATGGTCAAATGTCAAATGTTGAGGTTAATTTTTGACTCTAATAGTCCACTAAAGGCTTTTAGGGGTATTTTTATAACATTCAAATTAATTATCTCTAAAAATAAAAGTATTAAAAATATAAACTCTACTTAAAGTAATAAGGGTATTATTAGCTAAAAATAGTTTGAATGTTACGAAGAAGATTCTAAAGCATTCAAAACTTTAACCAAAGTTAAAAATATCAAAACTTGGTTATTACTAAACATAATATCTACAATAATTGGTCTAAAAATTACAAGGATCATCATGGTATGATCAAATTTTATATCTAACAACAAAAATATCAAAATACCAAATTCATGCCTAAAGCTTTCAAATGTTATTTTTGCTAAAAACCATATCACACAAACTCAAATTTTAAAAATTTTAACATCAAATTATATATACATCACACAATTTACCACACGGTATAATCAATTTGACAAAACAAACATTAAATCAAAATCCTAAACTTTACTGAAAAGATAAACCATGCATAAGATCATACAAATATAATATGTTATATATCAAAGCTACTCAACAAATTACTAAGAATAATTTGGCATCATCAATTTAACCAAAAAAAACAAAGGATCAAAGATCCTTAACATGGATCAAAAACCTAAATAACAAAAATCATGGCATAACTCATCCATTTTATAAAATTATGACATGATTATATGAAGTAAAGAGATCTTATGAAAGCCTAAGAATTTCATTAGAAAAAGAAAAAAATATTAGAGGAATAAAACAACTATTCCATCAAGCCTTCAAACCTAGAAGAAACCATGAAAATATTAGAGAAATCAACACATAAAAACTAAATCAAAACATATATAATTAAAGAGAATAAATAGGATACCTTATCTTTAAATTTTAGAGGAAAAAAAAGCTCATTCATGGAGGAAAATGGAAGATAAATCCATAAAAATGGTGAGGATAAAGGAGAAGATATGCCAAAAAAGAAATGAGAAGATAAGAAAAATGAATAAACATGGAGGAAGAAAAATGGTGAACATGTGTTGGTGGTGTAAAGTGTAAAAAATGGTGGCTATAGTGGAAGGGAAATTTTCCATCCAAAGGGGGAATAAGTGAGGAGATGAAGTTGAAGATGATGAATTTGAGATGGGTAAGATCAAAGGAGAAGGATGTTAGATATTTATTTTAATCAAGGAAGTGTATAAGGGTAAATAAGTAAATGTCCAAGCTGAGATATTTTGTGTCAAATATATCAAAGGATAAATGAAGGGGTTGGATCCATCATGATAAGAAGAAAAAAAGGGAAAACGTGGGGGAGAATAAACGAGAAAGAAGAGAAAAGAAGAAAGAAAGAAAACAAGATAAGTGTAAGGGTTGGAGGGTATTTTAGTAACTTCTGAAGTTATGATAGTTATCTAAAAATGAAATTTAATGATGATGCCACATATAGGGAGAATAATAATTGGCCTCAAATCATTAAAAAAAATAAATCAAAAGTGTAGAAGGAAGGAGAAGGAAAGAAAGAAAAATAACTAAGGTTAATGTGGTACTTTTATTGAGGAATTCAAATCAATTTTGATAACTACCCAAGAGAAGGAAGAAATGAAATTAAAATGGACTGAATAAGGGTTTATAATCCATCCTAATCAATAATGAAAGGTTAGGATCGATTCTCACAATATTTGATAAAGGTTAGAAGAAGAAAAATTGTATTTGATGACTTATTTTGTCAAAAACTATGTCACTTAATTATAAAATTATAAAATGATTGTATAAACTTTTATAATATTTTTTAAGATCAATTACACAAAAGATAGTGATATTCAAAGTTTCATAAATTTTGGATACCTAAAAGGGTTGTTTCAAGGTTTAAAACACGTTTAAGTTACATTAGGATAATAAATAAATTTGTTTTGCCAATAACTCAATTTAGCATTTTGAAATGCCCTAGGATACTTATAAAAATTAAATAATTAAAATGATATAAAATAAGCTCAGTGACCAAAAGTGGCTTAGAGGATCTGTAACACCCCCAAAATTCACTGCTAGAAAAAATTTGTTTAATAAAAAGGTTTAATGGAAGTGAAATAACAAAACTGTGAATTTTTGAGATATTACCACCACACTTATTACCAAATGGTTCACTCCTATAGTTCTAGTACCAAGTACTAAGGCTAAAAGAGATTATCATCAAACTTAAGTCAATACTTTAACCAATAATTTATAAAAGAACTAGAAAGTTCATAACATGGAAATTAGAGTACGGGTAAAAAGTTTACAATCCAAAGGAGTACATAATTAAAGTTCCCAAAGAAACAAGAAGTACAGTACGATAAAATAAGGCTAAAATAAATCGATACAAATTAAAATGAACGAAAGATAGAATCTAGCCAAGTCACTCTTGATCCCCAGGCCAAGTTTAGTCTCAACTCTTGGCCCCGTTTGATGCCTCATAAGTGTTATAGGCATCAAAGATACTATCTCCTACCTGCACAAACTTAGGTGGGTCCTTTGCTCATGGGAATGAGCAGCACCCATGAACGGGTGGTCAGTACGCTACATACTGAGTAAGGTAACCATGCACTAAGGCTAACACATAAGGGCACATAATACAAGCACGATAACATGCATAACATCACACAATCTTCTAGATAAATAAAGGTCAAGCTGTAGTCTAGATAAACTGATTATTTAATCTCCAAATAGTACTCATTTCACACCATACTTTTTATCGATCCATGAGAGTACGGGAACCCCACTATTATAGCCGGTGGATCGGTCACTTATAGGGAAAAATGCACCTGGCCACTATTAAATGCTGGTGGATTGGTTTCCAAGGCATAATGCTCCTAGCCACTATTATGTCGGTGGATCGGTCTGACCCTAACTCTCATGGTGTTCCACTATAAGTACTTAGTGTCTTTTATATATATTATTAAACTCAGGGTTTGGTTTATTGAGCATGGGATCCCCAACTATATAGCTAGTGGATCGGTCATTTATAGAGCAAAAACACCTAACCACTATTATATGCAGTGGATTTGTCTCCAAGACACCCCGGCACCTGGCCACTATTATGTCGGTGGATCAGTCTAGACCTATCTCAATAATCTTCCACTTTACATGATTAATTTTTTACCGTGTTTTATTCAACAAGTTTCATCCTAGACATACATGACTAACTTCATTTATGCTTATCCTCTTAAGAGGGCCTGTCCTATATCTTAAGACTTCAGCACCTCCTAACTCACTCCATCATCCTTTCCTTATTCCACTACTCACACTGGAGGCCCAACTCCTAGGTGTGTGCGTCAAGGCTCACTACCTAACACCACTAAGCCTATTTACAGTCTTCCCTAGGGTTTTCTCCAGAAAACCCTAATTTGGGCCTATATCGCCCATCTTCTTCTACCTCACGTAACCTATATTGTTTTAACACCCCACACATCACAGCCCTTATATTCAACCCTCATCATCTCACTTTACTCCCCAAGTACACGTGTAACCATAAAACCCTAGGTGGCCACACCAAACCCTAGCTGGCCATGCCAACCCTAGCATTCTCTTTTCCACATGTCATTCCTCCATTTCTCACCTTCCACTCTTGCTTACTATGATACCCATGCTCGCCCAACTCATGACAATCCCCCATTCTCATCTCATACTCCACTCACCTTCATTTATTTTCCTTTTTCCACCTTCTCAAATTAGGATTTCCTCCCAAACTTGAGCTCGGTCTCCTATGTACCCTTATACTGTCCCACGTACAATTTTCCACCCAAATCCTCCAATCACCCAAAAAATCTTCCATTACATTCCTCACACCCCCAGGAAAATTTCCATATGTATGTGCACCCCTATGCATACTCTAACCATCCCATGCAAACCCTTAAAGTTTTCATGCATAATCCTAAAACTCTCATGCAAAATCCTAGATTGTCCCATGCAAAACCCTAGATTCTCCCATGCAAACCCTAGATTCTTCCATAAAAAGTTCATCCATGTTATTTTGCTTTATGTCCCCTTTTATTCTTCCTCTTATGGATCATGGGATGTTTCGGTCAATCCCACATCCCTTGGTCAACTTACTTCCCCTTGGTCCACTTACTTCCCCATTTTTCCTTCTTCATCCTTTCACCCCATATCACTACATTAACAATCCTAGCATGCATGTCCTAAAAGGGCCATATCACATCACATCACAATTCATAGTACAAACATATTGTACACATACCATAAAAGAACACAAGAGCATACCTCAACTCTAAGGTGCACTAGACATAAAACAGTTATAACAATAGCACAAGCTACACAACATATCATTATACATGGAATCCAAGGCATATAAAACACATATCACACATAAGGCCTTAGCTACACCCTTACCTAACACATCACCGGTCTTGAAGTACGTTCCTACGCCTCCTTAGGGTTTTGACTAGTTTCACCTATAAGAGGGAAAAACTAAGGATTAGTTTTCCTCCTACCAAAAATACTATTATTTTATATTTTATTCTAAAATTAGGGTTACTATTATTAAAGGAAACTTTACAAGTGAGAAATAGGGTTTTTAATAATATTTATAGCCATATTTATATTATTAAATCTAATAGCTTTATTTCCTCTAATAATAGTACTAAGACTATTTATAGAAAAAATAGCTATATTAATAATAATAGTAATACTAATACTCCTAGTAATAGAAACCCTAGTATTTTTAAGGCTAAGGCATAAAATAATAATACAAGAATAGTAACACTAACAAAATACTAATATTGCTAAGGATAATGATAATAATAATAGTAATATCTGAAATAATGATAATATAAGAGTTTGAATATTTTTACTATAATAACAACAACAACAACAACAACAATAATAATAATAATCAAAATAATAGTAAAATAGGGTCTCGACCCCTTAGTAGTAGTAATAACAACAACAAAAATAATACATAATAATAACAATATAATGCAATTAAAATGAATAAGGCTTGCATAATTAAGGTTTAAGGGTTGAGAGGGTTTAGGGTACCGCCTAGAGTTGGTGGTGACCGGCAACACTGGCTGTGGCGCACAGCGACGCTGGCAGGGGGGAAGAGAAAAAAGGAAATTATTTGAGTGTTGGGAATAGGAGAGGGAGAGTGAGGATGGAAGTTGAGGTGGTGATGGATACCCAGGTGAAGAGAGTTGGAATGGTGGTGGTGGTGCAGCTAAAGGTGGCGGTGTTGTGGTGGAGAGGAAGGAAGGGAGGAGGAGAGGGATGAAGGGGAAAATGAGGGTAGGGAAAAGTAAAGGCAGGTCTACAGGTGATTTTGGGAGGTGTAAGAGGTGGTGGTTGCGGTGGGAGTGGTGGCGAATGGTGGTTCGAAGGGTGGCAGGGGTGGAAGTGTGGCTGCTCAAGAAGGGTACTTTGCACAGCAGGGGGGGCTCATGCAAGGCAAATTGAGGGTGGAGGGTGGCATAGTTTGGTAGAGGGTGATGCAGAGAGTGATACTATGTATGGCTCCAGCGGCGGCGTTAGGTGACGGCGATGGCGAGGGCATCTAATTAGGTGGTGGAGCATTGGTCGGGATTTTTAGGCTGTGAACAAAAATCCAACTTTGGGGCTACCTATGGGTATTTATAGATCAAATGGAGGGGGAAAATGATAGAGGAAAGTGGGAGAATAGGGGGCAAGTGGGATAGGGCACGCCGACTAGTGATGGTAAGCTGACGCAGGTCTGCTATGGAAGGCTGTGATTGGGTCGAAGAGAAGGAACGATGTGTGAGAAGAGGGGGAGGTTGGTCAGGTCGAAAAGGTAGGCAAATCAACGAGGAAGAGAGAGGATGGTTGGCCGGTTAGTGGGTATGGTTGGCGGTGAGAATCAAGGTGCAATCAGGGGGAGTTACAGGTCGCGAAGGGGGTGAAGGAAGAAGAAGAAAGAGGGAGGGGAGTGAACTGGTGGTCTAATGAGGAAAGAAAGAAGGAGGGAACTGGCCGACTGGGGGGTGGGAGTGTAGCATAGGCCTGGGCTGCGCAGGAGGAAAGGGAGAGGAAGGGATTGTGTCGTAGGGGAGGCAGGCCTAAACTGAGGAGGATGGGAAAAAGAAGAAAGGATAACGAGAGAAAAGAAAGAGAAAATGGATGAGTTTTGGTATTTTTGGATTATTATTTAAAATAATAATATTTAGAAAATAATAATTAAATCCCTTTTTAGATTAATTTGGGCTATTTTGAATAAATTTTCCTTAACCTCCATTTTAATTAGCAAAACACTCTAGTTTTTCCTAACTAATTATTTATTATTTTCTTCTTCATTTTCCTTAATTAATTCCCTTTTATTTTAATAAAATAATTTATTTAATTAATTTTCCTAATAAATCTTTAATTATCTTTAATTCTTAAAATTAGAATTTTTGGGTATTTCAGGATCTCATAGAGATAAGTTTTTTGAGAAATAGTTAAGAAATGGAAACAAAATATTTGAAAAATGAAACTAGGCTTTCCAATTTGATAAAGGATGTAACAAAATTTTTAGAATTATATAACTCAATTTTTAAAAACAAAAGGTCCTAACTAGGTCAGGGTTTCGAGAAATGGGTTATTACATCACTATCTTCTTAAAAATAACTTCATCTTGAAGTTGGTCTTAATAGGGACGAAAGTAAAATATTAATTCACAAAAATGAATCAAGATTCAGCCAAGATGAAACTTCAAAGAAAAATATGATTACATAAAATGGACAAGAAGAAATGGATAACCTAAATCTTAAGGAAACTATAGAAACATACAACTAGGGTTATAAAGGAAGGAAAAACACTAAGATGGAAAAGAAACTCCTAGTAAAGTACCACAACTAGACACATTAAACATTTAAAAGAATTGCTAGCTAGCACTATCTACCCTAGTAGAAACTTCTACAACCCAACATTTATCACCATGGTCAAATTTTAGTTACAACATAAATTTACCAATGATTCTAACTTCTCATCACCATAAAAAGCCACAATTCTTCCAAATAATAACATTACTACCCATCCCTTGATACCATTCATCCCTATACAAAATCACAATCTCTTCGTCAATAATCAATAAGAAAAGGTTCTTACTATCCACCTCAAAAGTTAGAAGTAACCCAAGATCTACAATTGGAAGATTCTTCTAGATAACAAAAGACCAAAACAAGTATATCCTTAAATAAGAAAAATTCATTAAGTGTTATTTTTTCAATCAACCATTCTCCAACTTCTCTTTTACTTTCGTTAACAAAAAATCAAAGTTATGAAAAATCTTCAGTATATGTGACTCCTCAAATATCTTCCCAAATTAATATAACTAAATCCTTAATAAACATATAAACTCCTGATATTGAATTCTAAACTTGCATCTTTACCCTTAACATATATGTCTCATCATAAACCATATAACACAACTCATAAATATTATCCAAGTTATATTTATAGTTTCTCTAATTCCAAAACTTTATCATTCCGAATCCAAACATATAACCATTATGCCCAAGCTCTAGCTAGCTATGAAACCCACAAGAAATTAGTAGACATAGGGAACATATGAGGTTAAGGATAATTTAATAGGGTAACAAAGACCTTAAAAATGAGATGAAATAGGGAATTAACAACACATCACATCTTAAAAATCCTCAATGTCCATTTCAAAACTATATCTCTCTTAGTCACACAGTAGATATTACACCACAAATCCCTATGTAGACTTTATCCATCCCATGAAAACCCTCAATGTTTTTTCATGCAAAAACCCTAAACTCCCATGCAAAATCCTAGATTCCTCCATGCAAAACCCTAGATTCTTCCATACAAAATCCTAGATACCTCCATGCAAAACCCTTAATTATTTCATGCAAAACCCTAGATTCTTCCATGCAAAGTCCATCCACTTTATTTTGCTTTAAGCCCCCTTTTTTATTCTTCCACTCATAGATCATGAAATATTTAGGTCAAACCCACATCCCTTGGTCAACTTAATTCCCTTTGGTCAACTTACTTCCCCATTTTTCCTTTATCATCCTTTCACCCTATATCATCATATTACATATCCTATCATGTATTTCCTAAAGGGCCACAACATATCACATCATATACATATTAACACACATGCCATAAGGTAACATATGAGTATACCTCAACTCCAAGTCACAATACATATAAAATAGTTATAAAGATAAGCATAAAATAAATAACACATCATGATACATGGCATACAAGGCATATAAGGCACATAACTCACATAAGGCCTTAGCTACACCCCTACCTAACACGAAACCAGTCTTAGAGCACACTCCTATGCCTCGTTAGAGTTTTTATTGGACTCACCTATAAGAGGAAAAAACTAAGGATTAGGTTCCCTCCTACCAAAAATACTATTATTTCCTAATTTATTCTAAGATTAGGGTTATAGATAAAATAATAATTTAATAATAGTAACATTAACAAAATACTAATATTGCTAAGGATGATAGTAAGAATAGTAATATTTGAAAAGATGATAATATAAGGTTTGAAGATTCTACTCTAATGATAATAATGATACTAATAGTAATGATAATGATAATGATGATGATGATGATGATGATGATAATAATAATAATAATAATAATAATAATAATAATAATAATAATAATAATAATAATAATAATATATTCTAGTTGAGTAAAATCAATTAATTCTTAATTTTGCTCTCTCCTCTCTCCTAGGGTTGAGGGAGACTCGACCATGGCCAAGAAGAAGCGCTCATCACCAGGATCTAGGATTCAAGGATCTTCGACTGATGTGAATAAGGATTGAGACAGAACAATGGATGGAACCAAATCTATAACTTTCAGAACTGAAATTTCTGAAACTTTGCAGGAAGGAGTTGGTGACCAAACACTTCCAAAGGAGAATAATTTGATCAACGTAATTTTACCTATGGATTGTGAGGGAGATATGAGAAAAGCAACCAGAACTATTCCATCTACCTCAGGACTTAACCATGCAGGAGTTTCTAATGAAACAGAAGGAACCCTAGTAAAGGAGATCGATACTGCAGACGGCCATTCAAATTCTAATACCAGGGCATCAGTATGGAGTAGATTATAGCCTACATCACCCCCAAATTCATCATGGCAAGATGTAGTACTAGGAAATAGAATCCCTAGCAATGGATAACCCCTAACTTTTCAAAATTCTATGTATGACTAGGGTTAGGTTGTTGTAAAATTGGATAAGGATGATGTTGATTCTGAAGTAACACTTTGGGCTAATACTTTGATAGGATTTGTGTATGGCCAGGCACCATCCTTTACCCAGATGCAGTCCTTTGTCACGAGATAATGGAAAGCTATTCAGAGTCCTCAGGTCATCTTGCACTCTTCTGAATTTTTTCTGTTTAAGTTTAATTCACAGGAGGAGGTTTCATGGGTGCTTAGCCAACATTGGATGTTCTTCAATAGGCCTTTTGTCCTAAAAAGATGGCATAGGTGATTGCAATTTAACCCAGATGAGATGCAGGTGCTGTCTCTATGGATTAGATTCCCAAACCTACCTTTGGAGTTTTGGTTCATGAAATCACTTAGCAGATTAGCCAGTGTAGTGGGGATTCCAGTCAACACTGACTCTATAACTGCCTCTAGGGATAGGGCCTCCTATCCAAGGGTTTTGGTAGAGTTGGATGTGAAAAAACCTCTGCCGGAATCTTTCATGATCATGGAACCTGAGGGGATAGAGGTTGAGCAAATAGTAGAGTATGATTGGAAGCCTTTCTACTGTCCTATTTGTGATTGATTTGGCCATGATCAAAGGATATGTAAGAAAGTAAATCAAGATAGCAATAGAGGACCTGATACAGATGGAGAATGGAGAATAGTCAGATATCATATAAAAGGGAAAGGTCTAGTTGAGATTGATCATGTTTAGGAAAAAACACAACTCAATGTCTCTGTACAACCTCTAAAGGAGAAACCCACTGGTATTGAAAAGGGTGCTATTGCAGTCCCCTTTCAAAAAAATGATGCTGGTTCTCTGGAACATTCAAATATTGGTTTGGCAGAACCAAACATTAGTACTGAGGGACCTGGTTCTTATTCTGTTGCTGGAGGGGAAATTTTAACTGTGAGTGAGGCAAAGTTGACAAAGCCAACACAGAGAAGTGTTCAATATTCAGAACCAAGAATTACCAGATTCAGAACAACACTGGCTAGAACTCATGCTTTTAGTGGTGTCGACATAGGACAAAGCCATGATAGAGCTGGTATAGACTAGGGAGGAATTTTTTCTAGCCTTGACCCTGGTGGATATGATTAGTGCTTGGAATATAAGAGGACTTAATAAGAATTCCAAGAATAAGGAAGTCAGAAGATTTTGTGCTAGACACAAAGTGGATTTGTTTGGATTATTGGAAACCAGGGTAAAAGAATCAAACTCAGTAAACATTTTTAATAAAATTCAGAATGGTTGGAAGACCATCAATAATTACTCTCAGCATCCGAATGGTAGAATTTGGGTTCTATGGAATCCTACAGTATGGATGATTGGATCCTATTCAGTACATGACCAGGATATCTTATGTCATGTCACAAATTTGCATTCAAATGTCAGTTTATGGGTGGCTTTTGTGTATGCTTTTAATTCTGGTATTGCACGAAAAGCACTATGGCAATGGCTGAAGTCTAATTCACCTGGATAGGCTCATTGGCTGGTGATAGGTGATTTCAATGTGGTATTATAAGAATAAGAAATATTTCAAGGAAGGCAGCCTAATACCTCTGATGTGCAGGATTTTAGAGACTTTTGCCAAGAGTTAAGGTTGTGTGATTTGCAGAGTCAGGGATGTCATTATACATGGTCTAGTCATACAGAAGGAGAAGAGGAGGTGTTCTTTAAACTAGATAAAGCTCTTGTTAATCTTCAATGGCTTAATTCTCATCCTCAATCTATGGTAGAGTTCTTAAGTCCACTAATTTCAGATCATTGTCTTGTGATTATTCATCTTAATATTTCTCATTTGACAGGACCTAAACCTTTTAAGTTCTTCTAATTCTAGACTGAATCAGGGGAGTTCTTACCTATTTTCCAAAGCATATGGAGACTCAAGTTTAGAGGAAATTTTCTGATTAAAATATCCAAGAGACTGAGTATGCTAAATTAGGAGCTTAAAACTTTCAACTGAGAAAAGTATGGTTCCATTTCTCACAGAGTTAAGGTACTTAGAGAGGAAGTGGTAGCTTTGCAGCTAAATTGCTTTAAAAATCTAGGTATGTAGAATCAGAGAGTGTTGCTGAAGGAAAAAGAAAAGAACTTTTATCATTTACTTCATTGTGAAGAACTTTTCTATAAACAAAAAGCAACAAACCATTGGCTTTCATGTGGAGATTCAAATCATAAATATTTTTATGCCAAGGTTAAAGAGAGGCATCAAAGGAAAACAGTGGTTATTCTGTTAGACTCTACTAATAATGGGATTAGAGGTGCAAAGCAAATACATGAAGCTTTTAGTCTTTATTATCAAGATCTCTTGGGAACAGCAGCTGCTATGGAGGGAGGTCTACAACTTATTAATTTGAATTTTACAGATGACCTTTTGTTGTTTTGTAAGGGTAATCTCCAGAGTGTTCATTGTCTCAAGGAGGTTTTGGATCAATTATCTGCAATTTCATGCCTCATGGTTAATCCTAACAAATGTTCGGTGTTTTTTGGAGGAGTGGATGCAAATACACAGACAAGTATCCTGGAGCTTCTAGGGTTTCCTACAGGAAGTTTTCCCATCACATACCCGGGGTTACCTTTATCCTCTGCAAGAATAATAGCTTCTCAATTGTAGCCACTCTTGGATAAAATGACTACAAGGTTAAGGCATTGGAGCACCTTATTCCTTTCTTATGCAGGCAGATTGCAACTCATAAAGTCTGTGCTTTTCAGTATTTAGCTCTATTTTATCCAAATCATTCTTCTTCCAAGGAAAGTTCTCAACTACTTTATTAGTCTGTGCAGAACTTTTCTTTGGTCTGGCAGGATACAGATGAAGAAGATTGCCCTTGTGGCCTGGGAGTCTCTATGTTCTCTAACAAATGAAGGTGGGCTTGGTTTGTTAAATTTGCAATTGTGGAATTGCTGTGCTTTGGAAAACTACTTTGGAACATTGCTGCAAAGAAAGATACACTGTGGGTTAAATGGGTCCATTTAGTGTATATCAAACAAGCCATTGTATGGGACTTTAACCCATCATCTTACACTTCGCAGATTTTTCTTAGGGCTCTTCACATTAGACCAATTGTGCAGGAATTCATTTTGAGATGTGAAGCAAACCAGACAGAGTATTCTATTAAATTAGCTTATAAGGCCATTAGATCACCACAGGACAAGTGTCTTGGGACAAAGCTAATCTGGAGAGCTGTTTCTACTCCTCGTTTGAACTTTATTGCTTGGCTTGCATGCAGAAATAGACTGTCAACAAAAACAAGACTGAGGGAGATTGACATGGCTGTGGATCCAAAATGTATTTTCTGACATAGCATGATGAGACCAGGGCCATCTCTTTTTGTTCTGCCCTGCTACTTCTATCATCTGGAAGACTATTAAGAGATTGGCTGGAAGAAGTGATCCTATATTAGGCTAGGATCAAGAGGTCAAGACTCTGCTTACAAGAACTAGACAGGCAAAATAGAAGAAGTATATTTTGGGGGCTCTTTTTGTTTCTTATATAGCTACTATTTGGCATGAAAGGAACCTTAGAATTATTTAGAATAAAACAAGACAGCTAGGTGTTCTTTTGAGAAGTATTATTATGCATGTATCTAGAATATTTAGCAATCATGGGTATTTTGCTAAGTATGGTCATTGGCTAGGGATGCTAGATGTTATTGATTGTAATGCTAAGTTGTAATATCCTTTTCGATTAGTAATAAAATTCTACTTATCGAAAAAATAATAATAACAACAACAACAACAACAACAACAATAGTAATAATACGTAATAATAATAATAATAATAATAATAATAATAATAATAATAATAATAATAATAATAATAATAATAATAGACATTATTACAAAATAGGGTCTCTACTCTATATAGTAGTAGTAGTAATAAAATTAAATTGAATAAGGCTAGAATACTTAGGGTTTAGGGGTTGAGAGGGTTTAGGGTACCATTAGGGGTTGGTGGTGATTGGCAGCACCAGCGGTGATGCATGGTAGCAGCTTCCATGGAAGGAAAAAGGGAGAAAAGAGAGATAATTGAGTGCTAGGAATAGGAGAGGAAGAATGAAAGTGGAAGTTGGGGTGGTAGAGGTTACCCAGGTGAGGAGGGTTGGAATGAGGGTGGTGGTGTGGCCAAAGGTGGCGGCACACGGTGGCAGTTGTGGTGGCCGAGAGTGGAGGAAAGGGAGAAAGAGAGAATGAGAGGGAGGAAGGAAAAAAGGAGGGTAGGGGGAGGTAAAGGAAGGTTTGTAGGTATTTTTGGGAGGTGTAAGGGGCGGTGGTTGCTGCAGGAGTGGTAGTAGACGGTGGTGCAAAGGGTGGCAGGGGCAAAGGAGTGGTTGATCGATAAGGAAACTTTGCATGGTCAGGGTGGCTCATGTAGGGAAAATCGAGGGAGGAGGGTGGTGTAGTTTGGTATAGGAAGATGCAGGGAGTGGCGCTGTGGGTGGCTCGAGTGGGGGCGCTGAGCGACGGTGGGGTAGGGGCATCTAATCAGGCGGTGGAGCAAAGGAGTGATTTTTCTGGGTTGGAATCAAAAGCTTGATCAAGGCTGGTTATGGAGGTATTTATAGAGCTAATGGAGGGGATAAGGTCAGGGGAAAATGGGAGAATAGGGGCAAGTAGGTTAGGGCTCACCGATCGGTGACGGTAGGCTTGTACAAGCTGCCATAGCTGGTTGTAATTAGCTGGGGAAAAGGAGAAATCACGCAAGAAGAGGGGAGGAGTGGTTGAGTCAAAATGACAGGAAAATCAACGGGGAAGAGAAGGGAAGAATGGCTGGTCAATCTAGCATGGTCGGCAGTAAGATTCTCGAGGGAGTTGCAGGTTGAAGGGGAGGAAGAAGAAGGAGGAGGTGGACCGGGAGGTTGGGGAAAGAGAAAGAAAGAAAAGAAAAAGAAGTGGACCGGTCAGGTGACGGGGGAAAAAATAAAGACAAAATACGACGCATGGGGCTTTGGCTGTGCCGCAAAAAGAAAAGAGAAAGAAGAGGTTCGGGCCATAGGAAGACAAGCCCAATTTGGGGAAAAGAAGAGAAAAAGAAAAGGAGAAAGGAGAGGAAGAAAGAAAAAGTAA
Organism: Tamarix chinensis; assembly: GCA_030549775.1. NCBI lineage: Eukaryota > Viridiplantae > Streptophyta > Magnoliopsida > Caryophyllales > Tamaricaceae > Tamarix > Tamarix chinensis. The sequence goes on along the minus strand of CM060176.1, from coordinate 64,212,359 downwards.
ATAGAAGAAGAAAAAGGAAAGGAAGGAAAGAAAGAATAGGAGAAAGTAAAAAGGAAAAAAAAAGAAAAATAGGTAGATTGGGATATTTAAAATATTTTGGTATTTTGGGATATTTAAAAATAATAATATTTCAATAAAATGATATTTAATTCCCTTTTTATGTTAATTTAGGATTTTTCAAATATTTTTCCTAAATTCCATTTTAATTAGCAAATCACTCTAATTTTTTTCAATTAAATTCTTTGTAAATTTCTTATTGATTTGGCCCTATTTACTCCCTATTATTATAAATAAAATAATTTATTCAATATATTTTTAAAATAAATCCTTAATTAGTTATAATTCTTAAAATTAGGATTGTGGGGTATTTCAATATATATGTAACATTCAACACTTACCAAAGAAACAAGAAAAATTTGTATAGCATAAAGCTTAGCAAAAATAAACACAAAGTAATGAAAATCAACTCCCAAACCCAACTAACACTCATTCACCAAATAGTCCAGACTAAAATTTTTTAAGTCAGAGATGAGGTTTTAAAAATATTTTGATCATGAAAACCATATATCTAAGTGAAATGCAATTCTCAATAGTTGTAAAGATCCAATACCAACTTGTAACACTCCTATTTTTACAACCAAAACTTTATTATGTTTTATACAAAATTTTGTTGAAGATAAATAAATAAATAAGAAATATAGGTTATTACCACCGCATCGACCATAAAAGAGGTATGATCAATATCTAACCTATTTCAGGTGGAAGAATAAAAATTAAGCTCATATCCTAATAGTTAGGTGTGATTCTCACCTAACTATAAAGTAATACAATATTGAAAAAAAATAATATGAAATATAAATATATGATCCAAATATCTAACAAAACTTAAATCAATCTAAAATAGAATAGAATTTGGGATTAAAAGGATCTAAAATGAAGTGCCTATTGATTTGCCTAACAACTTAACACTCTCATCCCTAAAAAGCAAGGCATGAGAAATTCGCACAAAATAAAATGGTGTTGTATCCATACGACTCACATACTAAGTAAGGTCTACTTATCTCAAATAAAACTTTTAAATCATGCCAACATCAAGTTTCATAAATTTTGGATAGTTGAAAGGCACACCAGTAACATATATAGTGTGTTTTGCGAATGACTTAGTTTGGCATATCAAAAGAGCCTAAGAGACTAAAAAATATTCAAGAATTCCAAGATTAAAGATTTATTATTATATAAAATAAGCTCAGTAGCTAGAAGTGGCTTAGAAGATCTCATAGAGATAAATTTATGAGTAAGAGTTAAGAAATGAAAAAAAATGTTTTAAAAATAAAAATAGGGCTTCCAATTTGATAAATTGTGTAATAAAATATTAAAAATGATATAATTTTATTTTTAAGTACAAAAGATCCTGAAAAGGCTAGGGTTCTAAGAAATGGGGTATTATGGGCTAGATAAGGCTTGATGGAGGACTTAGTAAGTAATACCTTGTAATTTTGATTTATAATACATACAAATTCATGTGCTTTCTTAGTGATGAAATGATGTTTGATGTTTATTTGGAAGTGCATTTTGGAATTGATTTGAAAAGGAGTTGGAAAAGTTTAGAAGTTTTAAAAGAAAGTGCTTTTTAGGCACATTAGTCAACTAGTTTTATGAACCAATTGACTAGTCTACCATTTTGAGCTTGGGTTTTTGTTTGAGATAGCCATTTGATTGGTATGGGAAAAAAATTAACTATCCCTTAGACAGTCGACTAGTTCACCTAACAATTCGACTAGTTTGTTAGGTTTGAGTGATTTTTTAACCTAATTTTTATAGGAAAAATCTTCTAACAATTTTGAAAATTTTTAATAAATTTATATTTTTTTAATAATATTTGATCATTTTGTTCATTAATCTAAGCTTTTTCTTACCCCAAGTAGATTTGGAGGCCATACTTGACAAAAAAGGGAAGGATGACCTTATACCTTATCTTCTTCTTCACCTCTCTTATATAAAGACTTAGATGAGCCATCCATTCTAGATAATCACTATAGTCTTGGAGATTTATTTCTCATGTTTTTCTATCTATTTTTTTTTGTATGTTTGAAATTTCTCTAAAATGTATTGACTTGTATTGTTTAACATTCATCATTTTATCCTAAAGAGAAGTTAACCATTCCTTGATAAATTTTTCGTATAATAGCCAAATTTGAGTGGGCTAATTAGGATTTCGATAAGATATCACTCTTCCTATTCTTTCATAGTATATTATGAATGTATAAATAACCCTAATCCTCTTTTGTTTTCATTTCCTTTAAGCCATTGAGATTAACTTATTCTTTATGCACTTGTGTTTCCACCTATTTCCCTTCATGCTTTTCATTTCTAACTTATCATACCTATGTTGATATTTCTTCTATATCCTTCTTGCTTCACATTTAAGCATGATAGGGTTATATTTAGGAAAAAAATTAAGGTTTTAGTTAGCTTTCATTGAAGTTCAATTTATATGGGGTATTGTTTTTCCTAAAATATATAATTGCTTTGGTTTATATGATATTTAAAGAGATTTTTTTTGTTTCAATCTTCTCTTTAAGGTGTTCAAAATTGGGTCATATTAAGCCAAAGCTTCCATACTTGGTGTGGTTTGTTAGTAATAGTGGTGGTGGTGGTGGCAGTGGTGGTGCTAGTAGTAGTAGGATTTTTATGATTTAGGCTATGAGTTAAAATATTTTGAGAAGATATGGACTTATGTGAATTTCTAGTTGACTTTCTTGAAATGCACCATAATTAAGTATTTAGGTATGTCTACTCATAGTTTCTACAATGACAATGATATAAGTGTGATGAAGTTAGTAGTTGGGGTCTAAATCATGTTTGAAAATTCTTGAATATGTTATTTTTGTGAAGACCGATCAATTAGTTGGACTAAGAAAACTGAATGATCCTTAGAATAGTTAAATGGTTAGCTTAACCAATTGACTAGTTTGTCTAGTGTGACCATGCTCTATTCTCTATTGAAACTAATTGATTGATTTGTGTTAAATTAATTAAATGGTCTTAGAACAATAGATTAGTTTTACAAACCAATTATTGAGTTTGATAGGAGACTCTCGGGTATGGTTGCACCAAATCAATTAGCCAATTAAGCTATAATGTCTTATTTGTTTCCTTTTAACCTTATAATGATTTGAGACTTTGTATTATGTTATGACATGATTTGTGGATAATGGAAATACACTTCTTAGTATTAATTAATTAATTCAATTAGTGGATCAAATTGGTAAAGTATTGATTAAGTTATAACTATGTACCCTTGATGGGTTATGATGGATAAATTAGAATTCTTATGCAATTGTGGTGGACTTGGCATGATATGTGGGCATTTTTTGGTATATGGGTTGGCTATTAATCACTTAGAATAGAAGATCATGATGGGTCTAAATTATTTAACATTAGTTAGCTACTTAGGGTTAGTCTACCTTTAGGCATATTAATTTACCTTTAGGTGGGATCCTAATTGATCCATATGCCTTTTCTACTCTAGACATTGATAATGTAATAAAGGGTATCAATGCTAAAGGGTATGGTCACTTAGAGGGCTTATTTAGCTTTAGTAGGGCTTTATGTTCATCAATAGTTTTCTTGCCTTCGGTTAGACTTATATCCTTTGATTATTGGTTTACTTCCATGGGCATTGAGATATCATTGGGGATAATCCAAACCATTCCTCAAAAGAAGAAATAGAATTATAAGCAAATGATTTAACTACTATATGACATTATGATTTGAACCTCATAATTGGAGAAGTGGAATGGACCTTAGGATTATCTAGTAGCTCATACCATTGGCTTGTTATATTGTATGATCCTATGTTGCTTCCAATTGATCATGAAAATTGTAATATGTATAATGAACTATGAATCCCCTATACGTGGTGTAAAACATCATCCCTTGTGAATACCATGTTTATTGTTAAATATGATTTTACCTTCTACTATGAGCATGGCCTTTTTAATATGCTGAGAACTCCATGTTAATAGATTACTTTAGTTGGTATGTCACTACATGAGCAAGCAAATGTATGCAAATATGACCCATATATCTTTCCATGACCTTGATTTCATAATTAACTCCCATGAGTAGGTAACTTGGCTTACTTAGTACATATCGTACCAAAGTGGCTATTTATTTGGTCACCTACTAAATACTACGAGCATATGAACTTGTGTAGGTATTTAAGTTTGGCCAATAGTTGGCCTAGTAGGTGCTTGGGCATGGGGTAAATGAGTGTGGAATTTTGGTGGTTAGTTATTTGTTGGTCCATAAGAGGCTTAACTTTTATAAATTTTCCCTAATTTCCATTTCAGGCTTTCTTATATTTTAGTTTGTTTTGCATCTTATGTATTCTTATTTTATAAATCCTAAATCTTAGCTTCTTTATTTTATTTATTTTATGCACTCTATTTTTAGTGTTCAATTTAGTTGGAATTTATCCTTATATCTAATATGTGATAGATAGTGCACGTCTATCCTATATTAGTCGTTGTGGTAACACCCTATTTTCCCTTAGGAGCATATTCCTATTACCACTTCTACAATGAAGAATGGGGGTGTTATATAGTAAATATGAATCTTGTAAACAAATTAGCCACATAATTCCTTAAAATGAGTTAGACAAGATAAATGTGAGATCATGACTTACATCTATGTGTGTAGCCTAGCATAAATTGTTGCATAAAGATGTGTAACGCCCCAAAATCAGGACTTGAAAATTTCGTTTAAATTTTGCTTTGTGGAAGCGGAAATTAAAGAACGGTGGGTGTTACCGCTCCACTTAACATAAGTCCGGTCTCCTCACCATCCTTACGTTAAATGCTAAGGCTTAAAACAAGTCAAACCAACAAAATGCGAAAGAAGTACAATACATAATCGAGAGTTTTACAAAAGAAAGATTATCCATAACAAATGACCATTTAGATAATTAAGTAGCTAACTATTTTCAGAAAATAACAAAAGAGCACAAAGGTTCAACAATGGTTTGCCTTACACTCATCCGATCCATCATAGTTATAAGGAAAATGGAAAAGGGGGGCGGGGTCCACTCACTCCCTTAATCTAACTATTTGTCAGGGTGATGCTCCTCAAAATTCTTCAACCATTGCATGCCACGGACGAACTCCTCTGAAAAGTGATAGCATCAGTACGACTTCCTCGTACTGAGTAAATCACAATGCCTCCAAAGAGGTAGCATACCCACATATACAATCATCATAAAAGTAAGGCATTCAAATAAAACATATGATCACATGCAAGCCATGAGTTTACGACACAAATCCACATCACAATTAATGATACTAGCTAGATCACAATCCCTTGCAATGGCATTGGAGACATGCTTATTAATCTTACAACCATTTTAACTTACCAACGACCATACTTGATAGCATAATAGGACGATGTAGCGACACTCCAATAATCTAACCAAGTTCGAGTCACACCTAATCCAATTATTATAGAAGTATTAAGGTGGTTGTCTAATCCGGTTATATCATTTACGTAACAATTCTCAAGTGGAATACAATTCCATATCCATGACAATGATCGTCAAGGAGGGTGGTACAAAAATAATTCACTCGATTCCAGGGTAAAGCTCGCCAAGGAAGCCACATGACATATCAGTCGTCCATACTAAACCTCAGAACTCAAGTCCTTAAGTATGGGTACTCCCTATAGGGTGTATGGAATACCTATAGAGCAGAAGTGAGCCCCTAGACCCGAAGGCCCAAACTATGCACTCGACGGCCAAGTCCGAGGCACGAGATTCCTTTCCAACTCAAGTCTTTCTTTTTTAAGTAATTAGTGTCTTATGAAATTCCAAGTTATTATTTTTAGGATATCGAGGTTCATAATATTCAACTTAGCCATCAATCAAACAACCAATGTCAAATCCAAAAGACCACGAGGGTCTCAACCATTCCAAGCCAAAACGACCTAGGGTTAGGCATCATGCCATAGCCTGAATAATTATCCGATTCAGTTGTTTAACCCAATTGTCTAATTATTTCCAAAATTATTTTGAGGCCAACACTTAATTCAACTAGTCTAATTATTCACTTTGGAACACCTTTTTGCCTTAATGACCAAAATACCCTTCAACCTATAACTACCACATTTTCCTTCACTTTATTATCAAGTTTACTTATATAGGATACTTGTCATGAAAATGCTAGCATAAAATAGCTAATGATACTTTGACATACAATAATTTTTTTCGGTACGAAAAAAGACCATATTACCCCTAAACATTCATCATACATAGTACACGTATACACACCTAGCATGCATTTCTAATATCTCATAAATTCATGCAATTTCCATGAATAACTTTCAAATATGAAACATGGTATATAAAATTTACCTTTTTACCCCTAGAACAAGCAACACATAATAATCACCATTTAAATACATTTATACTCTAAGTCAACATGCTATACATTCAAAATTATCTAATCTAAGGGACACATTTAATCCATTTATGGGTCTTACCACGAAACATGACAAATTTTTGGTTAGACTCTAATCCTAAACATGCACATTTCTCTTTTAGCATAAATCCATATATGTTGTCATAAGTATACATTTTCAATTTTTAGAATACTACCTAAGCATACAAATATTAGTATGGTAACATATATTAGTACCCTAAACATACTCATTTCATTTTCATAGCATAAATCCATATTTGTTGTCATAAGCATACACTCTTCAAAGTTTAGAATACTACTTAGGCATATAAAAATTTGCATGGTAGCATATATTAATTTATACAATTTAATATTCATATAGAAATGAAATACAACATGCTTCCGTTTTCCACAAATACAAATCATTTGATATCCTTAACCTAACATGGTTTTTACCTTAGGAAGCTAACCTATCATTTTCTCATAAAATTCTACCATTTACGGATTAGTTGGATTTACCTTTGAGCTAAGAAAATATTAAGACCATGGAGAGCTTCTTCCAAAAATACCTTAAGCAGGGTTGAGATTATCTAAAAATAAATAACAACATCCACAACTACAAGCATTAGTATCTATGCTAATTAAAATAATAAAAAGACGACCTATGTGAACTAATAACCGAAATACGATTAGGGAGAATAACCAAGGTGGTCGGTGCATGAAATTTTTACGCACCAAGCCCACCAAAAGATAGAATACTTACGTCGGAAAAATAGTTGCTGCTTGGAGAGGTGAAACACAAGGGAAGAGTTGGGTAATTTTTGGGCAAGGTTTCAGTGAAGGGAAGGGAGAGTTTGGGGCTACAAACAAAGATTTCAATGCTGGCATTAAGGGGAAGAAAGAGAGGATTTACAAGGAGAAAAATAGAAGACATAAAGGAAGATGGAAGGAGGGCCTTTGCTGCAGGTTGAGACTTAAGAAAAGAAGGGAAAAATAGAGAGAAAAAGGCTGCTGCAAGGGTGAGTGGGGAAGGGTGCTGCAGGTTCGTTTTTGGGGATGAGGGTGTCGAAACTTGGGAGAAGGGAAATGAGTTGGCTGGATGAGTGGGAAAGGGAGAAAATGGAGGGGTATATGGCTAGAAAATTTGGGTAGGTTTGCAGGTTGAGAGGACTGGAAGATAAGAGCTACAATTTGGTGGATGGGTTGGGGTTATGTGAGGTTTGGGGCTGCATGTGGCTAGGTTGTTTTGTTGGGATTTTGCAGGGTGGAATGGCATGGGAAAGGAGAAAAAATGGGTGTATAGATGGCTAGAAAGTAGAGTATGGGTGCAGGTTGAGAGGAGGAGAAGATAAGAGCTGCAAATGAGGGGTGGTTGCTGGACAAGAAGGAGGCACATGCATGGAGAGAAGAAAGGAGGAGATGGGCTGCATGGGGAAGGTGTTTTGTTCGATAGGTTGGGGGGTTTTTGGCAGTGGTTAAAGTGGGGAAAAAGATGGGGATTTGGTTAGGAATTAGTTAGCAAAAGTATCCCAATGTATTAGGCATTCAAGTGTATGGTTATTAAGGAAAGAATCCTACTTAAGCAAGGTTTTGTTTTCACCAAAAATCTCACTACTATTATTATGATCAATATTATTATTATTTGTGTTATCACTTCCCTTCTTTTATTTTCGTAATTATTTCTAACATTATTATTCTTACAATTATTATTATCGATATTATTTTTAAGAGTGTTATTCATAATAAGGTTATTGTTATTACCATCCCTTCTATTTTGATTACTATCTACTCTCTTCTTATTATCGTTATTATTACCGTCATCAAATTTTATCTTCCTCTACTTATATATACATTAATTTGGGTTATTTTCTTGATTTAATAATTATAGACTCACTTGAAACGACGAGATGATCGATTGAAAAGAATCCTATGATTTAATTCGCCTACTAATCAAACTTTATGTCTTGCATATCTAAATTAAGGATTTATTAATACGGGGTATTACAAGATGTTTGGAAGAGTTTGGAGCTAAATGGTGGCCAAAGGAAAGAACACAAGGGGGGCCATGTTGGTTAACTCACTTGTGTTTATTGGTTCTCGTTGGTCCTACATTATTTTCTAAAAGTTGAGAGTTTTTTTTGGGGGGGGGGGACACAAGCTCCCTATGTTTAGTAACACCGTATGCGTTTTTACTTATTTTCTATTGTTCACTTATGTCGGTTATGTACTTCTGAAATTAATTGTATATGGAAACCTAGCAATGTGTGGTATAACTTCAAGCCTATTCAAACCCTATACTCTAGCATTCTTTTGAGTTTTTGAGAGAATTATGTACTAAGTGATATTTTGAGGAATATTTGAGTCTCCTTGTAATCACTAGTATTGTGTGTAATAAAGAAAACCATCATCTCCTCAATTTTTATTGTGTTCTTATATTATCTCATTTGATCGTAGAATTTCCCGATTACATTTGAAGTCAAGTCCTAAGTGTTAAAATATGGTGAATTTTTCCTACATTTAGTATTAGAGCTTTAGGTGTGTGATCAATATATTTACTTTGAGATGGCATTTATAGAATTTGAGACTGAGAGATTTGATTATTCTATTAATTTCAAGTTTTGGAAATTGAAGATGGGAGAGATCCTTCCACATAATTAATTAGAGAAGGTATTATTTAGGAAAGTGAAGAAGCTTGAAATGATGTCTAATGAGGAGTTTAGGGATATTAATTTGAAGGCCTTATCGACCATACAATTGTGCTTCTCAAATGAGATTTTATGATAAGTGTCTAAGTAAAGAACTACTCCCACCTTATGTTTGAAGTTAGAATCCTTCTATATGGTGAGGTCTACAGCGAATCATCTATTATTAAAGATTTAGATTCATGATTTTACATTAGATAAGAGTCAGTCCTTGAAATCTCATCTTAATGAATTTGAATCTCTAATTATGGATTTGAAAAATATAGATGTCAAATTAGATGTTGAGGATCTGACTATTATATTGTTTAGTTCTTTGCTTGTTTCTTATAATCATTTTATGAGACCTTATTATATGGAAATTATGACTTAGGTCTTGTAGATGTCAAGAATACCATGCTACAAAGTGAATTGATTGAGAATTAATTTACTAGAAGATATCAATGCTACTCATATGATGAGGGGCTTGTGGTAAGGGGGTCTGGTGATAAGAATAAGTAAAAATCTAGAATGGACAGGTTCAATACTATTTTTATCCATGGCTGTCACAAAAAAGACCATAATAGGAAATAATGCCCTAGTAGAGAATCAACACATGCTGCTAATGGTATATCTGATGAGGGTGAGACAACCATAGTTGAGGGTGATAGTGATGGTGGTGTACTTACTACCATGGATGGGCATCCCAATTTGGTTGACATGTGGATTCCAAATTTTGGGTGTTCCTACCATGTTTGTCCTAAAAGAATCTAGTTAAAGGCATGTGGCATTGTTTAAGGTGGGGTTATTACCTTGGAAAATGGTGTTTTGTGTAGAGTTGTGGGGATTAGGACGGTAAGGGTTAAGATTCATGATGGTGTGGTTTGTACAATATCTTATGTTCATAATGTTCCTAAGATGACTAAGAGCATGATTTCACTATGTATCTTAGATAACAAAGGTTATTTGTAATACCCAAAATTAAGTGAAGTGTTATAAATATTGATTTGGCTACTTATATCAACATGGTATACCATTCTTTTAGTGATCCCATCCTAAGAACTCCATAGTTAAGTGTGCAGATCATATAGCAATTTTTAGGATGGGTGACCCTCCTAGAAAGTTTCAGAAATTTTCTAAAATTTTCTTAGGAAGTGTGTAAGTGAAGACAAAGTACGGTAAAAGGAATCGTGTTGATCCATAGGGCTAGCCGATAAATTCGAAAGCACTCCAAGGTAGCCCCCATTTGGTCGTATCGACTTAGGGTGTTACAAATGGTATCAAAGCAAAACCGTGACTGTGAGCTGAACTTTGATGAGCCAATCAACCACCTAGTTGGAAAATTCTTGGGATAAATTGTATTGAGATGGTTATTAGTTAAGGTGCAATGAGGACATTGCGTTCTTTGAGTGGGGATGAATGTAATACCCCAAATTAAGTGAAGTGTTATAAGGATTAATTTGGCTACTTATATCAACATGGTATACCATTCTTTTGGTGATTCCATCCTAAGAACTTTACAGTTAAGCATGCCGGTCATAGAGTAAAATTTTAGGATGGGTGACCCTCCTGGGAAGTTTTAGAAATTTTTTGAAATTTTCTTAGGAATTACACAAGTGAGGAAAAAGCATGCTAAAAGGACTCATATTAATCTGTGGGGCTAGCTGATGAATCTGAAAGAGTTTCAAGGTAGTCCCCTTGTGGTCATATCAACTTGGGGTGTTACACTATTGGTGTGTAATTAAAATGAAATATTAAAGGTCACTAAAATATTAATGGTGGAAATTTTTTTCAAGGGGTTCGGGACATCATAAGATCTTGTTGGTACACCTATTGAGGGTGTAGTTGGGGTGACATTGAGATTGTGTGACTCAAATATTGTTGGCCTTAGGCCAATGCAACTAGAACATGATAGTTTCATTCACATGACCAGGGGTCCTTGTTATGTGACTCAATTATTTCTAAGTCCATTAACTTTTATGAATCTAAACTCCTTCTTAATAAGTAGTTGGAGCAAAATAGTTTGTTAGGTGCTTCAAATGAGGTGGAGGTTGTAGTTGGTCTTGATGGCATAGATTTTTCTAATGAGAAAGAAGTTTGGTACTAGGTAGATAAATTGGGTATCACTTTGGGCATAGTTGGTGATAAGTGTGACTTTTGCATCTTATTCCTAAGGTTTATAAGAGTTTGTACCTCTAATTTTAGTTGGAATTCTCCATTTTTGTTCTTGTTACTACCTTTATGTTGTGAAAATTTGTAGGGTCTCAAGAAAAAAAATCATGAAGGATGGAAAAAATAATAAGCTTAAAGGGAGAAGAAAGGAGAAAAAAGGAGCAAAGAGGAGCAAAAGTTAAAGCGGAAAGAGATTTAGAGCTAAAATATAAATTTTGGAACAAAATAAAAGTAAGAATGCACATTTAAAGTATATGGGTTTGAAAGAAGTGGAATTTAGACCAGAAAAAAGTCTGAATTTGGAGAATCTTTCAACATCCAATTTGTATATCTTTGTAATAGCTTTCCAACGCATCCAAAATCAGCTTATTCGGAGTTATGATGAAAACGCTATGGTCAAAATACGCATCATTGTCAAAGCTGACACAGGTAGCCCATCTTTATCAATACCCTAGGGATCCATGAGGCGGTAATATAAAAACTCTCATTCTAATATCTCAAAGCAGCCTCCACTCCCTCTCTTTTCTCTCTTCTCTATCCTCTTCCCCAATTCATCAAGATCTCTCTTGTAAATTAGAGACCGAGGTTCAAGAATTTAAATTTTTGCAAGAATTTGTGAACATTAAGGGTATTATCTAATGATCTTTTCTCTATCTATGGAATCTCTTGTTGTTTTTTAATATTTTGCTATGAATTTGACGGGCTAAATCTTGTGCTAAGGTGAAGGGGAATTTTTCCCGATCCTAATGTGTTGAATTATTGCATCCTTTTTCTTCAATCCATAATCTATGTGTTGTGTTATTGATTGATTGACGAATTTATGAACCACGGCCGGGTTCTGATTTTTGATGTGAGAAATACCGGTGAGATCGAGAGATAATCTAGTATTAGACCCAATAGCACAACGGGATATTAAATTGTAGGTCAAGAGACGATTGATTTTACCTCTACAACAATAAAGGAGGAAACTTTATTAACTTTAATGCATTACATTCTATTAGACTCTAAGCTAGAGATAGTTAGGGCCATAGATATGTAATAGGGTGGTTGTGGCTTGAGAAAGCACAACACTTTCTATCCTTGTTGGCATGATTAATTATTCTTGTTGACTTATTTTGTGATGGATATTCAATTACATGTGAGGATCGGGGGCGATGAACCGGAACCTTAACTCTTCTATTTATTTGAGTCACTTGAGTGCTATTTTCCTTTCTTTTTAGCTTAGTTAGTTATTTTAGTTATTTTAGCTTAAAATTTTTTATTTCATATCATCTCGTAGTCTAGACATAGCTAAGTTCTATCATTATCCTAATGGTCATTCACCAATCCCTGTGGGATTGACCTTGACTACTACTCTGACCCCGTGCACTTGCGAGTAGGAACGTGTCAGTTGGTTATGCCTTTTATATACAAGTAATAGTATTGGTGTATTGGAGCCAGTGTTAGACTCAACGGTTATTGTTAGTGTTGATTTTACCTTTTAGTATTATGTTGTTATTGCTAAAGAGATGTTCTCTCTTTGGTGGAATCTGATGTTATTATATAATGCTTCATCGGTTATTATTTTGTTGTGCATATATGTTATGCTTGTTGTAGCAAAATACATGTATGAGGTGAAAAAGTTAAAGACTTTAGATGTGATCAAATCTAAAGCTATGGGGGTGATTTGCATAGTCACTATTATATACCCTTTAGCTATGATAAGCTTGATGTATGATGTTGTTAGTACAGACTCTTGCTTGGTTTATGAGCATGTGTGTGGTGTGTCCTTTGAAGACACCTTAGTTAGGTAAAGTATGGATTCTAAGGTACTTGGTGCATATATTACTGTCTTATATGGAGTATATGTTGTCAACTATTTAATCAATGCATTAAACTAACCTTGGTTGTGGCCTTAATGATTAGAGGTGTACTAGTCTTGTTCCTTAGAGATTTTAAGGTCATGCGTTTGGCTATGATTGTAGATGATAATGCTATTTGGCTTGCAGTGTTAGCTTATGAAGCTAGGATGATACAAAGATTTGCTTTAGATTTTGATCTAGTATGTGTGCTAATGGAGCCATTGCTTGATTGTTTTCATTTGCCATGAGGGATTCTTTAGATCTAAGGGTTTATGATGATCTTTTTTGACCCTATTTCTTGGTGTTACAAATAATGTAGCAAGGTAGAGAATATGAGATTATCACTTGTATTTGTGTGTGTAGTATACAGTGGATTGTTGCTTATAGATGTTTGGAGCAAAATGTTGCCCAAGGAAAAAAAACATGGGGGCCTTTTTTCGTTAACATGAACCATGTTTATTATTGCTTCTTAGTCTTGCATTATTTGGAAAAAGTAGAGAGTTTTGACAAAACATAACCCACCATTGTTTATGAACACAATGTATGTTTCTTACTTTTTTCTACCATTCACTTGTATTGGTTATATACTTCTATAAAATAGATTATGTATGAAACCCTAGCAATGTGTGGTATGCCATCGAGCCCATCTAAACCCTCTCCTCTAGTATTCTCTTGTATTTTTGAGAGAATTATGTACTAAGTGATATTTTGAGGAGTTTTTTTTTCGATAAGTAGAATTTATTACTATTGAAATGGAGATTACAACTTAGCATTACAATCAATAGCATCAAGCAGCCCTAGCTAGTTAACATACTTAGCATAATAAGTATGATTAACAAACATTCTAGATACATGCATAATAATACTTCTCAAAAGAACACCTAAATGTCTAGTTTTATTTTGAAAATTTCTAAGGTTCCTTTCATGCCAAACAATGGCAATGTAAGAAACAAAAAGAGCCCCCAAAACATATTTCTTCTGTGCTGCTTGCCTAGTTCTTGTAAGTAAAGTCTTGACCTCTTTATCCCATCCTAAGATAGGATCACTTCTTCCATCCAACCTCCTAATAGTTCTCCAGATAATGGAAGTAGTAGGAAAAAAAGGATGGTCCCTGGTCTTAACATGTTGATGGCAGAAAATACATGTTGGATCCACTACCATGCCAATCTCCCTTAGTCTTGCTTTAGTTGATAGTCAATTTCTGCATGCAAGCCAAGCAATAAAGTTCAACAAGGAGTAGAAACAGATCTCCATACCAACTTTATCCAAGGAAGCTTGTCCTATGGTGGTCTAATGGCTTTATAAGCTACTTTAATAGAATACTCTGTCTGATTTGCCTCACACCTCAAAATGAAGTTCTGCATAAGAGGTCTAATGTGAAGAATCCTGAGAAAAATCCAGGAAGTGTAAGATTTTGGGCTAAAGTCCCACATAGAGCCTTGTTTGATATACACTAAATGGACCCATTTGACCCATAGGGTATCTTTCTTTGCAGTAATGTTCCAGAGAAGCTTCCCCATTGCACAACAATTCCACAATTGAAGATTTAACAATCCAAGCCCACCTTCATTGGTTAGAGAACACAGAGATTCCCAGGCAACAAGAGCAGGCTTCTTTAGCTGCAGCTTGCCAGATCATAGGAAATTCCTGCAAAGACCAATAAAATAGTTGAGAACTTTCCTAGGAAGTAAAATGATCTGGCTAAAGTAGAGCTGTACACTAAATAACATAGACTTAATGAGTTGCAATCTGCCTGCATAAGAGAGGAATAAGGTCCTCCAATGCCTTAACCTCGCTGTCATTTTATCCAATAGAGGCTGCAGCTGAGTAGAAGATAATCTTGCAGAGGATAAAGACAATCCCAGATAGGTGATGGGAAAGCTTCCTGCAGGAAAACCAAGGTGCTCCAGGATAACTGCCTGTGCTGCACCATCCACACCCCCAAAATACATAGAACATTTGATTCTCCTTGTAATTACTAGTGTTGTATATAATAAAAATCATTATTGTTCCCCAATTTTTATTTTGTTCTTATTATTATTATCTCAATTACATCTTAGAATTTGTCGATTGCTTGTTAAGTTAGATCCTGAGCATTCACATCTAGCGAATTTTCCCTATGTACTTTTAATATGGATATGGTCCATATGTGTAAATGGATAATTGTGTTGAGATAAGTCTTAATTGAGGATTTGGAAAATATAAGTCTTAAGAGGACTTGGGTAAAGGAGCTAGATGATATAAATCTTAAAAGAGATTTCATTGTAATGAGACGTGATGGATATCGTGATTGATATGATTCCTAAAGAGGAATTACAAAAGATAAGCCCTAATGGAGTATTTGATCAATATGAGTTTCAATGATAACCTAGTATAGGTAAGGTTAAATAAAGGATTAGGCTGAGATAATCCCTTATAAGGACTTAGGTGAGATGAGTTTTGATGGAGGACTTAGATGATATAAAATAAGGAGAGTACTTGTCCAATATAAATGTAATACCCCAAATATAACCTCACCTTAATTTTGGATAATTAATATTTAAATCTAACCTTAACCCTATATGATTGATAGATTAATTATACCATAATTTTTGAATTTTAAATTTAAACATAATTCTAATCCTAACCTAAAATTTCTTTTTATTTTTTCCTTTTCCTTTTTCTTTTCTCTTTTCTTTCTCTTTTTAATTTCCCTTCTTCCTCTTCTTGTGTGCCTCACTCTTTATTTTTCCTCACCATTCGCACTAACACTCCTCTATACATATCCTTCCACTATCTCTCCTTACCTCATTTAATGCCTCATCACCCTAGACTCTGACTTCTTATGATGTGGAAGATAATAGAGAATTATCCTTTCACAAATGAAGGATTTTGTTTTGTTTCTCGAAGTAGAATTTATGCCCAAAGATGACATATCACTTGATGATGGAGATAGTCTTCAACAAAGCTCCACGATTTTGAGATCAACTCAACTCAATTCTAACTAGAAATTATAAAGTTTTCTCTATATAATAATGTCCAAACTATCAAGATAAACTCACTTGAAGAGGAGGAAAGAATTTAAAATTCTAAGATTTATTTCACTTCATCATTCATTAATTAAGGTACATGTTAACATTACATGTGTATATATATATATATATATATGCAAGAGGCCTTAGCTCTTCTTGACTAACCAAGCCCAAACTAATTGGTCACATAATTTAAAAAAAAAAGAGTTAAACTATTGCACTACATGCCTATCTTATACATATAATGATCTATAATTACAAGCTGCAAGACATTACAGAGTTTATATAAAATATCAAAGCTAAACAAAATCCTAATCATGTAATACATACAATAATCATGCAATCAAGCTTTGTATCTTATATCTTTGTCTTTTATGTAACTTTTTAACCATTTTATTACCATTGTATTGTAAACTAGATATATTTAGTTAATTTGTTTTCTTAAAAACATATACAATTCATGCAAGAATTACTTAACAAAATATTAGCGCCGTTCAAGTTATCATGAAGATTTTCAAGAACAATTTGCACCATATCTAAGTTTGCTAAATCTTAAACTCCAACAATAGAAGAATGAGATGGAGATTCTCCTACATCATTATCCCCTTATAAAAGAGAATTTGTGCTCAAATTAGCATTGTTGTAATGAGGATATAAATCACCAATGTTAAAAGTCATAGAAACTTCCTCATAGAATTCAAGTAATTCCAATTCATAAGTGTTATTTTTAAAGTTTCTTAAGATTTAAGATGGTCTATCAACTCTTGGCATAAGTTTATTTCGTTTTATGTTTGGAAATATTTTGTTTTTTAAGTGTAATAAAACCAAATATCTTAGTGAAAACACTTGTTGAATTTATTTTTATTCTCTTGATTTTTGGTATTTAGCCTTAGATTTCTCAACATTGTTCTTAATTTAATCATGAATTTTCTTTAAAATGCAACTATTTCTTTAGCATTATAGTTCTTAATATCACCTTTCTTTAATGATAACAAATCAATAGGCAAATAATAATTAACTCCATAGAAAAATTCAAATAAAATCGAATGAGTTGACCTAGAAGAAATCCTATTATATGCATATTTAGCATGTGCAAGTTTTATAGTACAATTTTTTGTACTCTTATTACCTAATCCTTATAGTAAAATTTCTAAGGTCCTGTTAGTCACTTCAGCTTAACTAACTCATGGTTGATGATGAGTTGTACTAAATAATAACTTATTACCTAACATATACCAAAGTGTCTTCTAAAAGTACGTTAAATATTTTACTTCTTTATCCAACACTATACTTTTAGAAATACCATGTAACCTTACTAATTCTTTGAAATATACATCTACCACATGAGTTGTATCATTAGTTTTATTACAAGGAATAAAATTTTCTATTTTAAAAAACCTATCGACAACTACCGTTATAGAATCCTTTACCTTTTGTGCCCTTAGTAACCCTAGGATAAAGTCTATACTAACTCATGGTTGATGGAAGAAATTATTATTCTTTTGGCAAGTAACAAAGCTCCTAATAATTGCTTGTACCAATTTTATCATTGATGGCTAATAGAAATGATCTTGTAATATTTCCATAGTTTTATGAATACCAAAAACAACAAGTTATACTCCCTCATATACTTTTTTAACAAGTTAATCATGCACATTAGAATGAGATACATATAATTTATTAAGTTTGAAAAGAAAGTTATCTTAAAGCAAATAGTTTCCATGACTATAATTCTATTTACATACGTCATAAATCTCAAAGAAACATGTATGTTTTGCATATAATTCTTTCAACATTTCAAAATATAATAACTTAACATCCAACATAAGAAGGATAAAGACCTTCTCGATAATGCATCTGCTACTAGATTTTTTTTATCATTGAAATGTTTGAGGGAAAGCATGAATAATTGTAAGAAACTAAACCATTTTGCATGCCTAGGAATAATTTTCTTTTGTCCATGCAAATATTTTTAACTTTCATGATCCAAATACAAAATAAATGCTTTAGGTCTCAAATAATGGCTCCATGTTTCGAAGCTTCTTATGATGGCATAGATTTCTTTATCATATGTGGAGTAATTCAATTTTACCCCATTTAATTTTTCATGAAAGAATTTAATGGCCCATTTTTCCTGTGAGAGTATACCTCCTATCCTTACCCCACTAGCATCACATGTAACTTCAAATAATTTATCAAAGTTAGGTAAGGATAATACTAATGCATTACATAGCTTGTCTTTTAAAGTCTCAAAGGCTTTAGATGCATCTTCTCCCTATTTGAATTCACCTTTCTTTATGAGATGTGCCATTGGCATTGCAATAGTTGAGAAGTCCTTGAAGTATCTTCTATAAAAACTTGATACCTCATTGAAACTCCTTGGTTATAGGCTAATCTTGAATAACTTAAATATTTGCGGGATCTAATTTTATACCCTCGATAATTACAATGTAACCAAGGAAAAAAATTCTTGAAAGCATAAAATTATATTTTTCCATTTTCCATAGAGTTTAACTTCCTTTATTTTATCACATAATCTCCTCAAATGAATAAGACGATTTTGCTCTTTTTTACTATGCACAATTATATCATCTAAGTAAACCACAATAAATTTTCCAAGAAAAGGAAGAACAAATTCATTCATTAGTCTCATAAACAAAGTAGGTGTGTTACACAAATCAAAAGGCAACATAATCCATTATTAAAGACCATATTTCATTTTAAAAGGAGTTTTCCATTCATCCCCTTCTATAATTCTCATTTGATGATATCCACTAATTATATCAATTTTATAGAATAATTTTTCTTCACAAAATTCATCTAACATGTCATTTAATCTAGGTATAGGAAATCAATATTTGATAGTTATATTGTTCATATCTATAGAGTCAATACACATGTACCATGTACTATCTTTTTTTTGGAACAAGTAATGAGGTACACAACATGAGATCAAGCTCTCTCTCACAAATCCTTTTTCCATGAGCTCTTATATTTTTTTTTCATAATTCCTTAGCTTGTTCTAGATTATATTATAGGCAGGTAAATTAGGTAAAGACACACCAGGCGTTAAGTCGATAGCATATTCTATTCCTCTTTTAGGTGCTAATTTAGGTGGTAGGTCATCATAAAATACATCATTATATTCAATAAGCTCATTTAATTGAGGATTACTTTCATTTTTCTCCCCTTTTAAGATCCTTTGATAATTAATGCATAAAAACCACCTTCTTCCTTAATACATTCTATCACACCCTTTTCATGTAAAAATAAGCTCTTTTATTCTTGACTATATTATCATTATCACACTTAAGTTTGTGATTTTTCTTATCTTTATTAATTAGATACTCATTAGTAATACCATTATAAATAGCACATATATCATATTTCCATGGTCTACCTAATAAGATTCCACATGCATCCATAGAAAAAATATCACATAGAAAATCCTCATGATAATTACTAATTTGGAATGAAAATAAGGTTTTTTTGGTTATCTTAACTCCTTTTTCCTTGTTAAACCAATGAAGATAATAAGGCTTTGGATTTGGACTTGCATCTAATCTCATCTCCTTCACCATCCTCTCACGATCTACTATCAATGATAACTTGATAAACCATGTCTCCCACTTTTTCTTCAATCTTGAATATATTCTCTCATTGGTTGGGTTTCTCTTTGACTTGAATTTGAATAACTCTTTGTGGCACTCATCCTCAGATTCACCATAAATTATTTCACTTAGATCGAACTTAAGGTCTTCATCATAATTCTTTATAGCTTCAATCTCTTGCATGGATAATAATCTTTGATTGGGGTTTTCTCTAGTAAAGTGTCCGTATCCTTGGAATTTAAAGAATTACTTTGAAGAGAAATCAATGAATTTGTCCTTTCCTTTCTCGTCTCAAGTAGGCCCTTGCCTCTTATCAAAATTTTTAGAACTTGAGGCACTCGTATCATACTTTGAACTTGTGCATTCGATTAGTACTTTATAGTATAAGTACTTTGTTTAGCACGAGGCTTAGTGGACTTGATTTGATTTTTTAAATCTCAAATATAGATTAATAATATCATCAATAGAATCATACTAACAAGTTTCAACCTTATCTCAATTCATTATGTTATGGCCGCCTAGAAATTTAGCATATGTTCATTCTTTTCTCTCATAGATGTGACATATAAGTGTTAATCTCTCAAACTCCCTAGCATATTCTTAAACACTTATAAGCCTTTCTCTAAGAGTATTCAATATAATGTAATTATCTTTGACATGCTCTTTAGGTAAAAATTTATTTCTCAAATATTTCTTAATCTTATTGCAAGGCTTTATTTTAGATTTACCTTTTCTTTCTCTAGTCTATTTCAAGTTATCATACCATATCCTAGCAAACTTCTTAAATTTGAGAGTAGCTTGTTTACACTTTTTCTCATCATGATTATCCTTAAATTTAAATATAGTATCTACCTCATGTAAGCACTCAAGAAATAATTCAACATCAAGTTAGTCATCAAAATCAAGAAGTTCAAGTTTTATACTTTTATCTTCTCTTTAATGATACTTTGGTTGACGGTCATAGAAATTTTGGTTACTTCTACTTCCTTGTGAATCTTCTTCATGGTCTACAAGTGATTTTAGATTTTTTGAATTTACTACACTTCGCATTTAGTCTCCATAGAATTCCCTTTGCTCTTGTACATTTTGGACCAAATCTTGCTCGGTAAATTGAGACTCCATCCTTTACTATTGGGTTTGCATCATTGGAAGTTGTTTCAGTTGAACATTGGTTGCATATAGGTTCATTGAGAAATTTTGGATTGCGTAAAAAATGGCTTGAAATTTTGGCTTCCCTTTCATTACTATCGACTTGCTAACACACTCAATAAAAAGTTTGTTACTCTTAGGGTTTCTATTCAGAACTGGAATCAAATAATGTTCCATCTCAGTCTGTGGTTTGTTCTTGTATAATTTTTCTTCTTCTTATTTGTTTTTTACTTCAATGAATCAAAAACATGACCAACAATCAAATATACCACACTTACAAATATATTATTACACCTTATACTTTTATTGTTGAGTTTTTGATATATAGTTCAACAAAATAACTTCTAGATCATTTGAGGCACTTTAACACCTATACAAGTTTTCTATGGTCTTTTGTGTAATATGCTCCAAGTAAGGTGAGTGCACTAATATACATGCATCATATGCAGATAACTCACAAACTAAGTTGTCCACCTTATATAATACTCATTCCTTAAGGTTTAATAAGTAAAAGACAAATATTCGACACAAATCTCATGATTGAATTATGATTAGAATTAACGCATAAATGATTCCCATGATTCTAAACCAATTCTAAAAGGTGATTATTTTACATGTATAACTAGTTCTAACCACATGGGATCACATGTATATTACATCTCTTCACGGCAAAAAAAAGGAATATACATGCATGGTTGTTATCTTATATCATTCAAAAACATAACATATATCTACTTATCTTATTTCATCTTTTTACATACAAACATTCAATATTTATTCCAAGATTTCTATGGCACATTACTTATCTCTATACACGTTCACTTTAGGCCATAAACATGCATGAAAGATTCTAATAAAGTCAATCAAGATTCAAATAATTATAGCAAGAATGATCAAGAAGCTCAACCTAAGGTCAGCGGTGGTGTGCTTAATCACCTCAACTTTGAAAAAGGGTTACTCTCTAAGAGTTTTTGATCTAAAACCTTGATTTAATACCAAAATTGATGTAAAAGATACTAGAGAATTATTCTTTCATAGATGTTGTATCTTTTGTTTTATTTCTTGAAGTAGAATCAATTCTCAATGATGATGCAACACTTAATGCTATAGATAGTTTTCAACAAAGCTCTATATTTTTAAGATTAATCTTCACCAAGATGAACTCAACTCAATTCAAAAGATAAATCATAAAGTTTTCTCTAGAGAACAATAACTAAACTCTCAAGAAAAACTCACTTGAAGAGGAAGGAAGAATTCAAAAATTCTAAACTTTATTTCACTTGATCATTCATTAATTAAGGTATAATTAGACATTACATAGACACAAATAGACACATTAGGCCTTAGCTCCTCTATACTAACCAAGCCCAACCTAATCAGTCTCTTATTTAAAATAAAGACTTAAACTAATACACCACACTCCTACCTTATATATATAATGATCTACAATTATAAGTTACAAGAAATTTTGAAGTTTACATAAAATATTAAAGCTAAACAAAACCCTAATCATGTAATATATGTAATAATGATACAATCAAGCTTCATATCTTGTAGCTTTATCCTCTATGCAACTTTGTAAACCTTGTATTTGTCATTATTTTGTAAATTAGATATATTTGGTGACTTATTCTTCTTGAAATATATAAAATACCTACAAGAGTCACTTACCAAAATATTATCATCATTAGAGTTATCAAGAACATGTTTAAGATTTTCAAGAATAATTGATATCATCTCCATGTATGTTAACTCTTGACCTCCAACAGTAAATAATGAGATGGAGATGGTCCTACATCATCCTACCTTCAACTCCTTTCTACATGATTCCATCATCTTTTGACATTTTATTCTAGTGAATCCTTATGTAGAATTATGCACCCTCATGTAGCTTAGCTAGTGCTCCATCAAAACCCCACACAACTCTAGCATACTAGAGTGAAAACTCAAGCTCACCCCTTAGCTATATCAACTCCTCATGCAATACCACCCTATATGTGGCATCACCTCACCAACCAATCTTATATGCATCACTGCTCTATGCCAAAACCCTTTTCTACATGACATTCACATGTAACCACCACCATTTCTATACCCCAACCTCATACAAGTCACCCCACAACTATACCACTAACTAGCGTAACCCAAACTTATTTGCATCACAATATCACACCACCCTCCACCTAAGTGCATCAATAACCCACAAAACCACCCTCCTTTCCATATCACTCACCTACAAAACCACCCCCATAGTACAGACCCACGCAACCCCCTTGTTGCATCACCTTCCAATTCAAGTAGTCCCATTGGTGCCACTCTTTGGTTGCTTTGTTTTTTCTCCATTTACCACCCCATTAACTTAATACTTCCTCAATTGTATCATTACATTCTAACCCTACGTTATTCTTGATTCTATGTGGAATTTTGGTGGTATTTGAGGAGAAGTCTTAGGGTTTATACGTGCTTAGAGATCAATGGTGTTTTAGGTAAGGATACATGCCATAACTAGGGTGCAATGTTTAAATCTTTGTGAAAACTCATTTGTTATTTTTATATGTATACATTCATTATGGTAACATAATTTTATGTTGTATGATGAAAAAGTGGAAAAAATGTGAAAGCATGTAATTATGTACATTGTTGGCTAAGTTTGGCTTTATAAGTCAAGATGGTCGATATGAATCACTATCTAAATTAGGATATGATGTTTTAATATTATTTACATATATGGTTGAATATTTTCATGTGGATATGTGTTGAAATTTGAAAACAATGGGGACTCATAATGTTTTTTTAATGAAAATATGGGAGTATTGGCTATCTTAAGGGTATTTTGGGTCAATATGTGTTAAACATGGTATCTTTGAAACTTTAATATGTTAATATGTTCCAATTATTTTAAATTTATTATGTGAGATACTTAGAGTAATTATAAGTGGCCAAAGTCTAATAAAATGATAAAAATAACTTAAATTAAGAATAGTAACCTTAGAGGTAGGGTCATTATTATATGTATAAAATATTGGAGTTAGGCCTCTATTTTTATATATGATGTTAATAATGATATTTTGGGAATGGGTATCAAATTTTTAGCTTTTATGAGTCTTATGGGAAAATTTATGGCTAAATTGTGAAATTAGCATCTCAGAGGGATATGTGAATTTTAACCCTAGAGGTAGTGTTTTTATCGCATAATTTAAGAAGTTGGAGTTAAACATTGATTTTGGGATATCTTTTTAGTAATAATATTTTAGGAATGATTACTGATTTGGTGGTTGAATGAATATTATGGAAAAATTTATGCTCAACTTGTAAAATTAAGGTTTCTTTATGGAATAATGACGTTTTTCTCTAGGTAATATTCTGATCATCTTGTGGTTGTGCCTTATGTGTAAAATCTAAATTACAAGCCTTACATGTTTATACTTATGTATGAATTGAGATATTGAGATAAGCAACAATCTAATAAGAATTGATCACTTAAAGTAAAAGATCAAATGAGTCTGGACTGAGGTGTTGAGACTATTACCTGGAAAGAAAATAGTGGTCAAAAGTATTTTGTCTTAGGAGGTGCATTAGACCATTCCATCAATTTAAAAATAGTAGTCAGGAATGTGTTTTCTAGGGAGGTTTTGAGTCAATTTCACAAGACAATAATAGTAACCAGGTTCATTTTTGTTATAGGAGGTGCTTTAGTTATAACACCCTAGTTTTAGGAATTGAAATTTTTATTTAAAGAGGTAATTATGAAATCTAAAACAAATGAAACACAGGATTCTACTACTGCACTTGATACAAGTCCGGTTTCTTTTACCATTATCATACTAAATACTAATGCTAAAATCATTATTCTACTTAAATTAAAAATATAATTTTAAGAACCATAATAGATAGAATAAGCAGATGATCATTATTAAAAAAAATACATTAGTGTTTATAAATTTTAAATGAGAAAAAATACAAAAGGCCATAAAAATCTAAGAACAAGTGGGCCAAAGATACCAAAAAAGGAACCGGATAGTCTTAAATCTCAACCAACGATACTAGCCTTTGACTAATCTCACAAGCTAACATAAAAATACCACTGACCATTTAATAAGCAAGGGCCCATGAAACGGAACCCATCAATACACCGATATTGAGTAATCCATTATATAAGAATAATATGAAAAGCTCCCATGGAACACATAAAATGTATCACAATAAGACATAGTATGAACCATTTAAATATACATGCAATGATCAAAATATGATAATCATATCTAATAAATGAATATCACCAAGCCACATATTGTTTGTAGTCATCCATTTAGAACATGCTAAAACTTACCAACCAAGCATCCAAGGGATGCTTTATGATGTAATGATTAGATTAAATCTAAACATAATAACCATACATTTCATAATATATCTTGTATCGCATGTAAAAACCAATAATATCTATAACACCATAGGTAGAGTTCAAAGGCAACTACCAAACCTCAAGTAGGTACAAAGGCTACTACTAAACTAATAGTAGGAAAAAATACTACTATTGAACAAATCTAAAAGTTATTTCAAAACAATAATAATCATTTCCATTTTTATTTACTTGAGGGTAGATCATATTAACCTAAAGACACTAAGGTATTCTGGTTATACTGACATACTAATGCAAAATGGTACCCTACCAACTATCAACCTAAGGACACTAAGGTACCATGGTCATATTAGAACACGAAGGTAACCTAATACCCTATGAAAAATGATATCTAATGCAGAAGTATGCATATCCTCTATAAGTCTATAGAGCTAAATAGAGTATGATATAGGACATGTCTAGGGAACGAAGGCACAATAACATAAATCTTATGGGATAAACCATATCGTTTGGGTAGCTACCCCTAAAGAGGCACCATTCTCGAGCTCAAGGTCTTTTACTTTAAATATTAGTATTTTATTAAGGTGATCATACAACCACAAAATAACCACATAGATCTAATTTCCATATTTATCCATTTTTACTTATCTCCAAACATATGAGACAAACATAGTTAAAGTAAATGCTAACATTATAATCTACCAAGGCCATCCTAGGTTAAATTATTCAAATTTGGACTCATTAGGCTAAAAGTGATCAAAATACTCCTAAGGCTATAATTTCTGCATTATTATCCATTTCCAACACGAATTCTATTATATTTATTACTTTATCATGAAAAGACTAAAACACAATAAGTAAGTTATTAAACATACCAAGCACGCCAAATGACTATTTTATCCTTATATCAAATTACATAATCTCATGCTCAATAAATAATGAATACATATTGGGTACGTTTATTAGGATAAATATCATGTTATGCTTAAAATGACCAAAATACCTCTTAGACATACAATAATAATAATCATGCGAAAACATGTGCTCCTAAAACATAAAATCATATATCTCCATATGAGAAAATAATTAAGAAATATTATGCATTCCTATCAAAATAAAAATTACAATATGCTTAAATGACTCTTAGGGATGGCAAAGGATTACTTATAGATCGGGTACCCCCTATTGGTTATCCAAACCTAGTGGGTAATTTTTTTTTCCTCCTCCATATCCATATCCATGTCCATTTACATATCCATTGGGTAAAATCCATCAAGTTTTGGGTAAAACCCATTAAGTTTAACGTAAAAATTATTTAATGTTAGAATTATATACTTAGATTGTTAAAATTTAATTGTATCTTAACTTTTGGGCTTAGAAAATATACATAAGGTTATATAAATGACGGTAAAAAAGTATTTTTATATTAGGTAAATAGATGTGGGTACATGTATGGATTTAAAGATCCCTTACCCATACCCATACCCAAACCTAGTGGATATTTGTCTCATTCCTCCATATCCATATCCATATCTATTTACACATCCAATGGATAAAATCTATCAAGTTTTGGGTTAAACCCATTCGGTTGCCATCTCTAAAGACTACATTGCCCTTGGCCTGTTCAATACTAAAAGTTATACTAAAAATACTCCTAGGCATGGTCAACTTATCATAATGGATATACATGGTAAACATAGTTTAATCTCAACATTAAATGTATTTTAGTATTCTTTTGTATGCAGAATAATTTAAACAAGTTAATATGCTAAATTTTACCGAATTTCATACTAAAATTATTAAGCAAATAATTTCAATGTGATAAACATGTTTAATAAAATCTATACATCAAAACCCTAATATGTCATCACGCAATATCTAACATTTTAATATAGTATAAGGATTACCTAATATTTAGCAAAAGTATTAGTTATAGATATCTTATGAAGATTTATTAGCTCCACTAATCAACTTCATGTATCAAAAAATAATACCACATTAAAAATATTAATATTTAACCCATAAAATAATAACTTTTATTCAAATATTTATTGAACCAAACTTACCAAAATACTGTAATTTTCTAGAAAGTTGTAAGATTTGCCAAACTCACACTACATGGGAAGTGTGTGCTTAAGCACGAGGGAAGGGCTATATAGGTTGGCTGGCTATTGGAGGAGATGGGTAAGGGGAGGCACATAATAGTGGTTTGAATGATGGATGGGCCATAAGTGGTAGTAGTGGCGATGGCTACATCAAGGAGGTTAACTGGTGGTGTTAGAGGTGGTAACCAAGGCTAGGGAAGGTTGGTGGTGGCAAGGGTATCTCACACTACATGGGGATGGTAGTATGAGGCTGCGATATAGTTGGGAAAGGGGTAGTGATGGATGTCGATATTGTAAGGAGGGGGTAGTGGCAAAGCTTGGAATAGTATGGGGTAACAACATAGGGAGTTAGTGGGGGGAATGAGAGGAATGTGGCAATGGTTTGCAATGGAAACAAAATGAGTGATAGGAGATTTTGGTGGTGCATAAAGGAGGTGGTTCAAATTTGAAGGTTGGACCAATGAAGTTAGAATAGGATGAGTCAAGCAATATTTGTAATTGGATAATGGTAGAGGAGGTTTCAAAGGCTAAGGGTAATTTTTAGTGATGGTTGAAAATGGAGAAAAATGATGCAAGCATAAAGTGTAGCCTAGAAGAAAATGATAATGAGTCGAAAGGGGGATGATGGCTATGATAATGGTGAGGGTGTTGAAGCAAAGTTAGGGAGTTGTTTGGTTGTGTTTAGAAGAAAAGGAAGTAAAGAGTTTAGGTGGAGAGCTGTTTCAAAAAAAAAAAACTAGAACTAGGGGTTGGGAGTATGAAGAAGGTGAAAGAAGAAGATATTGGGGGTGTGTAGGGAAAGTAGAATGAAAAATAAAGGGAGGAGGACCATTTGTTGTTAATTGAGGTGGTGTGATGGTTTGACAAAGAGGGGAGGTGTTTGCTAATTATAATAATAGGAGGGAGTCATGGGGAGTGTTTAGGGCAAGAGAAATGACATAACCAAGGCTAGATTAGGTAGGAGTAGAATATGATTTTTCCCTAGTTTTAGTTTGGTCAGGTGAGGGTATCTAATTAGGAAAAAAATTGTAAAAATGAATCGGTTTATGGTAGGTTTAATAAAAATAGACATAATAAAAATAATTAGGGTCATTATTTAAGAATTTATTTGAGTTATGCGTTAAAGGTTAATATTACAATAATTCATTCACATTTTAAGGGTTAGGCTTTGAATAAATGGATAAACACTTGAAAATAAAGGTTACAAAATTTTAGACCATCACAATAGTCCTTTTCACCTAATTAAGAATAGTGGGGTCCTAAACTCTACATATATAAGAAATGGATTATGGTTATACCTAATAATGGAACTTAGATTTTGTACTCCTTTTAGATCATATCATGTTTAATCAATATGCATGCTTATTCTTCCATGTAACTTTGTTACAATTGTATTGTTCTTTTACTTATTACGCAGAGCACTATTCATCTTTCTCATAGGTGCTTCTTATTCCCACAAGAAGACAACCTAGATGATTTTATGCAACTTGATTAGGGTCCCTTAGATGAATTTTCCACTTATGATGTAGTGACTGGCGAGGAGTGATCATATTATCATTGGGGTTGTACGTAGATTTATGTTATCCGGTTATTAGTTTTTAATCAAAAACATTTTTAGACTCTTAGATATACGGAATCTCTTTTGATGTATGTTGATGTTGTACGCAGAGTTAAGCTTCTCACTCTTATCTAAGTTTATGAAAGCTTATTTCATTAATTGTTGATCATGTTTTATATTTTAACAATGTTAAGTTATATTCAATATAAGGAGGTCTGGTAAGTCATAATTATACTCAATATGGTTATTACACACAATTATATTATCATTATGCTTTTGCTAAAATAAACTTTTTCAATTTAAACTTTTGGGTGTTACAAGTTGGTATATGAACTTTTGTTTTCATTACCATGTTTGTTTTTAAAAATCCCATTCTCAAATGATCTTTAATATGATTTTATTAGTCTATTTCATATTTTTAAAAGTTAATTCTTAGAAAACCTGGATGAACTTGTGAGGAATTAAGAACGGAAAGTCTAGGTAGCTATTGAGTGTGATTTTGTGTGTTATTTGCTAGTAATCTAGGACTATTTTACCCTAATGAGTTTTCTATCTTGCAACTAGCTTGTCATGGTACTGAATGGTCATTTAGGTCATTTGGACGAGACTTTTGAGTCTTTATCAAGGTCATTAGGCATCCATCATCGCAACATTAGGATCATCCACTGCAACCACCTTCATATTACCCATAAAAGGGTATCTAAGAGAACGGAATTCAAAGGGTCACTAGTCATCATCTACCAATATATACCGATGAGAAGCATTCGGCCATCCCTAATGGATGGATTTGAGTCCCTGATCAGAATTTTGAGGTAGTTAATTTTTTAGGAGTTTAGAACATATATATATATCAACCTTTTTCCTTTGGAGAGCCTTGTAAGCCTAGTAGGTAGTTGGTTGTGCACAAGCAAGACCACTTTTGTCTCTAGAGGACTTTAAGATGGAAATTGACATGAAGTTTTATCTCGAGAGCCTTAAGAGGGATAATCTTAAAGTGTTAATGTAGGTGGCCTAGTGGAGTATGTTTGTATAAGAGTACCACATTTTGTTCATATAGTTGTTGGTGTTTTCTCTAGATATTATAGCTAGTGAGTCAACGGTTCTATATTAGTTTGAGTAGGGGCTCCATCTCAAATTTTGAATGATGATGGTTATTGTGGCTTTCTAAGACTTGGCCATATTGTATGATTAGGGATGTGTTTCCACTACTATAATTTAGGAGTAGGATACCATTTTGGGTAAGAAGAAATTGGAGATAAAGGGTTCTAAAGATTGGATTTAGTTTTTAGGAATTAGAACCCTAATTTCTTCAAATATGGGTTAGATGGATGGTTAGATTAAGCATTTGGGATAGCGGAGAGTTTTTATGTGTCATTTTTATAACTAGGATCATCCAAAACGAGACAATGAGGGTGTTTGAATTCAATGTAGAGCTTATGGTCAATAGGGTCACCAATCCTTTGACTATTAGTAATATAGGGGTCATTTTTTATAGCAACGAAGCTAGTTTTAGAAGCAATTGGAACTACATGTACCCAACAACAGACCTATCATTAGTAGACCTACTAGTTATAGCTATAACAATAGTAGTAGTAGAGGGTACCTACCACACCTAGGTAGGATAAATGGAAACCATAAGGGGCCTTGCTTATTTCCTTAAGGAGAAGGAGGACATACCTTGGGTGTTAGAGGGTATCAAAGGGGATACTAGGAAGGTTAGTTAGGTGAGTGCCTAAATGTTATTAGCTAGGCATATATTGATTAATAGCTAGATGTGGTTAATAGTATGTTCACCATCCTTTCATTACTAGTGCATGTGTTCTTTGAGTTAGGTGCATCCTTGCCATTTTTATCTACCTCTTTTACTGCTAGAGATATTTTATACCCATCTGCTAGTGTGTCTATATCTATGGTGTTAACTTATGTCTACTCGAATGTAGCCTTAGAGATAGGTGGGATAGTATTACTATTGACATTGGTTGAGATAGACCTATAAGACTTTGATGTAATCCTTGGGATTGATATGTTGAGGAGATATTGGGATGTGATAGATTATATATAGAAGCGAGTAATATTGCAAGGACCTTAGGATGCTAGGGTATCCTCTAAGAGATGTAAGCCTAGGCTTATGATGAAGGTCATATTTTCCTATACATAATATTTTTTGGTGTAGAGATGTTACCCTATGTATCCATATAGTGTTAAAGAGTTGAACAAGAATGTGTCAACATTAGAGGACATTCTAGTCACTCGAGACATCTTCGATGTGCTTTTGAAGGATATAATAAGAAAACCCCTAGTGCTGAAGATAAAATTCACTATTGAGCTACTACCGAGGGTGGAGCTAGTTTTAAAGGCATCTTATTAAATGAAACAAGTTAAATTATGAGTGTTGAAGCCACAATTAGAAGAGTTAGTTTCTCATGGGTACATCTGCCCAAGTGTATCTCTTTAGGAACATAAATTCTTTGTGTGTAGAAGAAGGATTGGGGTCTTCATCTATGTATATATTATTACGATGTGAACTAGGTTATGGTGAAGAACTTTTATTAGCAAGTGGTAGCATTTTTAGGACATATTGTGTCAATAGGAGGAGTCATCACAAATTTGGAATAAATGTGGTTATTATAAAGTGGAGGCACCTACTAGTGTTCCCAAGGTTTGGTTAGGTGCTACATTCACTTTGTTCAGGACTTCTTGAAGGTAGATTTCCCCTTGACGGACCTTACGAAGAAAAATACTAGATTTTAGTGGATAATGCATATGAGGGCACATTTCAAGAGTTGAAGCAACGTCTGACTACATCACTAGTTTTGACTTTACCTTTGTGATCCCAAAAGTTTGAGGTCTATAGTGATGCATCAAAGCATGAATTGGATTGTGTGTTGATGCAACATGGTAAGATAATGGCTTATGCTTCTCATTAATTAAAGCACCATGGGCAGAATTAAACGAAACATGACCTTGATTTGGCCACTATCATCTTCACATTGAAGATTTAAGGCCATTATCTATATAGGCAGAGGTGTAGGTTCTTCACCTAATATAATAGGGTCAAGTATATACTCACTTAAAAGGAGTTGAATATGTGGTAGAAGAGATGGCTAAAGTTAGTGAAAGACTATAATATTGAGTTGACCTACAACAAGGGTAAGAAAATTAGTGTTGTAGAGGCCTTGAGTAAAAATACATCACAATCCTTGAGCTCCTATGTGGTCACTAATTAGTTTCTTAAGTAGCTTGGTCTAAAGTCTTCAATCCTAAATCCTTCACCATCTTCTCATCAGCTAAATTTGTACATGATCCACTATCAGCAATAACTCAACAAACTATGTCTTCCACTCTTCCTTTAGTCTTAAATATCTTCTCTCGTTGATTAGGTTACTCATTAGGTTGAATTTGAATAGTTATTTATGGCACATAACATGCGTTGCCCTCATCCTCTTATTCATTTGAAATTATTTCACATGGCTCGGACTTAGGGTCTTCATCACAAGTTTCCGTAGCTTCAATCTCTTGTATGGACAACACTCTTTAGTAAGGACATTCACAAGCAAAATGTCCAAAACCTTTTAATTTAAAGCATTAATTAATAGTGATCTCCTTAACCATAGCCTTGCCTTTCTCCTCTTGGGTAGGTCATTACTTTTTTATCACCACTTGTAGATTTTGGAGTACCCATTCCATACATTCTAGGTTGAGTACTTGAGTAGTACTTTGTAAATGAAGTACTTTGCTTGGCATGAGGCTTAGTAGGCTTAATTTTCTTTTCAAATATCAAAGATAGCTTAATCTTATCATTAAGAGAATCATATATACAAGTTTCAACTTTATCTCAAATCATCATGTTAAGGCTACCTAGAAATCTAACACATATTTGTTCTTTTCTTTCATGGATGTCACATATAAGTGCTAATCTCTCAAACTCCTTAACATATTCTTTAACACATAAAAGTCCTTGTCTAAGAGTAGTTAATCTAATGTAATTATCTTTTTCATACTCTTTAGGTACTAATTTCTTTTTCAAATGTTTCTTAAGCTTATCCCAAGATTTAATTTTAGATTTACCTTTTCTTTCTCTAGTCCTTTTCAAGTTATTATACCATATTAATAAAACTTAAGACTAACTAATTTGCATTTTTGTTCATCAAGATAATATTTGAAATCAAATATAGCCTCCACCTCATGTAACCACTCAAGAAGTAAATCAACATCAAGTTTACCATCAAAATCGGGAAGGTCAAGCTTCATACCTTTATCTTCTCCTTGGTGTTGTCTTGATTAGTGGTCATAGAACATTTGATTTCTTCCACTTTCTTGTGACTCTTCATCATGGTCTGTTCATAAGTTTTGATGTATTCTAGCTCCTTGCTCGGTTGATTAGCTTTGCTGCACTTCCCATTCAGCCTTCATAGGACCCCTTTTGCTCTTGTATATTTTGAACTAAATCTTGCTCAACAAATCGAGACTCCAACCTTTATAATTGTGTTCCCTTTGTAGGAAATTATTTAAGTTGATCATTGTAGGAAATTTTTCTTGGAAATTTGGTTCTCCTTCCATTGGAATTGACTTTCTTAACACACTCAACAAAAATGGTTAGTAATCCCTAGGGTTTGCTTAGAACCTGAATCAAACAATTTGTCGCCCTCAACCTTTGGTTGGTTCTTATAGGGAATTTTGATTTTAATGAATCAAATACACAATTAGAAACCACTATTATCACCAACACAATCAAATCAAAACACCTTACACGTTCCTTGTCAAATTCTTGATATATAATTCAATAAAATTCAACACCAGCATTCAGCACCATATAGTAAAATGTATGCATGTATTCTATGTTCCAACATGTAATATACCTTATGTAAATTTGAAACACAATATAAGGTATACAAGGTACCACAAATGCCACTAACAACCAATCCACATGATGGACTAAATTTCACTTATTTTAACATATACACTAGCACACATTTAAACCACTAGTGATACCGTGCATTCCATTTAGAGTTTTCCTTTCTTTCCATTCTCATGCATCTTAATACTCATGCAAATGCTAAATTCTACATGAAAAAATAGATTTACTCATGTACATAACATGTAAGAATAAATAAACTCTACATAGGTTGCATATACACACATTTCTTGTCCTTTTTCTACTTGACACACATGCCACACATTTTCTTTGTCAACTCGATTCTTTTAAGCGTCAACTATCAAGATTCACTTCAAGATCCATAAACTTTCTACTCTATACATGCATTCAACCACTCAAGAAAAATACCATACATTTAGTAATTCAATAAAGATAGTCAAGACTCAAAGAATCAAATCAAGAATGATCAAGAACCTCTGTAGGGAACTAGTGGTGATGTGTTTGGTGTTGTCGACTTTAAAGGTGATTTCTCCTCCAAGTTGTGTCTAACCAAGACCTTCCTTTGATAATAAAATTTATGCAAAAGATAATATAGAATTATTCTTTCACAATGTAAGTCCTTTTATCTTGTTTCTTGGAGTAGAAAATGATGTTCCAACTTGATGGAAGTTTTGAATAAGAAGAAGTATTTAACAATGTCTCATAGTTTTGATGTTGATCTTTACTAAGATCAACACAATTCTAAAGGGTTGTCACCAAGTTTCTCTAAAGAACAAACTCAAACTCTCAATGATAGTGCTCACTTGGAGAGGAGGAAGAATTCAAAATTCTCTTCTATGTTTTCATTAAAATTCTGTCATGTACAAGTAATGGATATACATATAGATAGATATGTGAGGCCTTCACTTCCCTTCATTAACCAAGCCTAACCCAATCGGCCCCTTAGTTATAATAAAGAGCTAAACTAATGCACTACATGCCTATGCCATACAGATTATGATATATAATTACAAGTTAAAAAACATTACAAAGTATACAAAAAATATCAAAGCTACACAAAACACTAATCACTTAATACATTGAATAATCATATGTAGTCAAACTTCGTGTCTTATAATATTGTCTTCTGCACAACTTTATGACCCTTATAATGTCGTTATCTTGTACACTAGATATCTTTTGTGGATTTTTCTTCTTGCAAACATACATAATACCTACATGAGTTACTTAACAAGGCATTTGAAGTATTAGAAAATTCAAAGACAATTGGTACCATATCTAAGTGTGCTAACTTGCGGCCTTCAATAGTAGAAGAGTGAGATTTAAATGCTCTTACATCATAGATAATTAGGGATTGTATTTTTAATAGAAGGTGAAGGGTGAAAATACTCATATTGCTTGCTAAACTAGCATTTAAGGCTAGCTTATTCTATATTGATGTTGTAGAATATTTATAGACGGATGCTTATAAAGGTGTTTACAAATAAGGGTTGATTTCCTACTAAATTTGGGGCTAATAAATATGAATTGTTTAGTATTGCTCTATTATGAAAATGATAAAAGCTAGATTGTATATACATTTCTAATATAATTCTCTCTCTCTTTTTTATTCATAAAATTATTGACAAGACTTGAAGGTTAGTGGATACTACTCCCTTATTTTGGGGTTTGGACTAGAAGTGATTATGATGTAATGATTGGATAAGAATTTGAAGTTGGATGAGGACCGTAATATTTTGTTACCATGTTATTATGTATAATGAAGTTTAGGTATAATTAGTCCAAGGTTATTTGTATGATGATTTTATTTTGGATATTTATGATGTATTTTTATGTAGGATACCTAATTCTTGAGATTGGAATTGAGGATCGAAGAACATGTTTTTTGGTAGGATTGTGAATTATTTTATTTTGTGAAAGCATGCAGGGTTGAAGAATATATCCTTGAATATTTTATATGAAGGATTTGATATCGTATGGACTTATTTCAGTGTTCATAATGATGCTTTATAGATAAGCCAAATAGGTATTTATTTTAGATTTTATTTTTGTTAAAAGATATAGGTTTAATTGGTAGATGTTTTTAATAAACAAGCCAAATAAATGGAGCAATGAATAATAAAAAATAAAAAATTAACATATCAAAGAGAGTTAAGCATCGTTCGGCCCGATTCGATTCGTATACCGCCCAATTTGAGAAGTGAGACCGATCCTTGTTGGCGTTGGTTGTATTTTCAGCGAACCGCGGGCCACCTTTTTTCCTGAACGGCGTTAAGAATTTGGGGAGGCATATAATTGAGTGTTGTTGCGTAGATCAAGGCAAGTAAGAGAAAGCGAGAGCTAACCAATCACAGAAAGGTTTCTCGGATGAGTGTTTTTGATATGGACGCTATACATGCGTGTGTGAACCGGAATCCACGAGGCCTCTCCGTGATTGCTGACGCAGGAACGCTGTGACGGGACCTTGAGACGTATATGGGACTAATATCATGTACAGTTGATGTGGCCAAAGTAAAAAACCCTGTAGAAGAAAAATCGAACCTACGCAGGGTTATTTTTTAGCCAAAAGTTAGAAAGGGAATAAAAAGCCAATGCAAAAGGTAATGGATTGTATCGGCGTGGATGCCCAAGGTTGCAGACTCCTCGGAGTATCAGCTGCAGTGTTTTTATCTTATTTTTGGTATATGATAAGGTCGTAGTTCAGGAACAAATCTGACCACACACACCGAGTGCCGAATATTCAAATAGGAATTCCAACAGAGTTGATTGATTTTAAATCTCAATTTCATTCATACAGCTCGCAAGGACCGGCATAAACTAAACCCCCCCCAGGCCCCGGGGAAACGGTATGTAACGTACTTTCCCGTTAATTCGACCTCTCCCTCGCTCTCCGCCGTCACAAACTGATACGAAATTAACCATGAACAACTGCCCACTAAAACTAACAAATTACTGCAGCACATCAAATGTTGACAAGCCATGTAAAATCCCCAGGAGAGCACCCATACGACCTGCGCTTTTGTCGTCACATCATCCTGCCCAACCAAAGTTTCGCGCCACCAAAGCGACGGTCGGTTTTTCTTACACCCAGAAATCGAAGATTCCCGTTACAGGCGCAGCAGCAGTCGGCGAATCTGTGGAACCGAAGTGTATCGCGGATGTTGAATTCAGGACATTCGGAGGCTGCAAACTCGGCATAGGCAGATACCCTGATTTTGTGTACGACGCCGCGGGTGGTATTGGGATCGGAAATGGCGAGGTAGTGAATGCAGATGATGGGGATATCTCGGTCTGTTTTGATCTCGAACAGCTTTATATTCCAGCAATGGCTCGTTCCACAGCTAAATTCTTGGGGATACCGTTGCCGCCCTTTCTGAAGATTGATATTGTCCCGGAATTCTTCCAAGGAAACATCAATAGGGTGTCTGGCAAGGTAATTGATTTTTTGTATATGGTTCGTTCTACGGTATTATTATTATTATTGTTTTACAACTCCTTTTGCCTGCTTGATATGAAATGATAATATATCCTTGTTATTTGCATGACACCGTGTTATTAGGGTGTCACCTCTTTGGACCGGTTCTCTATTCTCTTATTTCCGTAAGGGTTTTGGACTTCCGATTCAATGTATTATGATTATGATTAGTACTGTGCGTTGGATTTTGACGGCTTAACACTACAGTTTTAGTATTTTGCTCGATGATTTTGGGACCCACATTTTTACCATCCACCATTGATATGTTGCCAGTATTGTGCTACACTAGCACAAAACTATGCTGCAGCATGAACGTTTATTTCAGGATAATATGCTAATTGGGTAATTACTTTTAATTGTAGCTTTTCAGGAATTTTGTACGTTAATTGCACTTTCATTTGAACTTTGTTTGGTTCGATTATTTCGAGCTTAAAAAAGCTAACCATAACAGTTTTTCTAAACCAAGTTTCGGTCTTTTAAGCTTAATCGATGACTTTATAGGGAACTGTTTGAATCATATGTCTCTGGTAGTTAGCTACTTTATTGGCGGACGCTTATTCCTACTCGTCGAGACGACGTTGGGATTCCAGTCATAATATGCTAATTGGGTAATTGCTTTTGATGGCAGGTGGAACTCGAGTTCAGGGCAAAGTTCCTTTTCTCTGTAGGCACCATCTACAATGCCCCGCCGTTAATGGTGGCGACAACACTGACATCCGAGGAATCGGAAGGAAAGACGAGAAGCGGAAGAGGGAAGAGGCTGGATAATAAAAGCGGGGAGTGCAGGCTCGTTGGGGTGGCGACGGTGGATCCTACTGACGATCTGTTCATGAACGCCTTCCTCGGTCTTCCAACAGAATGCCTTGCCGACTTGAACGCTGCCATCTCGTTCTCTGAACCTTGTTAGGAGTTCGAGACATGTCATGTTTGTAACTATCATTTAGATGCCGAGCTTGGTTACAAACATAACAAATCCTCTGCTAACATTCCCATGTGCGCACCTAAGAGTTATGAATAGCAATTCGCAACTCGGACAGCTGGAGGTGAAGGAAAATTTTGGTTCACGGACCAATCGATTGTCACATGCCTAGACGCACTACCGACGGTCGCGATGGGCAACAAGTAACGCGCGATCTTATGGTAAAAAAATGACAATCGTTTTAAGTTTCGGCATCACAGTGCAGTCGCTCGTGGACCTGGCATCGTTTCTGGCCTAACCTCCCTTTTGTCGGTCCGTATGCATAAAAACAAGGACTTGGCGGAGATGACATCGACAATTGCTTGTAAAGTTGAATTCCACGTTTCAATCGACAAGTAAATCTCGGTATCCTTTGCGTCTACTCTTTTATATTCGTACTAGTCGCTGAGCTTTAAACCAAACCGACCAGCTTTCTACCCGCCCTCCATTCTAGCTACTTCCTTTAGAGCGGCCACGAAACCCACGCACTTCGTACCTTTCTTCATTCGATTGAGCTAATTAATACCCTCAAACCAAGGCTTCCACGCCTCATACAC
The DNA here is from genome assembly GCA_030549775.1 of Tamarix chinensis. Classification (NCBI taxonomy): domain Eukaryota; kingdom Viridiplantae; phylum Streptophyta; class Magnoliopsida; order Caryophyllales; family Tamaricaceae; genus Tamarix; species Tamarix chinensis. Next base: position 64,173,556 of record CM060176.1, on the reverse strand, counting down.
CCTGTGTCCGTGCGATCCCTATATTGGCTGCAATCATATTAGAAGGGAATCCAAAGTGTTTCTACTTGCCCGCGATTACCGTCGCCCGTACCTTGCATCAGATGGCCTATCATTTGAATGCATCGCTTCCTCCCACTCTCAGAAGAACCCCAGCATGCAAAGTTCCGAGCCTATCGCGGCCGTCGTCGTGGTCTTCGTCTACTACCTGGAAAATTACTGACGGTCGGAAACTGAACCGGCGCGGGTCACGCTGCAAAGGAAACAGAAACCCTTCCGTGTTTGCGGTCCTGACGCCTGAAGCTGAAAAACAAGAAACAGATACTTACATCATTCGTCTGAATACATTGGGTGACTGTAAGCTCGGCATTTCTGGTCATATCTTTGAATACAACGGTCAAGGAGGGCAAGGGATCGGCAGATGTACGAAGGTTAAATGTGATAGATTGAAGGAGGAGAATATTTCAGCGAGTTTTCATCCCAAAACGATGCGCATCCCGTCAATCAGCGGAGCAACAACCAACTTCCACGGCTTTCCATTCCCACCTTTTTTACGGGTTGATATTGTTCCGCAAAGTCTTGAGGGAACTATTAATGAAAGAACCGGAAAGGTATAAGACATTTCTACAATATCCTCCTCTATATGTATCATGAATAGATTATTCCTAGTAAACTCGACCATGCAAAAAGCTACCATGAACCATTTAAAAATCGATGATGCTATCTCTACAGCTAAAATTAAAAGAAAAAAATAAAATAAAAATTCGGTCATAACTTTTAATTTTAGAACAATTTTGTTTATTTTTTTTTAGCGTCAAAACGTAACGAATAGTAAAAAAAGGAGGGGATGGGAGAAAGAAATATACATCCTACAGACAGTGGCAGACAAGTTGCTGGTTGTAAAAAAAAATTGTAAAACTTCGGTCATAACCGTAGCATTGCCATTTAATAATAATAATAATAAAAGAGTCACACCATCCAATGTTCTATTGAAGCAAAACGTAGTTCACAATATGATTAATATGCAAAATAACCATCTCTGTTTTCTCATATGCTTAGAAACTCAGTATTGTTATACCTATCTGCCCAGGTTGATTTCAAGCTCAGAGCCAACTACATTTTTTCTGTTGGGAATGACTACAAGACTCCTCCACTTCCCGTGAACACCTCTTTGACATCCGAGGAGTCAAATGGCACCGTGATTCGACGCATGAGGGGAAAAAGAGTGACTCGAGATGGAAAGTGCAGGCTGGTTGGCGTTACAAGGGTTGGTCGTACTGATAACCCCTATATCAATTCTCTTCTCAATCTTCCCATCGAATGTTTCATCGACTTAAATGTTATGATATCCTTCTTCTAGTCTGTACATAAGCTCATTGTGAACTGCTTTAACTATTGTTATGGATCTAGGCCTTCGGCCTTAGCCTTGCTTTGGTAAGGCTTGCATGCCTCCTATGTATCTTATCGCTAATTGATGCATATTACTAAACAAATTAGGTTATGCTAACTATTGATGATAGAATCGGGTGAGATTCCAATAAAAAATAATAATAAAGAGAGATGAGAAGTAGGATGAAGATACTTAATTTGGAGGGTAAAACAAGACTATGCTGTAAGTCTTGAGTGGCTGTATACTTTCAAATAAATAAATAAATGCCAAAGGGTAGTGTAGCTCATTGCTTTGGCCCTTTACTCCTATATAGAGAGTATTAGCCCTTGAGTATTAGGCTTTAGAAAACTCCTATATAGAGGGATAACTTGGTTACATTCTAAATACAAATTAAACTATGGTTGTAAAACTAACCAAACACAATAACCTATAGGGCTGAAATTTCAAACCACCTTCTGACCCACCATCACAAAATAGCTAAAGAACTAGCGTTACAATCTATAACTTTAGAAAAGTTTAACAATACACACTAACAATGTTTAACTAAAAGAAGAAAATAACAAGTTGATTGAGTGACCAATTGGTGGCTAGTTTTGAGGTATGAAAAGAGGGTTGTTTCCTCCATAATTAAGCTTAGTTTAGGGCCTTAAAAACCCCATAATACTCTTCCCGAATTCCCTTCAAATCAAGCCCCAAATTAGAGCCAAAACAGCCCCCAAAAATCTATACCATATCAGCCGAGCACTATAGCAGTTGGAAGTTTTGGCTCTTCCAAGCCATATTAAAGCCAGTAAAGGGTGACGACTTGATGGCTTTTAACTTGGTGATGCATAGCCTGGATGGCTTCAAACAATCTAGCTTATTCATTAGTCTAAGTAAGAAGAGTTTTGAATTCTTCTAACTTAGGAGAATTAATAAGTTGATTGTTATTATTGTCATTTAAGGGGGTGCTCCTCCATCACTAATTACATAACCTAGATAAAATAATTGGCTATCATATAAATCTACAATATTACATATAGTAGATGATGTAAGGGCATCTCCATCTCATTTTTCTATGATTGAAGGTCAAGAGTTAGTATATTTAGAGATGGTCCCAATTTTTCTTCAAAATCTTGAAACCCTTCATGATAAACTTAATGCTACTAGTATTTTATGAAGTGATTCTTGTAGTTATTTTATATGTTTGTAAGAAGAATAATTTACCAAATACATCTAGTGTAACACCCCGAGTCGATATAACCACGCGGGAGCTACCTTGGAGCATTTTCGGATTGATCAGCAACATGCTTTGTCCTCACTCACGCACTTCTTGAGAAAATTTATGAAAATTCCTAGAAGGTCACCCATCCTAAAATTTCTCCACAGCCAACACGCTTAACTGTGGAGTTCTTAGGATGGAATCACCAAAAGGATGGTATACCATGTTGATATAAGTAGTCAGATCAATTATTATAACACTCCACTTAAATTGGGGTATTACATCTAGTGTACAGGATAATGATAATACAAGGGTTATAAAGTTGCATAGAAGATAAAGCTACAAGACATAAACCTTGATTACATTATTATTACATGTATTATATAATTAGGATTTTTTTTAGCTTTGATATTTTATGTAAACTTTGTAATGTCTTGTAACTTATAATTATTGATCATTATATGCATAGTATAGGCTTGTAATGCATTAGTTTAGCTCTTTATTTTAACTAAGTAATCTACCTAGGTCAATTGGGTTTGGCTTGGTTAGTGATGAGGAACTAAGGCTTACATGAGTATATGTATGCATGTAATGTTAGCTTGTACATCCTTAACAAATCAAGTGAAATCAATTTCAAGAATTTTTGAAATTCTTCCTTCCTCTTCAAGTGAGTATTCTCAATAGTTTGGTTATTAATATCCTAGATAAAACTTTGTAATTTCTCTTTAGAATTGAGTTGATCTTGGTGAAGATCCATCTCAAAGATGTGGATCATAGCTGAAGATCACTTCCTCAATAAAGCATTACAACATTTTCCAAGCATCAATTCTCCTCTAAAAATTCAAATCAAAGATCTTGCATTGTGAAGGATAATTCCTCTATTATCTTCTATGCCAGTATACTTAGTGTACTAATTCCCTAGATGAACAAACCTGGTATTACAATAAGAACTCTCAAGTTAAGGAATTAACAATAATTGCCAATTTTCCGCTCACAAGGCTTAATCATGATCCTTATCCCCCATTTCACTCATCCATTCTCCATTAACTTCAAATCCAAGCACTCATCCTTCTAATCCTACTTATGGGATACAAATGGAAGAATATGAAAAGTGGACTTAAATAAGGTTTACCATACTCGATAATCTAGGTTAGTCATAGGGTCTGAGTCCCAGACTCATAACTATCATATTCTCTATACTTCTTTAATAATACAATTAGGAGAATACAAAAAAAGGGTTAAACAATTAACTATATTGTCAATCTCTATACTATACAACATATTGCATGATTCTATATCATCATTTTAACAACACAAAAAGAAGCTAAGAAAAATTTGTGTTTTATTCTTCCTCTTTTTCAAATGAATTTTCATTAGTATTTAAGTAATATTATACCAACATTAGATTCTTATTTCACAATTTTAATAGTAATATTTGACCAAACAGAAATTAATATTTTTATAATCCCCATCATTTTTTAAAGTGTTGAATGTGGAAATATGAAAATTTTGGCACGTCATTTTTATTTGGTTTGAGGTGAAGTTGGATTTGAAAAGAGGTTGGAAAATTATATCTAATGAGTTTTTTAGGTGAACTGATCAACGAGTTCCATAAAACCAATTGAATGTTTCATCATTTCAGTAAAATAAGTTTTATTCAACTAAATCGATTGACTTGCTGGGGAACCAATTGACTGCTATCTAGAATAGTCGATTGGTAACATAAACCGATTAATTGGTTTATCGAGGTAGGCATATTTTTAAAATTTAATTTTTTGGTAAAATATCATATACTAAAATGGAACTTTGTTAACCCATGGTGAATTATTCCTAAGAGATTCTTAACCTTTTTTATGATGCATTTGGTCTAAAAATACTACCCCAAGTCGATTTGAGTAGTGAAATGAGAGAATTGAGGGGAGGGGGAGATGACCTTAGCTTTGTCTTCTTCCACCCCTATCCTTTGTATACTTTGAGATTATTACTTCAATTTTAGACTCAATTATACTCAAGTAAGATATTCCTTCCATGCTAACCTTCCATTAACCCTCTCGTGTATCGCATTTTTGGACCAATTAACCTACACTCCTCTAGAATTACCATTTGAGCTCTGGAGGATAGGTTAGCATCTCTTGGACAAAATATTTTTGTTTAAATCAAATTCAAATTGTGAGAATTAGGGTTTTAATTTTTTCTATATCACACTATGATTTGTATCAATTAGTTGGCTATAAATGGCCCTAATTACCCCTTTTATTCACCTTTCTCTCAACCACCGAGAATCACCTTTTTCCTCTGCACTTCGAACCTTACATTAGAATCCTTTCACTCTTCTAATCCTTTCATCATCTCCCTCTTATTTTAATTATTAAGCAAGAAAATATTAGATTTAGGAAAAATGTTGATTGGTCCAGCTGAGTATCCTGTATTTTTCCTTTAGGTGTGGTATGTTCATTGTTTTCTTTCTATTTTAAGTTCAAAATTTTAAAAGTTATGCATGAATTTCTGAGTTAAAACATGTTAATTTTTAAGGTTTTCAAATTTGATGATTTCACATGTTGAGATTTCTTGTTTAAGGGAAAGTTTTGCGTACATCAAGTAAGTTATTCTTACTTCTAAAATTGATTATGAAAAATCTTGCAAGATATCAAGGTTTTTGAGTTAATATTACATGTTAGCATGAATATGTAGCTTACATAATTAGATTTATATGGTTATATTATACCTTTTGAGCTAAAAGTATGAATCATAAGAAATGATGGATTATGATGGTTACTGTTGAGATGTGCTATTAAAGAAAGCCCAAAATGTGTTACGTGATGTTAGAACATGTTCCAAGGTTTTATGATAAAGATTTATAAGCATGGTGTTAATGAAAATGATTGTTTAGTATTCTTGTAGTAAAAAATGATCAACTGGTTAGGTTAAACCGAGCAACTGGTTCCTAAAATAGTCAGCTAGTTGACCCAACCCATCAACTAGTAGGGCTGTAGAGACCTTGGTCTTTCTCTCTATTAAATCCATTAATTGGTTGGATAGAACCTATCTATTAGTATATGAAAAGTAGGATAGTTTGCCAAAATATATTGATTAATTGGACAAAAAACATGGTTTGGTGAACTGATTGACAGGTTGTCCTAAACTAATCGACTAGTTGGTGTAACTGGTTAACTAGTTGGAATAGACCGATCGAATGGTTCAACTAATTTGTGTGAGTTGTTTCCTTTTGGTTTGGCTATGCTTTAAGGCTATATATGCGATTGTTATATGATTATTAAGGGATAAAATACATATATTATCATGGATTAATGACCTAATGAATGGATTACATGAACCATAATTTAATGCATACACTACCTCGGGGAGGGGTTTTAATAACAATTATTTTATAGTTTTAATAACGGTTTTCAACCGTTATTAAACCTCCTATTATTAAATCTTAATAACGGTTCAAAACCGTCATAAAAAATATACAAAAATCCTCGAATATGTGCTTAAACTTCAAATTTAATAACAATTCTTCTAGTAAAACCGTTGTTAAAAATAAGGTTTCAATAACGGTTTTCTAGTAAAAAGCATTGTGGAAAACTAGGTTTTAATAACGTTTATTACAAAAACCGTTGTTAAAACATAATCGAATAAGGGTTTCAATCATTGATTATGCATAGTTTTTATAATGGTTCTTAATAAAAACTGTTATTAAAACTTATGTTTTCATAATGGTTTTTATCAGAGTTGTTATTAAAATCTATGTTTTAATAATGGTTTTCATAAGAACCGTTATTCTATCATCCAATTAGGTTTCGGTGATTGAAAATGCATTTATTAAACCCTAATACGTAATAAATGAGCATAAATTTGAGATAAAATACGTAGTTTTAATAACGGTTCTTAATACGGATTGTTATTAAAACTATAGTTTTTTTTAATGTTTTTGCTGTTTTATTCCTGCCCACATACAGAGTTATGTTCAAATAATTACCAAATCTACATTGTACAACAACATCAATTCATAGGAAATCTTCAATCACACCATAATTTTGATAAATCTCTAATTGGTATGCATGTCTTAATACACCGGACATACTCAAGAATCAAAATTATTAGGCATACCACAACTTTGTAGCTCTACATCCCAAAGTAAAAAATTTCATTAATCTAGCCTAGAAGACCGAAATACGTAGAAAAAGTACAAACCTAAACATGCATGTAGAATATATATAGATCCCTACCTAATACCGAATAAATAAGTCCACGTGCTTGGCTCATTGATCTCTAACTTCATTAATTTCATCAACATTATATTGCTGGCCTCATGCATATTCATCGATGAAAAACTACAATGCCCAAGTTTTGATTAATACACAGTTAGCACTTAGGTCAAGTACAAAATATATATGTCATGATTCATTAATGGAAAAATATCGAAAAGCAAACATACATAGCTTGGATCTATGTTACCGATCTGTTTTGGACTATCAAACCCATTACTCTATATATATAATATCCACAATTGTCGTTGTTTTGCTATTGTGGATACTGTCAAATGAATTTAGTTAGCTCTCTAACTATTAGATATTAATTTGAATTAAAATAAAATACAAAATAGTTTTCTTCCTACTTACCATGACAGGCTCATATTGAAGATTCTTTAGATCTCAAACACCATTCCCACCTCTCCTTTGATATGCCATACGTAGTGCCCTAATAAATAGAGTTCGATATAAAATATTATAAGTATATATACCTCGAATAATGAAATTAGAATATATGTATAAATAAGATATTGAATTCAAAAGTGAAAATTACACTAACATGTCGATGAATTCCTTCCCACCAAGATGAGTGACTTCAAAAGGCACGTCATACGTTCGAAGGGAATCAAACACATAGACTAATGCAGAAGCATACATTGAACATAATGATTGTCATATTCATTATAATCCTCAAGGTAAGGAAGATAATTTAGATTTCTTAATGTTGGAGCCTATCATGTCAAATATTCTTGATAATTCTAATATGCTTGACATTATAAACCATTCAAGTTATTCTTGTGGGTATGTTACATATTTGCAAGAAAATGAGATTCATACACATTGATAAGTACAAGTATTCTAAGGAATGCAAGGCTATGCCATAAATGGGATGATACATTACAACAAGAGATAAAGTAATGATATTTATTATTTTTATAAACTTGTTGTAAACCCTAACCCTAAGTATATTTTATGTAACTTAGGGCATGACTATAACTTCATGTATGTATCTTAGTCAGTTGTATAGCTTTGTAATATTAATCTTTAGTATCATTTAACCAATGATATTATTCTTTGGATTAAGGTTAATATGGGATTAATTTAACCATGAATAGTAGGCTGAATTAAGAAAGAAAAACTCGATTGGTTTAAGCTAGCTCACCACCGAGTCTCCCTTTTCTTATATATACCTTTAATGCATATGGTTTGTGGCATCTTTGATGAGAATTTTTTTATCAAACCTTAATCAAGAGAGATAAATTCTAATCATACCTTTTTGTTCTACATTGAGCAAGGAAAATCCGGGATTAATCCTTCCTCAATACTATCTTCAATTCGACACATTTGAACACCTTCAAATCTACCGAAACACCTTCATCTTCTAACATCAAGTTCTTCGTCTATAATTCAGAAATTCACTTCATTATTTTTTCATTAGATCGTGGTTTAAATCTTCTAATACAAATTTTTATCCAACCTTCCATTAATTTTATAAAAACCACACCATTTTTGGTATCAATGCTTCATTTGTTCGAAGCTGATACAACTAGTGATTTCTGTCGACCTGAAATCGTGCTGTGTTCTTTCATCAAGAAATCCATAAATACTCCACCATTTATTTTAATTATTGATTATTGATGAAATTATTTAAGTTTTATTGAATTTTGTTCTCGAAGTTCTTGCAATTTTGCAAGGATCTTGTTGCATTTTTCCCTCAACTTTCCACATAAAATACCAACAGAGTTCGAAATTCCAGCATCACCTGTTTGGTTCATCTGTTTGCAACGATCGTGTGTGCCTCTCCAGAACTTGATTTCTATTGTATTATACTATCTATTAGTGTGTGATCAATTTTATTACAACCCCTTTCAACTTCTATTCATGAAAGCAAGCAGAAAAGCCTCAAAGTGTTCAACATCCCTAGATAGTTCTCAATAGCCGAGACTGACTTGGCACTTGTAGGCCATGCATTCAACTCGTATCTCATCAATTTCTCTCAATAAAATAGTCCATTATCTACCTCTGGATCTCCTATACATTTTATATGAAGACATCAACACCAATATCCCACTGTCAGACAAGCTATTGTTGAAAACACATAAACATGTTCTATGATTTTATGTGAAGCAATTTCACACCTATTATTGCTAACCTTTCATTGTTTGTGTGTACCTGTGTGTAGTGCCTATACTTGGGGATTAAATATCTCATTTGTGCCTAGATAAATACTATAGTTCATGTTTGATAATATTTTTAGAATTAGCAATTGGTGTTTGCTTTGTTTGGTTGTAGGCAAAACACATCCAACACCTACACTTGAGGAAGATATATAGTAAGCATCATGAAGGGTTGTGTGTCAACCTTCACCATGGCTAGTGAAGAGGTGCGTGCCCTGGTAGAGTCCATCAAAATCCTCACCACATGCATGGATGCTCAACTACAGACTCAAAACACACTTCAACATCAAATCCAATGTGTAGAAGCAAAGTTGGCCAACCAAGAGAAGTATAAACCATGGCAACCTCGAATGGAAATCACACATGATAGCATGGAGGGGAGAATGAAGCCAATTTACCATGCCAAGTATGGACATGGAACTTTCAATATTTCTAATCATGAAGATGGAGAAGACGAGGCTAATTATTTTAGCTCAAGCAACCAAAGAAGAGCACCTACATTCCATGTAAGCAATCCACACATGAAGATCAAGGTATTAAACTTAACCTTCCTAAATTTTATGGTGATTTTAATGTGGAATCCTTTCTTGAATGGTTGCATGAGATTGAGACTATTTTTGAGTTTATAGAATATAATGATGATAAAAAGTGCAAATTAGCTACTCTAAAGTTCAAAAATTTTGCTCGAATTTGGTATGATAACTTTAAGTGAACTAGAGAAAGACAACAGAATTATAAAATCAAATCTTGGAGAAAAATTAAAAAGCATTTAAGAAAGAATTTGTGCTTAGAGAGTATGAATAAGATATGTATGTTAAAATTACTACTCTAAGGCAAGGCTTATTTTTGTAGAAGAATACACTCGAGAGTTTGAGAGACTAGCCCTTATTTGCGATGTTCATGAAAGATAATAACAAAAATGTGCTAGATACTTAGGTGGCTTGAATAACTTAATAAGAGACAAGGTTGATATGTACTCTTAATACTCTCTTGATTACTTGATAAAATTGGCTATGAAAATTGAAAGACAAACCAAAACAACAAAAGCCTATGTTAAGTCTAATGCTTCTACTTTGACAAACCCTATTCTAACACCTTTACCCCTAAATTGACATTTTCATATGATAAAAGGAATTAAAAAGATGATATAGGTAACAATAAGATGGTTGAAATGGCAAATAAACAATGTTTCAAATGTAAAGGATATGGACATTTTGCTAGAGATTGTCCTAACCAAGGAGCCTTAACCCTATATGAAATAAAAAACATGGAACCATGTAGTGATGATAAATTAGAAGTTGAATCCCCTAATGAAATATTAACTATGGAAGAAGAAGGAGGAGAACCATGCTTTGTAATTCAAAGAGTCTTGCAAATAGAACCTAATATTACACCTACTAAAAGAGAAATGATTTTTAAAACTAAGTGTAAAATAGGTGACATGGTTTGTAGACTCTTAATTGATAGTGGTTCATGTACTAATGTTGCTAGTGAGTTAATGGTTAAGAAACTTGTTTTGGAAAATACTAATCATACTAAACCCTATTCTTTATAATGGCTAAATAAGGATAAAGGAGCTAAAGTAAACAAAAGAGATTTAATCACATTTTCTATTAGAGACTATCATGATGAAGTTCTATGTGATGTTTTACCTATGGATGCTCATGGATTACTTTTGGGTAGACCATGGCAATTTGATAGAAAAGAAACTCATGATGCGGTAACTAATGAATATGTGGTGAAAAAGAAAAAACAATTATATAGGCTCACACCTTCTTTATATGACCATATGTCCTTGAGTGATGATAAAAAGAGATTATTTTTACATAAAAAGGCTATAGAAAAATGTATAAAAGAAGAAGGAATTTGTTATACTTTAGTCTTTAAGGATTCTAAACCTGAAAAATAGCAACTTAGATATCCTACTTTGATTAATTTGATTGATGAGTTTAATTATGTATTTCTTGATGACCTACCCCTTGGATTACCACCTAAAAGAGGTATAGAACATGCTATTGATCTTGCTCTTAGTATGCCTATTCCTAATAAACCGGCTTATAGATATAACAAAAAAGAAGCTAAGGAATTACAAAAAGAAATACAAGAACTTATAGATAAAGGATTTGTGAATGAAAATATGAGTTTTTGTATAATCCTTTTAAATACTGCTTATGAACTTGAAATTCCAGATTATTATGGAGAAATTTCAAGAAATTTTAATGTTGGTGATTTGTCTCCTTATTATTCTGATGAAAATTTGAGGGGAAATTCTTCTCAACTTAGGGAGTATGATGCAATAAAAAACATTGAAAATAATGATTGTCATATTAATTATGATCCTCAAGGTAAGGAAGATGATTTACCTTTCTTAATGTTGGAGCCTATCATGTTAAGTATTCTTGATAATTCTAATATGCTTGACATTAAAAACCATTCAAGTTATTCGTGTAGGTATGTTACATATTTGCTAGAAGATGAGGTTCATACACATTGATGTGTACAAGTATTCTAAGGCATGCAAGGCTATGACATACATGGGATAATACATTACAACAAGAGATAAATTAATGATATTTATTATTTGTATAAACTTGTTGTAAACCCTAACCCTAAGTATATTTTATGTAAGTTAGGGTATGGCTATAATTTTATGTATGTATCTTAGTCAATTGTATAGCTTTGTAATATTAATTATTAGTATCATTTAACCAATTATATTGTACTTTGTATTAAGGTTAATATGGGATTAATTCAACCATGATTAGTGGGCTGAATTAAGAAGGAAAAACTCAACTGGTTTAAGCTAGCTCACTACCGAGTCTCCTTTTTCCTATATACACCTTTTGTGCGCATGGTTTTTGGTAGCTTTCAATGTGATTTTTATTATCAAACTTTAAGAAAGAGAGCTAAAGTTTAACCCTACCTTTTGTGTCTACATTAAGCAAGGAAAATCCGGGATTAATCCTTCCTCAATACTATTTTCAAGTCGACACATTTGAACACCTTCAAATCTGTCGAAACACCTTCATCTTGTAACATCAAGTTCTTCATCTATAATCCACCAATTCACGTCATTCTTTTTGCATTAGATCATGGGTTAAAGCTTCTAATACAAATTTAAATCAAACCTTCTATTACTTTGATAAAAATTACACCATAGACTTTATTAAGGTCAGGTCGGATGGCGTATAAAACTCAATGTTCAGTTGCGAGGTAAGGAAGGAGATAGAGCTTGTTATGTCCCTCATTCAAAATGCGATCTGCTAAATAGTTTATGTGCCTATACTCTCTTATTGTACTACTGTCAGCTATTTATTATGGGCACACAAACACAATAGAGGATAATATGCCATCCATCGCAGCGTGGCTAGTTACCAACCTATAGACGACAATAACAGTGCATATTTGTTAATAACTAATAACTCATATAAGAGGTTATAAAAATTCTAATTGTACAAGAGTACTAAAATCTCAAATATGAAATAATGCTTACCTGACATAGACGACAACACTAGTGGTTGACGTCCATTCCTGATTATAAATGTCACTTATGTCAACCGTCGATACCATGTAAGTAGCATCGTCCCACCCAACATACTCAAGACGACAATCAATAAAAATATAATTTTTCCTAAGGTAGTTTTGGGCATAGAAATACAATAAAGCTATTGCTGGTGGAGTTTGGCTTTTCTTTGAAGAAGGAATATTTTGTAGGGCAACTGATTTTTTAGATTTATCTCTCTTTTCTTCAGTAGCGCCCTCTTTTGTGTTGCTTATTCTTCTAGTACCTCTCTTGTTTTTACTAGGAGGAGTATTATTTTTTTTATTCCTTAATTTATAATAATAATAAAAATATATGTATTGAGCATATATATATATATATATAAGGTATAAATTTTGTAACTACTAAACAAGGTCTAATGAAGATGTCGAATGTCAATACCTCTTTAGTTGTGAGACGTATCTGATTTGCAGGCCAAGGCACAAAGCTTCAATGAGCTTCTAGCACTGTGGCTACCTCATCACCCTCTTTATAACAAGGTATGAGCACACTACCAATGATTGGAGTGTCTATACTCATTGGCCTTGTATTTAGGGCTAAGTTATACCCATGGACTGTTTGCATTTAGGTACTGTGACTAATGCAAACCCTTCCTTTCGCCAATAGAGTTGAAAGGTCATTCTTTAAAAAGTCACATTTATGCAAATCTTAAAGGAAAATATTACATATTATTAATTATTTATTAAACCGAATAAATTTAATAACAATTCATGAGGAAGAGTAGAAAGACGTGCATCATCTTCACAACTATCTCTAATGCTATTTACATTAGATATGTGAAGCTAATCATGGTTGACTGAATCAGATGGCTTATACCCTTGAGATTTAATAAATGAGAACTCTTGCTCCATTTTTGCCATCAGTTCAAATGCCACATTCAATTTTTGGGTGAGGATGGCAACTTGCTCATTAGTGCTATAAGAACCAGGAGATCGACCACATATGCTCATTCTCGTAACACCTAATCAAAGAACCCAATGTCTTCTAGGGTGTTCTACTATTTCTATAGCCTGGGACACAATGCTATATTAGTTTACCCCCTCCTCAGCATGTGACGTTTAAAGTTCATCCTATAATATATATAATATATGTAAATTTAGCTTCTAGGAATAAGCATAATATAATAGTTTTCTAAAAGAAAACCAAGTAGGGTTGTAGATATCTACAAACTTACAATTTTTTTGGCTGCAACATCTACATCTTCATTAATATATCCATCTCTTGTTGCTCTAGCCTTCTTCCATAATGTACCAATATTAATGGAGGAGGTACATGGGTCCAAGTCTTGGGTAGTAGCTATAAATCAAAAAATATTCTTAATTAAGAATATTATTATAAAATTCGACATTTACATGTAAATAGATAAATTAAAAAATGTATATCAACTCCTCTTCAAGGCATGCATAACCTTTGCAAGCCATATTATGGTAATACTTATTCTGCTTTACAATTTCTTTATTTTTGGCACTTTTTCCTATGTGACAAGCCAAAATATAGTCACATGGTTATTTTAATATTAAGCATAATACTAGGATCAATACAAAAAGTTTAATTTTTATCTAACAAATACCTTAAAATCCCCCATAAGACGATATGCAATAAATTGGTTCCAACTTTCTTGATCAATCAAACCGTATCATTTGGGTGGGATCTTCCGTAGAGAACCATCCCTCTTTCTATACATTTTCTTACAAGCTAAATATGACCTAGATGTTCTTAGACACTCCCCACAATTTCTAAGAAGAAATTTCTTCCTACTCTCTAGGACATTAAACACTCTCTATAAAATAAGACATATAGATATATACTGATGACAATGTATTAAAATTAATAACATTGACATACAAAAATGATTACATAAAATAATATATTTATTGTGATTTTCTACCAAATATTCTCCTTATGACACTTTAGAACCTACTTTCAATTATTATAGGATATAGGAACACAATTATGGGTCACAAGTGAGAATATGTCTATGTAAGGGCCAATGGGAAGATTATAAGTATTCCATCCCTACTCGACTAATTCTCCTTTATTCCTCATGTCTATGATGATTCTCATAATCGTAGGTCCTATTTTCCCTTCTTCATCACGTTTTTATCAATGTTTTTATTGGCCATATCTCTACATAAAAAAAATATGTTAGAATGTTATGTATTGAGCATAATGTACCATTATATTATCAATATGAATCATAATTAGAAAGAATTAATCTCAAATGTATCATGTTATTCTATATATATATATATATATATATATAAATCATGCTAACACGTTTCCAAAAAGATGTTAATACTCAATGAAACTACTCATACTTATAAAGAGTTCATATATATATATAAAGACATATATATACATGCATACGTAGCAAATCATTGTACAATGGTTCAAATTATAAAAGATATACATACTATGGGATTTAAGCAATAGTATCACTATATACATCAAAAGGTTGCTACATCCCAAAGACCTAAAAAACAAAAACTCATATTCCTAAAACTAAATCCCCCGGTAGCCTCGTCGAGCCTAACTAAAAACTATAACTCTGAAAGTCCACTCATCACGATATATCATCTGATCCCTGACATCATCACAAAAGAGTCTACTCATGGATACTCTAGGGTAACTGGGGTGGATACTTGGTGGAAATCTATGACAAAACCTCCACTCATCATTAATGACCATTAGCTTTCTCGATATCCTAGCATACTCTCTAGCAAACACCTCACCCTCAATAAATCTCGGGTGCAGTGCATCAGTGTGGTAGACAAACCACTATAAAAAAAAGTAGACGTAGCTAATGCCCATTGCTCTATCTGAGTAGGGTCAATAGAAGGCGATATGATATGAAATGGAATGGGTGATAGGATGAGCCACTCGTGTACAACTAACATAGCTTGTCATATAACCATATCACATGAGTTCGTAGATCTGTATGTGGCGCCATATGAAAATATGGTGGAGGGTATGTCATCTTACTACCTACAAATGAGAACCACTAAATCTTATCATCAAGGTTGTTCTCGAAAGGATCTAAATTACAGAATATGTAAACTGATATTCAACTAGCTAGACAAATCATAAATACATTCTACCAGATCTTAACCAACTATGTAAAGCTAAAAACATCAAACTATTTAAAATAAGAACATAATATTTAGTTATATATTTAAAAAACTAGCTAAACATCAAACTATCATCAAATCGTTCAAGTTACGCATAGTAAAATCAAGTAGATATTAATAAGATAATATACATATATATAGTAAAACATAGTTACCTGTAATTAAACCCTAATAAATCCTATATTATTATTATTATTATTAATATTATTATTATTATACACAATTATTCATGTCTATTTAATTTTTCACTTTTATATTTAGTATAATAAACCCTAACCCTAACCCTAACCCTAATTAACCCTAATAAATTCATAATAAAAACTAACCCTAAACCACATAAGATAATGATCCTAAATGTAGCTAACTATAATTAAACCCTAATAAATCCTATATTATTATTATTATTATTATTATTATATACAATTATTCCTCTATATTTAAATTTTTTACTTTTATATTTATTATAATAAATAATAAACCCTAACCCTAATTAACCGTAATAAATTATAATAAAAACTAACCTTAAACCTTATAAGATAATGGTCCTAAACCTAGCTAGCTATAATTAAACCTTAACAAATCCTATATTATTATTATTATTATTATTATTATTATTATTATTATTATTATTATTATTATTATTTTACAATTATTCATGTCTATTTAATTTTTCACTTTTATATTTAGTATAATAAACGATAAACCCTAACCCTAACCTTAATTAACCCTAATAAATTATAATAAAACCTAACCCTGAACCTCATAAAACCCTAATCCTAAACCTAGATAACTGTAATTGAACCCTAATATATAAATCCTATATTATTATTATTATTATTATTATTATTATTATTATTATTATACACAATTATTTTTCTCTATTTAATTATTCAATTTTATAAATTTCTTATTTTCTATATCTATTTAATCTTCATCAAATAACAATCATTAACTTATACATCTCAAATTAAAATTTTCATTTAATGATGTGCATATGTAAAATATATTTTTATTTCATTATATGACATTTCCTATATCATATAACTAGTGTCCTATACTTATTAATGAAAACGTATATATATATAGTTTTTACGAGTGACATTGTTAATAATTTGAAGTCTTTTATTTCTTTAGCTTCGAATATAATTCTACACTCTCATGCATATTAAGATAATAATAATAATAATAATATATAAGCCTTATATTTTAAGGTGGGATTTCTACCCTGCCTCTAATTAATTACCTACTATTCATTAACATAAATAAATAATAAAATAAATATCATATGTAATAATATTAAAATAATAGAGATGATACTAATATATTATTAATGGTTATAAAAATATAAATAAAAATACTAAAATACATAAGTGCGAAAGTTAATACAAAATTAGGGCCTAAGATTTTCTAAAATAATTAATAAAATGATAATAATAATTATTCTAATAATTATAATACTAATAATAAGAAGAAGAATGATAATAATCATATAATAATTCAATTAATAACTTAAATTTCAAAACTAACAATAAAATTATTTTATTACTACTCTCTACGCTGCAAGTAAAATTCTGCATATATTTTATATCAAATACTAATAATATCAATAGCAAGGAAATAATTATTATGTTCGAATAATTACTAATAAATAAATTGAAAATAGAATAATTTATAATAAATAGTAAATAATGACAAAGAAGGTCTAGGGTTTCACCTTGAGTCGGCGGGAATGGGCGGCACTGGCGGTGGTTCACGGCGGTGGCCGAAAAAATAATCTAAGAGGGACAAAGATGAAGAAAAAGAGAGAAGGAGCAGGGGGAAAATAAAATAAGATTATTGTTCGGTGGAGGAGGATTAGAGGGAGTTTTTGGGTGGTTTAGAGGGCAGTAAAAGTGGGGGAAGCGGCGGCAGATGGTGGCTTAAAGGTTGCGGGTTACAAATTTTTGCAAGGTGGGAAAGAAATTTTGCACGGCTATGGCAGCTCGTGCGAGAAGAATCGAAGGATGTGGAGAGCTCAAATAGCAAGAGGAAATTGTAGGGAAGAAATTGGGATAATGCGGTGGCGCTAAGGTTGGCTATCGGCGGCGGAAGATGCGTCTGAAGTCACAGTGATGGCAGCCCTCGCTTAGGGTTTTGGGTGAGAAAAAAATTCCAAAACTCCTACAATTAGGATATTTATTGATGGTAGATGGGATAATACGGTTTTTGGGGGTCGGCAGGAAGGTATTAGGTACGAGGATTTGGGTGGACGGTGGCAGTAATTGGTCAGCAAATCTTTGGGTTGCATCGAAGTTTCGCGAGGCTGGGGAGAGGAAACGGGTAAGAGATAACGAACGAGAGTTATACCAATTTATTCCTCGAGTCAAGGGGAATACAATGAGACAAGAAACAGCCGGTCAAAGTCTCTATATCCGGTGACGCCATTGATGGGTTCAGGAGCTGCAACCATGTCGACGGAGGAGAAAGGAGGAAGAATGAAGAGGAAGAGGAGGTGTACCGATCGCCCGGGGATAGAAAAGAAAAAGGGGAAGAACCGGGCTGGTCGGCGCGGTGAGGGGGTCATTAAATGGAACGACAAGTTTCGGGTGTAACACGGATGAAGCGTAGCGTGTTGGTAGGCGAAAGGAGGGCGGCGAGCGTTGGATGGGCCATGACAAAGAAAAGGAAGAGGTAAGGGAAACTAGGCCGCGAGCTGGCCTAGTTCAGCAAAAAGAAGAAAAAAGAAAAAAAAGAAAAGAAGAAAGAAAAAGAAAGAAAAAGAAGAAGGAAAAAGGAAAAGGGAAAAAGAGGAATAGTGGTTTGGCTTAATTAAATTAATTAGGACATTTGGGTTATTTAAAAATAATAATATTTAAATAAAATAATATTTAAATCCCTTTTTAGGCTAAATTAAGATTTTTAAAAGATTTTCCATAAATTCCATTTTATTTTGAAAAACACCCTAATATCTTCAATTATATTATTTATAAAATTATTATTAATTTGGATCTATTTCCTCCTTCGTTTTTAAATAAAATAATTTATTTAATTAGTTTCTAAAATAAAATCCTTAATTAGCTAAAATGCCCAAATTTCTCCTAATTAGAATAGTAATAAATTTCTTCTTAATTTGTCCTAATTATTTTCCTTAATTAAATATCCTTTTATTTTAATAAAAATAATTTATTTTATTACTTTTTATAATAAAACCTCATTTAAGTATGATATTTAAAATTAAAAATTTTTGGGGCATTTCATATTATATGTTTGGCTTTGATGCCAGTCCTTACTTGGGTATGTGATGGAATTACTAAGTACATGGATTTTATGCTATGCAAGTCTTATCATATATGGTGTTTCCCTATGTATTATTTCTGATGTCCATCATGATTTTCCTAAGTTCGTGTATATTATTATTTTATATTGTTTATATATTATGTGTTCTTTGAGGTTAATCAGTACCATAGTACTAAAGGGTTCCATTGTGGAACCCTACCTATTCAATGGGTAATGTCCCTTGTAGGACTATTATAGGTACTATTTAAATGAGTATCGGGTACGAGTATAAGGATTTTTTGGAAAAATATTAGGGTTTCTCTTCCACCTTTTTAATTCCTTGGTAAATGATCTTTATTCATGCAACCACTATTGGTTGACTTTTTTCTTGTAATGAATTTACTATGCTACTTTGATTTAAATAAAGTTTGAGTTCAAGCAAATTGTATTTTATTCTTTTAGCCTTAGCACTTGGTGTTGGAATAGTAGAAGGAAACCAGTCTGGTACTAAGTGTGGTAGTAATATCTCCAAACTTTATGATTTGTGCTTCCATGAAATTTTTAATAAAACAAAAAAATTAATTGTGAATTTTTGGGTGGTTACAATATAAGTTGTCCTCTACCATCATTTTATCTCATTTCTTCTACTCGATCTCCCATATGCTCCCCTCTACCTTCGTACCTTTAAACATCGTCACTGCTGTAACAAGGCTTCATCACCAGCCCAGCTCCCTCCCGATCTCTTTTCTATACCTATTAAGCCCCTTCCCTCCCCTTAATTTCCCTCCTTTTCCTATTCCCAGCTATGCAAAGTGGGTAGCTCGAGCTACCATTTTACACCAGCACCATCCTACACTACTACCACCACAAACTATACCTCCCTCTTTGCCTCCCTTCTAACATAAAATGAACTCCCTCACCACACTAACACCTTCACCACCTCTTCTTCCCTATCTTCCTCCCAAGTGCCTCCATAAGCACCACCACCACCACCCTCACCTTCCTTGTTTGTTCTTGTTGGATCTCCCCCCTTTACTTGTTTAGAGCATTTCACTTTAATAATCCATTATTACTATTACTAGTACTATTACTATTACTATTACTATTACTATTACTATTACTATTATTGTTATTGTTGTTCCTGTTGTTGTTTTTATTTCTTTGGTTAAGAAAATGAAGAAAAAATGAAAAAAGGAAGGAAATAAGTAAAATATCTACGTTCATGCTCTTATTATAGTTATCAAACCAATAATCCCCCGAGAGGAGGCGTAGGATCTCTTACTTCAAGATCAGATCCAATTAGGTAAGGATATAAGAATGGTAGTGTTTTGCTATGTGTCTTGGTTGTGTAATGAGTGTATTTGGGTATTATGTGTATATATTTATATGTGAACTAAGGGTGTGTGGTGTAGCTTGTCTCACAAGGTTCTAAGGTAATGGTATGTATAACTCTCATTACTTGTTTGGTATGTGTTGCTAAGTCTCATTATGGGTAAATTTAAGTCCTATGTATGGTTGAATAATATGTATTTATGCCTAGATGTCTTAAATGGGACTTGAGTGGTGAAGGTAAATAAAATAAAATAATGAGGGTAGAGTAAGTAAAATATTATTTAGGAAGTGTCTTAACTATCTCATGAAATAATGTGAAGTAATAAAAAGGAGTAATTATAATGAGAGGGGTTAGGGTAAAAACTATACATAGGGAGTGTGATCTTTGCAGGGAGGCACTATTAACGTGGTGGGGCCTTGTTTGGAGGTTTTACATGGGCAAGAAATTATTTTTGGGGTAGTTAGTGTACTAAGGGGTGTTTTGCTTCATAGGAAGATGGGAGAGTGCATGGGGGCACAAAATAGAGTTTTAAGGATCAACCCTAAGGATAGGGTGTGTTATGGGGAAAATTTGATGAAGTGGGTTCTGCATCAAAGTTGTAATGAGGCATATACTTCATGGAGGACGTAGGTTAAGTCAAATTGAGGGTAGAGTCGTGTAATAAATGGGGGTACAAAAACAAAAAGGGATACTAGAATTTTCGAGGGTGACCAGTTAAGAGGTCACTATCACATGTGGGATTTGAGGGACCTGGGGTGTAATATTTTGGAAATAGGGTGAGTATGGTGATGGTACTTAGATCAAGGAACCTTAAGGTTAAATAATAAGAGGAGAGGAGTCTATTGCCACATAGGCCAAATTATAGTTTTGAAGGGAAAACCCCAATGGGCGACGGAGATCATAGGTGAGGGGAAAAGGAAAGCGAGCCATGACCCATGAATAGGAGGATTTTAAGGTCACTTTTAAGTTAGTAGAAAAAATTTAGTGGTCTCAAGAGTCATTGGAGGGTGTGGATGTCCTAGGTTAAGGGATTAGGGTTTTTATGAGGTCTTGGATGGTCGGGTGGTAGTAGGTCAGGAGTGTTACTTGGGTTGTACCTGGATGCGCATGTGATACTTGACAAATAAAACAAAAATAAGACACTAATCACTTAAAGTGGAATATCAGTAAGCTGGGCCCAGATGTAGGATATTCACCTGTCCACAAATTATAATAGTGGTTAAGTACGTTTTACCCTAGGTAGTAGTACATTCCTGGTTCACCAATAATAATAGTGGTCATGTGCTTTCTACCTAGATTTTATGTTCCAAGTCCCCCGTTATAATAGTGTGGGTCCCAATCTCAATAAATAAAATTTTTGAGTGATAATAATCTATAGAAAGGACACTAATCACTTAAGTGGAATATACTATGTGGGTCAGGGTTGTGTGTAGTATACTTATCAGTCCATCAATTATAATAGTGGTTAGGTGTGTTATGCCTTGTAGTATATATCCCTGGTCCACTGGTCATAATAGTGGAGTCCCCAAACCCACATGGATATAATTTGAGAGATGTGTGAATATGGTACAAATGACTTTAAACTCCGATAGGGGTAAGTGATCTAACATAATCTGTTATATGTATTATATCTATATTCTATGATACTATACCCAAATTTGACTATATTGTTACGTTACCTAGTATGTAGTGTATTGATCACCCTTATTATGGGTGTTGCTTAGTCCACTGAGCAGTGGTCCCCTAAGTCTATGCAGGTTGGTGATAAAGTGCTATAGAACTATATTATGTATGATGACCTTATTAGGGTAGAGTAATGCCATGTTATTCTAAGTTAGGTCTAGAGAGAGTGTATCTCGGACTATTTCTCTTTAGTACCATGTGTTTCCCCTCAGTAGTCGGACCCTATCATGTATTTTCATTTATCTTATGTACTGACATTTCACACTTACTTGTTCTAGAAATTTCTGTATTTCAATATTAGACTCGTTCACATTTTAATCTATTTCTCTTATGGTATTGTATTTGTGTTAATCTTTTAGCCTTGTATTTAATATAAATATGGCCTGGGGCTAGGCTTATACTGTTCACAACTACAACACTAGCCTTTTTGGTGTGTTATTTTTTAAAACAAAAAAATATCAATTGTAATTTTGGGGAATGTTACAAGTTAGTATTATAGTAATGGTTCTGATGATGACACTTTATTTTTCAAAAAAAAAAACTAGTTGCAACAAAGTTTTGTCGAATTTTGGAATGGTGTTATATACTAGAAAGTATTTTTCTATCTTAGTTTATGGATAAGTTCGGATCCAATAGTGAGGAAATGAAAGGGGTAGTTTAAGAAACCCCCAGAAGGTGAAAAGTTTGTATGAATGTTTTTAAACCAATAGGTTCAAATCTGACCCATCCTTTATTTTGCATAAACCATTTCATGATGAATGAATGGGTTGGACACCTAGAGGAGGCCTTTGGGGCCTTCATGGAGTTTGTCTCACGCTAGCCCTTGATGTGCCCACCACCCCCACCTCTAAAACATCACCTTAAGGGAGTCAAGGACGACTGGCTTCGGAGAGTTACCAGTCATCACCCTCTACTATACACAAAAGAAGAGGATCCCGACATGGATCACACCTTTGAGGTCATGGACTTCCATCCAGCTAGATAGTCCAGCATTGTAGTATTCTTCCTCATGGGTATTGTTGACATTTAGTGGGTTGAGCACCACACCTGGCATGGTCCTCAGATAACCTAGGAGGCTTTTAAGACCACCCTACACACTAGGTTCTACTTAGAGAGCCTAAAGATAGATAAGCTCAAGGAATTCATGCAACTCACCTAATAATGCAATACAGTATAATAGTACTATTACTACTCATTGAGCTATTGAAGTTTACCCCCAAACATTTCTAACATGTGAGTCCATAGTAGTCTAATAGTTCGAGTACGGACTCCACTTCAGTATCCGCTGGATGATGGGAGTAGTGAGCGTCCTAGACTTACCCACCTTGTACAAGCATGCTTGCATAATCATTATCCTGGTCTTGGAGCAAGCGTCAATCTTAGTAAAAAGGACACAAGAGGCCTAAATTTCTAGGAGTAGGACCCAACCCCAAGGAGGAGTCTCAAGATATCAGTAAAAGGATCCAATCAGAGGTTAGGGACCACCAAGGGGCATCTCATGCAGATGCTATAGCAAGAACCACCCAGATAAAGGCTGTGGAGGGAGACCCTTGGATTATACGATATATAGAAATCTTATCCATAGTTCCATTGAGTGCTAGAACCAAAGGAGCTTCCTACAACCCTAAAGATAGCTAGCAAAGGGGACCATTGATGCCCTAGTAGCTTGCTCAGACCTCATCTCAATAAATCTAGTAGAGATCACCTGCCCCAACTCGTGTATCAAGCTGAATGTTTAATAGAAGGCCATAGGGACCACAACATTTTCCTCAAATAGGTGGTCAAACACAGATCTTTGAAGGTTACTGAGGTGGCTATCAGGGAGGCTAGTTAGGTAGGCTCTAGAATGTTATCATCTAGGTAGAGGCTAATAGATAGCTAAACATGGATTAGGGTATATTCACCATTCTCTCCTTACCAATACATGTTCTGTTTGATTCAGGTGCCTCTTTGTCTTTATGTCCACTAATTTTATTACTAAGGCTGAACCATCACCATCAACTAGTGTAGTGATATCTATGGCGCTACCCTTAGGGGATAAGATGAGCTACACTAAACTCTACTTTGATGTGGCCTTATTTAAAGGTAAGGTAGACTTCTTAGTGGACCTTCTTGGAGTGGATATATAGGACTCTGACATCATATTAGGGAGGGACATGCTTGGGAGATACCATATAGTGATTGAATGAGCTTAAGAGCACATGGTTTTGTGCGGTTCAAAGGGTAATAGGATTTTGTATAGAAAGACCAAGCATAAGCCCACTACTAAGGTGGTGTCTACTATAACATTACACTCCATGGTCCAGAAAGGATGCTCGATATACTTGTGCAGTATTCAAGAACTAAACAAGGATTTGACAACCTAGGGAGACATTCCAATGGTCTAAGACTTTCCTGATGTGTTCCTAGAGGAGATACGTGGAATGCTCCTAGTACATGAAGTTAACTTCAATATCAATCTGGTACAAGGGACTAAACTAGTGTCAAGAGCACCTTATAGGATGGCACCAATTGAACTGAAATAGCTTAAGACTTAGTTGGAAGAGTTATTGGAACACGGGTACATCCGACCGAGTGTGTCATCATGGGGAACAACTGTCTTATGTGTAAAAAAGAAAGATAGGAGTCTCCATCTTTGTATTAATTTATAGGGTGCTAAACTAGTTAATAGTAAAAAATTAGCATCTCCTTCCAACGATGGACGACTTCTTTGATTAGCTATGGGGTGCCATAGTTTTTTTTAAGGTCAGTCTAAGGTCTAAATACCTCCAATTATGCATAGTAGATGCCAATATTATAGATAACATTCTAAACTCGATATAAGCACTATGAGTTCACAATGATTCCTTTTGGACTAACCAATGCCCCTACTGATTTCATGGATTTTATGACAAGAAACTTTAGGCCATTCCTCAATAAATTCATGGTAGTATTCATCAATGAAATCCTAGTGTACTCCTAAAGAACATGAAGAGCATGATCAGCATATCCACACTATTTTACCCCTCCTATAGGCTCTACCTGTCACTGCAAGAAAAGCTATTTTTGGCAACGGAATATGTCGTTGCCAAATACATATTTGGCAACGATATAATATTTTTGGTAACGACAAATTGTCGTTGCATATGATAGCGTAACTAAAGGTTTTTGCAACGACTTTTTTCCGTTGCCAAAAAAGGTTATTTTCGCAACGATAAACTTGTGGCTAAAAATAGTATTTTGTTGTCTTAAATAATTGACAAATGTTGGAGCATAATTATATTTCGCAACGATTTCCTTGTTGCGAATAAGATATATTTTTTGCAACGAGATTGTTGTTGCGAATAATATGTTATATTTTTCAACAGATTGATCGTTGCCAATAATGTACGATATTTTTAGCAACAACGTTCCTGTTGCGAATAATATGCTATTTTTTGCAACGCTTGTTTTGTTGCCAATAATCTAAGATATTTTTATAACAACATTTCTGTTGCAAATAATGTGCTATATTTTTGCGGTTGTTTTTTTGCCAATAATGTAAGATATCTTTTGCAACGGTTGTTTTGTTGCCAATAATATAAGACATTTTTTGCAACGGTTGTTTTGTTGCCAATAATGTATGATATATTTTTTGCAATAACATTTCTGTTGCGAATAATATGCTATATTTGTGCGGTTATTTTTTTTTTCAATAATGTAAGATATTTTTCGCAACAACATTTATGTTGCCAATAATGTACTTTAATTTTTGTAACAACATTTCTGTTGCTAATGAAATAATTTCATCCACTATTATTTTTGGCAACAATTTCTTTGTTTCCAAATAAAAAAATTCCTGCAATGCTATAAATTAAATAAATTATCACTTTCTAGCATGTCACATTCACATACATATATTAATCAAATATAATTGTCAATATATAGTAAATTCATTTCATCATTAATATGAAATGCATCATACATTAATTGTATAATTATTTGATACAATTGTCAAAAACAGAAACTAAACATCCAATATGACATCACCATAATAACATCAAGAGTTTTCGGCAAAACACTCTTGTAAAGTGTTTTTTGGTAAAAAAGACAACAAAAAATACGTCGGAATCTAAGAATGCAATCTTGATCAGATCTACGCATCAACTAATAACAAAAGTCATCTATCCACAAATAAATCAATAATCATCGTCAACACCACCATGAAAAGCATCACCATCATCCTCAAGTGCATTCCTGGACCTGAATAAATAACAAGATTAATACATGTCTCGTGCATACATACATACATATATATAGACGTAAATATGTGTACGTCTATATATGTAGACGTAAATATGTGTACATCTATATATGTAGACGTATATATGGGTCCGTCTATATATGTATATGTATATCTACGCACGTCTATTTATGTATACATATATATATACGTATGTATATGTGTGTGTGCGTGTGTGTATATATATATATCACTATAAGAGACAAAAATATAGATAGATAGTCATGTTTGATAATCATTTCTTCCGATTGATTTTGGTGATTACATATGCCAACTATATGTGGATAAGTGAAAGGGTTTTTCGAAAGTATACCGGTATATGTGTTGCATTGATATAAGTAATACTATAATGCAAAGTAGCTCATATCATGAAATAAATACAAAGTTGGATTACTCTAGAAATTATAATTTACCTGATAATATTGGTAGCCATCATTTGACTCATTTCTAACATCCTCTTCTCAAAAGCGGCCATAGATTGATCTTGTTTCTCTTTAAGCTCGTCTATTTGACTTTGTAGACTACATATCTTATTTTGTTGCTCATCTATCTTGACTTGTTGCTCATCTATCTTAATTTGTTGTTGTATGATTTTATGTTGTTGTTCTTCTTGAATCCTTGATTTGAGGGAGCCGCCATAGCCACTACCTTTCCCCCTTGTGTATCCAGACTTTGGGCCCAAAACTTGAAGTAACATCTCTTCCTGTGTTTGAGGGGCTCCTTCTTTATCCTTGTTAGTCACAAGATGGTGAAGGTCTCCCTACAATAAACACAACAACATTTTACATATGTATAGATTCATAGTTGTTATAATCAATTCTTTGTACGAACTAACATATACTAATATATATACTAATACAAATATAAGAATACTTTACATGAATTTTCTTAGAGCGTCCATCATTAACCCACTCTAATACTCCTTGATCATTTGTTCGCGTGTGTTCAGCAAGCCAAATCACATCAGCACTCGGCTTGACATCACCATTCTTCTTTGTCTGTGAGGACACATTACTTAGTCATTTTATCCATGAAGATGAATAAATATACCGAATATAACTATTTGATATTCTTACCATGATAGTTTCCACTTCTGGAAAAGATAAGTTTCCTGTGGTGTGTTGGCACCATTTATCTGACTTTCGATTCTTGCTGTTTTGTTCACTCATTTTCTACAATTTAAGAATAAAAGAAATGAAGATAAATAATTCATACCTAATACACAAACATGTAAGGCAGAAAACTTATCAATAAAGGAAAGAATTACCTTAAATTTATCAGAATTAAAAGTTTCACAACATTTTATCCAATTTTCTGGATCGAAATCAGTAGGTGGATTTTCCAAACGTTCCTCATGTGTATCTCCACATTCTTTGTAGTAAGAATGCAAGTGAGCTTTCCAATACCGATATAAGCGTTGCATTGCAAACAACACAAACGCTTTTAATCTGGGTAGTTGATTATTATCCATTATGCTGAACTTGTTCTATAATGTCACAACAAAATAATTAGTTGGTTAAGGATCATAGATTAGGATTTATAAAAGGAAAATAATGCATATATATATATATATACCTTGACAAGCAACCACATTGCATCACCGTGTTTAGCTGCTACCTGAATCCAAGGTGATACATCCATGAGGACTTTGGTCCGCACAATATGGCCACAAAAATTTACTAAATTTCTGGCATTTTCTCTAACGGCTTGGAGAACATAGTCAGGTATATCAACGACAAGCTTTGCAGTACCACCTAATGTCTTCTTCTTGATCACATAAGATTTATATTTGCCTCTCTGCCCCCTTTTCCTTTTAGCATTAGAAGTTGATGCTATTACAAAAATAAAAATAAGATAATAAAATCAAGGCTTAGCAAATCTATACATCATAGGAGTTTAAAAGAATAAACAAGGCTTAGCAAAAATATATATACAAACATGATTAATAAAAATTACTGTACCTTGACTACTATTGCCATCATTTTCTGGGGTCACATTTCTTGTAGATATATTTTCATGCATATATTGAGTTCAAATTCGAGGTAGAGTATTGTTAGATTCATTTGTTTCTCTTGGAATTGGATCAGCAACCTCATGCACAGTCAACGTCATCTCAACTTTATCAACAAACTTCCTTGTTGCATTCCTTTTGCTTCCACCTTATTAGTCATGTAAACATATCATAGAACCAAGAAAATAGAGTTACAAGCAAATTGATAGGCCATAACAAGATTGATGTTTAAATTTCAAATATTCTCAAATAAACACAAACATTTGTGATTTTAAGTATGTATTGAGAATTTACCTGGCTCATTCGAAGGCATAATAGTTAAATCAATATTTTGATTTTCTTCTTGACCAGGACTATGATTATTAGAACCAACAACGTCCACAACATCCATATTAAGTTCACCTTCAAGACAATTAACTTCTTCCACTTCATTGCGTTGAGGTCTACTCTGTTGGGATCCATTGGAAACAAAGTTTAACTTCTGCTTACTTCTCGCACTGCCATTTTTTCCAGCTCCCATGCACTTACCTTCATTATGAACAAAGTCATTGATAAAAAAAAAAGGTACATTTAAATTCACCATAGGTAGTAGAGTTAAAAAATAATCAAATGGGTAGAAGTGAACCATATAATAAGTAGGACCAAGCATAAACAAGACCCATCCTCTTCCATATCCAAATACAAATTATGAACTAGAAAATTCCAGATAAGAATTAGAGAACAGGGTAGTTTATATTTTGCTGTGAACTTTCTTCATATTTTACTGAACCAATAACAACCCATAACTCTTATTACTGAGTCTAGCTTCTATCATTATGTTTTGTTTATGGGACTGCAGTGGAACTTTAATTTTAGCATAAGAATCAGTGAAAATAACCAAGGCCATCTAGTGAAAATATATAGGCTGCCTTTTAAGTTTGCTCAATATAATTTCTCTTAAACAAATTTGTTTCACTCATGACCAATTATATTTTGCGGTTTCACAAGTTACAATTCAAAAGGGTTTGAAAACTTGAATTTGGGCTATAAATTTTAAATTTGTAACAAGGATTGTGAAGAAATTAATTGCATTGACAACTTCAATTATTATCTTATATGTTCTATTTGTTATATCAGCCAAAATTTACAAGGTCATAACTTGATAAAGTTACCAAGTACTTAAAGATTCCAACTAATTCTAAAATTTAGCTAATGTTTGCTGTATGTTCCTTGTTTAATACAAATTACCTGCCAAGTCTAATTTGTAAATAAAATTATTTCCTGCCATTGTGAGCCCATATTCCTGGGCAATGAAGTGACTCGTTGCTCACATCCTTCAGTAAAGGGATAATGATTCACAACTGAAAGTTTCAAGGTCTGCTTTTGTAAAATATCCGGGTAAAAATGATCTTCAACCAGGTTGTTGGTTGAAAAAATCTACATATTTGTTATTGCAGGTTGTTGGTTGAAAAAATCTACATATTTGTTATTGCAGGTTGTTGGTTGAAAAAATCTACATATTTGTAAAATATCTTGGTTGCATTTTAGTAAAATATCCTAGTAAAAATGATCTTCAACCATTGAATCTAGTAAAATATCCTGTTAGTAAGGTGAAGGCAGGAGATAAAGGTCTTGGTTGCATTTTAGCTCATACAATGGGTCTGGGGAAAACGCTGCAGTTATATTGTGTAAAATCAATAATTATGAGCTTATTATAGCCAGCCCAAACACATCTTAAACTTCTTATTCTAATACTTCTGTGGTAATATAAGTATAGGTTACAATAATTTTGATTGCCTTTTCTCCAATTGGCTTATCTCTGCACCCTGCAGTTTTGTTGATATCTTTACTGTCTGCAGGTCATAGCTTTCTTCTACACTGCTATGAATTTAGTACACTTTCTCTTCTATACACTTCTTCCTGTTCACTTCTTGACCTGGAGAAGAATTTTAGGAGGTCTTTTTGGTTTCCTCAACATTATAGATGTTATGACTTTCAGGTCTCTGTTCTTTTGCTGGTTCTATTTCTATTGATGTTTCTAATAGCATTTTTTAAAAAAAAGTGCCCAAATTTTGAACCTTCTCATGTTAGGGATCCTGGTCACTTATCTTTACAGTCTGCTACATGCAGGATGCCTACTCAGGATTTGTTAAACCAAAAGACAAGAACTGTGAGTTCGTTGTCAAAAGTGAGAAGCCAGAAAGCATGTATGGTATTTCTTCCTATGCTTAATGATGAGTTTGGTTGTTATTAACTTACTGTAAAAGTTTCTCTTAATGACCACTGCATGACGTAGAAAATGTTAGCGAGTTCTTCTCTTGATTGAGATTCAGTGCTCCAACACCCCCCCCCCAAAAAAAAGGGGACCTTCTTGGTTCTTGAAAGCAGGCATATGTGAACTGCTTTGTAAATGTTGGAGCTTGGTGTTGCAAACTACTATAAGTGTTATCTTTTACTTCCCCTGTAATTGAAATGGTCTATCTTATAATAGTTTGTTTGTGTATGGCTTTTGATGAAAATAGTCATTCGCTATTGAATCTTTGGTTATCATATCTTAGTTGACTTGGCTAGATGTTATGCATGATCGGCCAACTTCAGCTTTGGAGTATTCAGACCCCCACAGGTAATTGGTTGAATGAGCTGAGGCTCCCAAAGTGGAATAAGTGATTATCCTCTTTGGGGCCTGCACAAATAGGGTTTTCCACCTTGGAATAACATTTTGCCACATACGTACAGAATTTGATTGCATGATTATAAACTGGACCAATTGCCGGTGATAGTCACTGAAACTTTGTCTGAATGTGCAAAGATGATGAAAAATCAACTAAAAGTTTGAAACATGAACGGGAATAAGTAATCTTGCTCAGTGTTCCGAGGCAGCAGAGTTGAAAAGAAATAAGTCAAAAATCAAGCAAACTTGTATATTGGATGAGGAAACGAGAAGAAAGCTTATGTTTATATTTTCCATATTGTGATGGGAAAGAAATATATGTTTTAGGATCCACTCCATCCATTCTTTTTATTTTCCACTTCACAGTGTTATATCCATTCTCTAAATAATGTCATTTTTAGGGAATAATTTTGCAATAATAGAAAACTTCCGATATTATCCTTTCATTTCCATTTTCACATAAACAAGTATTTTATGACATTTGTCATTTCCCAGAGTTGGTAAAAATTTGTTAGAGGCATAAGAGTCAATTTAAGCTTTATGATCATTTTCTTAGGATGCCTCCATCTCTAAATTAACAAAAAGAAAAAAGGAGTAACAGATGGCTATTTTGATGGCCATCATTCCAAACTAGAGGCACTATATAGAAAACTGGAGCTGATAGTGAACAATTAGTTACCCAGCTCCAATTTTGGTTTACACAATGCACTTATGAATTACCGTATCATACTGTATCACTTAATTTGACTGTTACTTCTATTTTGATGAGTTAATATTTACTAAAGGAGTATTGTTTCAAGTTTTATGATGGCTTTATATAATGTGGTGACATTAACAACATAGCTGTAAAACTTAGCATATTTGATTTCACAGATATGTTGTGCCAAATATGTTTTCTACTATCTATGGATATTTGACCCCGATTAAGTAGTAGAAGTCCTTTGTGTGTTCACTGCAAGAGCTCTGTAGACACTTCCTCGTTTTTGGTGGAGCTGTGCAAGCTGCTCCATGTATATTATTACTCATGATCTTGCTTAATTCTGTGAACTTTTCATGGGGTTTTTGTGATTAAATGCGCATTTTAAACAAGTGTCAAATGACTTAATAGCCTGTCATAATAGTAGGACTCAATATTAGTCATCAAAGGTAATATTTTGCCTCAAGCTTCATTCCACATTTGGCTTCTGGTTGTTTTGCTAGATCTATTAGTTAGAAGACAAGAAAAAGGAAAATTGATGTGCCACTAAATGAGGAGCAGAAGACTGAAGGACATTTATCTGCTAAACATGTGAAATCGCAAAATGTACTGGTGAAAGCCACTGTTGAGAATGGACTATTTCTGGAGAAGCATTCAGCTAATTCAAGCACATCTGCTGCAAAAAATTACTATCCTGCTGGGGCACAGGCATTTCCATCATTTGATGGCAACCCTAAAGGATATGCTAATCTAAGCAGAAGATCATTTAGATTTTCTTCACCAAAGATCCTTACCAGGAATGATTCCTCTTTTCTGTTTGGAGCAAAGGATACTTTTGAGAAGAAGAAAAAGACCAAAACTAGCCACACAGAGATACTTAAGAAGAATTCAAGAATTTCCACTAATTTGCCTAACGTGCATCAAAACCTGTGTCGGGGAAGTGTTACCTCAAATTTTAGCTCAGAATCAGGTAAATCAAGGGGTAACAAAAATCGGCTAGTAGTTTCATTCAACAGTTCACAGAAGAAGCTAAATAATAGTGATGCTATTGATGTTTCTTTGCTAAGGTGCAGTTCTCCATCGCAATCAGTGGTGAGCATTAAAAGTTCCTTTATGATTATCAGCATATGCAGCGCCCTTCATAAGACTTTCACCATAACTCATCCATTTCCTTATGTGGCATGTTGCCCACTCAATGATGTGTTGATGGTTAGATGTTTTGATTTTTTGGACTCTTTCCCTTAAATTCTAGGGGATAAGATTTTGCCAATGCCTATCCATATCTCTTGCTCATTTTTATTTTTCTTTCCTTCTGGTCTAGTTTCTTGTAACCTTTTTTTGGCCAACTTCAAGGCCTTCAACCAGCTCTTCAGTTATCTTCCTAATATTTTTATTTACTAATATATAATGGTAAAGATAAAAAATGGTCAAAGTTTAGCCTTGAAGACCAAAGAAAGTTAAGGAGACATACTTTGGAACATTCAACAAGGGAGTATTTTTTTCAGTTTCAACACATATGTTCCTCACTTGATGTTAATTTGCATGATCTGCATTTTTTATTTTATTGCTCAAATATTTTGTTAATTTTGCAGACAAGGACTGCATTCGCTTGTAAGATGGCATCAGCTATCAAGCCTAATAGAACCATGCTAGAAAATTTCTGCTCAAAGTCCAGTCTGAAATTTAGTTCAAGTGTACAGGTCACTGTTTATCAGGATCAATTTGTATCAGGATCAAGTGTACAGGTCACTGTTTATCATGATCAATTTGTATTACAATAGTTATTTGGTTTATGGTTAAGTTGGGTTGATTAGGTTTCAAGTTTCAGGTAATTGTGGCCTTCTAATAACCATTTTTGGTTATTTTTGGAAACAAATTATATACACCATTCAGCATATTAGTAAGTAATAAACAAAAGAGAAGATATTATTACTGTAAACTTTGGAGGGTCATAACTTTTTCATGGGACCTCGGATTTAGGCGAAGCCGGTTTGGGCAATTTTGGAGCCCAGAAAAGGCCATTTTGGCCTCTAAATTGAGGTTTTTGTTACATACAACCTTTTTAGGGCCTTTTTTACTAAGCATTCCAAATCTCAAATTGAACCATGTTTTTATACATGCAGGAATGGTTCACTGTTTTTATCAACCAATTGGGTTTTCTGAAAGGAATTGACATGGGCAGTGGCAGGCATGGAGCTTAGGATTGGTTGGGACTTGATGACATTATTTGGTAGAATTAATTTTTCCATAAGACCAGGAAAGGAGATGGGATCATCTCTTGCATTGACAACTTCAATTATTTCCTGATAATAAACTTTAACTCCATATAGATGACAGAGGAAGGTAGCAGGAAGCTGAAAAAAATATATAATTGGATCAAGAACTGAGCTATTGACACCATATAGATAAATAACAGAGTTGATTCAGTTGCATAAGCTGCTGATATACAATATATAGATACAATTTGTGGGTAATAATAGGAACTACTTTGATGATAATCTACAGCCTAAGATAAGCATGCAGACTACCTCTAATCCAATAACAATCCAGTTAACAGTTAGCAGTCTGCCCTCACTCTCCTCCCTGCCATTTTCTACTATATGTGTTAGACTATATACTAATACCTCTTTCAGACCTCAATTAGGTTCCTCAAATTGCCAATACTTTCTTAATGGAGGATTACTATGGTACAAGAGATATGGACACCTAAATTACAGAAGTTTAGGTCACTTAAGGTCTGAAAATATTGTGCTAGGGATTCATATAGTTGCTGCTAGTGATAAGGCTTGTGAAGTGTGCATGAGAAGCAAAAAAGCCAGATTACTGCCATAATACATCAGAACTACCTCCAACAGTGAAGTGCAGGACCAGTTCAGAAAATACAAGAATTATGCAGAGAAACATAGTGGATGCAATTTGAAGATTCTGGACATATATGGTTAAGAGTGGATGCAATTTGAAGATTCTGAGAATTAATGGTAGAGTATAACTCTACTGAGTTCAAGAAATACTGTGAAGAATAGGGCAATGAACATGAAGTGAATGCTCCATACACTACTGAGCACAATGATATGGCTGAAAGAAGAAATAGGATGATTTTGGATATGGCTAGATGCATGTTGAAGCAAATGTCCCTACCAAATAAGCTATATGGAGGATGCAGCCTACATCTTAAATAAATGTCCAACAAAGAAGATTTTAATGCGTAAATGATCTTAAATTCAATCCAAACTTAACCATATATGTCCAGAACTTTTTTTCACAACCAATAATGTTTCAACCTTCATATCATGCAAAAAAGTGACATAAAAGAAGGTATTCTAAGTGTACAGGTATTCAACCTTTTTTTCAGATCTTTTTTTAGATCAGCTTAATTTTACTAACGTTTTTTTACTTATTATAAACATTCATAATTTTTAAAAGAAGGTATTCTAAGTCTACAGGGAAAAAAATCAAGTCTAACAAGCAGGAAAAAAAACTAGATTATATGTGCACTGTCCATAGCTATATAGTTAGTGATGATACACCAGTAGAAGTGAATGAGCCAGAGGTAGCTGATGATGAAGAGCAACATCCACAGAGAACACTACGTATGTTTATAAAAAAAAATAGAAAGAACACTTGAGCCCTATACTA
This sequence comes from Tamarix chinensis, assembly GCA_030549775.1. Lineage (NCBI taxonomy): Eukaryota > Viridiplantae > Streptophyta > Magnoliopsida > Caryophyllales > Tamaricaceae > Tamarix > Tamarix chinensis. The sequence goes on along the minus strand of CM060176.1, from coordinate 64,138,319 downwards.
CTTTCAGAGGACATACATTCATTTATTAGGTTATTTCATAATGTATAATGTGGCTGAAATGACCTGCTTCCTAGCACACTAGCTAGTACAGGTGAGGTGACATTCATCTAAACCTCTCAAAACCCTGTCAATGGCATAATTATTATTAGGTTATTTCTTCAGTTTTACCCTTTTTTTAAAATATAAGTAATACTCATTTAATCTTGTTTATATTATTATTATTAGTTTGTATCAAGCTTTATTAATATTAATCTTAAATTACAATAAAAAAAATAAGGGTATACTGTCACCAAGAATAAAACTCTTCTAACTAGGGTGAAGCTAAGTTTAAAACTCTACTACAAATGGAGAAAGAAGCAGATAATGAAAATAATAGGATCCCATATTACAAATTTAAGTATAACTAAAAATTGGGTAGCATTTTAATTACCTGGTGGTGGCAAGTGTTTGCAATTATGTTGATGTGCTAGTTTAGAGACACTCCTCGTGATGGCGGGTGTTTGTATGTCAGCTGAGTTTTATCATGGAAGAAAGAAAAAATATTGTTAATTAATTAGAATACATTATAATAACATCCAAACTAGGTAAAAGAATAATACCTTGCCCTCTACGACCACCAACACCTCCGTTTACAATGTTCTTACCCATATTCTTTGGTCGATCTTGCCCTGACATATATGCAAGCTAAAACAAAGTAATTAGATTTCACATTACAAAGAACACTACATAAAATTTGAAATAAATTACAAGCTAAAACATTTATAATATGCTAGAATCATGACACTATGAAAAAAGTAATTAAAATTTCATACAATAACTAAAAAAGGAATAAAAGATTTTATATATTCAATGTCTACACACAAATAAATACTTAGAAAAAAGTTACAAAATAGTCACATCTTAGTCCTCAACATCATTAGCAACAATAAAATCATCCAAATCTGAGTTTTTCTTCTTTCTCTTCTTTCGCTTCCCCTGACATCCTTCCCTTCGTTGACTTATGCTCTTCATTTTACTTGTTACCCATTTGACGACTTTTTCTCCTCGTTCTACTTTGAAATGATTAGTTGCTAAAGAAACATTTTCCATATGTCTTATGGATTGCAAAAAATTTTCCATATGTCCTCCTTCTTGCACAACTTCATCATCACTTTGATCTAGTACTCGCTCTTCTTCCGACATGTTATACAAGTCTCGAGGCTCTATCTTAATCACAACATTCCAATCATCATGTCTTGGATCTTGAACATAAAAGACCTGCTCCACTTGAGATTCTAATGCAAAAAGCTCATCTGTTTTTAATGAAAAGCCTCTATGTATGCTAGTTATGCCATATTCATCTACTTTATATCCTCTACCTTCATGTTGCATGTCATACCAATTACACTTTAAAACAACAACATGATTTTCACCGGGATATTGCAACTCATAAACATCTTTTATTACACCATAATATAAGTCATTTGAATGACCATCTCCTTGCACCATAACACCGCTATTTTGGCATTTCTTATCTACTTCTTGATCAAGTGTATGAAATCTAAACCCATTAGCGATAAGCCCACTATAGCGCCTTGCGGTGCGTAACGGACGACACACCAAGTGATACAAACTTTCATCAACTGATCCTTCATTATATAGTTTCTCCACCTATTAATCAATGAAGAAAATATGAATACATTTACACATCATAGGTAAGATTTTATCACATCATAGAAATTAAGGAGAGATGACATACACGATTATAAACCCAATCTGCAAATTGAGTCTTATGTCTCCTCTCTACATTCCTAGGATTTGGATTTTCAATCACTAGTTCTTCTTTGTGCATCCTAGCATGGAAGATAAAATTGAAAGTTTTATGAATTTACATATATAACCTTAATCTACATATATGATAAATACACTTATGAATTTTAGAATAACAATAGACTTACTTTACAAATTCTTGAAGCTCATCACAATTATGGAGGACATATAAGTGAGCTTGATCAAACTCCTCGAACCCAAGTTCTTGAAGGATAGGCTTTCCCAATGGACGCCCAATACATTTAAAAATGTCTATTTGATTTCTTTTGTCATCATTCCCAACTTCATCATTTCGACTTCTACGATTAAACATAGTAGTCATGTCATCTATATACCTAGAACAAAATGTAAGGCATTCATTTGCTAAATAACCCATTGCAATTGATCCTTCGGGGCATGCCTTGTTTCGAACATTGGATTTCAAGGTACGCATATACCTAATAACATAAATTTTGATACAAAGTTAAATGTAGAACTAGGATATTTAAATATAAAAGTTAATGAACGTAAAACTTGTAATTTAAAAAGTACCTCTCTATTGGATACATCCAACGATATCTCACTGGCCCAGCAATCTTCGCCTCTTCTACCAAATGAATGACTAAGTGCACCATACAAGTGAAGAAGGATGGTGGAAAGACCATTTCTAATTTACACAATGTGTAAGGGATTTGACTTTCAAGAGCATCCAAATCCTTCATGCTCAAGTTCTTTGAGCACAATTTCCTGAAGAAGGAACTCAATTCAATTAATGGTTCGTAAACATGTTTTGGAAGTAGCCCACGAATAGCAATAGGAAGAAGTTGCTCAATAAAGATGTGGTGATCATGACTCTTCATACAGGAGATCTTCCGACCATTATCTTTCACACAACGGGAGAGATTTGAACAATAGCCATCAGGAGTCTTCAACTTTTGAAACATCTCGCAAAATGCTATTTTTTCATCACCCCTCAATGTATAGCATGCTATAGGCACTCTTACTCTATCCTCTTCAACAATTGGATGAAGATCTTCCCTTATACCGATGGACACTAAATCTAATCGAGCCTTCAAGTTATCCTTAGTCTTATCTTTGATATCCATCAATGTCCCTATAATATTCTCAGAAATATTTTTTTCAATGTGCATCACATCTAAGTTATGACGTAATTTTAGCTTGTGCCAATAAGGTAACTCAAAAAATATGCTCTTCTTCCTCCAACCATATAAGCTATTTGTATCATCCCACTTCCTCTTTGTACCTGTCTTTCCAAATGGTACTTGGATAAACTGACTACACTGCCTCAAAACATCATCACCAGATAATGGGATAGGAACTGTACCCTTTTCCTTTGTTTTGTCAAAGGCATTAGGTAATTGTCTCCATCTATGATCCATTGGCAACCAACGTCTATGCCTCATGTAACATATCTTATCTGTTATTGAACGTGATCCAGCTTCCATATGACAACATGGACAAGCATAAAATCCACTAGTACTCCAACCAGACAGGTCTGCATAAGCTGGAAAATCACTAATAGTCCATAGTACTGATGCACGCATAACAAAGTTTTGTTTAGCATGGGCATCATATGTGTCAGCACCAACTTCCCATAATTCTTTCAACTCTTCTACCAAGGGTTGCAAATAGACATCAAGATCCATTCCCGGTGAATTAGGACCATCAATCAACAAAGATAACATAAGATAAGGAGATTTCATACACATCCATGGTGGTAAATTATAAGGAACCAAAATGACTGGCCAAATGCTATGACATGATCCCCCAAAATTATTAAATGGTTGGAAACCATCTGTAGCTAACCCAAGTCTCACACTACGAGGATCTTTTGCAAATGATGGAAACTCCTCATCAAAAGACTTCCATGCTTGAGAGTCCGCTGGATGTCGCATTATCCCATCATCAACCCTATCTTCTTTATGCCAACGCATATCCTTTGCTGTCACAACTACCATAAATAACCTTTGCAATCTACGCTTTATAGGAAAATATCGTAAAATTTTATGGGGAACCCTTTTGCCATCTATCTTCCACCTTGAGGTATGGCATTGCGGACATTCTTGTGCATCGACATGTTCACGCCAATAGATGATGCAATCATTTGGACATGTATGAATTTTTATACAATATAGGCCTAAATCACGGATGATCCTACGACACTCGTCATAGGAATTCGGAAGATTACAGCCTAATGTCCCATTTTGAAGCTTCAACATTTCAGTAAAGGTGGTATCACTCCAATGGTTCATACATTTAAGATGTAGCAACTTCATAAGATACCCTAACTTTGAAACACTAGAGCCATCCAAAGTCAAATGCTCTTTATACTCCTTCAAGAGGCGATAGAATCGATCTGCTTCGCCAGTAGGTTCTTCCGATGTGAAGTTATGTTCATTTCTACCATCATTCTCTAAAAAATCCATCCCATTCACACCACAACCAACTTCTAACATCTCTAGCATGTCATCATGATCAATAGAAGTCTCATGGTCAGATGAAGAGACATTAAACACCTCACCATGGTTATCCCACACTACATAGCTTTGTAGAATTCCATTCTTCAACAAATGAAAGCGAACTTCAGTTCTATTTTTGAAATGCACGTTTGCACACTTATTACATGGACAACTAATCATTCTTTCAGATTCTAACTTTTCATCTGAATGTGACATGCTAAAAGCAAAATCTAGAAAACGATCAATCCCTTCCAAATATTGAGGCGATGCTCGATTCAATTTCATCCATTCTTTATCCATTTGCATTACCTAATTTTTATTTCCATAAAAAGTTAAACAATTTTGGATGATATAAAGAATAGCAATTAATAGAAAAATTATCATAACTTAAAAAATTTCCATATATACTTTCTTCATGTAAACTATACAAAACCAAATGGAAAACTATAGAGTAATCATATGAGTGAAAAAGAAGATGGACTAAAAGAAAAAAAATACCTGTAGTTGTCAAAATAGATATATCTACTTCCACATTTTTATATATTTGGGTTTCTAAAATTATTTCAATTATTTCCACAAACTTTCAAAATCTTCGGTGTCTAGTTGTTGTTTTTCTCTAAAAATACCTATTTTAGATCATTTTTACAATTTCATTTATTACATTAATTGTAACTAAATTTCTAAATATATCATTTTATCTAAACCAAACCCTTGACTATACCGACTTTGATTACCCTCATATTTGATTTTTTTTAACCCTTAACTAAAAGTACAAAAAACATCATCAGACCTGATTAGAAAAAGAGACTCCTATAAGAATGCTGAAAATTAAAAACATCATCAGTATTATAATGCCAATATTATTGTATGAAAATAGTATACTACTAAACTCCACAGCAAGTTCCACAAAAAGAAATTATAAATTCAATCACCAAGAGTACAATAACTGAAAATAATAAACTGACCTCACAACCACAAGGATAATTTTAGGTAGTTACTGATTGTTCGGACCCAATATTTCTCTCTCAGACCTGCATATTCTCAATGTATAGCATTCAAAACATTTTTCCCTTCCTACACACAAGCAGGCAAGTATATACCAATTGCTAAAAAATGTACTAACTAGCAGGTTCTTACCTTTCAACCATGCAACAAAGCTATTGGTGGACTACTTTAGCTTCAATCAAGTCTCCTTTTATTGCCAAGCAGCTTAACCAAGTAGGAATGATCTATCAAAGTTGGAAACAATTGGAGCTTAGAATCGAATGGAAGTCCACATTGTAGACCACATTAAGTCATTATGTCATACAAGCCCTTGAGTATAAAGAGAAAAATATCCCCTCAAATACTAAATACAAGCAGGTTCTATCCTCAAACATAAGAACCCAGGAAGAGAAAAATATCCCCTCAAATACTAAATACATCCCCACCATACACATAATATGCTAGATCAAACAAATTTACTGACTTTGATAATACAGCCCTAATTCTGGATTTTTCCTCATAATGTACATGATGATAGTGTAGTAGAATAGGCTGATTAAAGAATTGAAGATTTAGAGGCCAAAACACAACAGAGAAAGAAAAAGACAACCACATTTTACTTGATGCATATTCAATCCCAAACTTACAAATTCTTCCATTATATGTCTATCTCATTATACAATTGTAACTCCTACAATCTAATATGGTAACTACCCATCTTAAACATCATTAATATTCTTTGTACGAACTATATCTAATTCACAAAACTATTATTAAACCACAATTTCCCAACTATATCTGAAGTATATCTAAACCCGCAGGTCCTTATGCATATTCAATCTAAACCTAAATTCGAAATTGGACAGATAAATCCAACAAACATATCAAACAATGAATTATGCTTTCAATTAGGCTTAATTACGGTTATTATCTTCAGTTTTGCAGCAAAAAATACCCTTTTCTGCCATCTTACCTAACAGAGTTTGCAGCAGTCAATGTTATTCGAAGCCCAGCGCTCGTCGTCGGAATCACCACCGGCCGGACACCACCAGTCGTCGTCGGAAGGAAGCAAGGTTGTGTGCGTTGCAATGTCGGAAGGAAGCAACGTATGGAAAATTTTAGGTGGTGGAGCCAAAAGTTGTTTCGAACATGGGAGTATTTCGAACATGTATGGAAACAGCCAAAAGTTGTTCCGAACATGTGGACGGGCAATTAAGAAAAATTTGTGGTCGTTTCTTACCGCCGAAAAGTCCCGCTTAATGTGTTTTAGCATAATAAACATGTATGGTAACGGTTTTGACCGTTGCAAAAAATAACGAAAATTTTAGGTAATTTTTTTTTGTCACAACTAATCACAATCGTTGCCAAAAATTGCACAGTTTTAACTTTATAAAACTATTTTCGACCACAGTATAATAAATCCGTTGCTAAACATATATTAAAATTTATAACCTTAATCCTTCTGCCACAATTAATAAATTCGTTGCTAAAATTACTTTGGAGTCGGAGAAAGTATTTTTGCCCTCAATATTTCGTAACGATTTTATCCATTGCAAAAGTTAATTTGAAATTTAGAAAATTATTTTTAGCCACAGTTTATCGGTTCCGTTGCGAAAGTTAGTAAAGTTTGAAAATTGTCAAATTATTTTCCGCCACAATTTAATTCAAACATTGCTAAAGTTATATTAACATTTCTAAAAATATTTTTTCCCAACAATTAGTAAAATTCGTTGCTACATAACAAAGTTAATTTTATTATAATCTTTTCAAATCATTTTATTCATTTCTTCATTCATTTTAATTGGATAAAAAATAGTGTAATATTTTATATGATTCTTATAAATTTATTTTTTTGGCTAATATTATTTTTCTTAAATAAAGCTATAATAGTAATAAACTATTTTTTTTTACCAACAAAAATATCTTGTCACGATAAATAAGCTATATGAAACACCCTCTACCCTCGTAATAATTTTAGTCACGACCTTATAGGTTGTTACAAAATACAATTTTTTGCAACAAAATTATCGTTGCAAAAGTTATCTATTTTTTTGCAACGAATTATTATTGTGGCAGTAAAAGTATTTTTTATAGCAATGACATGTTATTGTTGCAAAAAAATGGCGCATTTACGGCAACAAGCTTTTGCCACGAAAGTTATATATTGTTGCAAAAAATTTATTTTTTCGCAACAAAATTATCGTTGCAAAAGTTATATATTTTTTAGCAACGAATAATTATTGTGGCAGTAAAAGTATTTTTTATAGCAACGACATGTTATTGTTGCAAAAAAATTGGGCATTTACGGCAACAAGCTTTTGCCACGAAAGTTATATATTGTTGCAAAAAATTATTTTTTCGCAACGAAAATTTTAAGTCGTGGCTAAAACCCGTTGCCAAAAATAACTTTTCTTGTAGTGTGTATGAAAATTCGTTCAAGTGTAGGTTCTAGCTTCTTGAAGTAGCTGTTCTTAGCCATATAGTGTCAACTGGGGGAATAGCTATTGACTCAGAAAAGATAGTGGTAGTCACGAAATGGAAGGCCCCTATGAATATGTCAAAAGTTCATAGGTTCTTGGGTCTAAATGGATATTACTATTGGTTCATATAGAAATTTTCAAGGATTACCCATCCTTTAACCAACCTTCTGAAGAAGACCACCAAGTTCCAATGGAACAAGTCTTGTGATGAGGTACTCCAAGAGCTAAAGCAACATTTCACCACAACACTTGTCCTAACTCTGCGAAAAGGTTCTAAGATTTTTGAGGTCTATAGTGACACATCCAAGCGTAGGTTGGGGTATATATTAATACAGAATGGTAAAGTGGTCACTTATGCCTCCCATTAATTAAAGAAACATAAGTAGAACTATCTAATTCATGATCTAGAGCTAGACATAGTGGTTTTTGCATTAAAGATCTAGAGGCACTACCTATATGGGACCAAATGTAAGTTCTTCACTGATCATAAGAGCCTCAAATATATCTTCGCATGAATAAAATTGAATATGAGGTTGAGGAGGTGGCTGGAACTGGTAAAGGACCATGAAATAGAGTTAACTTACCATGAGGGTAAAGCCAACAAAGTTGCAAATTCCCTAAGTATAAAGACCATACACTTTGTGAACTCTTGTGTTGTAGCCAATGGGATGTTGGAAGAGTTGTGAAATAAATAAATTGAGCTGATCCAGCAGAGTGACCTTGAGGTTTGCATAAGTGCCTTAAGGATCACTCCTAGAGTGTTTGAGAAGATCCGTGAAGGGCAGCCCAAATATTCCAAACTTGAGAAGATACAAGAAGGTTAAGCTAAAGGGTTTCATATACATGAGGAACTTAGACTTTGCTACAAGAGTTTTCAGTGAGTAATGCAGGATACCTCAGAGATGAAGCATTGGTTCTTAGAAGAGGGACACTATGCACCATACTATGACCACCAAGGAGGGGACAAGTTGTAGAAAGATCTCAATAATATATATTGGTTGCCTCATATGAATCGAGAGCTATCTAAATTTGTATTGTGATGCTTGACCTATTAGAAGGTCAAAATTAAGCATCATAAAACTATAGGAGTACTCTAGCCTCTAGAAGTTCTAAGATAAAAATAGAACTCAATCTCCATGAACTTTATTAGTGGGTTACCTAGGACATGCAGTTGTTGTGACACTATATGGGTCATCATGAACAGATTAACCAAGTTGGTAGTGTTCGTCCCCATGAAGTAAACCTAAAGCATGGATTGGTTGGCCAGTTCTTATATGATGTTTGTGGTTAGCTGATATGGGGTGCCTAAGGATATCATCTCTACTAGGACTCAAGGTTCCTCTCCCACTTTTGGGGAAAGTTGCAAGAGGTCTTGGGTATGAGGTTGAAGATGAGTATAGATTTTCGTCCTACCACAAATGGGTAGATTAAAAGGATTATTTAAACCCTAGAAGACATGGTATGAGCCTGTGCTATGGAATTCCAAATTTGTTGGGAAGATCATCTATATTTGATAGTGTTCTCTTACAATAATAACTACCATGCCAACATAAGAATGGAACCCTTTGAAGCATTGTATGGAAGGAAGTACATGGGGTCCTTTTTCTAGAATAACATTACTGAGATGGTGGTAATGGGACCAAATATGATTAGAGAGATGACCTGACATATCCATTAGATTTAGGAATGAACGAGAGCTTCTCAGAGTTAGAAAAAGAGTTACATCAATTAGAACCACCGTGGTGGGAACTTTGATCCTAGAGAGAAGGTGTTGTTGAGTGTCTTCACCACCAAAAGTGTGCACCAGTCAGTAATAGTGGCAAGCTAAGCCCGAGGTACATCAAGCCCTATGAAATTCTAGAACAGGTTAGGGAAGTTGATTATTGGTTGGTAATGGAGATCATAGGTGGGGGAAAAAGGAGAGTGGGTCATGACCCATGAATATAAGGCTTTTAAGGTTACTCTTAGGTTAGTGGAAAAATTTTGGAGGTCTCAAGATTCATTGGAGGGTGTGGATGTCCCGGGTCAAGGGGTTAAGGTTTTTCCAAGGTCTGGGTTGGTCAAGTGGTAGTAGGTCAAAAGTGCTACATGGTTTATGCCTGGATGGGTGTATGATACCCAATAAATAAAACACTAATCACTTAAAGTGGAAGATCACTAAGCCTATCTCAGATGTAGGATATTTAATGTTCTACTAGTTATAATAGTGGTTAAGTGTGTTTTTCCTTAGGTAGTAGTATATTCGTAGTCCACTGGTTATAATAGTGTTTAGGTGCATTCTACCTGGGAGTTTATATTCAGTCAACTAAATATAATAATGGGGGTCCCGAACACAATGAATAAAACCTTTGGATGATAATAATCAATAGAAAAAACACTAATCACTTACAGTGGAACACCACATGGGTCGAGACTGTGTAGAGTACACTTACCGGTCCACCAGTTATAATAATGGTCATGTGCATTCTAATTTAGCATTAAGCATATATTTACCTATCCACCAGTTATAATAGTGGTCAAGTGAATTCTGCCCTAAAGTGTATATTCTATGTTAATCGGTCATAATAGTGGGGTCCCCAAACTTACGTAGATATAATTTGAGAGATGTGTGAATATTCTACTAATGGCTTTAAACTCTAATACGAGTAAGTGATTTAACATAATCTATTGTGTGAGTTATATTTGTATTTTATGGTGCCATGCCCTAATTTGACTATATTATTACCTTACTTAGTACGTAGTGTACTGATCACTCTTATTATGGTTGTTTCTTATTCCCATGAGTAATGATCCCTCCTAAGACTATGTAGGTAGGTTTTGAGGCCTTAGAGGACTATGTTGTGTATGATGACCTGGTCAGGGTAGAGTCATGCCTTGGTATTCCGAGTCGGAGGCGTAGAGAGAGAATCTCAGACTATTTCTCTTTATTACCTTATATTTTTCCCTAGTGGTGGGATGCTATCATGAATTTTCATTTCTCTTATGTTATGACATTTGTCTCTCACTTATACTAGTAATTTGTGTATTTCAATGTTAGACTCTTTCACATTTTAATCTACTTCTATTATTCTAATGTATGTGTGTTAATCTTTTAACCTTATGGTTAGCATAAGGTTGTCCTATAGTATGAAGCTTGCATAGGCCAGACTTATATTGATCACAATGATAGCACCCGTAATATTGGTGTATGATTGCCTTCAAACAAATGAAAATTTTTTAATTGTGATTTTTTGGGGGTATTTCAAAAATGAGGGTGTTATAGGTTAGCATCAAAGTTTTTTCTTTAAGGTGTTTCATTTCCAATTACTTTTAACTAATACCATTAGTTGTTTTAAATGATTTCCTAGCTATTTGAGTACTTAATTGAAATGTCAAGTACTTTCAAACCTGAAATATCTATAAGTGAGAGTGGGTTGAGAAAGTGATATATATAGCCTCTATGTTAACTTGTTGAGTGAGTCTTACTACTCAGTTAATTGGTAATCTTTTACCCAAGTCTTTAGGAATCGATGATCACCAACTATCATTACAAGTGCATCGAGGTGTTTATAGAGACTATTAATGTTTACATGGTAGGTCAAATCCAAACACCACAACCACATCGATACTAGTACCCACATAATTTTTAGTGGATTAGCTCAAGAGGATCACGCTTCATCACCCATAAATCTTTAAGGGTCTCAAGGAGCCTGACATCATGGAAATATGGATTAGAGACAAAGAGAATTCTTTCACCACTAGCGGTTGTCAATTAGATAAGAGGGTTGATATGGTAGTGTAATACTTGAGGGGAAGAGTAGCCACTTGGTGGAAGAGCATCCAATGTATAGACGGAGAGCTAACTCTTTGGTGATTCTTGCATGAGGTGATTTAATCACGATTCTACCCCACTCATCTCCATATGAATAAGTATGATGATTTTTGGCTATTCAATATGGAAGCATGTTGATATAGGAGTATTACATGAGATTCATGGATTGGGTCTATTTTTCTTTTTAGGTAGATACCTAGGGATCAAATATTAGGAGTTGTTGGTAGGAGTTACCCTATAAGAAATTTTTGGAATGTACGAGTAAGCCTTAAAGGCTACCTGATTCATCTAAGCTAGGAGTTCTTAAGTGTTAGGTAAGAGGAAATGTGAGGGTTGTTAGTGTCTAAGTAATAGGAAAAGTGCCTACTTTAGAGTTAACATTTTGCCTAATTATGGTTGTATTATGGGGTTAACATCTCGATTTAGAGTTAGTCTAGGCAGCATTTAGAGGAGAGGCATTACCCTGCAGGCATTATGGAGTAGATATTTTTTTATGATCTTGACCTACATTCTCAAGAAAATCACCATTTGAGCTTTAAATTGGACATCAATCTATTTCTAAAAAATCCACTTATTTAGCTCAAATTTGAATGGTAAAATCTAGAGTTTTAGTTTGTTACATAAACTCACTCATTCCTTAATCAATTAGTTGGCTATAAATATCCCAAATCACCCCTTCTTCTCACCTTTCTTCCAACCTCCAAAATATCAAAATTCTTAAGATCTTATGTTAATTTCCTCTCCACATTGAGATTACTTTCAAATTCCTTTCACTCTTCTAATCCTTCCCCTTATTACTTCTTATTTTATCTTTAAGAAATGAAGACTTAAATTTAAGAGGAAGTTAAATTACTATCAACTAAATCCTTCTCTATTTTTCTCTTAGGAGAGGTGAGTTTGTTTTATTTTCTAATTCAAGGGTGTTGATTTGTGAAAGTTATTTAATGATTTATAAGTTCTAATTTGTTTTTTTAAAGGTTTTAGAATTTTAAATCTTCCAACTTAAGTTTTTCTCTTTAGTAGGAAACTTTGATAAGCATCAAGTAAGTCATTCTTATCTTTGAAATGTAGCTTAAATAAGAATGTAATGTGATGTACTCTACAAGATATTAATTTTATATTCCTAAAGGAGATTTTGGCTTCTAATTGATGCATGTTGAATAAATTGAGAATCCTAAGAAAACACCATGATATTAGATAAAGTAAAGTCAATTTTCTTGAAAGTGAAGTATGATTTAGTTTATGAGCTTGTCAAATATTGGTATTTTGCTATGATATGTTATGGTTTGAATGTGGTAAGATATTATAGTTTGAATCGCATGTAAAATGTCTAATATGTGTTATCTAGGAGCAAAATAATAGACCGATTAAGCTATACCGATCAACTTTTCCTTAGAATAGTCAACTGGTTAGCCTAAACAGATCACCTAGTTTGTATATGGTGAAATTAGTTTCTCTCTACTTAAACCCATCGACCAATTTTACAAAACTAATCAACTAGTATTAGAATAGTTAACTAGTCTGACCAAACTAATCTACTAGTTTGAGGGAACTCTTGGGTTAAGCTGAGCCTAACCGATTGACTCATTCTATGAAAGTGTATTGTTTTGTTCCTTTTGGACTTTCTTTGCTCTTATACTTTGCATAATGCTATAATATGATCCATTAATGATATAAACACACATGTTGGCACGAAGTAACTAACCTATTAGATGGATTAAAGGGATCAAAATTCATGACACTCTATTTAGAGCTTTTGGAAGACTCTAATGAGTAAATTGGAATAAATATGCTATGATTCTAATTTTGAATAAGATCATATATATTTTGGCATAAATGGATTACCTTAATGGGTTGATTTTCACTAAGCTAAGCACTAATAGAAATCACACCACAATGATGCAAGGTAAAAATAATTGGATGGAATGAGTATGAGAGTGTGTTGTTTGAATGTTATATGGACCTTGTATGATAATATAACATTAGAAAATTACACACTAATCACTTAAAGAATAAGATAACTAAGTTGTGCATAGGTCAAGGTCACTTGATCTTCAATTAGCTACTAAATTTATTATACTCAGTTTCCAAAAACTCTATTTATGACTGGTAATTATGTGTACTAGGTATAATAAACATTTTAGAATATTTGATAATAAATAAATTTATTAATATGTGTAATATTATTATCACTTATTCGATATACAATTTAAGTAGGTTCAAATATATTAGTATTCATTTTGTTAAATAAACCTAGCTTAGTAATTAAATTTAATAGATATTTTACCCTAACTCTTTACCTAAATTTTTACTCTAGCCTATCCCTAACCTATGCTAGATTTTACTTGAACATTACCCTACACTCCTTACCCCAGCACATCACCTACGAGCTGTCACCTCATCATTCAACACCATACCTCCCCTCTACCCTTATTTTTCTCTCCTATTTTTTCTCCTGACTATACTATATGCAAACCTCTCGTCTTATAATTATACTATCCTCTTGTGTGTAGAAAAACTTCAACCTCTTCTCTAGAAAACCCTAAATCTTTCATGCTCTTGATATATGAGATTTATATGTTATTTTGCTAAGTAAAAATTTCATTTATTCCTCATTTTATAACATGTAATCTTTTCTCGAGTTTTTCTCTTTTGGATAGATTTTGCAGGAAAAGATAAAAATGAATAAATTCAAAGAATAAATCGATGGAAAGAGAAAAGACCACAAATAACACATCAAGAGATATGGACTCAATGGAAGAAAAGACTAGAAATGAAGAATATATATCAAAGGGAAGATTGTGTTGAAATTTCATGAAAAAATAATGAAGAAACAAGAAACACGGCCCCCCCGTGTTTCCTAAACACGACCCGTGTTTTTCTATCAGCACACAAAATTTCAGCATTTAAAATTCAGCATTTGGCCAAGAGTTCAAGGAAAAACACGGGGGTCCCGTGTTTTCTAATACGGACCGTGTTTTTCTCAAATTTTGTAACCGTTCACGCAATGTTTCCCCGATATATTTCTAAAGTTTGAACATTCGAAAGGTGGTTCGGGGGAGTTCGAGAATGGGATTTTCTCTTTCTCTCTATACTCTCTAGATACCACATGTAATTTCTAATTCCAATTCTCTTTCTCTCCATTGTATTCAATTGAACAATCAACAATCTGGAATTCAATTCGATAAGTTCTTCTCCATTCCTCTTTTAATTGCAAGTTTTGATTTTTGATTGAATGCAATTCAATTCTCTTTGTTGCATTCTTATTTTTCTTGTGTTTAGTGTTTCATTGTAAATTTATTTATAAGAATTGATGTTAATTATAGATTATTGCATTTAATTGTGTGTTATTGCAATTATGTAGATAGTATAAGGTAGGAGGATTTGATGACAGAATTAGGGTTTTGGATTTTGAATTCATGATTCTAGATGGATTTTAATTGAATTGATGGACGGAATTGAATGATCTTGCATCATAGATTAAGAATTTAAACTAATTAGACTGATCACCTATCTAGTTTAGATCTTAATATATGCTAGGATAACAAAATTAATGCGTAATTGTTAATTAACGTTTCCAGAGTAGCAAAAGATTAATTATTAATCTTGTCCATTAATTCTTACGATTGCATGATCCGAGCTTATGTGATTATGGTCGTAGTTGACCGCTTTCTATTCGTAATGCTGCCATTAATTGAATCTAGCGTTCTTAACCTAGGTTTTAATTGGTTAGGTGATAAATTGAGAGCTTATTTAATATATTAGTTTTGAGAGAAAGCAAAGAAATGAATTATTATGAGTTTCTACAGGTCAACGTTAAATCATTTAGAATATTTCGTTTCTCCATGATTATTTGATATCCTAATTCCATAATCAATACTTCCTATCCTTATTCATTAATTAGTGAGTATAGTGTTTTATTATTTATCTATAGTTTAGATATTGATGATAGAATTATATGTCATTACATAACCAGGGTTTTAACATTGATTATAGAATTATTGATTATATACCATTCCTTTTGGGTTCGCCTCCTTCTTGCCATATACTACGTATTTTGGAATTAGGATTTTTTTATTAAATTTGTTGTGCATACAACAGTGCATCAAATTTTGGCGCTGTTGCCGGGGAGTGGAAATTATAATCTTTATTTCTATTTTTGATGTTGTTTATATATATATATGTGTGTGTGTGTGTGTGTGTGTGTGTGTGTGTGTGTGTGTGTTTGCATACATGTGTCTTGCTTTCTAATTATGTGATCTTGTGTTTGTTTGTTTTGTTCGTGTCTAGACAAGAAGTGTTAGATTTGATTTATTCATTCACCAGGTATGAAAAGTAATGGGACTAAACCTTTTTACAAAGGCTATTTTTTAAATCATAATAACTGATTTGATCATCATCTTTCTAAACCTTAAAAACATAAATTGATATTGTGATGGTGATGAAGGAAGGAAAGTTAGAATGGTTAGTAATCAATCCATGCATTGATTATGAATAAGATGAAATAAAATTCAAAAATTGGTGGATATAACATTGTGAGCGCTTGAGCCTAACCTTTTGATACATTGCTTATCCAAAATATATATTTCTTTTGTGTGTATTCTCCAATGATATGTGAAACTAGAATTTTCCATTAGTTCTCTTCAAGACTGCATAGAACTTTAGGATATTTGAAAATGATAAAGGCACTCTTCTTTCTTTGTTAGCTACAAGACCAAATAGCTCACCTTGAAAATTATTATCCATTGCATAAACCCTTTGAGCCTAAAGCCTTATTCTATTGATTTAACCTTTATTAACAACTAATCTCCATATCCATTTTCTTTCCCTACTCTATAAATAGTGGAGCAAAAATATTTTGAAGGAGAACTTCTGTTTTGTTAATAAGGTGAAATCTAAGTATGGGGGTGTGGATATCATAAAAAAATGGAGGAAGTAGCTAAGCATTTTTCTTCTAAAAAAAAAAAAAAGAAGAAGAAGAAGAAGAAGAAGAAGAAGAAGAAGAAGAAGAAGAAGAAGAAGAAGAAGAAGAAGAAGAAGAGAATAAAATTTCATGTCTTTTGATGTTATTTGGTCAAATGGAAGGGTGTGAAGAAATAAAAAAAAGTTAAATACAAATGGGGGAGGTCAAGTAAAGGAAAAGAGGAGGAATTGTTATTAAATTGAAATATAAAAAAATTTGCTTCTCTAGTTGGTAGAGTCTAGCTACAATCCCAAAAATTCCATCCCACCTTAGAACCCTAGTCCCATGACAACCAAATTTGAAGACCTTTTGATTCTTATATACTTTAGGTATTTTTAGCGGTGGTGAATTGAGAATAATGGCAAACATATGGGCGATCATTATCGTTTGGAGAAGATTTGAGAGTAAACACATCATTCCCTATACACATAAGAGTGAGCGTTTTCACATACCAAAAGTAAGAATCTACCAATTTAAATTTCATTAATCTTAATCTAAATTTGCATGGTGAGATACTAACTATATTAACTCTCATTCCCTAACCACTTAAGCATTTGATTAGACTGTTTATAAGGTGTGTTAGACGTGTGATCCAAAATATTTTCAACATTGTGATTTTATGATTCATAAGTGTTTTAAGTCCCAACGCATTGTTAAACTCTATGAATGAATAAATCCAATCTTATATTTCTTGTAGTTTAGAACTTATCTCATTCTTAGTCCATGATGTTTCTTTTGTGCATGACATGATGTTGCTTGAGGACAAGCAATGATTTAAGCAAGGGGGTATTTAATATATGAGATTTATATGTTATTTTGCTAAGTAAAAATTTCATTTATTCCTCATTTTTTTTATAACATGTAATCTTTTCTCGAGTTTTTCTCTTTTGGATAGATTTTGCAGGAAAAGATAAAAATGAAGAAATTCAAAGAAGAAATCGATGGAAAGAGAAAACACCACAAATAACACATCAATGGATATGGACTCAATGGAAGAAAAGACTAGAAATGAAGAATATATATATCAAAGGGAAGATTGTGTTGAAATTTCATGAAAAAATAATGAAGAAACAAGAAACACGGCCCCCCCGTGTTTCCTAAACACGGCCCCCCCGTGTTTCCTAAACACGGCCCGTGTTTTTCTATCAGCACACAAAATTTCAGCATTTAAAATTCAGCATTTGGCCGAGAGTTCAAGGAAAAACATGGGGGTCCCGTGTTTTCTAATATACACCGTGTTTTTCTCAAATTCTGTAACCGTCCGCGCAATGTTTCCCCGATATATTTCTAAAGTTTGAACATTCGAAAGGTGGTTCGGGGGAGTTCGAGAATGGGATTTTCTCTTTCTCTCTATACTCTCTAGATACCACATGTAATTTCTAATTCCAATTCTCTTTCTCTCCATTGTATTCAATTGAACAATCAACAATCTGAAATTCAATTCGATAAGTTCTTCTCCATTCCTCTTTTAATTGCAAGTTTTGATTTTTGATTGAATGCAATTCAATTCTCTTTGTTGCATTATTATTTTTTTTTGTGTTAGTGTTTCATTGTTAATTTATTTATAAGCATTGATGTTAATTATAGATTATTGCATTTAATTGTGTGTTATTGCAATTATGTAGATAGTATAAGGTAGGAGGATTTGATGACGGAATTAGGGTTTTGGATTTTGAATTCATGATTCTAGATGGAATTTAATTGAATTGATGGATGGAATTGAATGATCTCGCATTATAGATTAAGAATTTAAACTAATTAGACTGATCACCTATCTAGTTTAGATCTTAATCTACGCTAGGATAATGAAATTAATACGTAATTGTTAATTAACGTTTCCAGAGTAGCAAAAGATTAATTATTAATCTTGTCCATTAATTCTTACGATTGCATGATCCGAGCTTATGTGATTATGGTCGTAGTTGACTGCTTTCTATTCGTAATGCTGCCATTAATTGAATCTAGTGTTCTTAACCTAGGTTATTAATTGGTTAGGTGATAAATTGAGAGCTTATTTAATTTATTAGAATTGAGAGAAAGCAAAGAAATGAATTATTATGAGTTTCTACAGGTCAACGTTAAATCATTTAGAATATTTTGTTTCTCCATGATTATTTGATATCCTAATTCCATAATCAATACTTCCTATCCTTATTCATTAATTAGTGAGTACAGTGTTTTATTATTTATCTATAGTTTATATATTGATGATAGAATTATATGTTATTACATAACCAGGGTTTTAACATCGATTATAGAATTATTGATTATATACCATTCCTTGTGGGTTTGACTCCTTCTTGCCATATACTACGTATTTGGGAATTAGGATTTTTTTTTATTAAATTTGTTGTGCATACGACAGTGCATCAGCTCCCTTGCGGACCAAACTCTTCCTTTCTCCCCATTACTACTCCTTTCCTTTCACCATTTTTATTTATTGCAACACCAACCACTAATAGCCTCCCTACCTTACCACTAGCCACCTACACTTAAGCCGCATACTCTACACCCACCATCCATGTCGTAGCTTCCCCATCAACCATGCACAAAATCCCCACAATCTCCCCTTCCTTATATATCTTCTCTCTTTCCTTTAGCTTCGGCTCTCCCCACTAAGGCAACCACACCACCACCAGCCACTACTATTATTCCTTCCCCCTCCTCCTTTGGTAATTCTTATCATAGCCACCCCAACCTACACATTAACCCACCAAAGACTACCCCTTTACCTTCGACTAAGTTTATAGAAGCCTCCATCCTTGATGCACCTTTATCCTCCACAGATTCCCTCTCCATCTTTGGCTCTTCTCACCAAACACCACCAATGGCCTTACCTATAGTTCCACCTCTTTTTCTTTTGACTAAACCTACCAACTCCAACATCCCATCTTTAACCATTTTGGTAAAAGCTACCTTATTATGCTGCACATATTTCCACACCTAAAGCTTCCCTCTGCTATTCTGAACTTTTCTATGGCATTCCTCTTTCTTTTCCATTGGTTATTAGTCCTTAATTATTTAATCAATTGTGGATTATTATTATTATTATGTAATAGTATATGCTAATATATGTATGGTTTTAGATAATAAATTCTAAGGTAATACTTGAGAGCTTTGAAGAAGAGTCCTTTTGTATAAGCTTTGATTGGGTAAATCCAATCACTCATAGGATAATAGAAATTATGTGTGAGCATGCTATAAACTTTTATACCTAGAATCACTCTAGGTTTAATGTTTTTTAAGTATTTTAGCATGCATGATGAAAGGATAATATGTTGATAGGGTGATTGAAATGCCCTAGAATTATTTATTTTAAAATATATTATTAAATAAGTATTTATTGGAAAATTAATTTCATTTATTATTTTATTTAAAATAAGAGGGATTTATTTACGGCAAATTAATAGGAATTTATAAATATTTTTATAAAGGAAAAAAAATTTGGGCTTTTTGTTAATTAAAAAGGAATTTAGGAGAAATAATTTTAAAGTCCTAAATTAGCCTAAAAAGGATGTTTAATATTTTTATTTAAATATTTGTATTCTAAATACCCAAAACAGTCTAAATATTTTATGTAAACCCAAAACCCTTAAATTTTTCTTTTTCCTCTTTCTTTTTTCCCTATTTTATTCTTTTCTTCTTTTCTTTTTTTTTTCTTCTTGCCAGATTGGGCCTGGACACGGCCCAATCTCCTTTTTCCTTCTCCTTCCTCCGTGGCCTAATGCAGTTTCGTTCCCCTTGTTGCGGCACCCCAACGCAGTGTTTCACGCCGTAATTCTTTGAGACACTACGTCTCATTTAATGACAATATAACCGTGCCAAACCAGCCCAGCTCCCCTCCTTTCATTTTCTTTCTCGGCGGCCAGTTCAACTCTCCCTCCCTCCTTCTTCCTCCTCTCTCCCCCGTCGTTGAAGCCTGCAACTCCTACCCCTGAAAATGGTGCCACTGGCCACGAGGACTTTGACCAACTGTTTCTCCCTTAATTTTCTCCCTCTTGACTCGCCCATTAGCTTGGCATGATCGATTATCTTCAAATCCCGCTCTTTCTCTCTCTAGTTTCTCTCAAAGTATTAAATCCGACCAAACCCTTCGCCGACCAATTACCGCCTCTGGCTACCCAAAAACTACATAGCACACCCTTCTTCCGACCCCTAAAACCCTAATATACCCTCTAACCTCTATAAATAGCCTCGATTGGAGTGTTTTCAAGGCTTCTACTCCCCAAAAACCCTAAGAGACAGTCGTGCACCACCTTGACTTCAGACCAGCTTACCGCTGCCAATAGCCAACCTCCGTGCCACGGCCGCATCCCAAATTCTTCCTTGCAATTACCTCTAGCTAACTAAGCTCTCCATATACTTTGATTCTTCTCGCATAAGCTACCATAGGCGTGTGAAATCTCCTGCCCATCTCGTAAAAATCTGTACCCCGCAACATTTAAGCCGATGTCCGCTACCACTACCGCCACTTCTATTGCCCTCTGCGCCACCCTAAAACTCCCTCTAATTCTCCTCCACCGAACCATAACTTTATTTTCTCTTTTCCCCTTCTCCTTCCCTCTTTTTCTTCATCTTTTTCTCTCTTAGACTCTTTTTCTGGCCACCGTCATACTCCACTGCCAGTGTAGCCCATCCCCGCCTACTCAAGGTGAAACCCTGGACCTTCTTAGACCTTCCTTTATATTTAATTGCATTTATTCCATTTTATTCAAATTTTTATAGTTATTCAATTATTATTATTATTATTATTATTATTATTATTATCTTTAGTTATTCTGTAAGGGCAAAGACCTTAATTATTTTGTTATTATTCGCACATGACCTTTATAGTATTATTATTACTATTTTTATTAATAATAATATTAATTTTATTATTATCTTTATTATTTTAATATTATTATAAATATTACATGTTATTAATATTATTAAATAGTATTTCATTATTTAGGGGTAGGGTCGAAACCCCACCTTGTAATTTTAAGGCTTAGATTATTATTATTATTATTATTATTATTAAGATTTCTATTAATATTAATATTATTAGTAATAGTTTGTTATTATTAAAATTATTATTATTATTATTATTATTATTATTATTATTATTATTATTATTATTATTACTACTACTACTACTACTACTACCTTTACTAATATTATTTTAGTGAAGGGTAGAAACCTTATATCACCTTTACTTTAAATTACAATAGTATTTTATTAGCACTTCAGTAGTATTTGGTGTAGTTAATTAAGAACCAAGACTTAGGATAAGTTAGAAGCTAATAGTATTTTAGGAGGGAAGCTAATTCTAGTATTTTTCCCCCATAATAGGTGAGCCCAATCAAAGCCCTCAGATGGAACAAGAGCGTGCACCAAGACCGGTGACCTATTAGGTAAAGGTGTTACTAAGTCCATTTGTGCATTTATATGCATTATGTGCTTCATATGCCATGTATTCTATGTTATCATTATTAATTATGTCGTATATGAGAGGATGTGGAGTTCGTGTATGATCTTGGGTTGTTATATGGCATGTTTTTTATTTGAATGTGATGATATGTGATGTGGCCTTAAGACATGCATGATAGGGTTGCAAAATAATTATGGGGGTAATAATTGTGCATGGTGTTAGGGTTTTACATGATGGTGTTAATATTACACGGTATTAGGGTTTTGTATGATGGTAATGATATTGCATATTGTTAGGGTTTCAAATGGCGGTATTAGGGTTACATGGAAGTGTGATATATGGAGCTAGGGTTTGCATGGGAGTTAGGGTTGCATGGAAGTGTGGTTTTTGTAAAGCTAGGGTTTGCATGGGAGTTAGGGTTGTATGGAAGTGTGGTTTACGTGGGTTAGGGTTTGCATGAGAGCAAGGGTTTATATGAGAGCTAGGGTTTGCATGGGAGCTAGGGTTTGCATGGGGAGTGCGATCTACATAGAGTTAGGATTTGCATGGGAGCTAGGGTCACATGGGTGTTAGGGTATGTCATGGTTAACTATAGTAGGATGGTTAACTAGGGTTGAAGTATTAAACCTGAGTCGAGGGGTAAGCATGGTAAGAGTTTGATTTGCATGTCTTGAAATGAATATCTGAATAAGATACTTAAAATATTAAATACATAAAGTGGAAGATGTTGAGCCAGGCCCAGACCGATCCACTGGCTAAAATAGTGGCAGGGCATGTACCCTCGCGACCAATCCACCGGCTATAATAGTGGGGGATTCCAAGCTCAACAAACCAAACGATATATGTTGTTAAGATGTGGGAAGACACTAATTACTTACAGTGGAACACCGTACGAGAAGGGGCTAGATCGATCCACAAGCATATAATAGTGGCAAGGTATGTTACCCTCACGACCGATCCACCGGCTAAAATAGTGGGGTTTCCGCACTCGTATGGACTTGATAAAGAATATGGTGTGGAAATAAATTTGATAAAGGCTTGATAAAATAAATAATCTGAACTATATTGGATCTTGGCATTTTCATCTAACCGTTCATTTGCCTTTATGTTAAATTGTTTATAACTATGCCGTGTTATTATTCTGCATGGATTATGTGCTTATGTGTTGGCCTTAGTGCTTGGGTACCTTACTCAGCACGTAGCGTACTGATTACCCCTTTCATGGGTGCTTCTCATTCCCACGAGTAGAAGACCTATCTAACTTACTATATGTAGGAGATGTTTACTTTGATGCGATTAATGTCTATGGGACATTAGATGGGGCTGAGTGATGATTGGGCCAAATCTGTTTCAGAGTGATGTAGCCGGATTTCCATTGATATTTTTATCCCTATTTTCTTTTAATTAATTTGAGCAATTCAGAAAAATTTTATGTTCGTAGTTATTTCTTTTCCCTGAAAAACTAACTCTCGTATTTTGGATTGTATAAAGACACGTGCGTACTTGATTCCTGTATTTACGAATTTGAGTCATCTAATAATGTTATGAGTTATTTTATTAGCCTTAGCACTTGGTACTGGAATGGTAGGAGTGAACCGGTCTAGTACTAATGTGTAAATATTGGGGGTGTTACAATGATATTTATGATTAACGATATTAAGTTATATGCATGGTAATACATCAAATGTTTTACATCCATATATCTAATATTTTTTTAGGAATTACATTATTATCATATTATAATTCAAATACCATGGTATATGCCTCGTGAAAGCTCGTGTATGGATGTAGGGTTATGATAGTTCATTTGGACATATATGCTAATGATTAGGGTTAGATTATGATAAGTTCTATTTCACATGGCTTAGGGTTAGAGATATGCTCCTACATGTACTATTATGAAAATATGTCTATTTAAATGATGTTTTATTCTTTAAATGTGTACATGTATACTACATGAAGTATGTGATAAATGATAGTTGCATGATTAGGGTTCTAGTGGGCATAACACACTAAATGCATGAAAAGTGGAAAATATAATTAATTCCAAAATAAAAATATTACCTACATAATAAAATAATGAGAAATATTGCCCTGTTTCATACTCATGACAAATCTCTCATAATGATAATGTTTGATACAAAAAATGAGTAAAATAAGGAAGCTAGGATTTTAAAGGGTATTTTGCTAATCTTAACCCAATGTATCATTTACAAATAAATGAATGCTAGGATGGTCCTATCCTTTTGATAGATTGACTTTAGCTTTAACTTGGCTTGACATATACCTATGAACTTATGGTTTATTTAAATAATTGGAAATAAAAGGGGAAAAGGTTAGGCATGGAAAATGGAAATTTCTTTGTTGTATGTGACTTATGTGATAACCTCATAAGATAGTTATACCTAAAGTGAAATATCTATAGTTGGGAATCATTTCTCTCATTTCTCTCTAGGGATCTATACCTTAGAGGTGAGTGTTAGTCCTATCAAGTTCCTACCTACAAGCACACAGAGTCAGAGTAGTAGTCAAGGTCTATCCCTCAAGGATTGGTGAATTACCACTAAGACAATAATGGAACTTAGCTATTTATAGACTATGAAATGATAATAAGTGAGAAATTGTAAGCTAAAATAAATTACTAAGCTAAAAAGAAAGTAAAATAGCACTCAAATGACTGAAGTAAATAGAAAAGCTAAGGTTCTAGTTTATAGCCCTTGATCCTCCCTGTAATTGAACACCATATCATAAATTGATTACAGAATCATAATCAATCATGACAAAAAGGATAGAAAGTGGTGTGCTTTTTTAACCCACAAACACACTATTACATCTCTATTGCCCTAACTATCTCTAGCTTAGGATATAATAGAATGTAATACCTTAAACTTCACAAAGTTTCCTCCTTTATTATTGTAGAGTTCAAATTGATAGTCTATCGACGTATAATTTAATCTCTAGTTGTGCTATTGGGTCTAATACCAGATTATCTCTCGATCACACTGGTATTTCCCACACAGGAAATTAGAACCTAGCCAGAGTTTGTCATTCCATCAATCAATTAATGACACAATACAAATATTCAACACATTCGGATGGGGGAAACTTCCCTTCACCTTAGAACAAAAATAAATCCAATCAAACTCATAGTAAGAACATTAAGAATAACAAGATATTTCATAGATAGATAAGAGAGAAAAAAATACCCTTGAAATCCAATATTCTTACAAGTGTTTAACTTTTTGTACCTAAATCTCTAGTTTACCAAAGAATTCTTGAAGAATTAGGGAAGAGGATGGAGGAGATAATATTGAGGGAGTGGAGGCTTCAAAGATGAAAAATTAAAATGAGAGTTTAAATACTATGGCCTCTCGAATCCCTAGGGTGTTGAAAAACACTAGCTTCCCATGTCAATTTTGATAGTGCTGGGAATTTTCACCATAAATCTTTCATCAAGATTCTGATTGAGTGTTTTTTTTATAAGTAGAATTTGTATTACTAATCGAAAAGGAGATTACAAGCTTGCATTATATGCAATGACATCCAACAAACCTAGCCACAACCCAAAATCAACAGAAAGAGGAGGGGTAACAAAAATACTAGAAACATGTACAAGAATACATTTCAAAAGAGCTCCTAGCTGTCTAGATTTGTTTTGAAAAATTCAAAGATTTCTTTCATGCCAAATAACAGCTATATAAGCAAGAAAAAGAGCTCCCAAAAGATACTTCTTCTTATGCACCTGTCTTGTTCTAGTAAGCAAAGACTTAATCTCTTGCTCCCATCCTAAAATAGGGTCACTTATGCCTGCCAGCCTTCTAATAGTCTTCCAAAGAAGTGTAACAACAAGACCAAAACAGGAAAAGATGATCTCTAGTCTCCTCCTGGTGTTTACAAAAATTACACAGAGTGTCCATAGTCATGCCCATCTCCTTAAGTCTTGCTTTAGTCAAGAGTATATTTCTGCATGCAAACCAAACCAGGAAACTTACCCTGGGAATAGAGCCTGGTCTTCAGATCATATAATCCCAAACACATTTGGCTTGTGGAGCTCTAAGGGCCTTATATGCTGATTGAATGGTGTATTCCCTCTGCTTTGCTATACATTCTACTATAAACTCCTTCACTACAGATCTGCTCTGAAGAATCTTGAGAAAAAGCCATGAATTGTAAGATGAAGGTGAATAATCCCAGACAGTACCTTGCTTAATGTAAACTGCATGAACCCACTTTACCCACAATTTATCCTTTTTTGTAGCTATGTTCCACAGCAGTTTTCCCAAAGCATAATAATTCCATAGCTGTAAGTTTAATAGGCCAAGTCCACCTTCCTATTTTGGAGAACAAAGAGACTCTCATGCCACCAGAGTAGGTTTCCTGATATTCAATTTACCTGACCAAAGGAAAGTTCTACAAAAGACTAATAAAACAGTGCAACATTTTATTTGGTAGGAGGATAATTTGACTAAAGTAGAGTTGTATGTTGTATAACACTAATTCAATGAGTTGAACTCTCCCAGCATAAGAAAGAAATAAAGTACTCCAATGCCTTAACCTAGTAGACATCTTTTCCAACAATGGTTGCAACTAAGCAGCAATTATCCTTACAGAGGATAAAGGCAAGCCCAAATAATTAATTGGGAAAGTGACTGCTGGATAACTAAGAAGATGAAGAATACTGAACTGGTTCTCTTTTGCAACTCCTCCAAAGAAAACTGAACACTTGGTAGGATTCACCATGAGGCTTGAGACTATAGCAAAATGGTTCAATACCTCCTTCTGACATAGGACACTTTGTAGAGTTCCTCTATAGAACAAGAGAAGGTCATCTGCAAAGTTAAAATTAATGAGCCGGAGTATTTTACATCTTCGGTGAGCTTGAAACCTTGGGTCAACCCATAGCTTCTTTAGAGTTTTACTGAAATAATCCATAACCAGCACAAAAAGATAGGGAGAAAGAGGATCACCCTGCCTCAACCCTCTTTTCCCAGAGAAAGGGGTAGCCAAAACACCATTAAAGGAGACAAAATATGAGACAAAAGTAACACATGCCATAATCAATTTAATAAAATGAGGAGGAAAGCCATAAAGATTTATAATTTTCTGCAGAAAATCCTAATTCACCCGGTCATAAGCCTGCTTAAGATCTAATTTAATCATGTATCTTGGTGATATGCCCTTGTGAGAGTATCTCCTTACTAATTCATGGGCTAACAAAACATTTGCACCAATGTTTCTACCTTTAATGAAAGCATTTTGTGAAGGATCAATAAGTTGAGGCATAAGGGGCTATAATCTCTAAACCATGACCTTAGCAATTATTTTGTATAGCACATTACAACATGCTATAGGTCTTAACTCAGTAACCCTATTTGCAGCAGAATACTTAGGGATGACAGTGAGAGATGTAATATTCAATCTTCTAGGAAGAAAACCAGTAGAGAAAAACTCTCTTACAGCCTAGATAATTTCTTCAGCAACAATAGGCCAAGAAAATTTATAGAAACCAGTAGAGAAACCATCAATGCCTGGGGCTTTTGTATCCCCCATGGAAAACACATTATTTCTTACCTCAAGTTCAGAAACGGGTGTAGAAAGTCCAGCAAATAAATGAGGAGCTAACTTGCAGAATTCTACTAAAGTAATATCTCCCTCCATAGCAACCTCAGTGCCCAACAGCTCTTGATATTATGAATTGAATGTTGCATGAATGCATGTTGCAACTCTGATCTCAATATTATTAGAATCAATCAGCATAGCTAATGTCTTCCTTTGTTGTCCCTCTTTCACCTTGGCATAAAAATACTTATGGTTTGAATCACCACAAGAAAGCCAATTATTAGTAGCCTTCTACTTATAAAAAATCTCTTCATAGTGTAGTAGATGAAAGTATTTCTTCTCTTTCTCCTGCAATAATAGTCGATTACCATGTTGTCCAGGATGAACTAAACAATGTGTCTACAGAGCTGCCACTTTCTCTCTAGCAATCTTGACTCTGTGTGAAATGGAGCCATATTTATCCCTATTGAACAATTTCAGATTCTGTTTAAGCAATCTCAATCTTTTAGAAATTTTCAGCAGCAAATTTCCTCCCATCTTGATCCTCCATACATTCTGAACCATAGGCAAGAAATCTTCAGATTCTGTCCAGAATTGAAAAAATTTAAAAGGCTTTGGACCAGTTAAAAAATCAATAATAAGATGGGTAAGAACTGGAATATGATCAGATATAAGGGGACTTAGGAACTCTGCCAAAGAGTGAGGGTAGGCAGAAAGCCAATGTAAGTTGACCTTGGCCCTATCCAATTTACACAAGACCTCCTCTTCTCCCTATGTATGGCTGGACCATGTATAATGGCAACCCTGACTTTGTAGATCACATAGCTGGAGCTCAGTACAACAATTTCTGAAATCTTGCACATCTGAGACAATAAGAGATCCACCATGAAACTTCTCAGAATCCTGCAGCACCACATTGAAATCCCCCATGACCAACCATGGCTCCTACCTAGGTAAATTCTCCTTTAACCACTGCCATAAAGATTGTCTTTCCCTTCCTGAATTAAAAGCATACACAAATGCAACCCAAAAACTGAATTTGAATGACCATGAGTAACGTGACACAAAATAGCCTACTCATGTATTTTATGCAGTCCCATTATCCAAACTGAAGGGTTCCAAAGAACCCATATTCTGCCATTAGGATGGTGAGAATAATTAGCAAGAAAATTCCAACCTTGAAAAACTCTAGTAAGAATAACACCTGAATTTGATTCCTTAACTCTAGTTTCCAATAACCCTACCAACTCCACTTTATGTCCTACCAACTCCAATAACCCTACCAACTCTAGTTTCCAAAATACAACTCTCCACTCACCTTCGGATGTAGAGCCAATATTAGTACCATGCTGTAGTTTCATACATCTCTTTTGATCATGACCATAACAATCATAGAGAGGACAATAAAAAGGCCTCCATTCATACTCAAATTTTTGTTCAATCTCTATCCCCTCTGGATCCAAAATCATGAAAGACTCCAGCAAAGGTTTCTTAACATCCACCTCTACCAATATCCTTGGATAAGAAGCCCTATCTCAAGATACAGTTATGGAATCAGTGCAGACAGGGTTTCCCACTACACTTGCTAACTTACCAAGGGAGCTTTTGGACCAAAATTCCAGAGGAAGATTAGGAAATTTAATCCAAAGGGGAAGCACCTGCAACTCATTAGGATTAAATTGCAGTCTTCTATGCCATCTTTTTAAGACAAAAGGCCTATTAAAAAACATCCAATGATGGCTAAGCACCCAATCAACCTCTTGCTGAGATTGAAATTTAAACAAAAAGAAACAAGAAGTGTGCAAAATAAGTTAAGGGGTCTTACTTGCAGTCCATTGCCTCTGTATAAAATTTTGCATCTGTGTGAAAGAAGGAGCCTGGCCATAAACAAACCCAATCAAAGTATTTGCCCAGAGAGCTGCTTCATAATCAACTTCTCCCTATCCAATTTAACAATCACTCTACCCCTTTCATATAAAGGGTGTTGAAAATCCAGATTTTGTTCATTACTAGGGTTTCTGTTACCAATAACCACATATATCCATGATGATCTTGGGGGAGATGTTGGTTGAAGCCTATTCCACACTGAATCTCTGGTATTAGATGCAGGATGAACCCCTTCTCTATCAATTGCATCGTCCAGAGGTGCTAGTGTTTCATTAGAAATATCTACATGGGAGATTCCTGGAGTAGATGGATGAATAACATGTCCATCCCTCATATTTTCCTGGCCATCAACATTCAAATTAACGTCGATCATATCACTTTCATTAGGGAGTATATGGAAGCTATCTCCTGCAACCATTGTTTCTGAGAAATCTGATATTTTCTTTACAACAACCACTAATAGACCTCCATCCACATTATTTCCACTATCCAGATCCTTAGCAGCAAATTGTTCTTGTGATCTATTACTAGGTGAAGATCTCTTCTTCTTGGCCATGGTCGAAACTCTCTCAAACCCTAGGAGAGAGGAGAGAGCAAACCCTACCAGCCAAACTTTAGCTTTTTTAAAATCAGACTAATTGTATGGAAAACTTTTATTGAGTTATTTTATATGCATTAGAAAGCTATTAAAAAGATATACAACATTGATGCTGAAAGATTATCCAAATTCATATCTTATGCTAGTTGAAAGTTCACTTATTTCATACCTATATACTTAGAATATGCATTCTTGCTTTCATTTTATTCCAAAATTTACATTTTAGCTCTAAATCTCTTTCTACTTTAACTTTTTCTCCTCTTTGTTCCTTTCTTCTCCATTTAATCTTATTCTTGCTTCCATCCTTCATGTTTGTTTGCTCCTTGAGGGCTTGAAAAATTTCATAACACAAAGGCAATAATAAGAACAAAAAGGGATAATTCCAACAGAAATTTGAGGTAAAAACTCTTATAAAGCTTAAGAATAAGATGCAACAGTCACACTTATCAAGTCCTCATTTTTGGTTCACTATTGTGCCATTGTTCCCTAGTTTTTAAGGCCCTACTCTATTTTATAAATAACCTATGGGCCCTATACGGGGTATCGGTACTTAAGAACTAGGTCACTAAGGTTGGGATGATACAATGTTGCTTATAAGCATCAGGATGGCTAGGATTACCATCGTATCCCTAGGTTTAAGGTAAGGGTATTGTGTTACTTTTAGGCATGAATATGACTAGGTGTACCGTCGTGTCCCTAGGTTGATTTATATCCTTCTCAAGTAAGGAAGTAAAAATGGAAATGTTTATTGTGTAATAACAGAAATAGATTTTTAGATTGGTGGTTTCCTTAGTGCCTTACCTTGGTATTGAAATGGATTGTTGGATAGGTGGTTAACTCAGTACCCAACCATAGTATTGAAATAGATTAGTAGTTTGGTTGTTCCCTCAGTGCCTTACCTTGGTATTATGATGGATTGTTGATTTGGTAGTTGTCTTAGTGCCCTGCCTTGGTTTATGTTGGATTTATTGGTTTGGTAGTCACCTTAGTGCCCTACCCTAGTATTATTTTGGATTGTTATTTCGGTAGTTCCCTTATTGCTCTACCACTATGATTGGAATATATTTAACTAATATAATATGACTCTACACTTTGAAACGGTGAGAAATGGATTAGTATGTTTTATTGTTGAGTTTAGACTTATACCATGATATATGTTTCTCTATGAGTATTTTTTGTATGATTTATGCCATGTGATTATGTGTACTATTCAATTTTTTTGTGTCTATGTGGAATGTGGGTATGCGGCCTCCTATAAGGTATTGTGATTAACTCAGTATGACAAAGTTATACTAATTTTGTAGAAGGCATGAAGCTTATAAGTATGGGTAGGAAAAGTGGAGTACTTGGGATGATGATCCATTTTCAAAATAGGCCTTTGGATCTACCACTTAGGGTAAGCTAGAGTTGTGGCTTTGGGTACTCATTTTTTTACAATAGGTTTTCATTTGGACTCGTGTGTCTGTACTGTGCTTTGATTATACTATTGCACTACGACATTTATTCATAACTCTATTATGTATTATTTCTATTTCTCCTAATTTACAATGGTTGAGTTTTGTTTTATAGTTAGCACTTAGTGTAAGAAAGGCAAGGAGTGTGACTTATACTAAATGTGGTGGTAACATAATATAATTTAGTAATTAACAGATCTCCAAAAATAAATAAAAAATTTACTAGTAAAATGGTGGTGTTATAAGGTTAGTCTACCTTACAACATTTATTGAAGCCTTTAGGGGGGATCCTAGTAGATCCTAGTGCTTTACCTAATCTAGAGATTGATGATATACTAAGGGGTATCAATACTAAAGGGTTTAGTCAACTAGGTTAGTTACTTGTCTTCGACCAAACTTTATGTCCATTAGTGGTTACGTGGCTTTGGCTAAAATGTATGTCCTCTAGTTTAAATAGGCTTCCATTGTATGTGAGACAATGGGACGATACATAGTCCATCTCTCAATAATGATAAGGATAAGAATAAGAATAAGAATGAGAATAAAAATAAAAATAAGGTTAAATATATGGATAAAAAAAGGGAAAGAGAAATAACATGTTATAAATAAACAACTTGACAAATTATGAAAGTTTGGATAATAGACCCAATGGTAAATTATGTGAAATAATAAGTTGTTTGAATAACCTTATTATTAAATTGTATGTTGCTATCCATGATGTTCATGTTATGTTAATAAGCATGATGAGTCTTGATTTGTGTGAGTCACATATGGCATGAAGTATTGTTGCATTATATGGACATGATAGAACATGTATATCTAGATGTATGGCATAAGCATGATATATGTTAAGTATGAGCTCCACATTATGTAAGGACCTTGTATGCTTGTGACTCTTGTTGAGGAGGTAACTTTGCTTATTCAGTATGAAGCATACTGATGCACCTATTTGTTTGGTCACCTACTCATTCTCATGAGTAGAGGACCATGTATAGGTTTTGGGGGATTACAAGTAGTGGGATACCTTATTTTGGGCATGGAATCTTAGAGTGTAGACATCTAGATTCTATTGTTAATTCCTTGACTTATAAGTTTTGGGGATACTCTCCACCTTTTTCTCCTACCATTGTAGCTCTATATTGGATTTAAACCTTCTTTTAGGTATTTGAATATGTTGTGGAGCATCACGGTCCTATTTTATAAACCTTTTCCTTCGTATCTATAGATCGTTTTTCTTGCACACTCTACTTCCATTTGGATTGGTATGGTTTCTTATCTTATATCTAACATGGGAAGGGAGGGTAACTCTTATCCTATGTTTGAGGTAGTGGTAGCACCCTATTTTTCCTAGGTGTGTTTAGTATTTGTTTTCTACTTCTATAAGGTTTAAAATGTAATTTTTCAGTAAGAAAAAATGGGTGCATTGCATTTATAAAGACCCTCTTTTGTGAAGTTTCATTAGTTGTGGCATGATACTAAGGAAGCTATATGGGAGGCTAAAGAGGAGATCCAAGCAAAGTACCCTAAATTATTCTCTTATTGTGGAAATCTCACATAACCATTCTTTTAAGGGGCAGTAACCCAAAATGTTTGATCTTGAATTTGAACTATAGTTTGTGTTTGATGTAATAAGGAATTTATAAAAGTTTGGAAGAATTAAATCAAATGAGTTTTTTTGGTGAACTAATTGAATCTTTCTATGAACTGATTAACTGGTTTGTCATTTCATATAGGAATTTAGTTTGATAGAAATGACCAACTGGTTTGGGAAAACCAATTTGCTGGTCTAACTAAACTAATCAACTAGCTTGTCAGGCTAAGTACTTTTATAAGCTTCATTATTTTTTTAAAAAATCTTGCATCAAAATAGAAGCTTGATAACCCAACTCTGAATTATTCTTGAGTAATCCTTACCCATTTTATCATTTACCTAGCTGTAATTTTACCTTAAATAGATTCATGCATTTGGTTTTGATATTAAAGAGGGAGGATGACCTCACTCTTTGTCATATTCTTCCACTCTCCTCAGTGTAACTCTAGAACCTATGCTTTAACTTCACACTATCACTACAGGATGGGAGATTTTCTTCACATGCCAATCTGCCATTTTTTTTAATGTGTTCGATCTATTTCGGATGAACTCAACCTATATTTTTTAGAAAATCACCATTTGAGCTCTAAAATGAAATTCAACATATTCTTGATGAATTAGCCCATTCAAATCATATTTGGTAAAATTTAGGTTTTCAATTTGTTACATATCCTCACTCATTCTTTAACTAACTCATTGGTTATAAATAACCCAAAACATTTTTTAACTTTTCTTTTAGTCCCCTAAATACATAAGTTTCTCAAATACTTGTGCTCATTCTTTTCCACTTTGAGCTTTCATTCTAATTTTATTTTCTTTTTTGATCCCTTCTCTATCTCCCTCTTGTTTTGTTCTCAAGCAAGAAAGAGTTAGATTCAGGAAGAAGTAGAATTTGCTTTAAGCTTACTACTTTCCTTTTTTTCTCTTGGAGGTGGTAAGTTCCTTTTCTTCCTTAATATAATTTTCTTAATTTTTAAAGGTTATTTTTTGATTCCTAAGTTTTAAAATTTTGTTTTATGGTTTTGGAAGTTAAAATATCTCAACTTAAGGTTTTTCCTCTTTAGTGGAAAATTTTGCTAAACCTCAAGTAAATCAATCTTACCTTTGAAATGTGGCATAAATAACCATATGATTTCGAGTACTCTATGATGTGTAAATCTTTATATGCTTGCATGAGAATTTGGCATTCCAATGAAACATGTGAATTATTTAATGTTTTTAAGAAAAATGACTTATATTATGAAAAATAGGTAGAATTCTTGTAAATGAAGCATGATTCTAATTATGAGTATGTAAATTCTTCGTGTTATGCTATGAAATTATTCTTGTTTGGATGTGGTGAGATTTTAGACCTTCAATCGCATTTTACACATTAGTTATATATTATTTGGGAGTAAACCAATCAACTAGT
Organism: Tamarix chinensis; assembly: GCA_030549775.1. Taxonomy (NCBI): domain Eukaryota; kingdom Viridiplantae; phylum Streptophyta; class Magnoliopsida; order Caryophyllales; family Tamaricaceae; genus Tamarix; species Tamarix chinensis. The sequence continues at coordinate 64,103,903 of CM060176.1, read as the reverse complement.
TAATCCAAACATATCGACTAGTCTTTATAATAGTTGATTGGTTCGACAAAACCAATCGATTAAGAAGAATGACGGAATCCTTCATTTGTGTATAGATTACCAATGGTTAAATCAGTTAATAGTGAAGAACTGCTATCCACTTCCAAGTATCAACGACTTATTTCATCAGCTTCAGGATACTTCAACTTTCTCAATGGTTGACTTGATGTCAGATTATCATCAATTGCGCATCGCCGGGGTAGATATTATGAAGATGGCCTTTAGGACATGGTATGGGCACTACAAGCTTATAGTGATGCCTTTTCGACTCACTAATGCGCCTTTCATTTTTATGGACTTTTTTTGGTAAGTATTTTTATGGACTTGATGCTGAAGATTTTTTAGTCATTCCTCGATCAGTTTATTATGATTTTCATTGGTGATATTTTGGTTTAATCTTATAATAGAGAGGAACATGAGCAGAATATATGGATAATTTTGTCACTCCTAAGAGAACATAATCTATATATCAAACTCTCTAAATGTGAATTTTACCTTCAGGAGGTTACATGTTCAGGACACATGGTGTTAGTAGGAGGTGTTGTCATGGACCCGGCAAAGAATATAATAGTGATTGAGTGGAAGGCACACACTAGCGTCACCAAGGTATGTAGTTTCCTAAGTTTAGCTGGGTACTACAGATGCTTTATTCAAGATTTATTTAAGGTATCTCATCCTTTCACAAACCTTCTGAAGAAGATAGCTAAATTCCAGTAGGATCATACTTGCAAGATAGCATTTCAGGAGATGGAGTAGCAGTTTACTATAACACTAGTTTTGAATTTTCTTTCTAGTAGTGATGGATTGGAGGTCTACAGCAATGCGTCAAAGCATAGAGTAGGTTGTATTTTGATGCATATGGTAAGGTAATGGCTTATACTTCTCGTAAGTTAAAGTACCATGAGTAGAACTATCCAACACATGATCTAGAGTTGGCTGGTGTCATTTTGCATTGAAGATTTAGAGACATTATCTGTATGGGACTAAATGCATATTCTACACAGACCAGAAGAGCCTCAAGTATATATTCACTTAGAAGGAGTTAAATATGAGGAAAAGGAGATGGCTATAGTTGGTGAAGGACTATGATATCAAGTTGATCTACCATGAGGGTAAGGCTAACGTCATTATAAATACCTTAAGTAGGAAAACTATGATATAAGGACCTCAAGAGGATCTATTGGTGGCCTCATATGAAGCGAGAAGTAAGAGAGTTTGTGTAACACCCCAAAATTCACTACTTTTTTTAAAAAATGGAAGTAATTAAAATAGAAATACTTAAAACTCGTGAATTATGGGTATGTTATCGTCACACTTAGTACCAAATAGGTTCTCTTCGACCGTTTTAGTACCAAGTGCTAAGTCTAAGAAAAGATTTACATTAAACTCAACCCACTGTTCATAAAAGACTCAAAAGATCATACGTTAAAAATCAAAGTACGCATAAACGTTTATGAACCATAATAAGATAGAAATCAGAGTGTGAAATCAAAGATGATAAATACTCAATACAAGGTAATAAATCAAAGAGGATAAATCTGATACAAAAGAAATAATAAAAGGAAATAGAATCACATAAATGTTGAAATATGGTCACAACTCTCTCGAACTTTGAGCCAAACATGCTCAACACACAGAGCCCCGACTGATGTCTCGTCCACCTGCACAAGTAAGAAGGGCATGCTACTCGTGGGAATGAGCAGCACCCATGAAAAGGGAGATTAGTATGCTACGTACTGAGTAAGGTAAACGAATACTAAGGCCGATACATATGCACATAATCCATGCAACATAATAATAGGGAAAAATAACCAACACAATAACGTAAAGATAATGAACAAACAATTGAAAAACCCAAGATCCAATATAGTTTAGATTAATTGCTTTATTAATCCTTTATCAAAATGTTTTCACACCATACTCTTTATCAAGTCCATAAAATTACGGGAACCCCACTATATTAGCCGGTGGATCGGTCACAAAGGTAACATACCCTACCACTATTTTAGCCGGTGGATCGGTTGCGAGGGTAACATACCCTGCCACTATTATATGTCGATGGATCGGTCTGGCCCCTTCTCGTACGGTGTTCCAGTATAAGTGATTAGTTTCTTCCCAAAGTTTTGTTTTTTTGAGCTCGCGATCCCCCACTATTATAGCCGGTGGATCGGTAGCGAGGGTACATGCCCTACCAATATTTTAGCCGGTGGATCAGTCGCGAGGGAAAACATTCCCTACCACTATTATGCCGGTGGATCGGTCTAGGCCCGTCTCAACAGCTTCCACTTTATGTGTTTAATGTATTAAGTATCTTATTCAAAGGCTTTCACTCCTAGACATGCATGACTTACTCCCTTACACTTCACACATCACAAACCATAAATTCCACTCTCATAATTACACTTTAATCACCAAATACACATGATGCTACCAAAAACTCTAAGCACCCACAACAAACCCTAATTATCAGCACAAACCCTAGCTTGGTTTCCTATGTACCCATATAATCCTCCACGTACTATTTTTCATCCCAAGTGCTCAAACACCCAAACAACACTTACATTACCTTCCTTAAATCCCAAATTAATTCCCACACATAAATTTCATACCCATGCAGACATTAATCTCCCAATGCAAACCTTCAAACCTTTTTCATGCAAACCCTAAAAATTCCACGTGAAACCCTAAATTCAACCATGCAAACCCTAATGCCATCATTCAACCATCAATGCCACCATGTAAACCCTAATACCACCATACAACTGCAAACACCACCATACAAACCCTAATACTATCATATAACCATAAATACCACCATACAAACCTTAGTAACATCATACAAACCCTAGTACCACCATCCAACCCACGATTCTGCCATATAAAACCCTAAATTCAATCCATAGCAAAACCCAATATTTGTCCACATAATACAATTAATTAGATTCTCCCCTTTCATATCCACAATTTAGATTCCCCCATACAAGTCTATAAGTTAGATTCTCCCACATAAAATCATAAATTAGAATTTCCCAAGCAAAACCATAATTTGGATCAATTGGATTTCCCCAACCAAATCATAAATTAGTTTCTCCCAATCAAATCATAACTTAGGTTCTCCCATATAATATCATAAATTACATTCTCCCAAATAACATCATAAATTATATTCTCTCCCACGAAACCCTACATTTTCCATTTTATTCTTCCCCTCATAAATCATTAAAATACTTAGGTCAACTCATATCTCTTGATCAACTTCTTTCTCCATCCTTATTTTTCATCCTTTTCCCCACACAACCACATTAAAATTCTCACATGCATGTCTTATAAGGTCACAACACATATCGTCACATACATGTAGTACACATGCCATATAACAACACAAAAGCATGCTTGAGCTCCATGCCATACCAAATATGCAATAATTACAATAATAACATAGGATGCATAACATATGAGGCACACAATGCACATTAGCACAAAAAAGGCCTTAGTGAACCCTAAACTAAATCAACACTGGTCTTGGAGCACGTTCCTACGCCTCCTTAGGGCTTTGACCAAATAATAACATACTAATAAAATAACCTAACAAAATTCTAACTTTGTTAAAGACATAAAGATATTAGAGATATTATAAACCTTGATAATATAGGGTTAAAGACTTTACCCTAATAATAATAATGATACTAATATAATAATATCAAAGATAATAAAACTAATATCAATGAGAATATAAATAATAATAATAATAATAATAATAATAATAACAATAGTAATACCTGGTGCGACCGTAGCCGGCACGCAATTTGAACCCTCTTGTTGTCAATTGTAGCACTAGTAAATAGGGTATCGTTCTAGGCCGGGGATTGAGAGGGCTCACCTCTAATTAACTAGCTTGGAAATAAAACTTAAACAAAAAATAAAAATCCTAAATAACCTAAAATAAATAAATAAGAAAGATACTAATGGGGGTTCATAAAAATAATAATAGAAGGAGTAAATAAAATAAAGTAAAATATACTAATAAAAATAATGAAAATAATAGGAAACCGCAGATATGAGAAATATGTTAGGAAAATAAAAATCCACCACTAGAATAGGTTGTAATATAATATTTATTTCTAAGTCATCTTTTGATCGTGAGAATGAGATCGACCAAGTTCCACATCAAAAGCAGGTCCATACACCTTATATTACTTCCCTTAATTAATTAATACGACAAAGCGCCAATATTAACCCTATTAAATACTAGTTGTATAGCAGCAACAAGCGGCTCCTATATTTAACTAGATTTAATGCATTAAGTGTAAGTGGAAGGTTGTCAATCTAAGTACCCAAACTAGTACAAAAAGCATGTCTAGCTGTATTTCCTTTCCTTGACCCACACGTATCGAAACGTTTTACCACTTCGGTTAGAATCACAAAATGATTAGGTGAATTGTTTTCTAACCTAGCTGCAATTTATACATATAAATTCTAGTATATTTAGATGGCCACCTAGCAAGAAAATAATCCTACATACAGTCACTTATGAGGTACCAGAACAAGGCATGCACCAAATAAACTATACTTGATAGAATTATACATATAAACAATAGCAATTAACATAGAGTCAAGAAACAATCTCACGAAACAAAGAAAATAAAATTATAATTCAAATCATAATCTAGGGTTTCAATTCATTCCCTAACAATAAATAATCAACCAGCCATAATTAAAAAATCAATTACACAGAAATATATATCTAAAACATAAATTACAAATAAGAGAAAGAAATAACCGGAATTAATTTTGGATAAAAGATTTATAATTTATTTAGACAAAAATTAATTTTAACATAAATAAATTCTACCGGTATTAATTCTTCTCTAATTTTCTCTCTCAGTGCCTTGATTTCTTTGCCAAATTCTTTCTTCTTTTTCTTTCTTCCGGCTGGCCGCTGACAAGCCTGATGTCCTTGCTTGCCGCGCACCTCGAAATCCGTGCGTCGTCCGAGCGGCTCTGTTTTACCGAGCCTATTGAGGCTCTCTGTTGCTGGCCTCCTCTTTGACCGAGCCTTTGAAGGCTCTGTCGCCCACTCGCGGCTCTACCGCCTCCTCTCTGCCGCACAATGCTCTCCCTCGACCTAGGCTCTTGTGCTTTTCAAAATTTTTGTTGTCTGTACACATCAGCCCTCGTCTTACTTTTCTTTTCCATCAACGCAGCTCTCCACGTCAGCCCTGTTGACCTTTTTTCGGCCGCATCTCTCTTCCGTGCTAAGTTGTGCGTCGAGGCCTACTTAGCTTAGTTTTGCTTGTTCCAGGCCTTTGGGCCTTCGGCCTTCGGCCGTTGGTCCAAAGGTTTTTTTTCCTTTTTTTTTCTTTATTTTTAAAATAAAATCTGTAAAATAAAATTAATAAAAATTAATAAATATTATTTTATTCTAAATTTACTTAATTTATATCATTTTAGCTCAAATAATAAAATTTATTCAATTTTTACCACTTAAGCATAAAACAATAGTTGTTTCCCTATATTAGCTAAATAAACTACCAAAAACTAAGATTATAAGGGTATAAAATGTGTCAAAATATGAACTCATCACACCCCCACACTTAGCTTCTTGTTTGTCCTCAAGCAAGTTATTACTCTAACCAAATAAAATTAAATTAACTAGCCACTTTCGTAGGTCTCAAGATTACACTTAGCATGTGCAACAAGTCCTTTAAACCCCTAGGTCACCCATCGAGGACGAGTAAGGTCTCATGAGGGTTTCGTAGATGATATACCCACAAAATAAAACACAAATAAAATAAAATAAAATCAAACCTAACACCTTTAACCATTTTTGTTTCCTCTGAATCTTTTACTTTCAAACATCAAGATTAGCAATCAACCAAAATTCAGTATTGGGAGATTTAAAGAATCAAATTCAATATATGGTTCACACATAAACATGACAGGTATGAACAGATCAATATTATGGATGAAAATCTACCACGCCTTAGTCACATCAAGATACATCCTCACTAAGGATGCCCTCTATTTTTTTCCTCTTAGATTCATGGCTACAAATGTATAAAAACACTCATGTATGTGAGCTAAGATGATAAAAATAACAAACGACTCACATATAAAAACAAATAAGGCTCATGTTCTTGTGGGTAAAACCTCATGAAAGATACCAAATAATTGCCAAATGGACCGAACCATATGCTTAACTTTTGTGACTACTCTCCAACAGATCAAAGGCTGCTCATCTCAAGAATCAAATAGGACTTACATATTGTTTGTAACAGGGTTTAAGGTAACGAAGGGTATGGAGTATTTTAGGTGTGTGGTGCTAAAAAGATCAAGAGCTAGTGGAGTATAATAAGTAGATGAAATATAAGCTTAAATCCACATCAATGATTAATGATACACCTCTCCACCTTCACAATAAATGTAACATGAATAGAACTTTCTCAACATCATCTCCATAACTCCCTCTCTTCCTTATATCCTAACATTGTTTTTTCTTTTTTTTTCAATATATTTTTTTTTCTTTTTTTTTCACCAAACATAACCAATCCCCTTTCTTAGCATAAATACATATATTTCTTTCACACACACACATACACAATAACTCTTTATATCCATAACGATTTGATTTTCTTCCACTAGCTTTAAGCAAGGGAAAAGATATTAAGGCCCGAAGGTTATTTAATGTGGGTAATAAAAAAAATATGTATGTTCCATGTATAGGCTCAAAAGGGTTTCTATAGGATGTATATCATGGATAAACAAGTCAAGTTAAGCTCTTTGGTCATGTGATGGAAAATTCCTAAGTTTGCTTTATCATTTTCTCAATCAGAGCATGTTTTGACAGTAAGCTTTGACTAGTACAAAAGTAAGTTCTAGTAATCTCTATAGGCCATTACATGATCTATGGCAAATAATTTGATCAAAGCAATTACACATATATGAGGTTTACAAAGAAAATTTTGAAGCCAAGAAATAGTAGATGATTTTGTGTAAATTCGCTCTGAAAAAGAAGGTACATATTGTTCAAAAGCTCACTAAGGAATGTGATGAATCTCAACATGCCCTGTCGGTGGTTAGAAAATCATACATGTTCTTTCTCCATTCACATTTAGACACATAGATATGTGTTCCCTATATCGAAATTAACACAAAAAAATACCCACTTGCTTTATCTCAATTTCATGATCATATTTTCATTAGATTTCAAAGATATATTCTTCATTAACTAGTTAAGGATTCCTACGACTCTAAAAACACTAAACACTCATAATCGAAATATTTTTTTTTCATACATAAAACACACGCACCCCCATACTTAAATCACACATTATCCTTAATGTGTAAAAAATTAAGGAAACATGAAAGTTAATGTATGGAGAAAACAAAATAAATAAATAAATAACTAAAGGATATAAAACTTCCTTATGACATTGGGTTACCTCCCAAGTAGCGCTTGTTTTTATGTCTTCAGCTTGACATGGTCTCGGCTTTTCTCGTTCAAGATGGATATGTCCACTTCAGAACTACTTCACCAAATCCTTCCTCGTGATGATCATCTTTATCCTACAAGGAAGAAAAAGATAAAATATTAGATTTAATGAAAGATTTGACCCAGTAAGAACGTAACTTACCTAGCATGGAATTTAAGCTCATGTGTAAAGAGAGAATGTTTTGCCCAATGTTCATGTACGGTAATCTCTCTATCGAAGGAACATATTTTCCCATCTCAGAATCTTTAAAAACGTCCTTCCAATATAACCTCTCCTTTAGAGCATCACGCTTCTTATTAAATGTATCCAAGGTGATTTGATTACTCTCTTCACTCTTGGATCCATATAACCTGCTAAAAGAGGGAAAACAAGGAGTGTGGTTAGCATAAATAAAATCAAAGTGGTTCAAAGGCTTACCTTGTGTCTCATGGTCATCTCCAAGCAAAAGTGGGGAATAAATGTTCAAAGATGGTATATGGTAGGTGAAAGTGATAGTCTTGTCATCCATATATTTATCTTTGTTCACTTGATCCTCATTTTGATGAGATTCTTCTTCTACTTTTACAAGCTCTTCTTCCACCTGATCTTGCTTTTCAATGTTCTCCATGGGGACCTCTTCAAATATCTCATCCATACATTCGGATATGGCATCATCACTCTCATAACTCTCACTTGAATTTGGAATTGAAGTACTAGAGAGCTCTTCTTGTTCTTTTAATTGATTCATCAGGTTGACCATATAACCCATTTTCTCCTCTAGCAATGACACCCTTTCATTTTGCATAATCTGACTTTGCACCAAATGTTTTTGGATGTCTACCAACTGATTTTGACCATTTATCAGTTCTTCAAGAATCTTATCCATTTTTTCTAAACTTGAGGGTTCTGAAACTGGAGAAGAATATTGTTGAGGATATTGATAATATTTTGAAGCTTCATATTCACATGTGTAAGGGTCTTGATATGGCACTTGATACTAATCATTCATCTCCCATCCAAAGTTGGGTTGATTCCTCATTCCCGAATAGTATGTGCTTGTATAGGGATCATGTCCTTGAAAACCATTGAAAGATTGAGCATTAGGTTGTGTCCATCCTCCTCCTCTCATAGCTTGTTCATGGTAGGCATATGGATTTCATTTTGTATGACACACTCCTTTTGTATTAATAACTACAGTAGCTTTAGCAACCTGCAAAACAAGAGTAGTAAGTTTGTTAAGTTTATCTTCAAGACTACTCATAGTTACCTCATTTACTCTTGCGTTAAGATTCGAGCAAAGTTTTCCATAACAAAAGGATCCCCTCATAGCTACCTGAAAACACTAATACTTCAAAGCAAAAGGTTAATAACAAAACACACCAAAAATCCTAAGAAAATATAAAACAAAACTAAAAGAAAAAAAATACAAAAACATTAATAATGAAAACACACTAAAAATACTAGCAAAATAAAAGTGAAGTTACCAATCCCCGGCAACGGCGCAAAAAATTGGTGCGACCGTAGTCGGCACGCAATTTGAACCCTCTTGTTGTCAATTGTAGCACTAGTAAATAGGGTATCGTTCTAGGCCGGCGACTGAGAGGGCTCACCTCTAATTAACTAGCTTGGAAATAAAACTAAAACTAAAAATAAAAATCCTAAATAACCTAAAATAAATAAATAAGAAAAATACTAATGGGGGTTTATAAAAATAATAATTAAAGGAGTAAATAAAATAAAGTAAAATATACTAATAAAAATAATGAAAATAATAGGAAACCGCAGATATGAGAAATATGTTAGGAAAATAAAAATCCACCACTAGAATAGGTTGTAATATAATATTTATTTCTAAGTCATCTTTTGATCGTGAGAATGAGATAAACCAAGTTGCACACCAAAAGTTGGTACATACATCTTATATTACTTCCTTTAATTAATTAATACGACAAAGCGCCAATATTAACCCTATTAAATACTAGCAGTATAGCAGCAACAAGCGGCTCATATATTTAACTAGATTTAATACATTAAGTGTAAGTGGAATGCTGTCAATCTAAGTACCCAAACTAGTAAAAAAAGCATGTCTAGTTGTATTTCCTTTCCTTGATCCACACTTATCGAAACGTTTTACCACTTCGGTTAGAATCACAAAACAATTAGGTGAATTGTTTTCTAACCTAGCTGCAATTTATACATATAAATTCTAGTATATTTATATGGTCACCTAGCAAGAAAATAATCCTACATACAATCACTTATGAGGTACCAGAACAAGGCATACACCAAATAAACTATACTTGACAGAATTATACATATAAACGATAGCAATTAACATAGAGTCAAGAAACAATCTCACGAAATAAAGAAAATAAAATTATAATTCAAATCATAATCTAGGGTTTCAATTCATTCCCTAATAATAAATAATCAACCAGCCATAATTAAAGAATAAATTACATAGAAATATATATCTAAAATATAAATTACAAATAAGAGAAAGAAATAACCGGAATTAATTTTGGATAAAAGATTTATAATTTATTTAGACAAAAATTAATTTTAACATAAATAAATTCTACCGGTATTAATTCTTCTCTAATTTTCTCTCTCAGTACCTTGATTTCTTTGCCAAATTCTTTCTTCTTTTTCTTTCTTCCGGCTGGCCGCTGACAAGCCTGATGTCCTTGCTTGCCGCGCACCTCGAAATCCGTGCGTCGTCTGAGCGGCTCTGTTTTACCGAGCCTATTGAGGCTCTCTGTTGCTGGCCTCCTCTTTGACCGAGCCTTTGAAGGCTCTGTCGCCCATTCGCGGCTCTACCGCGTCCTCTCTGCCGCACAATGCTCTCCCTCGACCTAGGCTCTTGTGATTTTCAAAATTTTTGTTGTCTGTACACATCAGCCCTCGTCTTACTTTTCTTTTCCATCAACGCAGCTCTCCACGTCAGCCCTGTTGACCTTTTTTCGGCCGCATCTCTCTTCCGTGCTAAGCTATGCGTCGAGGCCTACTTAGCTTAGTTTTGCTTGTTCCAGGCCTTTGGGCCTTCGGCCTTCGGCCGTTGGTCCAAAGGTTTTTTTTCCTTTTTTTTCTTTAATTTTAAAATAAAATCTGTAAAATAAAATTAATAAAAATTAATAAATATTATTTTATTCTAAATTTACTTAATTTATATCATTTTAGCTCAAATAATAAAATTTATTCAATTTTTACCACTTAAGCATAAAACAATAGTTGTTTCCCTATATTAGCTAAATAAAATACCAAAAACTAAGATTATAAGGGTATAAAATGTGTCAAAATATGAACTCATCAATAACAATAATAACATTATTAACAATACTAATGGTAAAATAGTTGCACTAATAATAATAGAATAAGAATAATAGAAATTCGAAATATAAACTAATAATAATAATTATACTTATAACATATTAATATTAATAATATTAATAATAGAAATAATAAGGGGAACAATAATAAAATCAAATTAAAATACAATAGGGTTCAGCCCTCAACATAAATAATAATAATAAAGAATACTACTACTAATAATAATAAAACATATTAAGAATATAAATATTAAGAATAATAATAATGGTATTTATATGCAAATAATTGAAATAAATTAAATCAAGGATTATAATAATATGGAAAATGGTTGAGAGGGTCTAGGGTTCAACCTTAAGCTAGTATATGATCAAAATTTGAGATTTCTTCTACACTACTAGGGGTAGTTGCAGGAGGTTATGAGAATGAGATTGAGGATGAGTACTGCTATGGAAGGATAGACTAATAGGAATATTCAGACTCTAGAGGATATGCTTCATGATTTTATTTTGGACTTCTAATGCAGTTAGAAAGATCGTCTTTATTTGGTTGAGCTCTCGTATAATAATAGTTATCATGTTAGTATAGGGATGGTACCCTTTGAGGCATTGTAAGGACATAAATGTCAAGACCCTTTGTGTTGGAACAACATTAGTAAGGTTTGTGTACTTGGACTAGAGTTGATTGAGGAGACAACTCAGTAGGTTTAGTTGATTCTGGACAGGATGATAGCAACTCAAAGTGTTCAAAAGAGCTATGTAGATCAGATATATTGTAGTGGTGGTTTTGAGCTAGGGGACAGAGTTTTGTTAAGGGTTTCACCTACTAAGTGGGTGTAGAGATTTGATTAGAAGATTAAGTTAATCTCAAGGTGTATTGGTCCATATGATATTCTTAATATGGTTGGTAAGGTTGCATACCACGAAAGTTGTCTCAAGTTCACAAAATCTTCTATATTTCTTAGCTAAGGAAGTATGTTCCAGATCCATCACACACAAACAGAAAAGATGAGATCGAGCTTGATATTCATTATCCTATGAAAATAGGCCTTTAAGATTCTCAACACCAAGATTTGATAGATTAAAATGAACTCAGTTCCACTCGTGAATGTTCTTTGGAGCCATCTCAGAGAAGAAGAAGCAACTTCAGACATTGAGAAGGATATGTATGAGATGTATCCCAAGATTTTTATCCATCACTATCCTTGTTAGTATAGTAGTAAATCCAATAGGTTTGACCACCAACATTGCTTCCTTACATCATTTTTCTCTTCTTTCCTAACCTAGACTTGTTGACTTCAGGGACAAAGCCTCTTTTAAGGGCATACTAATGTAATACCCTAAAACTTTGTTTGGCCTAATCCTGCATTATTTACACTTTAATTTGATTCTAATCTCAAGAAAATATTTTTTTGGTTCTAACCCAATTTCTTAATCCTAAAACCTTAACTAAATCAAAATTTTTAATCCTAATAAACCATATTTTGTAACCCAATCTCAAATCCGCTAAAAATTTACCACTAATCCTAACCATTTTGGCTAATCTAAAACTACCTAAACTAATGTTTAGGGTTTTTGAATTATTTACTTGTATGGTTATGTGTGCATTTTCATAATATCAATGTTTTATGATTTGATATATGATATTCATGATATGTTGTGATAAAATGAATATTATGCCAAAAGAAAGTGATAATGGGTAAGAGGTATGGAAGTGATATTGTTATTTTAATAACATGATTTGAGAATTATATCTTATCTCATAAAATATGGGTTATATGAGTTTTGATAAATTAACATAAGTGTTTTTATGAGGTATGATGAATATTGGTGGATTTGAAAAATAATATGCGTGGAAGGTACTAGAATTTATAAAAATAAAGGTTATTGTTTATCTTTAAGGGTATTTTGGTCATTATGGAATAATAAGGAAATTTTGGTATTTCATGTGTTAAGTGGATTAAAATACGATAATGATATAAAGAGAAATGCTAGGAAGTATTATTGTTTGTTTGGGGTCCTTTAATAAAATAATGGTTAATTAGGGCAAAATATCTTATAACATTAATGTTATTATTCCATGTGTAAGAACCTAGAGGATATTTTAGTTTTGAATATATTTTTAATTATTGGCCTTATGAGGACGTTTATTGAACTTGGTAATCATGTGAGTCTCATAGGAGAAAATATGGCTAATATATGGAATTAGGATTTTTGGAGATTTCTATGAAGTACATATTGGGATAAGATTATTAATATATGTGTTAGACATAGGACTAGGTTGTGCATTATTGGCATAATAATAATGATGATATTCAAGAGTGACATATTGTAAATTATGGATGGATAATCAATATGAAATAATGAATGCAAATATAGTGTGTAATAGGGGTTTGAAGAGAGTTAAGGGCTTTGACATGTACTATGTGTCTATCTGCCTCAATGTGTTCGATGCCTAAGAATTTATCATGAATAAGATACTAATCACATAAAGTGAAAGAAAAACTGAGTAGGGCCAAGGTGATCTATTTATAAATATATATATAAATATATATATATATATATATATATTCTGTTCTACTAGGGAAAATAGTGGTTTAAGAGCATTCTGCCCCAAGAAGTTAATGTTTTTAATCTCCATTCCACCGGAAAGAATAGTGGCTTGAAAGCATTTTGAACCAAGAAGGTGTTTTAGTCTACTCCATCGAATTAAGAATAGTGGGGCCCCTACTCATCGTAAAATGAAAATATAACATTATAACCTATAGGAAAGACATTAATGATTTAAAGTGGAAGAATACGTAAGTTAAGACCAAGGTATTATTTTTATATATGTCCCATTCCACTTAGGAGAATAATGGCTCAAGAGTATTTTGCCCTAAGAAAGTGATGTTTTTAAATATGTTCCATTGGATGATAATAGTGGCTCAAGTATGTTGTCTCTCACAAGGTGCTTCAAACCCTTACGTTGGTTTAAGAATAGTAGGATTCCTACACTCAATGTATATGAAAGAATTAAAATAAATTATACTTATTAAAGAGGTATTGATCATTACTTGTATTATAAGACGTTTCATTTATCTACTTGTATACCTATCATCTGTTGTGACAACATGAGCTAATTCTATTATTTCCCTTCCTTATTATGTAGCCTACTAACCACCCTTTTATGGGTTTTATTCATTTCCACAAGTAGGAGACCTTGATTCTTATGTGTAGGTGAAATGTCCCAAAACCCTGATTTTGTGAATTTTAGCTAATTAAGGATTTATTATGAAAATTAATTAGATAAATTATTTTAATTAAAATAAAAGGGAATTAACTAGGGCAAATCAGGAAGAAATTTATAAATATTGTAATTACAAAAAATTTGGGTATTTTGCTAACTAAAATGGAATTTAGAAAAAATCTTTAAAAAAATCCTAAATTATTCTAAAAAGGAAATTAAATATTCTTTTATTTAAATATTTTTATTTTTAAATATCCCAAATCACCACAATAATCCAAATAACCCAATCCACCTTTTTTCCCTTTTCCCTTTTTCCTTTTCCTTCATTATTTTCTTTCTTTTTCCTTCTTCTTCTTTTCTTTCCCTTTCCCCCGACCTGGGCCAGCCTAGCAGCCTGTTTTCCTTCCCTATTTTCTTCTTCGGCGTGGCATAGCCTAAAACACCGTGTTTCGTCACCATTTTTTCCTTAACTGCCCAACTAGTCGGCTCTCCTTTTCATTTCTTTTTCTTCATTTCTTCCTAGACTTCCGATCCATGTCCCCATCTTCTTCTTCCTTCTTCTTCTCCCCCCTCGTAGCCCCAACTGCCCTGAAGATTCTACCACCGGCCAAGCCCAATTTGACAAGCCATTTTCCCCTCTCTTACTCACTAATTTATCAGCCACTTTGACCCAACCCACTTCCCTCTTTTCTTGTGCATGATCCCCTATTTCCTATCCAATCAACCCCTACCCTAATTGAGCTATGCCAGCTTGTCATCATAAGCTGATGCTCTCTCCTAACTGCCCTATATTCTTGTCACTCCTCTAACCTTATCCCTCTCTAATTAGCTTATATATATACCCTTAAGCAGCCAAAATCGAAACCTTTTCTCGCAGCCTAGCAAAATTTTCCCCAAACGCCACCGCCCTTTTAGACGCCTCTTTTATCACCATCATCCAACGCCGCTGTTAGAACCACCCATAAGGCCACTCCCTGCACCATCCTCTACCTAACTATCTCTCTTCTCCCTCAATTTTCCTTGCACGAGCCACCTCGACTGTGTAAAGTCACCTCCTCAATCAGCCCTTCCTTTCACTTTCATCGCCCTTCGCACCACCATTACCCATTACTCCTGTCGTAACCACTGCCTCCCAAACTTCTCTACAAACTCCTCTCTACCTTCCCCTACCCTTCTTTTACCCTTCCTCCCTCTCCTCCTCTTTTTCTCTCTTTCCTCCACTCTCGACGACCACAACCGTCACTTAATAGCCATGACTAACTTTAACATCTCCCAATTCATTAAGCCATTGTAATCTATATGGTTTTGGATGTTTAGTAGTGGTTAATCCTAATTTAGACACTAACAGGGTACTATCAGCGTTAATACAACTACCACTATCTATGGCCATGTTAAAGCACTTATCATTAATTAAGCATCGGGTATGGAACATATTTTCCCTCTGTATAGCATTAGAGTCAGGTAATTTATTACTATTTAAAGCCCTTCGAACCACAAAAAGATCCCTACTCACTGGTAATTCTACTTCTTCTTCTAGGTCACTATCATCCTTTCTAACTATATTGACCCCTTCCTCTTCTTCTTCAGATTCAGATTCTATATCTCCAGATTCTCTAATTAAAATGTTTCTCTTATTTGGACATTCGGAAGCTATATGCCCTAAGCCTCCACATCTAAAACATTTAATATCCCTAGTCCTATTTGATCTATTTACAGGATTTGTCATCACATTCTTACCCTTTTCAAACTTCTTTCCTACCTTAGCTTCATTGTGTTTCTACCCTTAAATTCAACCTTACTATTATTCTTCCAGTTTCCAGAAGTATTTCCCCCAAAATTTCTCCTTACAGTAGTCTTAAACCCAATCCCAGAGGGTTTATATTGCCTAGATTTCCTTAATTGAATCTCTATCTTAGTAGCTATATTCACCATTTCATTCAAGGTTCCACAAGGATATAGTTCTACTTTATCAACTATCTCTGAATTTAATCCACTCAGAAACCTAGCCATGGTAGCATCATCATCCTCAATAACTCCTGTCTTAATAATCAAAACTTCTAGTTCCTTATAATAATCATCTACTGTCCTCACTCCTTGACTAATAGTTTGCAACCTCTTATGCAATTCCCTATAATAGTAACTTGGCACAAATCTCTTTCTCATTAAGGTTTTAAATTCTGCCCAAGTTTGTATAGGTGGTTCCCCACACCTTTGTCTAGTTAACACCAAATTATGATACCAAGAGGACGCATACTCATTAAATTCTACTACAGCCACCTTAATTTTCTTTTCTTCAGAGTAATTATGACACTTAAATACTAGTTCTATTTTCCTTTCCCATTCAAAATAATAATCAGGGTCATTCCAGCCATTAAACCCTGGTATACTAAGCTTAAGATTATTCAAATTCCTATCAATAAACTCTAATTCCCTATCCTGCCAATTGTTCTGTCTAGGCATCCTATCACTATTGTGAGATACTTGGTCTTCCAACTCCTCTAGATTAGCTATGGGTGGAATTCTAATCCTAGGATCCATTGGAGCCCTTCCTAAAACTTCTGCCTGATTAGTTTCAACTCTGTTATGTTGCAACTCATTGATTCTTACCTCCTGTTCCCCTAGTCTTTATTCTAGGTTAGCAGATAAAACAGCAAATTGTGCAGTCATTTGTTCTTGAAAAGTTCTAAGGGCTTCTAAAAGATCATTACTAGACACAGATTAATTCACTAACTGACCATTGTTAGACATAATGAAATTTTTAGATTTAAACAACTAACACAGCAGCAATTTAATTAACAGAAACAACTTATTCAAGAATTTCAGACAACAGAACACATAGTATAGTCTCAAGAAGTATCACAGTATCAAAGATTAACAGTAATAGCAATAGTAAAGCTTACTCAGATTTATTCAATGTCTATAATAATTCGACAATAATGATTAAGTAAGAGAGAACGATATTACCGCGTCTGCTTAAGCAATTAATTCACTTATCTAGGGTACCCCTCTTCTTGGAGGTCTATCCCTTTTCTTGAAACCAAATGGTTTGCCGGTTATGTTATTAACCTGTATACTTATTAACAAACAAGTAATTTGCGAAGAAATTGGAAATTAAGTATAGCATATAGTAGTATTAAACAAGAAGATTTACGAATCGAAGGTTACCAACAACAATCTGTCACACTGTCAGTCAAGATTCAAGTTCTTGACCAAACCCTAGGTCGATTAGGGTTTCTCTTCAGACTTTTGAAACAGCGGACCAAAACACTTTAATCGCCAATTTTAGAACGACGAGAATCGAAACAGTCTTCGTCGTTGTAAACCCTAAAATTTCACACCTCAAGATAGGGTTAGCGAAATACATAATTCGACTCAAAAATGGAAGAAAACTTAATCAGTAACAAAGAAACTACGAGCACTCTAATAATCGAGGCTCCGATACCAAATGATGGAAACCTGTTAGGGTTTCTCAAAAGGATCGCAAGATTAATCGAGCGCAACGTTTGATTCGCCGGTTCAGCCTAAGGAACAATTCCAAAGGAAGACTAAAAGATTCAGAGGCACAGTTTGTACAACGGCAACTAAAAATTGAAGGTGAATGATCAAGATCGATCAAAGTGAGAGAGCAGATTCAGAGAAGACGAGCGACTGAGAGAATCGCTGAGAGAGAAGAAGAAGTCGCAAGAAGAATCAAGACTCAACCAAATATTATTCTGTCAAAAAGTATCGCCCCTATTACATGTACATCAGGCTATATATATGTACATGACAGACCGTATACGATGTACAAATACACAATACAGACCAACGATAACAAGGCCAGATATACAACCTGAAAGAACGAATGGCCTTAATACTTTGGGCCACATAATTAGTCAACCAGCCCAAATAATCCCCAACATAAAAATGTCCCAAATACAATTAAGTTTAAGACTTAATTCCCATCAGCTAAAATAACACTTTAGCTAATCATGGCTATTAAGGATTGATTAATCCACAATCCATATAGTCCAAAATTAAGGAACGGGTGGCGGATTATACAACCGACCTAATTTCCATTAGCCAATTTCGACCGGCTAATGCATCATATGGGATTACAATTTATTAACAAAAATTACATAATCTGCACACTCCAGCAACTGCATCCAAAGTTCCACAGAGTCCATATGTTGCATTACACTCCTACTAATTCATCAAATAAGACAAACAATTATAAGTAAATAATTCACAGCAATTTTCAAAATTAATTAAATATAAATTCTTAAGATTCACATCAAATCAAGCCATACATTGATTGCAAGATGGAAGAAAATGAAGGTGGCAGTACAAAATAAGTATATATAGAACAGTACGACAAATCAGGAAGGGACACATTAAAACTAAATGATAGGGATCATACTTAGGTAGAAATAATCATGATAGGGAAGCACTCAAAGGGCTTAACAGCATTGCCCCTATCCCTCTGTAACAAACGAACATCATTGGGTCCCTTGATTGCAGCTCATATATATATACACATATATTTCCCACTATAATCCTAAGTTTGGAAATACAATTATGACTATGCATCAATTTTAAAGTAGCAACTTATTATTCTGTTTTTTCTTTGACTACATGGTCATTATTATTGCATCAATACAGAAGAAAATCTGTATTGACAGAGGTAGAGAAGGGGTTGTCTGAGAACCATCGATAACTTAAGGGAGGTAGGCAGAAATACCAGTAAATCAAGAGTGATAAAACAAACAAAAAATAAATAAATAAATTAGAAGAGATAATCGAGGAAGTTGTAAATTCATACAAAAAAATTAACTGTGACGATATTATATTTTCCTCTACATACATTTTGTTTTTATTCAGTCCAACATATGAAGTTGCTGCCGAATGCAAAAATTGGAGCTAATTCCTAAAATCTACGGAATGGCGTCAATAAGGAAAATACGAAAAAAAATTATCAAGCGGGACATCTGATAAGCTTCCAAAGTCGACAATCGAGAAATAGAGAATTAGCAAAACACACTTTACATAAGAAATGAACTAGTAAAAACAAACACCTGTACTCCGTCGCCGAATTGAAGTGGAAGAAAGTGATAAGATTAGAAAATGAATCAGTTTGGGGCACTTACCTTTCCTCCGCCAACGAAAAAAAATTGGAATCGAGAGCTGAAGTTATGGAGATACTAACGGGGAAGAAGAATGGGAGAGGATTAGAAGATAAATAGATTGGAAGTTGTAGAGGAAGAACAAGCAGCCGAGGTTGAAGGGCAGTAGTCAGGAGTTCGGGATTTCAAAAATGCGAAATATTAAGGGCTTAGTGCTCCGATTGCGCCTGAAAGTTGAAGGGACGGGAAGATTTCACACCTGAATCAGAAAAGGAGTCAAAGAAAGCCAATAACAATATTGCGGTAGGAGAGAGAGCATCAAATTGGATTTCAAGTAGCAGAAAACAAATATACGTATCACCAGAACCTTCTCTGTAATATTAGTTACAACCATCTGTATATTTTTTTTAAAAACTTTAACTATCAATATTTATTTTTTTCTATATAAATAAAAATATTAAAATTTATATTAGAGCAATATTTTTGAACATAATTATTATAAAAATTATAATTTTATATCATAACTTATTATATATATTAGAACTAAATAGGGGTATGTCAATATATTGCCCTACTAGATAGTACCAAATAGGAGGGAAATGCATTGCCCTATTTTATAAGAATAAATGGAGGAATTTTATTATTGCACTATTTATTATGATCAAATAAGAGAATTTTTATTCATTGCCCTATTAGATTGGATCTAATAGGGGATGTTTTATATTGCACTATTTGTTAGAATCAATTAGGGAAAATTTTAATTGCTCTATTAGATCATTTATAATAGGGCAATTTTATAATTACCCTATTTAACATCCTAAAATTGCCCTATTTGACTATATTTCTTGTAGTGAACCTGGCAGAGTATTTTTTC
Organism: Tamarix chinensis; assembly: GCA_030549775.1. NCBI lineage: Eukaryota > Viridiplantae > Streptophyta > Magnoliopsida > Caryophyllales > Tamaricaceae > Tamarix > Tamarix chinensis. Next base: position 64,083,861 of record CM060176.1, on the reverse strand, counting down.
AACTAGAAAGGAGTCGTAACCAAATGCTGTAAAAGGCAGTCATGTTATTCATCTTATTTGAAAATGGCCATCTTTGATATATCTTGGCACTGTATGAAATTGAGTGGGGCATTGTGTATGCCTTGACCCCTAACTAATTCAGTGTCATCTTTCTTGGACAATCCTATTTTATTTAGAGTACTTCTGTCCAAGTTGCACAGATAGTGGGCATAGAGCTGCATTGTGATCTAGTGCAGAAGAGTTGTCAATTCTTGGCTGTCCTAGGTACCATTTCTGTGGGTGTCCCATTATTGTATATCATAAATGAGTGAGCTTAAAAGAATACATTGTGAAAGTGTGAAGGAAAGCTATTCACAAGAACCAAAAAGGGGAGGGGGAGGAAAAGCAGAAGGTGAATGCGTAGAAAAGGGAATTAACAATTCAGTAAAAATCCTTCCACTTGTATGGTGTGGGAGGGTCTTGATATATGCAGTCACATGTTTTGCTAGATCATGGGCTATTTGCGGAATTTCGCCAAAAGACTCACATAATACAATTTGAGGAGTATTCAAAGATAGGATCTAATACACCTAGATCTCTTGGATCTAATACGCCCAGATCTCTATTCGTAACCTCTAGAATGACTGAATAAACTCATTATTAATTCTCAATATGATGGACAATAAGAGGATTGTAAGGTTCAGGTACTATATTATGTTTAGGGTTGTGCAAAAAATTTGAGATCAAAAATCCAATTCAATAATAGAAAATTTTGATATGGCATTTAGAATATCTAATTTAAAAAATATTTGGTATTTTGTTGATTATTTCAATAATATATCATAATATCATTTTTTAGTGTTAAGTTTTAAATTTTATTTAGTTTGCAATTTAAACTTTATAATAATATTGTAATACTTTTTTTAGATAAATAAGATGCTCATATGAATATAAATATGATTATTGTTTGATATATGGTATTTATTTTCTAAAAAAATCTTGTTAAAGCTTTTAAAATTGATAAAATAATGTTTTCATACAAATCTGATATTTGGTTCATATTTGATATGTATTTTTGAATATCCGAAAATTTAGATATCTGGTATAAAGGACATACAATGGACATCCAATCTAGTAGATATGGATATTTGGTTGTGCGCACCTCTAATTATGCCCATTGGTTATAATTCTTAAATCAAAACAATCATTAATTGTATCATCTTATATTATAATTGGCACATTTTGGACAAAATTTGATGAAAAATGTAAAGAACTTGGCTAGCTATTTCAAGCCATCAAGTATCCACAGTTGATCTCACTCCTTTCATGTGGCACATAGAGAAGGGGAAAAGGTTGTGAGGACAGGAAGTAGGAGATCGTGAAGTGGTAAAAGGTTAACTCACGAAGATAATATTTGTGTGGGAAGACTGCTGATTTGCTTTCTGATAGCTTCTTGCAGTCGAGTTCTGCTCCATGCTCTCTGACCTAGGCATTGCTACCATTTTGCAGCACTGAACATGAAAGTGTGTAATCATGGGAATACCTCAACTTCTCCTGTGGTGTGTATTTCACGCTGGAAGTTGTGGGTGGTGAGAGTTGGAGGCGCCCTTTCCATGCTGCCGGAGATATACTACTTTCCGCCTTACTGGTGTCTTGTAGATGCTCATGCTATCTGGCACGCCACCGCCATCCCACTAAGATATGTGTGGTGAAGCCTCATTCAAGATGATTCTGAATTCAGAACGATGACTCTATTCAAGAAAACAAAGTAGAAGAACGTCCTGCTCTGGCATGTCACGTGAAGTAGCTGTTGTAATTTGTAAAGCGCTCCATATTCCTTCACTTCTTGTTCCTCTCAAATTCATGTGAATCACCTCTCAAGGATCGATGTCTAAAACTTCTGATTCAAGCATCATCGCATTGTTGAAAGATTTTTCGACACAAATGTGTTGCGTAGGACTTTGACAAGCAGTAAAGCTTAGGACAACATAATTTGTGCACCATTTTTTTTTTCCTTCTTTTTCCAGCTGGTCTGTTTGTATTGAACTGTTAGGGGTGTAACCTGATATTGTGCGTATTGTTTCAGTTCGAATCATGCTGATTCGTCTGTGTTATCTGGATGCACATAGGATAATATTATGTCGTTTTTTTTTTTGGGTTCAGGGATTGTAAAATTACCGTTGCCATGCATCTTCCACTTTAGATCTAGTGTTACATGAGTGTAGATACAGCTGGAGGAGAGCATGTGACAATAAAACAATGTCCACGCTGAACTCAAGTTGTTGGAGCGTGACTTTTAAGATGGGAATATTCATCAACTGCAGGGTTCCTAATTTCCGCGTGTTCTTTTATTTGGGCCGTGGTGGGTCATGGAGGGTTAGTGTTCGCAACTACTAGCAGGCAAGCATCCATCGCAATTGGGATGATGATATGTGGGCTCCTTCTTATAATACGGATAATAGACCCACTTGGGCCACTTGAAGTCCGGAGTTGTGGGGAAGGAGAAAATAGAACGAGATAAAAGGAATGGTGCAAGTAAACTTTCGTGATTCGTTATTTTTGTTAATTATATATAAATATATTTCATAATTCAAAAATTATTGTTTTTTTGTCCCTATCCCCAATGCAACATCGGATAATAGTGTTAGAGAGAGGTCGACAATTGATATCATGTAAAATCATCAATCACATAATCATACAACTATTTGATAAACACGTAAAATATGTATTATTGTAGTATGTTTTAAGTATAATTTATAAGTATTTAAAGCATATTCCGTGTTTAGATCAAGAATACTACTTTGTTTTATATTCTTATGTGTAGGTATTGATTTAAGATTGAAAGATATTATGATCGTTAGAAGTCAAGCAAGAGTTTGGAGCTACAACGAGATTTAGAATGTATAGTTTGAGAAGAAAAAAAATGGATACATATATATAAAGGATTGATGTTTCAACCATGATATAATGTAAATTTGAACAAATTCAAAAGACCAAAAGTATAGGTCTCTTTAATAGCCAAGGGCGGACAAAAAAGTTACAGCCAAAACATCGAAGACTGTTTAAAAAAGCATGAATTAAATAAGACACCACCTGTTACCTATGTGGTTCGTTTGTGAGATTGATTGGAGCTTTCTCTTAGCCGTCAATTAATATATAGATCTAAAATTTAAATATAGAAGGAAAGAAAGGATTTCTTATGCAAGATTAGATTACAACTCTCTACTTTAAAGATTTCAATAAAAATATATTAGCATTTTCTTTCTTCTTTTTAATTAATTTCTTCCTATGATTGAATTACATATTTATTTGATGTCTTCTTTATTCACAATCATGTATGAGTAGATTATTTGTCTAAAATTGGGAAAGAATCCAACTTTTTATTAATTGATGATGAATTTGTATACATTCTTGATAAAAAGTTTGAATATTTAAACTTAATTTCTTAGGATTGAACTTTGTTAAGTTACTCGATCACCTAATTAGCAATCATAAGTAACTAATTAAAAGATTGAAAGGTGAAAAATAATACCGGATCTCTAGAAATTAAGTAGAAAATTCATACCAAAAAAGTAGGCTAGATTTTTATGAAATTATATTGGATTAGCAAGAAATTTAATTGGTTTAATTTAATCTTAATTTTATAAAAGTAGGTAATTGATTTTAATTAGACATAATCGTTAGAACTCAAAAGAAGTTTTAGATTAAATTAAGTTAGTTTACCGTGTTTCTAGTTTAAACTAATACTAAGAATTGAAATAATTTATTATTAAATACTGAAATTATAGTGAAAATTTAATCTTAACCTTTTATTATATTAAATTCTAATACTAAGAATTAGTAATTTTTTTTATTTTTTTATTTAATTATATAATATTTTTATATTTTATCTTATTTATTAATTTAATTAACCGAAAACTTAAATTTTAATAATTAACCGGCAGTCCCGTGACATGGATCTTCATAACTACACCGACTCGCTCGTGTAACGGATTTTCCCTATCACTATTTCCTTATGAGTTATGACCAAGTCATAGAGTACAAACGGCACTCGGCAGTTATACAGCAGTGTATCCGTACAATTCAGACATAGTACGGATAGAAAGAAACTTAACATGGATTCCAACAAAGTCGATCTTGTACCAGGCTATTATATGATGATCGGCCGAATACTTTATACATTTAATTTTTGAAACACTACACAATTCAACTGCAAGCTATTTTGTAGTAAAGACAGGGAGATAATTTCTAGTTTCTACTGCGATGTATGTCTAGGCGGTCGAAACCTGAAGCTCTCATATAGAGTAGCTCCACAATGGCAGATCAATATCGGAATCCATATCAATAGCACCGGCACCACTACTGTTCCAATCATTGTCGATATATCTCGGCTGATGCAACATCATTCCGTTGTACATGTCGGCAAGAAATCCATGGACGCCAAATACCATATCTTCATCGATGAAGTCCCCATTCTCTTGCCCTCGCTCCTCCCCATTCCCTGCACTAGTCCACTCGCTCAAATTCATCCCCTCGTCAGTACTCTGTTCTCTCATTGCTTCTTCATACTCGCCACTCGTCTGTTCCTTCGCCTCAGGAGTACTATCTTCTCCTTCCAACATCACCGGTCTAAACGCCTCGGCCGCCTCAGCAGCCGCCCTCTGTATGTCTTTCGTATCCCCTGATTTAGGAGCCGGTAACCTCCAAGCAGAGTCCGCGAAATTCAAGCACGCTCCTCTGCCCCTCAATGCGATGGCCGCCACGTCGTGGGCTCTCGCCGCCATCTCTGCCGTCTGGAATGTTCCTAACCATATTCTGGATTTCTTGTTGGGTTCTCGGACCTCACAGACCCATTTGCCTGAGTTCCTCTGTCGGACTCCACGGTACACCGGGTGTCTTGTCTCCTTGAACTTCTTGCGCCCAGCTCGCTTCTTTGGGTGGCTTGAGGCCAGCATTACTTCCTCGTCAGAGTACCTGGGGCTGTTGCGGCTAATGTCGTCGGATAGTGACGAGGATTCAACTGCGTCGGGGGACAAGTACGGGCACTGATAACCGTAGTAAAAAGCCATGTGATTGTTGTGCTGCTTCCTGATTGTCGATCACGTGGTGGGCCTTACGTTTCGCAGTGGTAGTACTTATCAGGTGTTATAGGATTATAAGTAGTTCAGAAGAAAGCTTTTCGGTTTATAAGTGATAGTACTGGTGTTGTGATATGGATGATAAAAATGACCAAGTGAAGATACACATATATATAGGAATACGACTTTTGACTCGACGGGGGAATCCCGGGGGCGAAGAGAGTGAGAATGGTGTGCAACACTTCGAATACGCGAACACGCATGGTGAGGAGGAGACAGCTAATTTTATTTGCTGGTGCAAGGGCGGTGATGACTCACGATAGCTGAGAGACGGAGGTTCGTGGTGACCTTCTTGCCGAAAACAAAAAACAAAATACTGGTAAAGGGGTGGGGCAGAGGTACTGAATATAACGACACGTGTGGTGTGGGATGACGACGATGCTGATTTTAATCAACCGTTCGATCAAATTGATGAGAGGCTTGACTATTGGTCCACGGGGACGTGGGAAAAAAAACTTTAAAATGTCATTTTTTATAAAATTAGAAAACGATCGATAAAATTAATAGAAAAAAGAATTAAATTATATCAACCTTAATTAAGGCAAACTATTAGAAATGGTAAAAAAAAAAAAAATATACACACACACACACACGTATATTATATACAATTTTAAGAAAATAGATCCAATTTCATAAAATTAAAAGAAAAAAATATAAAAAAATTCTAAAACCATGACTTACTTTAATAAACCATTAAAAATAAATAAACTAGTGACGTTTCCGGCACTGGGACATTTATAAGACAGAAAATAGCGAGTCGGTGTCGTTTTCACACTACAGTGGCAACTACTCGCCACGTGAGGTGCCCTCCTTTCTAATTATGAGTGAGCTCATGTCTAAGTAATCACTCTCTCTATCTCTAAAAGATATTTTATTATTAAATTTTTATATTAAAAATAAAATTATTTTAAAAAATTTAAATCCAACATTTTTCATTTTATCCTTACTTTATTAATTATATATGCATTAAATATTTTATTATTTTTTAATGAATAATATAAGTATAATTTTAAGATTACTTTTATTCGTTCTTTAAAAATGATATAATAAATTTCTTTTTAATACAGAATATGTAAAACACACCAAAAGTTCATTAGCATCTACGATGATAACACAATGTCTCTTTTCTTTTGGAAGCATCCTACTCGATCATAAACACTTTATTAAATTATTTTTTGTCACACTTACAATCAAAATAATTTGATAAATGTGAAACAAGCATAGGTCATCATTATGTACTTTCCTCGACCGACATTGTCTTCCCTTCATCCAAATTATCCTTTTAACTTTCCAATCACATCCTCTTCTTCTTCTTCACCTCTAGTTGTACATTGTTATTTCTCAAATTTTATGTTTTTTTTTTGTTTAATTTGTCTTACTTTTGGTGATTGATGTATTTTTCTCCAAATCAAACTTTCACCAAAATTTAATTTGCCTAACTAATTTTTATATTGAAAATAAAATTGTTTACTTTTGTTGGACAATGGAAAAATATATTGTATTTCACTATTGTTATAGTGAGTGTTTCCTTGTCTTTCATTGGTGAGAAGGAAAATTTTTCTCAACTTAAATACCATTCTGCCCACGTTAATGTTTGAGTTAATTGATATGGATTATTTTATAGTGGTAATGGACTGGATTAAATACCACTCAAGTTTACACTTGCCATCTCTTTCATTCTGCCAAGTAGCTAGGCTGGTTTATTTGCGCAGGTGGGTTATGGTTCTAGTAGACTCAAAACCAACATTTTTTTTTACTAAAATTTTTATTTTATTTTCCTCTTCTCTTATTTACTTAGTTCAACCATTCCCTTTTTTCTCTCCATTTTAGAACATTTCAAACTCATGCAGTTGGTGAACTAATTCTATAAGGATCGGTGGTTATGGTTAGGTGTAGTTTTCCTCTTTAATTTTTTTTTAATTTTATATCAATTTTATATGAAAATAACCAAGCACCTTTCCAATCCCAAAATCTACATTTTTGACACGTAATTGAACAACATTATGTAATTTCATACTCTTCAATCTTGACTATATAAAATCGAAGAGCATTTCTATTAACTTTAACTTCAAGGGCGAACCGGCATATATGATTACATAGGAGGTCTGGCCATAATTAACTTCATAGTAGTAGTTTCTACTCACGACACAACAAGTTTTTGATAAGTGTTTATGCAACTTCAATTGATTTGAAATTTTTATCTTGTCATTCTTATTGCTATGTATATTATTCCGACAACTTCTAAAACAAAATATTAATAGTATACGTAGTATTTTTATGTTTGATCTAGTGATGCACTTTGGTAATTAATTGTTAATTATATGATTGTGTTCGATTGATGTGCTTTATAGTTTGGCCCTATTAATTTTGACTATTGAATTCTTTTAGCCCATTCCTTGTCATTGGATCTCAATTTATTTATCTCAATATTGTGGGTTTGGTTACTAATTATGGCTAGGTACTTATTTTAACTATTGCTGCATTTGCTTTTGACCGGATAGTTTGAGTACAAATTATAAGTCATTGCAGTTCTTTTTGTTCTAGTTTTGTATCCAAATTAGTGTACTATACTAATGCTATGGCTACTGCTTCTACTTCCCCAGTCATTCTGGATATGTCAAAGTTTGACCTTTTAAATGATACTAATTATCGTGCATAGACGGTCCCAAAGGATGCTAATTTTATTCGAATCTCTTGATGTTAATTATGTTTTGTTCATTGATTTGCCTATTGAATAGGTTGTTGCAACCACTCCCACTACCACTCTAATAACTCCTACAACAAAGAAATAGGATAAGGCATATAAGGAGAAGTATGATAGGAATAACAAGACTGTACTGGTCTACTTGTTGTCTCATATGACAATTAGGGTGTTCGATGCTTACTTTGATGTAGGTTCTACTAAGGATATTTGAGATTTGTTGAAAAAGCGGTATAGGTTCAATAAAGCCGGTATGAATAGATATTTAGAGAGTACCTTATTAAATTTTAATCCTAAGTTAGATATTAACTAGTATCTATTACATTGAGTAAATCATATTTTAGTCATCGCATATTTCTACCCAGTTCTTCACCTAAATAATTACCCTAATCTATGCCCTAGCCTATTATATATTTATTGGTCAAGTCCCCCTATCTCCTTTTTGCACATTTTTTTCTTATCTATGTGTCATGCCCTATACCACCTCTCTCCCTTATTTGCTCAACATCATCCTACACACCATCCTCTTCTTAAGCCTTCTCCCTCTCATTCTCCTTCTCCCATTTTTGTGTCATGACTTAACCCCCTATCAAGCCTACCCCATCCTTCTTCCAAGCTCTCTCTAGAAATAAAAAGCTTTGTTGATTTGCCATTAGCACCTCCCCTTCATCACCATTTTTGCTAACAACACACTCTGTCACCTCTCCCTTATCCCTAGCACAGGTTATATCCATTGTTCCCTTACCCCCTAAACTGGAAATCCTATCGAAACCACCCCAACACTAATGTACAACCTCACACAAATACACCTCACAATTTCATCCAACCACACTAAACACCAACCACCACCTTCGACTAAACTCACCGAAGCTACCCCTTCTTATTCAGCCATAATTATCACACTTTCCCTCCTTGCTATACCCTCTATCACCAAATCCCTTGCCCAAGTTACACACAAAAGCATCGATCACCCTCCTCCTCCTTTTGCCAAAACTATCAATCCTCACCACCTTAATGCACCACTATCCACCATAACCCCCTCATTGGCTTTGTCCATTTGTGTTGTGGCTTCCTCCTTGTTACACTTTTCCCTTCCATTCTCCCCTCCCTAACACTGGCAATTTCTGTCGTTATTGGCCCCTAGCATCAACTAAGTCCACTATTTCTCCTCCTCTCCTTCTCTATATACTTCCATTGATTTATCCACCCTTATTATGTGAGTTTTGGTTGGATTTCTTTACTTTTCTTTAGTTGGCTAGTAATACTTGAGCTATTTTAGTAATTTTGGGTTTATTTTTGTGTAATATTAAAAGAAAATACATATGTTTTTAGGTACTAAATTTCTAGGTAATTCTTGAGGATCTTAGAGAATATTATTTGTGTAAGCTTGAATTAGGTAAATCCAATCACTTATAAGATAGTAGAATTTGTGTATAAGCAGGCTAGGATTAGATACCTTAAGGACAAGGTGTCAACCATTGTTTGTATTAGTTCGCTAGTGTGTCGTTGTGCCCCAATAAGACTCTATTCTACTCTATCAATGACCTATGTGTCCTAAAGGGGGTATTGATACTTAATGACTAGGTGACCAAGATTGTAGGGTATTTTATTGCCTTTGCGGGCTTGTATGACCAGGAATACCATTGTGTCCCTAGGTTTGAGGATAAGGGTATTGTATAACCTTCAGGTACTAATATGATCGGATGTACTTTAGTATCCTTGGGTTCATTTTATCCTTGTAATATCCTAATTTTATAAAATATTTTTTACTTTCATTATAAAAAAAATATTTTTTACATCTCTTTAAGTCTCGTTCCATTTTTAGAACACTTTGTTTTGATTGTTTAACCTATTTTACGATTTTAAGTCCCATAAGAATTTTATACCACTTTTGGCCATAAAAAATATTATAAAATTTTATAATTTTATCATATTTAAATTCCTTGATTTTTTTTTATCCTCATAAGCCTTTTTAAAATTTTAAATAGAGATTTTTGAGGAAAAAATACTATTTATCATCATTTCTTAACTCTTGCATTTTAAGCCCTGAAACAAGCGTTTTAGGTTGCAAAAACTTATGAAAATTTAGGGACACTTATATTTTAGCATATTTAAGCAAAATATGAATTAAAAATGGGTTCTAAATATTTTTAGAATTTATAGAAGAATTTATGCCAATTTTAGGCATAATTAGTCCCCAAACTCAACTTTCTCTAAACGAAATCTACCATAAATATCTAAAACTAATTCTTATCTTATTAAAATATCTAAAATAAAGGTCGAAATGTATTTTTATGGCCATGGTGATTTCGTTCTAGTCTTGTCCTATTTTCTTTTTATTATTATTATTAGTATTTTTATTATTATAATAAGCATAAAGATCCTTTAAGTTGTTAAATATCTAAACTTTAACCAAAACTTCTTCCAACATCTTTTATTCTTCATAATTTCATGCTTTTAGCTCCCATGAATAGACTCCTTCAACTGCAAGTCATTCCTCCATTCTTTGGCATTTTTTCTTTACTTATTTATTCTTGATTTTTAGCTCTTTATTGTTTTTATTTGTTAAAATACTTAAATGTGTTGTTGTTGTTGTTAATGGCATTTTTATCATATTTTGGGAAATTCAGCCTTTACGCACAATTTTGTGGTTTGGATGTTGTTATTAACTTTTATGATTTCAATAAATTATTTAGGTTGTTTGGATGCAATTTCATATATTTAAAGTCTTCACATATAGGCAATAGATGTTTCATTTGGTTTAGTATAATTAAAGTTTTAATTGAATTAAGTTGTAAGCAATAATAAAGGGTATTTTGGTAAATTTTTTTGTTCTTTATGTTTTAATATGCTCATAATGTGTTTGAGGAATAGTGTTTAAAGTTTGAGGAGTTAGATCCATATATAATAAAATTTGTTCCATTTTTGGCGTTTTTAGGGTATAAGGGTATTTTAGCCTTTTTCAATAGAAAATATGTTTTTTTATTTACAATTTTGTTTTCTAGTATGCTAATTATTTATTAACTGTTGTTAATATTAAATTTCATAATTTTAGTAGTTAGTCTAATATTTTATTGATAATTATAATATTAAGGGTAATTTAGTTATTTTGCACCTAAAGGACTTAATTAGATACTTTAGAGTCAATAGTTGACCTTGTGACTCTAGGAATAGTTAATTAATAGGAATAGTGATTTGATGTGAATAATAAATTCTGATAATAGTAAAATTTCTTTATTTTTAAATTTAAGCTTCTTAGCATATTTCTATAGAATATCCGGTGTATAAATAGTGTTTGATGAATAGTAACTTTTTTTTTTCCTAAAATTGGTGTGTGGATTTATTTTGGGGTAGTAATCATTAAAATATCTAAAATATTTTATAAATTCAAGTATAAGACTGAGTTTGAAATTTAGGCAAATAGCCTCGAGATGGCCTTTAAAGTAGGGTTGTAGTGGATGCACTCCCTGTTAGTGTGTAGTGAAGCTTATTTCTAATATATAGGTAACCTATAGGTCCTATAGGAGGTATTAATACTTAAGGATAGAGTGCTCCTCAATAATTTTGGGATGATTCCTTAATCATAGTGTTTTGGATTGATGTATTAGCCATTAGTACTTCGACTTTAGTATTACTCCCTCTCAAATAAAATATGACTTGGCGGATCGTGTGATAACCTATTATGGATCAGAATAATCAATGGGCCTCGTATGTGCATGGATTCAATCATTTCAATATTAAAATTCATGTTTTAAGTCTTAATGTGATTTTAGGGTTTGTGATAGATAGTAATAAATAGTAATGAATAGTTATGAATAGTATAAATAGTGGATTTCATTAAATATTTTGTATTTTATGTATTAGCATGTTTTCTTGTATTCTTTCGCTTTAGTGCATCTATATGTCTTACATGAATACATGTTATCCGCTTTTAGTAGATTTAGTTTATTTAGTACAGTTGGTGTACTGATTATATTCTTGTTTCTACTTTTTTTCATAAGTTTTAGGGGATGCCGATGTCAATAAGGACATCGTTGATTTTGCAGAGTTTGTAGGGGTTAGGGTTAGAATAGGGGTATTCGATACACCTTGTCAGTGTTATTTTTATTATCTAGATATGGATATTATACTCCCTTGTTTTGATACCAATATCTTTATCTCTTTTTTCTAGGGTTCTCCATCTCTTTGGATGTCTATTGGATTTTTGTATATTATTCTCTTCTCTCTCTCTATCTCTCTCATGAGTGTGTGTGTGTGTGTGTGTGTGTGTGTGATGTAATCTTTCCCTCTTTGTGTTATAACTTTTTGCTGTTTTGTGTTTAAATGTTTTAGCCTTGCATTTTTTATAAAAAAGAAGAGGGAGCCTGACTTGTAAGAAACGTGGTGGTAACACTCGTGTATTTGAGCTAACTTTAGCAATAACAATTTGTTCTAAAAATTGAGGTGTTCCAATTCCCCTCGAGTAATATAAAAATGAAAGTACCTGTTGTGTAAAAAAATAAAAAGGAATTATTTTGATATGTTGGTCCTATAGTTGCCTTAGCACCCTACCTTGGTATTTGGAATTATTTCAGCGCCCTACCTTGGTATTCGGAATTATTTCGAATTTATTGGTTCTGTAGATTCCTTAGTGCTCTACCTTGATATTTGGTATTGTTTAGGTATTGTTGTTTTGGTATTTACCTTAATGCCCTACTTGGTATTTGAAATTATTTTGGATTTGTTGGTTTGATAAATGCCTTAGTGCCCTAACTTGGTATTAGGAATTATGTGGATTTGTAGGTTTGGTAGTTATCTTAATGCTCGACCTTAGTAATCATTAGTGTTTTGGATTTATTAGTTCAATAGTTGTCTTAGTGCCCTACCTTAGTTTTTGAAATCTATTTAGCTAATTTGATATATCTATTGTACCTTGAAATAATGTGAATTGAACTATTATGCTTTACTTTTAGGCTTCGGAATTGTTATTAGTCCATAATTATTTGCATATGGTTATAGTACATGCTTTTGTGCTCTAGTATGCCTTTTAGATTTTGTGTGGTACATGTAAGGTGGGTATGCTACATCTTATGAGTTATTGTGATTTAATCAGTACAAGAAAGTTGTATTGATACTACTTTAATGATTATGTGAAGGGTATAGAGTGGCTCCAGGAGTATTATAGGGACAATGAAGAGAGTCCTTAGGAAGAGATACCATTTTTAGAGTGGGCCTTTGGGTCCAAAAGATAAGACAAACTGATATTGTACCATTGAATACCTATTTTTGAGGTATTGGACTCTTATGTCCCTTAGTGTTTTTATTTTCTATTGTTGTACAAAGTATATTTCCTACAACTTTTGTTTATGCAATATCTCATATTTTTGTTGATTTACTTTGGTTATGGTTTGCTTTAGCCTTATCACTTGACATAAGAATTGTGAGAGAACTATACTTATACTAAGTGTAGCAATAACACCTGATAAATTGGTAATTTACGCTCTCATAAAACAAAATTTTTAATTGGTAAAAATGGGGGGTTGTTACAACATGAGTTCAAGAACATGATTGATGATGTGGTGGTTGAGGAGATGAAGATATGTGAAACATTCTAGGATAATGTTTTTCTAATAAAATTTCCAACTTCTTGGAATGACTATGGGAACCACCTAAAGCATAAGAAAAGATATCTAACTTTATTCGAGCTAATTAGCCATATGATGATTGAAGATGCCAATCAACTAAAAGACAAGCATGTTTTTAAGTTGTTAATTTTGTTAATATTGACTTGGTTGACCTAGTGCTGATAAAGATAAGTTTAGAGGAAAGGGAAATATGGCCCAAAAGAGAGGATAACAAAAGAATCCATCAAAATTATATATATATAAAAAGGGGGGACAATATCCAGAAGAAGAAAGTGACCTACTACCTATGGGAAGATAGGTCATAAAGCATACCAATGTTACAAAGACTAGGTCGAGGAAGTCATACTCAAAAAGCTCCTACACCTCTAAGTCCTCACATCAATATTTCTAAAACTTATGATGTGATAGCTACTATGGTGGAACTTGGTGAACAATAGTGTGTTACCCATTTTATTTATATATTAATTCAGATACCCTAATTTAAAATTTAATTATTATGTGTAATTAAGTATAGAAATATTTTAGGGTTAGATATCCTATTATTGTATGAATTACTATATGTATTAAATTTGTGTTGATAATCTTGACTAGTAGATTAATATTTAGATAAGGGATAATAATAACAACAACAACAATAATAATAAAAATAATAGCAGTAGCAACAACAACAACAAAAAATAATAAAAATAATATTAATAATGATCAAAATAATAATGATAGTAAAAATAATAATCTTATAATAATAATAATAATAATAATGGTAGTAATAATAATACTGATTATATTAACAATAGAGATGATGATAATAATAGTATTAATAATCATAATAATAAAGGTAATACTAAAATATTAATTGAGTAGGATTTTTCTTTTACGTATTTAATAATCTCTTAAAATTAATTAATATTATTTATTTATTCTATTAATTAATTAATTATTTTTAACCAAAATTTTATTATTATTTTATCTCTGAATCCAACCTAAACTAAACTAATCCCAACCTTCTAAGTCAAAACCCAAGCAACACAAAACAAACAACCCATCTCCTCCTTTCCCTTTACATCTACATGTGCTCATGCCAAACATGACCTAACCTTACGTGTGCTCCATTATACTTGCATGCTTTCCTTTCCTTGATTCCCTGCACCCTCACCACCTTTTGCCAACCTACCTTTTCACCAAACATGCCTTGCCTAGTTCTTTTCATCCCTACATTTTCCCCTCTGTAACATCTCGTTCCATCACCACCAGCCCTACTACATGGTTCTTCTCCCCTACCCAGTGTTTCATCCCATCACCCACATCTCAACTTGGCTCTTCAACACGCACGTGACACCCTAGCCGCTCAAGTATTTCCTCCTCTTGTGCTAGCCCTACAACTATTTCCCTTCTCTACCCCATCCTTTCTTCTCTGCTCAATGACCTATCCTTCCACTCTTTCCTTCGTCTCCTTCTGGCTCTATGCCTGGTTAACTTCTCCCTTCTCTTCTGTATCTTCTTCCTCCTTGCATCCTCCTATTCCATGTGCACCAAATAGCCATTATCTCTTCTTCTTTTTCTCCCATTTATATTATTTTTTACTCAACCCATCCCTTCATATTTTACCCTTCCTTGCTAGCCACCTCAACCATCCTCCCGCTCTCTTCCTTTGTTTTGTGGTGCCTCAATCCTGCCTAAGTCCCTTTTTCTTTACCTCGCCTCCACCCTACTCTATTCATCCATTCTTGTTCCAACTCCCTAGTTCTTCCCTTCCTTATGTCATGGTCTTCATATATAACTTCCTAGATAGTTGAGCCTCTCTATCGAACCATCTTGCCTGAGAAACCACATACCCTACACCACCTTCACCAAGTAGTCACCACCCCACCGCCAGCCTTCGAACACCCCAACGAGCTAATGCGTAGTCACCACAACCCACCACTGCCTTGCTTAGCCTCGCCTCATCTCCCTATATCATTCACTCATACTCCCAGCATTGAGAACTACCATCACCACCTTTCAGCCTCCCTACCCTACCCAAACTCCAACAACACCACCTTGCACAATCCTGTCACTGCCTTCTCCTTACAGTACCAACCACCCAAACTAAGCTCCTCTATTTAGCACCATCCCAACCACCATCACCATCACTCCCTTGTCCCCCTAGAGTCATCCTCATTGCTCGAGTAGTAGTAGCTAGTCATGCATTCTTTTTCTTTTTCCTATATGTGTGGTGCATGGTGGTCCATGCACCTACATCCTTAGCTTAAAATTTCAAGAATTATTTTATCCTTAATTTCTAATAATTTTATCTAATTATTTTTATCTTAGTATAGATAGTAATATATATATACATTTTGTGTGGATTGTGTTGCTAATTATAGGTAATTCCAATGTTACTTAAGGTGTCCTTGGAAGACTCATTTTTTGTGGCATAATTTGTGTAGCATGGAGGTAAATCCAACTACTCTATAGATGGTAGGATTTTGTGTAATTATGATAGATTTATTTTCTAGAATAAGTATTATGCTAGGTTGATATATCAAAAAATTTATATTTTTATCAAAAATGAAAGCATGCGATATTATATTTATATTTAAATTATGTGACATACTAAATAATACATTTTAATAATTAATAATTTATGTATGCCTTGGTGGTATTTCAATAATGAGGATATATGTCGTATCAATATATAAGTTATGGTTAAGAATAATACGTGTGTCTAGGGTTAGTACTTGATTGGAATTTTTTCCTTACTTTAGGTTGGACATACAAATGAGTTAAAATAATCCTTTTACATTTTAGATAGATTTGAATTTTTTCCTTACTTTAGGTTGGACATACAAATGAGTTAAAATAATACGTGTGACATGTTGGTTTTAGAGCATAAGTATGATTAAATTACAATGATTCTATATCACAAGTTATAGGGTAGAAATTTGAATTTTTATGTACTAGGATTTATATCTAAAATTATTATATGGAATTAGTGTGAATATTATCATATGTTAGAAAGGCATGTTAGGGTTCCATATGTGTATTATGTTATGGCCATGCTTAGGGGTAATATTATCTTTTGTCATAATGTAAACTTTTTATATGATAAATTACCTTTAGTTATTATACTTTTTCCTTTTCATGACAAATATCCTATAAAAGTAAATATGATAATAAAGAGAATAAAAATGTGGTAATTAGAAATTGGACAACATATTAATCATTATGACAAAATGTGCCTCAAGAAGAATTATTAAACTAATTTTCTTAAGAGTTAGCCTTGGAATAAATATGGAATCAATTATATGAAAGGATTAAATAAAATTGAATAATCAGTTTAGGCTATGTTGTGATGCCTAAATCTAGGTCATGTTTACTTATATATGTTGTGAACCTTGTGTTCATTTAGATTTGAAATTTTTTTATTATTTTATTATGGAGATCCTCGTGGTCCTTTGGTTAATTGATTGATGGCTAAATTATTACTATTGTGGACCTTAGTATCCTTGAGGCCATAACATTGAATTGAATAAGACATTAATCACTTAAAAAGGAAGACTTGATTTTGGAAAGTGATCTTGTGCCTCAAAATATGACTTCGAGTGCATAGTTGGACCTTCTAGTCAAAGGGCTCACTTTTGCTCTATAGGTACTCCATACACCCTATAGAGGGTATGTGTACTTAAGGACTTAGGTAATGAGGTTTAGTATGAGTGATTGATATATCGTGTGGCTTTCTTGGTTAGCTTTTCTATGGAATTGAGTGATTTGATTTGGTAGCACCTCCTTAACAATCATTATCTTGGATATGGGATTGTATTCCACTTAATATGTGATTATTGATTAATGTAATTGGATTACAAACCCACCATAATACATCTATAATAATTAGGATTTCTTGATAAAGGTTAGATCGTCTAGTGATATCAAACAAACACCATGTTATATGTGTAATATGATTTGTTAATTTATTGTAATTATTGTATAACTTATAGTATTTATTTCTCATTCCCTTGATAATGTTTTGATTTGATTGATGTCATTGATTGAAATTTGGGATCATTTTATTTAGATGTCATTATTGCATGTTGTTGTATGCTGTTGCTTATAATTTTTATTATTTGTATGTTATGTGTAATGTGGGTATGCTTCCTCATTGGAGGTGTTATGATTTATTCAATACAAGGAAGTTATAATGATATTATCACTTTTCAAAGGAGTATGTGAGTTGCATGTAGTGGCTAAAGGATTTCTGGAGCATCATCCAGATGTTTAGATAAACTAAGGGAATGAAGGCTCCTACTCTTGTAACACTTATTTGTAATATTTTGTGGAAGGAGCGGATGTAAGGGAAACCTGGTGTCGCACCATTGCATGCACTTTTGTGATTGCTTTTTGTTGGACTCTTATGTCCTTGATGTATTTTAGATATTTTTTTATTATATGCATAATGTCTTATTCATAAACCTTTATTTATGTATTGTCCTTTCCTTTTGCTATTTGTGTTTGATCTGACTTGTTTTTAGCCTTAACACTTAGCATAAGGAAGATGAGGAAATAAAAATTATGCTAAGTGTGGCAATAACATCCATTATTTTGTAGTTTTTGATTCCGTAAAATAAAAATTTTAAGTGCTGAATTTTAGGGTGTTACAAACAGGGCATATTAGAATTTGGGCATAGGTTCTTCAAAGCATTTGTGTGCTAGCATAGAGATGTTCAATTAATTTGAGGATGTTGATCATGGTGAGCTTGTCTACATGGCCAACCAAGCCATAGTTGAAGTTCTTAATAGGGGAAAGGTTATTCTAAAACTCTCTTCTAGAAAGAAATAATCATTAAGTGATGTTTACTTTGTACCTTCCCTATATATGAACATGGTTTCTACTAGTATGTTGATTAGAGTTATCATGAAACTCATATTTGATGTTGCTAAGGTAGTAATAACTAAAAATGGGGTACTTATAAGAAAAGTATATTTAGCTGATGGTTTGTTCATACTGAACATTGTTCCATTTGATTTAAATGATATGACTTCTACTAGTTTTTCTTATTTGTGGGAGTCTATTGATCTTTGACATGGTAGGATAGGGCATGTGAAAATAACTTCCTTGAGCAAACTTAAATGTTTAAAATTAATTAATGTAATGGACATTAATTATGAGAAGTGGCAGATTTGTGTGGAAGCTAAGTTTACTTGAAAGTCATTTAAACATATCACAAAAACAAAGTTACTTGAATCGGTCCATATGGACTTAGTGGATTTTAATAACACTAAGAGTAGAGCAAGTAAATGGTATTATATGACCTTTATTGACGATTACTCAATATATACAAAGGTTTACCTCCTTAGATCTAAATATGAGACTGAAGTTATGTTCTTGAAATATAAAGTAGATGTTAAGAACCATTTAGAATGTAATATAAAGAGGCTTAGGTCTAATAAGGGTGGTGAATATGGAAATAGCTTTATAAAGGAATTTTGTGATAGTCATAGTATTATTTATGAGACCAACCCCTTATACCTTGCAAAAAAATGGCTTAGGTGAAAGAAAAAAGATGACTCTTAAAGAAATGATGAATGTTATACTTTTAAGTTCTAGCATATTTGACCATATATAGGGTGAAGATCTTTTGTGTTCTTGTTATTTTTTGAACCTTTTTCCTCATAAAAAGCTAGATAAAATACCTTATGATCTATGCAAACGTTTTACACCTAACCTTAACATTTTAATAGTGTGGGGATTTCTAGCTAAAGTTAGATTACCTTATATTAGAAGAACTAATGTGGGAACTAAAAATATTGATTGTGTATTTATTGGTCATACTCAGAACAATGTTGCTTATAGATTCTTATGCTTAAGTGATCATTATATTTTTGAATCTAGAAATGTAGAGTTCATTATCAATTTGTTTTCCATGAAAAAGAACACATGTTATATGTATATTTCTTCCAATACTGCTCCAATGCCTTTGACTATGACTTCTCTATCTATTGCTATAAATGATGATGTTGTTAGTGAAACTAGGAGAAGTAAAAGATGTAGGATAGAAACTAGTTTTGGACCTAATTTCATTACATCTTTTCTTATTGACAATGATGATATGGATAGGATCAATGAGGATTTTGTGTCTTCCTTTCTGATTGAAGAATATCCTAAAGCATATATTAAAGCAGTAACTTCATTTAATGCTAGTTTATGGAAAGAAACAATAAAAAATGAGTTAGATTCAATAATATATAGTCAAACAAGGAATTTAGTTGACATGCCTAGAGGGAGTAAACCAATTAAATGTAAATGGGTCTTTAAAATAAATTGAGAACCGATGAAACCATAGATAAGTTTAAGGCTGGTTTGGCAGCTATAGGCTATAAACAAAATAAATAGGTTGAATTTTTTGATATTTATTCTCATGTAACTAAGATTACCACTATATGTTCTTTAGTCTCCTTGGCTATCTATGGACTTGTATTTCATCAAGTGGATGTTAACACTATATTTTTAAATGGTTTCCTTAATGAAGAAATTTATGTAGAGTAGCCTAAGGGTAATCTGGTTAAAGGTTAGGAGAAACAAATTATGTTGATCGATAAACTCATTGTATAGCCTTAAGCAAGCCCCTAAATAATGGTAAGAAAATTTTGACCAAACATTAGTGAGCAATGGTTTGTGGTAAATGGATTTATTATTGTGTTTGCTCAAAGATATTTTGATATAATTGTGTGATTATATGTTTATACGTTGATAACATGCTTATTCTTGTTACTAATGTGACTATGGTCAATAAGACTAAATCGTTTTTATCTTCACACTTCAGTATGAAAGATCTAGGGAAAGATGATGTAATTATTGGTTTTAAATTGAGAAAAACTAAGAATGAATTTTCCTTGAGTCGCTCACACTACGTTGATAAGATATTGAAATTTTTTTATTGTAATGATGAATTGCATGTGAAAACTCCCTATGATCCTAGCATTCATTTGAAAAAAAAAACCAAGGTTCTTGTATTTCACAAGAAGAATATACTAAATTCATAAGTAATGTGATATTAATTATGAACTATACTAGACCTAACATTGCATATGCTGTGAGTCAACTAAGTTAGAATACTCACAATAAAGATAGAGATCATTGGACTACACTTTGTTGTTTGCTTAGATACCTTAAGGGTACTAAGGATTAGCGGTTGCATCTTTGTAAATTTCCTATTATGTTGGAAGGATTTAATGATGCTAATTGGATTTCAAATAATGATGAGGTTAGTTCTACCACTAGATATATTTTCACACTAGAATGAGGAGCTACGTTATGGAATTCTATTAAGTAGGATTGTATTACTCAATCTACGATGGAGTATGAGTTTATTACCCTTGAATTAGATCTTCAAGAGGGAGAATGGTTGGGTATTGGTTGTTTTACCATTGTGGAGGAAACCTAATGTGTGGGTTTCCTTACATTGTGATTCACAGGAAGCTCTCCTTATATTTTTTCATATTAGGGAGAAATCTACCAGATCCTATTATGAACTATTGAAGAAAGTGCAATGATTACTCTATTGCCACACAATTACTCTATTGCACTAAATCTCCATTCCTATAGCAAGTGATAGTGCATTATTAGGCATAACCTAGTCTCTAAATGAGTTCATAGCCCTATTTTGGATGGTTCTAGTGAGACAAACTTGATTAACTCCCCGCTAGACATAAAAAAAGGTTGAGTATTGTTATACTCTTAATAAATCCATAACCTTTCATGGTATTGCTTGTGAGACACAATTAACGGAATCTACTAGATGAGTGTGAAGGTGGAGATACCTTCTATGAAAGAATAAGGTTATCTTTCTAAGGCATTGTCTTTTTAAAACATTCATGAGTACCTAAAGTGTGTACATGGTTGTTAAAAGTGCTTATTTATTATCGTGAAAAATTCAGAATTCTAGGTCAAAAATTTATTTTAGGGGTCTCAAACAAAGACAGGGTATTTCAAGACTCATTCACTCCATGGACATGTTTGTTGCCTCACTTTGTATCAATTCAATTATGTGAAATTATACCTTCTTTAATTAGTTTTTGTGTTTGTTTTCATTTTGCCTTTGGTGGGGGATTGTTGGAAAATGGTAAAAGTATATTGACTTTTGTTGTTGTAGTGAGTTTTTCCTTATCCCACATTAGTGGGAAGGAGGAAATTTTCTCAACTTAAATACCCTTCTATCCACCTTAGTGTTTGAGTTAACATATATTGATTGTTCTGTAGTGGTGATGGTCTAGGTGTAATACCACACATGCACGCCGACTGCCTTCATTCATCCAGCCAGTTGGGATGGGCTTATTTGTATGGGTAGGTTATGGTTCTAGTGGTCCCAAACCTAATATTTTTTTATTGAAAGTTTTATTTTGTTTTCCTCTTCTCATCCTTACTCGTTTTGTCCCAATTTTCTCTTCGTTTTTGAATGTTTCAAATGCATGCATTTAGTTAACCGATTCTATAGGGATTGGTGGTTGTGATGGGATGCTCTTTTGCTCTTTATATATATATATATTTTAATTTCGTATCATTTTTATACAAAAATAACTAAGAACCCTTCCAATCTCAAAATATGAAGTTTCAAAGCTTAACTAAGCAAAGTTATACAATTCGATACTCTTCAATCTTAAATGTACAATATCAGACGATCGTTGTGTTAATCTTGGGGACGAACGATCATTTAGGATTACACCAGATGTCCAATCGTAATTCGCTTTATGGAAGCAATTTCTACTCATGAAACATCAAGTTTTTAATAGGTATTTTTTAAAGCTTCAATTGATTTGATACTTTTATCTTGTCATTTCTGTTGCTACGTATATTATTCCAACAAATTCTGATAATATAAGAGGTTAGTCATTTCTTCCAAATTTATTATTCATGTCAATTTTGATTTTATCTCATCTACCTAGTTCTGAATCCCTTCTTTATTTTCTTCTTCTAATTCATACATTGAATTTCATTGTATTTGACATCCTCCTTTTAATTGTAGAGTATAATCAATTATTCAACACCTTTTCTTTACACCTATAAGCTTTGCCTTAAATTCATATACAAGCAACATAAAACAACAAAGTGAATGTTCACAAAGGAAGAGCCTAAGACAAAAAAAAAATTGATTTTTTTTATGAAGGAAATTGAGAATTTGAGAGTATCAGAAGCCATAAATTCATGAAATAATGATAAAAGAAATATTGAGAGATAATTGATGAAAAATATAAAACTAAAAATAAAAACCTTCATCGTAGATTGAAGATTGAATAAGTTTACAAGTTATTATCTAAATAGTGTTGCTATTTTAGTTTCCCTTGGTTCTAGTCTCCTCATCAAACAACCCAGAACAATATCTACCTTAGAGTTCTAAAACCCCTATAATTTTCTATCCTTCTTCAAATTCTTTCTTAGACAAATTTTTCCTATTAAATTTATCAAATGATTTATAATCATAATCAAAAGAATTCTAGTGTTGAAAGGAACAACTAAAAAAATAAGTAGTTCTTACATCAATATAATTTTAAATTAAAAATTAAATGTATCAAAATAGTACGATGCGCCAAAGATCTAATAATTTTATCCCATTAAAGAGGAGTCAGACCCTTTCAGTACAAGTACTATTTTTCTTAGGCCTTAGTGCTTCCATGTTTCCCAAGACTAGAATTATGTACAAAATTTGAAATCCAAAAATTTAATTTGGTATTCAAAAATTTAATTTGATATTCAAACTATTGATCCAATTTTTTTCAATATAATATCCTAAATTTAAGATATTTGATTTTTGTCAAATTAGTATCTGAAATTTTGAATATCTTATTTATGACTATGTTACCGGATAAAAAAAATCCGATATTTTATTAATTATTTTAATACTATATCATAATATTGTATTTTTATTGTGTTGAATTTTTATTTATTTTTTGATAATTTAAAAATAAATAATAATATTTAAATAATCTTTTTATAAAAAATATAATACTCATATGAATATTGATATAAATATTAAGTGATATACAAACTTTATTTAAAAATTTTTCTTATAAAAATTATTAAAATTGAGAAAATAGTGTTTTTATAGGAATATCTGATATATCTGATATGTGGTCTACATTTTTAGATACCTAAAATTTTGAATAAACAGATTTAAGGGGTGCAAAGGAGATATTCGATCAGGTAGATACGAATATTTGGTTATAAACACCTTTACCTAAAACTATACTATGATAATTCAAATCTTTTTTCTTTTTCCTTTTTTTTTGATAAAGCAACAATCATAATTTAATGTTACACATATGGAAATGGGGTTTAGGAAAAATTATAATTTTATAAATTATGAAGTATATTTGTATACATTTTATAGAAATAGAGATGAAAAAATGAAAATAGAAAATGTTGTTGGGATAAAGAAAATGAGCCAAATGAAATTTTTGTACATTAGTGTCCAAATCTTGCTGTCAAGAACTATCGTTTGTCTGATTAGGTAATCTTTAGTTATATTGCAGTAGTCCCTTCGTTTCACAATATATATCCTTTTTAATTTTAAAAATAAAATTTTAAAAAATAAAGAACAAACATTCACATAAATATACTTTTGGAAACTTCATCTTTAATTGAAGAAGGAGAAAATAGAGGATATAATAGAAAATGTAGCAGATAGTTTTTGTAGTATGACTTATATTTTAAAATAACCTTTTTGAAGAGAAAGTGATATATACTCTAAAAAAAAGAAGTATATTATTTTGGATAATTATTCTTTTACATAAATTCTATTATTTTGATATTAATATAAGTATTAGTTTTATCTTCATGCTATAAACAATTATTTTTATTAATATATTAAATAATAAAATACCTACTATTTTTCTAATATATATTATTAGGTGCAATGAAATTATTCACACTAATAACATATCATTTTAACTACCACGTGGCATAGTGAAATTATTATCTTTCTAATATATATTGTAAATTTTCTAATATTTTGTTTAACTTAATACACTATTCAATCAATTTTATCATATACCTAAATCATTGTTCAATGCTCTCGGTTCATCCTAAAAATAACTCATATATTATGTTGTCGTAAATTTATATATCTTGTGAGTATTTTATATATTGAAACAATATAAAAAAATAAAAATGTTTTTATACTATAAAAGGTATTAAATTTGATTCTATAAGTTTAGTAAAAATGGATGATGTAACTTTAAGTTTAGGCATAAACACAATATAGCTCTAAATTATTACAAATATACTATATAACCCTAAGTTGATGAAATTATGCACATTAAAACAGTTGGTTCTAATCTAACACTAAACCTCCATCCATTTTCAAATATTTTTCTAAAAAAAATTGAGATACAATTATTCTACACTTCTCCTCACAAATCATATTTCCCTCCATTTCTTTACATCATTTCCTACCCTATAGCTATAGGTTATGATATCATAATTAAATAAAAAATATTTTTTATAAAAGAGTTCTTAAATTTTAAATTTCTTAAAATTTGTTAAAATTGTTGTAAATTATGAAGAAGAAAAAATCAAACGCTCTCCAACTCTATACTCTTTTCCACTTATTATTGTTCCCAAAAAAACATTATTGCACATTTTCTCCAACCCTTGGCCCTAAGAGTATCTGCAATGGTGTAAAAAAAAAGAAAGGAATTTCAAGCTCAAATTTGAGGTTGTAGTTGTGGGAGGAAAAAAAAATCTATCCTCAAATTTGGTGCAACCTTAAAAACTTAGAGCTCCTAATCTCTCAAAAATAAGCTCCTTGGCTCTCACATACAACTGATTTTTGATACTTTTCGCTATATTTTTAGACTAATTTTTACTATTAGAACATATTTTTTTTTTAAATATACATATATAATATAACCATTAATATTAATGGTAAAAAAAGTTTTTGCCTAAAAATATATTATTTTTTTGACAAATAATTTTTATATTATTTATTCTACCTCAATTTCTTATATTTATTTTTCTATGTAATTTATCTTGTTCATTTATGAAATGCCCCAAAAACCCTAATTTCTATTATTTATTATTAAATAAGATTTTATTTTGAAAGTTAATCAAATAACTTACTTTTAATAAAATAAAAGGAAGTTAATTAGGGTAAATCAAGAAGAAATTTAAAAGTGTTTTAAATGGGAGGAATTGTGGTATTTTAAGCTAATTAAGGATTTTATTTTTGAAATTAATTAAATAAATTAATTTATTTAAATTAAGAAGAATAAAATAGTTTCAAATTAATATAAAATTTATAAATAATTTAATTGGAGAAAATTAGAGTGTTTTGTTAATTTAAAATGGAATTTAAGAAAATTCTTTCAAAAATCCCTAAATTAACCTAAAAAGAGAATTTAATTATTATTTTAATATCTATATTTTATTAAACATCCCAATTTACCCAAATCATACTAATTAAGCCAACCACTAATTTCCCTCCTTTTTCCTTTTCCTTTTCTCCTTTTTCCCACTCTTTTTCCTTTTCTTTCCTTTCCTTCTCTTCTTTTTTTTTTTCTATTCCCCCCTGACTTGGGTCGGCCTGCTGGCCCAGCACCCCCTGCGCGGCCCAGCTCCCCAGCACACCTCCTCTCCCCTTTCTCCCGACCGGTTCGGCCTTTTCTTTCTTTTCTTTTCCCCTGGACTGCCGGTCCACCCGTCGTCTTCAACCTCCAGATCGATGCCCCTGCCACATAAAATCTCACCAGAAAAGTATGCCTGCAATGCCACACCTGCACCGGTCATTTCTCCCCTCTCCTCCTCGTTGTCTCCCCTGCAAATTTGACCGAAAAAATTTGACCCCCATCTCGCACGCAACCTCTCTCCCTCCTCGACAGATCATGGTCTGCAACTGCAGACCCCTACGCCGGCCATTCTCGCCGGACAACGCCCATAACCCTAACCCCCTACTCTCCCTCGCACCCTTGTCATTTTCCCATCCCAATTGGCTTATAAATAGCCCCACGAGCTGCCTTAGTTAGGTTCGAAAATTTGGAACCCAGAAAACTCCGTCGCGAGCCGCCCCACCTTTAGCCAGCCTTTCCTCCGCCGTCAGCCGCTTCTGCCGCCTGCCCTTGCCACCAAAATTCCCCCTGCACCGCCCTCCACACAACCAAGCCACTAGCTTTCCCTACCTTGCCCCGCACGAGCCGCCCCAACTGTGCGAAATTGCCTTCCCAAACAACACTTTCGACCCCCCTTACGCCATCTTCACGCCGCCACCGCCGCCCATACCTCTGCTTGCAGCACCGCCACTACCCCCCAAAACAACCAGGGGTTCCTACTCTACCACCCTACACCTCCACTTTCCTCTAGTTTCCCCTCCCCTAGCCTCCACAGCCACTTTCCCCATTTCTTCCTCCCTCCACCGCCGCCGGCGCCACCACCCCAGCCAGGTTGCCTAACTCCCTAAACCCTAGATCTTGAATAATAGAAGTGGTTAATGATTTTAATACTATTAACTATTATTATTAATGTTATTATAATTATTATTAACATTATTATTATTATTACTATTACTATTATTACTACCCTTATTATTATTATTATTATTAGGTCCTAACATTACCCCTAAGAACTTATAATTAATGGTATTAAGTAATACTAAAACCTTGTTAAGTTATTATTAATATTACTAGTATTAATATTATTATTCTTATTATTATTATCACTATTATCATTATCACTATTATTATTATCATTATTATTGTTATTATTATTATTATTATTATTATTATTATTATTATTATTATTATTATTACTGTGTTATTACTCTAACTATGACTAATATCGTCATTACCTCTATTATTATGATTATTATAGTATTCCTACTACTATTAGTACTATTATTACTATCATTGTGTTATTATCATGGTTGTGGAGGTTATCGTTATGACTATTGTTGTTTTTACCCTTATTCTTACTGTTACTATTACTATTATTATTGTTATTATTACGATTATTATCATTATTAGTATTACTATTATTATTTTCATAACTATTATTACTATTATTATTATTATTATTATTATTATTATTATTATTATTATCAACATCATCATCATCATCATCATCATCATCATCATCATTATTATTATTATTATTATTATTATTATTATTATTATTATTATTATTATTATTATTATTATTATTATTATTATTATTATTATTATTATTATTACTATTATCGTTATATTCACCATATCTAATACCCTAATTGTATTTGCCATCGTATTATCCTTATTGTTATTATTATTATTATTATTATTATTATTATTATTATTATTATTATTATTATCATTATTATTATTATTATTATTGTTATTGTTGTTGTTATTATTATTATTATTCTTTAATATTATTATTTTAGTATCCTTATCATGATTTGTATTGTCACCAATGTTATCATTATGATTACTATTACTATTCCTATCATTATCAATATTATTAGTACTACTACTAGTATTAGTATTATTAACCTTATTATCGTCATTAATATTAGCGCTATTTTTATTATTGTTACTACTGTGATTTGATTACTATTATCATCATTACTATCATTACTACTATCATTATTATTAGCATTCTTATTATTATTAGTACTTTTAATGACATTATTGGAACCCTTACCATAATACGGTGAAAATGATAAGGCCTACTTCGATTAGTGGAAAAAATTAATTAATTATCTTAGGAATAATAATAACCCTACTGTTTTATTTATAAACTACTAGTTATTAATATTAGCCTTAGTATTAGGCCATGATAAGGGTAAGATAGGGGTTTTGGTATTTTCGATAGAGGGAGATTAACTTATAGTATTTCCCTCTTATAGGTGAATCGAGTGAGAACTTCCAAGAGGTGTAGGAGCGTGCTCCAAGCCCGGCGTCGATTTAGGTAAGGGTTTAACTAAGGCCACTTGTGTGAGATGTGAACTACTTGCTTTGGATGTCTCGTATAATTATGTGTTGTGCTTTAATTGTCATTATCTTATCTGTTTTACGTGTAGCGCAGCTTGGATTCAAGGTACGCCTGTGTGATCACCTGTGTTATGTATTAATGTGAATGTGCTACAAGTTGTGATATGATGTGGCCTTAGGACATGCATGCTAGGGTATTTGGTGTGGTGATGTAGTTTGGGGACATGGAAGAGAAGATTTGGAAAGAAAATAACCAAGGGGAAATAAGTTGGTTAGAGAAGGAATATGAGAAACTAGGGTTTGCATGGGGTGGTTAAGGTCCGCATGGGGGCGAACCTTACATACAGAAAGATGCCTCGGGGTGTGTGGACGGTACGAGAAGTGTCGTTTAGGTGTTTGGGGGCTCCGAGTGAAAAATAGTACGTAGACCAAAATAAGGGTGCACAGGAGACTGGGCTAGAGTTTAGAGATAACCCTAATTGGTAAGGGAGAGAAGAAAAAGGGGAGAATTAAAATAATAAGTGAAGATGAGGGTGACATGAAATGAGGGTTGAACCGAAGGGTCGTGAGGTGTAGGGGTGCTAGGACGGTTCTGGATGTACGACGCAGAAAAAGGTGGGCCACATAAGCCCAAGTTAGGGTTTTTGGAGAAAATTCTAAGGGAAGGTGGTGAGTGGACTTAGGGGTAAAAGGTGGTGGGCCCAGACCCACACCCTTAGGAGACGGGTTTCGAAGTGAGTAAGCTAATTAAGGGAAGGATGTCGGGCGAGTTAGGAGGCGCAAAGGTCTCAAGATATGAGACGGGCCCTCTTGGGAGGATAAGTATAGCGGAAGTTAGCCATGTATGTCTAGGGCAGAACTCGTTGGAAAAGATACCATAAAAATACTAATCACTTAAAGAGGAAGATGCTGAGTCGGGCCCAGACCGGTCCACTGGCGAATAATAGTGGCCAGGAGCCGGGGTGCCCTGGAGACCGATCCACCGGCGAATAATAGTGTCCAGGAGTGTTTTGCCCTGGAGACCAAACCACCGGCAAATAATAGTGGTCAGGAGCATTTTGCCCTGTACATATCTCCGATCCACCGGCTATAATAGTGGGGCACCCGCACTTACATGGATTAATAAAGAGTATGTGGAATTGAGTATGGTATTAAGAGATTTAAAGGATAAGTCTAATTAGAACATAATCGGCCTCACTATTTGTATTGTCTTATGTGCCTATATGATCATGCATGCATTGTGTACTTTGTCTGTTCGGCTTTAGTTATTCGGTTACCTTGCTCAGTACGAAGCGTACTGACCACCCGTTTCATGGGTGCTGCTCATTTCCACGAGTAGAAGGCCCCACAGATTTAGTGCAGGTAGGTGACTCTATATTCAATGCCTACGACGCTTATGAGGCATCGGGCGGGACCGAGAGCTGAGTCCGGACCTAGCTTAGGGATCGAGAGTGGCGTGGCCGGAGCCTGTTGTCACTTCATCTTTCTTATGTATTTAAGTTTGTTTATTTTTGGTGTACGACATTTCAACCTTCGAAATCCTTAAAACTGTATCTTTGAATTGTACTTTGACCTTCCGCACTTTGATTCTGTATTACTCAGGTTTTACCTATGACCGTGTTTTGCTATCGACTCGTATTTGATGGTTAATTTGATTTAGCCTTAGTACTTAGTACCGGAACGGTAGGAGTGAACCGTTCTGGTATTAAGTGTGGCGGTAACGCCCCCGAATTTACAAGTGTTATCTCTTGTTTCCGATAAACTTTTTGAAATTAAACGAAAATTTTCAGTAGTAAATTTGAGGGTGTTACAATTTATCTAGTTATATTTATTTTATTAATTTGTCTAGTTATATTCATTTTATTAATTTTCTACTTATATTTGGTATTTAATAATATAAAGTGTAAATAATTGATGATGATGTAATTGATAAAAGTAATTGAGTATTGTAAATTTGATATTGGTGATTGTAGAATATTAAATTAAATTTAAGATAAATTGATAAAAATAGGAGAAATAAGAGAGAAAAATTTAATGATAGGACCGTCGATATGCTCTATCTACTTTTACACACTTAGCGGCTCACCAGTCACCACCATCCACAACTTTGGCATACTCTAGCACCACTCACTAGATTTCGTCGCCGAACTCCATTTCAGTTCGATGACAGAAGGATTTCGTCGGAAGTGAGATGTTGAGGCTGGGAGTTAAAGGGACAACTACCTCATATTTGAATCTATGGTATGTTTTAGATTTGAATGTTTGATTTTTCAATTTGGTTCTCTTATTATAGATCTGATTTGGAATTGATTTAAGGTCTTTTTCTTTCCAGATCTGGGAGGAATATTTATTTCAGATCTAAATGTTTGACCCTTCATGGTCGAAGGAGGAGCTGGTTGTTGAGTTGGTTGCTCCTTTGATGTGTGTCATTGGACATCTATTATGTTGCTGTCATCGCGCTGATGTTGAACGTTGTCGGTCGCATTGCCTGAGCTGTGTTCGTTGAGTTAAAAAATGGAGCACGGAGGAGAAGCTGGTGGTGCTTGCTGGTTCTCGCTGCAAGAGAAGGGCAAGTCGGGGTTGAAGAAGAGAACAAGCCAGAACGTGGCTTTCATTGTTGCTCCGATGGCAAACATTGTGGTGTGCTGGAGGTGATTGATGAAGGATGGAGATGATGCTTGTGGTGTTGGCTATGGAACTAGGAAGTGAAGCAGGTCGGGGATGACGTTGGTAGCAGAAGCTACAAGCGTTTGTTGTCTGCTACATAATGACAATGAATATTCCTGCATCATTTTTGTTTTGGGACACAGCTTAGTGCCATTAGAGGAGCATGAAATTGGTTGCTTTAGTTTCTTAGGGCTTGTTTGGTATGGAGGTAATAGGGGTGGAAAAATTTCCCCTCTATTTTGTACCTCTTATATTAAGTATCTAATAATAGTAAATATATTTTTAATGAAATACCCATTTTAGATCAAATTAATATCTAAAATGGATATTTATTAGAATAAAAATATTTAATTTTAAATAAATTATACAAGATATATAAAATATGGGGGTAATTTTTCCACCCCAATTACCCCCATATCAAACGAGCACTTAATCATAAGATTTTGGCTCTAATGTAAAGGTTAATGATCGAAATTGGTTAATTAGTTAATCAAAGTAAAAAATTGAAGGATATTTTTTTAAGATGGGAAAATTTTTATTTTTTGTAATTAGATTAGGGTATTTTAGACTATTCATATTAAAAAATAAAGTTAATGGTCAAAATTAAAAATTGGTTGTGGAATCTTACCAAAAAAAAAAAAATTGGGTGTTGAATAATTGAAAGAATATTATGGGTATTTTACATTATACAAGAAGAGGAAAATGGGTGAAGAACATGGAGGAAAGTGATAAATAATTTAGATAAGAGTAAATTGATCATTTCACACATTTATATTTGAATTTTGTGAACCTTAACTACAAGCTAACAAATTGTATGGACAGAAGGATTACTTAGTGTGTAACTCTCAAAGTTTAGAGTTATTTATTGCATTTTTGAATAACTCATGGTTATATTATATATTTTGTCTAAATTTAGGATTACATTGTAAATTTATCCATACATTTATACAAAGTTTTGTATGAAACTATAATAAAAAAGAAGAAAATAATAACATATTCGTCATTATTTACTAATCATTAAACACAATGTATTTTTTTTTATCACTGTTGATTTACTACTTCCTCTATTTTACAATGTAAGGCCTATGATTTTTAAAATTTTGTTTCGCAATATATGGCTCATTACAAATAGTATAAAGCATTAAATGCTTTCTTATCTATTTTACCCTTTTATTATTATTGGTCATTACAAATAAAGTTGAAGTATTAATTATAGGAACACAATTAATACAATGGCATATTAATCAATTTAAATGTTGAAGTTTCTCAAATTTATTATTGGTCTGTTTGTTAAAATATTATAGGTCTTATATTAGGAAATTGAGGAAGTATAATTAACATAATAAATTAGGTAAAATGAATAGTTATGATAGAGTCTAGGAAAATGTACTCAAATGAAATTCACTCTATTGGGGTATAAATTAAATTTAGCCGACTAAATTAATCAGTTTGTCAATAACAAATACGATATTGTTCATTTGTTTGAAAAAAAAAATATTTACCACCATTCATTGTTAACGACATATTACTCAAAATTCATAAACTAATTTTCTTTTTATGGTAAGTATGTACGTATATATATCATTAATCTCAAACTTCAAAAAACATTACAAGTAGTTATCATATATCAATAGAAGGGTTAAGGCTCGAGGCTATAAGCACCATGACCTCTTAGCTTAAGTCATCTTTACATTCCATCAAATGACTATATGATTTGTAATTATAACATCCCCAATTATCGAACAAAAAAACTTCATTTAAAGACAATGTAGAAGCATTTGAAAATTAACACTGGGGGATATTACTGCCACATCAACTATAAAAGAGGTGTAATCATCACCTAACTCATGATTAATATAAGGTTAAATGGATCAATGAACAAAAAGATGCATGCTAATATTAATAATGCAACAATACTAATGGTTACAATGACAAGAACAATAATATAGATAGGAAGAGTATAAGAATTTTTTTTATAAAAAAAAACCAAATATAGGAAATCAAAGCCAAGAGTTTAAATAATAGGAAGAATAAAAACTTTCCAATGTAATGGGAAAAATACCTCTAGCTGGTTAGTCTAACTCTTAAGTATAAATATAAACCTCCAATCCCAAGCAATAACCAGCTACAAGCCCACGTCATCACCCTTATCATACTATAATTGAGAATCGTACCCCTACAAATCATTCTCTGCTTTACAGACCAAAAGATGGATCATCATAATGTCTACACAAGTGCAATATCAGTATGGTGAAGTACAGGTAAAACAAAATACCTAAAATATGGTAAGACTCATGGAACATACTAAAGTCACATAATAGCATAGTGACAAGCATACCAATATATATTAACACTTAGGCAAAAAGTAAGGGCTAAGGCCTTTGAGTGGACAACAGCATATAACAAGGCATGCTTGCATGTAAATCATGGAAGAATAATAATACTGTAAATGTATCATAATCCATACAATGTAAACCATATTAAATATCTTCCTTTAGTGATCACATAAATTTTAGTTATTATGATATTTCATTCGACCACACCTAGTTCTCCACCATGAACAAAAGTCATGATAGTAAGATAAACACAATAGGATACCACACCCATCACAGAGGTTAGGATACATCAAAGAGACTTTTCACTAGGGATACCATACCCACCACACATTGAGTGGACCTCCCATGATGGCTAACACAAATTAGGACACCACACCCACCACAAGTAGTTGTAGTATGTCAAGGGAGTTTGTATTGGGATATCTCACCCATCACACCTTGAATGCGTCCACCATGAGAGCTCAAAAGTTGGGATACCACATTTGTCTAAGAAATGAAAAATACGAAGTGCCGCCTAAACTGGACATCAATGCCATGCCGGCTTGCTATAGTATAATCTTATACCTCAAAGATATGCATATATCACTATTAATCGTAAC
This sequence comes from Tamarix chinensis, assembly GCA_030549775.1. Taxonomy (NCBI): domain Eukaryota; kingdom Viridiplantae; phylum Streptophyta; class Magnoliopsida; order Caryophyllales; family Tamaricaceae; genus Tamarix; species Tamarix chinensis. The sequence goes on along the minus strand of CM060176.1, from coordinate 64,049,889 downwards.
CTAGTAGAGAAGAAAATAGGTACTAAGTGAAAATATAAATCACAAGGCGACCCGCTCACTAAATTCTGGTCAACTATGTCAAGAGTAAGAGAAAAAGGTTTGAATGAAATCTTATTCCATTATCAATAATTATCAAATGATAGCACCAATCACATGTTAATTTAACAAATAACCAATTGGGTAATGTGATCCTACATTGAAAACTGAGGGAATCTTTGGATAGTTTATATGGGGGGTCAGCACTCTAATCTTGAGCTAACGTTTTGGTGGAGTTAGTGCTCTTCCAAGGGGATTACTCATGTGGCTTTTTGGGCAATTACATCTTTGGTGTCCATATTAGTTTGGCTCAGATGATTATGCTTTGGGGTTCTTGATGGGGTCCATTTGGCATGGTGATATCTAATTGCTAGACGAGTTTTGTATCATCTAGTATTAGAGCCTAACCTCAATCAAAACCTCCATACAAACTTATTTCAATCAGTGATGGAGGCAACACGAGGACCTACAATTTAAGGGGGTGAGACTAATGTGATCCCACATCGAAAACTGAGAGAATATTTGGATAATTTATATGGAGGGTCAATCCTCCACTCTTAACTTAGTTTTTAGATGGAGTTAGGTCTCTTCCTAGGGGATTATGTAACACCCCAAAATTCACTACTTTTTTTTATTTAAAATAGAAACACCTGTGAATTTTGGGGATGTTATAGCCACACTTAGTACCAGACCGGTTCACTCCGACCGTTCTAATACCAAGTGCTAAGGCTAAAAATGATTATTTTCAAACTTAAACTGAGAGTTCATAAAAAGAACTAGAAAGATTGAACATAGAAATTAGAGTACGCATACAATTTTATAATCCATCATAAGATAGAAATTAAAGTGCAAATTCAAAATTCCTCGGAGGGATTAATGTCTACAAACATTAATATTTAATTTAGGAAAATCCAATACAGGAAGGAAATATCATAAAGAAATAGAATGATATAAGAGAGAATTCAGCCACATCACTCTGATCATCGAACCTGGCCCATAATCAACACTCAGCCCTGCTTGATGCCTCATGGACATCGAAGGCATCAAAATATGCACCACTCACCTGCACAAAGTCAGAAGGGCCTACTACTCATGGGAATGAGTAGCACCCATGAAAAGGGTGATTAGTACGCTACGTATTGAGTAAGGTAACTGGTGCACTAAGGCCAGCACATAAAATCACATAAACCATGCAGAATAATAAAAAGAACATGTAGTCCATCATGACAACATAATATCGTACAATCATTTGGGTAAATACATAAAGGCCCATTTTTAGTCTGGATTAATTAAGTAATTAATCTCTGATCATAACTCATTTCACACCATACTCTTTATCAAGTCCATGCAAGTATACGAACCTCCCACTATTTTAGCTAGTGTCTCGGTTATATATAGGGTATCATGCCCTAACCACTATTATAGCCGGTGGATCGGTCATGTATAGGGTAAAACCCTAACCACTATTCCTTACCGGTAGATCGATTTAGTTCCTACTCGCATGGTGTTCCACCGTAAGTAATTAGTATCTTTTAAGTGTCTTAGCAAATTTAGGTTTTGTTTTATTGAGCTCGGGATCTCCTACTATTATAGCCAATGGGCCAGAAACACATAGGGCATAAAGCTCCTGATCACTATTATACGTCGGTAGATCGGTCACATATAGGGAAAAAAACCCTAACCACTATTCCTAACCAGTGGATTGGCTAGACCTGGCTCAATAATCTTTCACTTTAAATGATTTATGTCTTAAGTGTCTTATTCAGAAAATTTGACCCAAGACATGCATGACTAACTCCCTCTGCGCTTATCTTCCAAAAGCTCCATCTCACATTATGAGACTCAAACACCTCCTGACTCGACCTTACGTCCTTCCCTCCTTTCTTTAACTCACATTAGAACCCATCTCCTATATATGTGGGTTAAGGCACACTTTTATATGCCTCCAAGTCCACTCATTACCCTACTCCAGGGTTTTCCCCATAAACCCTAATTTAAGCCTAAGTGGTCCATCCTACTCCATCTCACACAACCCAATTTATTTTTTTTATACTCTACTCATCACAACTCGTAGACTCCACCCTCATCATTACACTTTAGTCACCAAGTACACGCATGACTATGAAACCCTAAGTAGCCACACCAAACCTTACCTGGCTACACAAAACCTTAGATCAGTCTCCTATGTACCCTTATACTATCCCATGTACTATTTTTCATTTAAGGCATTCAATCACCCAAACAACACTTCCATCACCTTCCTCACACCTCAAATCAACTTCCCATACGTAAAATTCACCCCCATGCAAACTTCACACACCCCATGTAAACTTTCAAACTTTTTCATGCAAACCCTAAAACTCCCACGTGAAACCCTAGATTTATCCATACAAAACCCTAGATTCCTCCATGCAAACCCTAGGTTCCTTCATACAAAACCCTAGGTTCCTCCTAGAAGGTAGGACACATCGCAACCTCCCTACCAATACCTTAGCTAAAACCTTATAAACCACATTACAGCAAGCAATGGGTCGAAAATCAGCTAGCTTTATAGTATTCACCAAATACTAAACCTTATAAACCTTTTATTCGTTATATTATTAGTGCTAAAGGTATTAAAGTTAATCATACTAAGATACAACCTATTAAAAAGTGGCCTATTCACCAAATAAGAAGTTTTCCGGGTTAGCTAGTTTCTATAGGAGATTTATTAAAGATTTTTCTACTATAACTACAATTATTACTCAACTTATTAAAAAAGGATAATATAATTAGGGAAATGAAGCCACCAAAGCTTTTGATATCCTCAAGGAAAAATTATGCAATGCTCCTATGAAAGTTATTCCTAATTTTGACCTACTTTTTTAGGTAACTTATGATGCTAGCGGGGTAGGTATAAGAGGAGTTCTTTCATAATAAAAAAAGTCATATTACATACTTTAGTGAAAATTAAATAGTGCTAAATTAAAGTATTCGACATATGACAAGGAATTATTTATCATCATAAGTAGTTTAAAGATACAGATTCATTATTTGAGGCCTAAACCCTTTGTATTACATTCTAATCATGAGAGTTTAAAATATTTACATGGTAAAAAAAATAGTCCTAGATATGCAAAGTGGATAAACTTTCTATAATCCTTTGTGTTCTCTATCAAACACTTAAATGGAAAAGAAAATGTAGTAACCAATGCTCTTTCTCAAATTTCTACACTTCTTGTTATATTATATGCTATATTTCTAGGTTTTGAGATGTTAAAAGAATTATATCCTTAAGATGAAGATTTTAGGGATGGATATTGAGCATGTAAAGATAATGGATATCATGAAAATTATATATTAGAACATGGATTTTTATTTAAACATAATAAACTATGTGTACCGAGATCAAGTATAAGAGATTTACTTATTAACGAAGTATATGAAGGAGCTATAGTGGGACTTTTTGGTACTCAAAAGATATTATAAATATTACAAGAAAATTTATATTGGCCACACAAGATTAAAGGTGTATAACTTATAGGAAACCAATGTGTTATTTGTATAAAGAGTAGTGTAAGCATGGGAAGGAGTTAGTATAAACTTTATCTTAGGGTTGCCTAGAATACAAATAGTTAAAGATTTTATTATGATTATTGTAGATAGATTTTATAAAATGGATCATTTTATTCCATGTAATAATGGAATAAAATTGGTGATGCTACACATGTTGCTTATTTATATTTCAAAGAAATGGTGAAACTACATAGCATACCTAAACGTATTGTTTTGGTTAGAGATGCTAATTTTCTTAGTTACTTTTGAAAGACATTATGGGAAATGTTAGGAACTAAGTTGTCATTTAGTACTTGACATCATCCTCAAATTGATGGACAAACTAAAGTTACAAATTATACCATTTTCACTTTGTTAAGAAGATTGGTAAGTAAAAGTACTAAAGATTGGGATATCAAGTTAGATTTTGTAGAATTTTCTTATAATCAAAGTCCTTCAAGTACTAATAGCTCAATTCCATTTGAGATTTTATATGAGGTGAATTCATAAATGCCAATTGGCATGGTACCATTAAAAAGAGGTGAGTTTAAGAATTATGAAACCAAGTAACAATTTGAATTATTTTAAAAACTTCATCAACACATCAAGCGAAACATTGAACGAGCCAAATAAAGGTATGAAAAACAAGCTAATAAATATCGCACTCCACAAATATTTTCTCCTAGTGATTTAGTTTTATTAAATTTATGAAAAGAAAGATTTTTAAAATTAAGAAAACATAAACTAATGCCAAGAGCAGATGGACCATTTAAAATCCTTAAAAATTTTAGAGAAAGTGCTTATGAATTTGAACTTCCAGAATTTTAAGTTAGTGTCTCAAGGACATTTAATTTTGGTGATTTATCTCATTATTATAGTGATGTTAATTTGAGGAAAAATTATTCTATGGAATCTCACGATAACAAGGATTTAGCATTCTTAGCAATGGAGCCTATTACAATGTGTCTTTCATCTTAATATACCTTTGACTAACCATAATAAGTGTATTTTGAGTATTTCTTATAGGTAATTAACATATTTGTAAGGATAATATTTAGACACTTCAAGATTTCAACACATTTAAGCATTCTTATGTTACAATTTATTACAAGTCAAATGAGCTATTATGAATGAAAGTCAAACTTTTAAGTCAAAGAAGACCTAGTTATCAATCTTATAATTAGGGTTTTTTTAGTTGTTTCCATGTAATAATTAGTTACATTTTCTTGTAATAATTTTTTGTTTGATTCATATATTATATAGGTTAGTAATATGTTGCTATTAAAGGTTAGTGTCTTGGTTAGCAATTTGTGCATTAACTTGGCCACCTTAGTGAGCTACTATACAACCTTGTCACTGCCTGTATAAGACATGTCTCGGCACATTGTAACATAAGAGTAGAATATTAGTGAATATAATAAAAGGTATAATACTTGGTTTTCTTTCTCTATGTAAGTGAAATTTTCTAAGTAATACTATTTGGGGTAATCTTAGCTAAAGTACTCTAAATATGTTCTTGGAGAAACATTTAAAGCTATCTTAGTTTTAAATTCTTATTGAATCTTGTTTGAAGATTCATAAAATTCTTTAATTCTTGATTGAATCTTGCTTAAAGATTCTTATTCTTCTCCTTCAATCTCAAACCACCGATCTTTCAATTCCTTTTAACCTTTGAACCCTCATTCATCCTAAGAAGATTCGCACCAACTTTTATATGTTTTAAATATTTTCAATATCATATATTCTAAAAGTGATTATTTAAAAAAAAGAATTTAAAAGTTATTTAAGTACATCTAACTTTTGTTTAGAAAAATGTGACATTATAAAAATTTATTATTCTAATATGTGGGTGGGTATGTGTGTAACACCCTCATTTTTCACTACTAAAAAATTTCATTTCAAAACAATGAGGAAGCAAAAAAAATACTAAACACTTATAGAAAAAAGGGGGTACTACCTTCGTACCTAACATAGAATAGACGTTAGCCACCTATCCCATATTAGATACAAGGCAAAAAAAAATCAACAGATTTAAAGCAGAGTGCATAAGATCAAGTTATATTAATATTTAAAAGATCATTTACAACATAGGACCTTGACAATTCCGGACATAGTTGGATATAGAGAGAACGATAAGCTAAGAAAATATGGCTATATTAGTAGAAAAAAAGTATCATGACCTTAAAACCATGATCTGTTATGGACCACATAAAAACCTCCAGATGTCCACTCTCTCAAGTCTCAAACCCAATATGAGATAGGCCCACTACTAGCCATCCCTCAAGAACCTACACATGCTAGTACTAAACAAGTAAGTGTATATACTCTATCATGATCAAATAATGCATCAACATTCACTATTATGCATAACTCAAGAAACTTAGAATGTATCATTCTCATTTTCATATAACAATATCATAGGTAATCACAAACACGTACTAAGTAGATTATCCAGTTGAATACTAGGGTTTATTTTCCAACTTGCTTAATCACTTAGGTCATACCATGGTCTTATCCATATACTTATATAAGTCATCATCTAGTCATTCCTTCCAATTGTTATCTAGTTATTCATCCAAGTCATTATCCAAGTCATTATTTCCAACTTTTATCATTATTACCATCATCCAACCATTTGTTCTAATCATTATCTAGTTATTCATCATCGAGCTATGGACTGTTCCCTACCCCATTATCTTACATACTATGAAAGCCTATCTAAACCAAGGGACATACATTCTAGGCCAAAGCTAATAACCACAATGGACATAAGTCTAAGCTAAAGCCAACCACAATGGATATAAGTCTAGTCTAAAGCCAACTACCTAGGTAACCAGACCATTTAGTATCAATATCCCCTAGCATATCATTAGTGTCTATAGTAGTTAAAGCACCAGGATCTGCTAGGATCCTACTAGAAGGAAAAGCCTAAAGGCATCAATAAATGTCCAAAGGCAGAATAATCATCGATAGCTCATCAAGGATTGGGTAATCCAGATCCATATTCAGCTCGATTATCTTTCTCTTTACATGATTAGTATATTATTCATAAGGTTACGTGATCACACAAGGCCTATACTAAAAGTAAGTAAGACATTCGCATATATCTTCCAAATTAATCCTTTATGTCCCCAACCATGTGTGGGACTCCCATTTATGCTTATTTAATATTATTCATCCCCATTATATTATTCCATCCAATACACATCCTATGCTTCATCCCCCTTTTTCTTATACCATTACTTTTCATGTGTGGTACACCCATTAAGCCTTTACAACACCCATTTAGTATGTCATAAATAATAGTCCATTTAATCCATTAATTAGGTCATTGATCAATGGTAATATATTCATTTTATCCCTTCAATAATCATATAACATTCCCATGCATAGTCTTAAAGTATATCCAAACCTAGAATAAGAAAATCACACAAACTAGCCAAAGCAGTTAATCGGCTTATACCAACCTATCGATCGATTTGAGCTGATTAGTCAATCGGATTGGTTCACCTAGACAAGAGTTACCTCAAATTTTTAGATTGATTTATGCAAACTAGTCGACTGTTCACAAGCCGGTCGATCAGTTCTATCCAACAAGTCAATGGATTTAAGCAGATAGCAAGACTAAGGTCTCTACAGGCTTACCAATCGATAGATTGGGTCAACCAATCAACTATTCTAGGAACTAACCGATGGGTTTAAGTAGAGAGTGAATCCATGGTCTTTATAGGCCTATAAATAAATGGTTCAGGTCAATTAGAGATTATTTTAGGAACCAGCCGGTCGGTTTGACCTAACCAATCGATCACTTTGCCCTCCAATCGCACCAAATAGCTATTTTCATGCAAATCATGCTTATAATTCTTTATCATACCACATTGGAATATGTTCTAACATCACATAACACATTTTTAGTTTAATTTAGTTGCACATTTCACCATTAATCATTACAACTTAAAGGAAAGAATAAACATGCTACACTCAAAGGAAAAACATAGGGTAATTTAGCTAAACCACTCAACCTTTTTTCCTAAATCTAACTCTTTCTTACCTAACAATTAAAACAAGAGGGGGATAGAAAAAGGATTAGAAGAGAAAAACAAACTCAAACGCAACACTCGAAGTGAATGGAGTAGGTGAGTGTTAGAGAGTTAAGTATTTTAGTGGCAGAAAGAAATGTGAATAGAAGGGGCAATTAAGATTATTTATAGCTAAAAAATTGATACAAATCACAAGTGTGGTCGTGAAAAAATTGAAAACCATAATTCTTTCTATTTGAATTTGAGTTAAACAAGTAGATTTCATCTAAGATAATCTAACCTATCCTCTAGTACTCAAATGGTAATTCTAGAGAAATGCAGATCAATTGGTCCACAAATGCAATACATAAGAGGGAAAGTGGAAGGTCGGCATAGAAGATATCTCCTAACTAAATAGAATCAAGTCTAAGATCAAATCATTGATCCTTGAAATGTGTAAAGGAGACGGCTAGAAGAAGACAAATCTAAAGTCATCTTCTGCCTCAATTGTCCCAATCGACTCCTCAAATAGATCTAAGGTTGTATTTTTGTGCCAAATGTATTAAGAAAAAGGTTAATAATCTTTTGGGAATAATTTAAAATAGGTTAATAAGGTTCCATTTTAGTATAAGAAATTTTTTTCAAAAAATTAATTTTCAAAAATATACCCAGCTCAATAAATTGGTCAATCGATTTGGCCTACCATTTGACAGTTTTATAGGCCAGTCGATTAGTTTGCCTTAAAAACTTATTTAATTTATTTTTTCAACCTAATTTCAAATGCAACTTTACTTCAAACCCAATTATAGTTTCAAATCAAAATAAAAAATTAGCATAATTTCTCATTCAACACCTTACAAAAAGATGGGATATTACAACGTGTGTGTATTGTGAATGATAATTTTGTGTTTTTTTAATAGAATTCAAATAGTATTTAACTTTTAAATTACTGCATCTTTTTTTATATAAATTGATAGTGCATAAATGATAATTGTATACACCTTTTGATACAATTCAAGTGGTCTATATATTTTAAATTAGCACATCTCTTTTAATAAATTAATAGTGAATGTTTGGTAAAAAAAAATGATGAATGATACTGGGGAACAAAGGGATAACAATTAGTTATTATGTTTCTAAAAGTAAATCTTTTTAGGGAGGTGTAATTTGTTGTTTCAAAAAAGGAATTCCTTTATACAAAAATTATTATTTAATATTTATTTTTATCCTACTTTCTTTTGTCTTCTATGTATATTTATTGTTGTATTATTTTCTAATAAAATATGTAATTCTTATACTAAGAATATATTTATCAACTCTTAAATAGCTATATAAATCAATAGAAGTTTGCCTTTTAGGAGGACTATTTGTTTTTCCTTCATTTAAATTATAACTATATTTGCCAAAAGTTTGGTTTATTAAAGTAATTAAAAGGTATGGGTGTGTTATTTCATATAGCCTCATTTAAAATCGAAAAAGGAGAATGTTGATGTGAGTTTAAAAGAAAATGAAAAAAAAAGTAAAAGAAACAAAATCTTCTATACAAAAATTGGCATAAGAAATGAGAGATAATATTGTATGGGCATAAGAACCATGATAAAAAATGAGACAAAAAATAGATAAAAAAATGATTCTCTTTTATAATATAAAAATAAAAAAGATATGTTTGTTTGAAACTACTTATAAAAAATAGTTATTTAAAGTTATTATTTATTTTAAAATTTTTTAAACTAAATTTTTTAAAATAAATAATTATTTAAAATAAATATTTTTAATAAGTAACTCCAAATAAATAAATAAATATACAAATCCAAAAATATTTGTGCAACAGAAATGACGGGCCAGATGGAATTCGGACGCATCCTTGATTCATGCCAGAAATGGGTCAAATGTTGTGCCGCACCGTCAGTCACAGGCAAGGGCACGGGCACCGGCATCCTTCACCGAAGATGCAAGTCGGCCAGAGCGCAAAAAGGTCGCAAAACGTGGCCTCTTTGAAATGACATCACTGTTTGTCCTGGCCCAGAATTTCGGCAAGCTCAAGGCTTTTTTGCTTTAAAAGCAGGATTGACCGTTTTGCTCGTTAACCGGCTCAATCCCAAAAGGCTTTCACTTAACCGTTAAGAGTAAAACTAGTCAGACACTCAGTAGTCGAAACCGCGTTGACCGCTATTTTATTTTGATGGACTGAATCACTTTAAAAAATAAAAAATATCGGCGCTGTAACGAAGTTAGTTGCAAAGTTCTAATGGAAGAGCAGTTAGCGGTTTCTTAATTGTACTCTTAGTACTGCCTTGCTAAATGGTTTCATACTAAGTATTCAGCTGGATGGTTTCTTAATTATTTTGTTTATTTTTTTAGTAATCTTTTAACTCCAACTTGTGGACGTAATTGTGACCCGTGGTCCCTAACCCAGAGGATGTTCGATGAACTTGTATTCAGATAAGCTTGAGAAGTGCCGCCGAAAGTTGAGAATTGACCCGGGTCGGTTTGGTTGTTCCCTACGTGGGTCACAGAGGTTACCTAATTGATCCTTATTTTCCCGCTAGAGCAACGTTCAGGTATACGTGGTAGTTGGACCAAATTTCAGTCAGGTTGTTAGTGAGTTATTATTATTATTTTTTTACAGATTAATTATGGATTGAGTAGGATTATTTTAAATTAATTTATTATTTGGTTTGGTTTAGGTCAATTTTGGATTTATATTATTATAGATCCGAGTTGTATCAAATTAATTTATTGAATCGAATTTTGATTGAGTTAGCTTAGGTTTAGATCAGATTAGTTTGAGTTATTTTATATTAAGTTATTAGGTGAGGAACTTTGGACCGACCAAGCTTGGATGATTCTACGTATGAGTGAGTCAATTTGACGAGTCATATTTAGGTTAACTTAACAAATTAAATTTTCTTAGATTTTACTAGGTCGGATTAGGTTCGTACCAAACTAATCATTGATTGAATCACTTTAGATTTGAGTCAAATAAAAAATTAACTACCAAAATTAATCTAACTCATTAATTTCATAAAAAATTTTCAGGTGAAAAACTTTGTAAAATTAGAATATTATTGGTGAATAAGTATGTTCAAAATAAAGTAAGAAAAATAATTAAAATTTATATAATAATATATTTTTAAGAACTTTAAATAAATGATAAGACGTGTAATTTATTATTATTATTATAGCTTGTTAATATTGAATTTGGTTTTGTCGAGTTGGGTTTAATTGATAGCAAGTTGGGTTGATAGCAGATCAAATTAATATCGAGTTGCTAGTTGATTTGGGTCAGGCTACTTATATTCAGGTCTATGTCTGATCAATATAGTTCTGGGTTCGATCGGGTTATGTGTAGGTCGGATGGATCAGACCAACTTTTGTCAACTCTATAGTTAGGTAGCGCACCATTTTTATATTATCTAATAAATTATATTTTAGATTATTTATTTTACTTTATTATTTTAAGACTCTTATATTCTCATTATGTACATAACCTAATTACAACTTATTCTTATTTTACAAGGATATCCCACAATTTTTTACCCTAATAACCTTATATTAGTTAACTTTATTATAAAAGTGTCTTTAATTAATTTAAAATTCACTAGTTCTATTCACATATCAAAAAATATTATTTTATATCAATCTATTTCATTTTAAATAAGGTATCAAACATTTTTATTACTTTAGCTTCATTTATATATAAACACATTATTTTTACCAAACATTCTACCATATTATCACTTCATATACTATTATTCTATATTAAATTTAGATAATGTATTAATTTATCCAAATTGTACCTTAGGAAATTATAAGAGGAATCAGTTGTATTCCTACACTCCCAGAAACATATCAAGTAAAGCATCAATAGCTTTCTTAAGTGAAGGGTGTTGTTTTAATAATATTATTAAGATAAGTGGATATATATATCTATATATCTCTATATATATATCAAACCAAATATTTTATTTTAGTTTAGCTCATATCCAAACAAGAGATAAAGCACATGATCTATTAGTGCATTGAAGAAAACAACCCAATATACATCTCACATAAGATATAATCTTAATCTTATTTGATAAATTCATTATAACACCTTTATTTTTACTACTAAAAATTTTCATTTTAAAACCTCATAGAAGCAAAAAAATAGTAAATATTTAGGAGAAATTGAGTGTTAACACTGCACCTAACATATGATAGGCGCTAGCCAAGGTTGAGAAACAATCCAAGTAAAATCAAGGTAGAGTGCACTAAAACATATTATATAAATAACGAAAGAAAGCACATTATATAAAAATAAGATCTCAATAGCCTACAATGCTCAAATACATGAGGAAGTTAAGTTAAAGTACTTAGTATTAAATTATAAAAATAAAAATAGGCCACGGCCCTAACTTTGTTCCATCACAAATAGCCTAAAGTCTTCAAATGTCTACACTCTAAGGACCCATGCCCCACATAAGGTTGGTCAACTACTGACAATTCTCAAAAACCTGTACATAACCCTCTACTCGTAAGAATGAGTAGTTGATTAAGCACACAGGCATATTAATATTTTTATATGTATTTTAATATTGATTTATATATCTGAAATAAAGTTATACTAATTTGTTTTTTTAAAGGGTGATTTCAAAATCATATAAAAAAAATTATGTGTTACATCATCTTAAAGGAATGAATAATAAGCACATTCATAATTTGGTGAGGTCCTTATGTGTAGCATTACATCCACTAGGTAGGTATACTAATAATATATGTAAATAAGTAGATCCAAAAAATGACTATTATATAAAAATTAATTAAGTAAAAAAGAAATAATTAATGGTGCTTATAACAAAACATTTAGTATGTAATTGTGCTTATTACAAAACTTATGGTATAGGTAAATATAGTTGTAATAAGGATCATGAATCTATATATATAAGGTTATGTATGGTAAAATTAGTTACAAAGCTTGCAAGTTAGTAAAAAGTTAAAAAACTAGTTGTTCTTAAAATAAGCCAAGGTAGAAACATTTTTAGAAGTGTGTGATGTAACTAAGCATTCAATCAGCTAAGAAGTGTTAAATGACAATAATAGATGGATTTATAATAAGAGGATGTAAGAATAACATTTATTGTAGGATTTAAACATAAATTTACAAAAAGCTAGCTTATCAAAAGATAGAAGCCACCATTTTAGTTTTTCAAAAGTTAGCATATAAGTTAATGAAAAAACTATTTACTAAGTAGAGTATTTTTTAGCTAAAAATTATCTTAGCAAGTACACTATAAAGGTATAATAATAATTGAAATATAATAAATAGCCATATTAATAAGAGAAATAACAATTTGAGGAGACTATATGTATCAAAAAAGGAAACAATATATACATACAAAAATAGCTTAAAATTAAGTTAGATTATTTCACCAATTGAGGTTTAATCTAATGGTTAAAAATTTACTCATAGATATTAGAGATCCCAAGTTCAAATCTATATCATTCCTCTCCCTGGTTTTTAACACTTGCATGGTGTTGTTGCCACCTATATAAAATTTTGTACTCCCTTATATTCTCATTATGATCATGATCATGATAATTAAGACCAGATTATTCCATCTTTAAGGTAACACAACTTCATATCCATAGATATTTCATTAATAAGTCATAGAACGACTATGATCTTAGATTATTACTTAAATCATCAATCAAAAACTGTTACGACCTTGTTATGCATGGATAATTGATCGGTTTATACATGTAATGTCCATATTTTAATAAATTATATTCATAAAATTAATAAATATTAAAGTAAACCTATTATATATTATTTTAAAAAAAGAATAATTATTTTACAAATAAAAGTGTTTTAAATTTTTTAAAGAAATTTTATTTTAAATTTTATTGTGTGTATGACTTAAAAAAATTAACGCCTTCTTCTCCATAGGACTAAAAATAAAATTAAGATGACTCATCTTTTATTTAAACTCAAGATCACTTGCTTACAATACTTTTCCTATGCTACTGAGCCAAATTAATCCTTGCGATATTTTTTTCATTATTTATTACTTTATTTTAGCACATAAAAATTTCCCAAAATTCCTCTCCAATTTTCATTCATGCCCAACTCTCTCTTATTTTTATTTTACAAATGTTACCACATTTTCCCTAGTTTATTTGAAGTTTTGACCTAATTTTAACAAATTTAATGTATAGAAGTTATCTCTACTAAAATGATCTCCTCCTATTTTCTATAATACCCTATCCTAAAATTCTTCAAAATATATTTAAAATTATATTGGTATAAAATAAATTAGTTTTGCTTTTGGATTATCCTTGAAATTCTCAGAAAAATTTGAATTTCTGACGTACCAATCAACTTGTTTGCCTAACCAATCAATCAGTATGCATAGAAATTAATAGATTTGTTCTCGATGAACTAGTTGACTAGTTTGTCCAAACCAATTGACTAGTTATCCTTTGATTTTAAATCCATTTCTAATTTTGATTCAAATTCCTTTCTAATGTTTATGAAAACTTCTCATTTAAATCCATTTATGCCAATAATCATATCTTGGTGCTTTGGGATCATCTTCATATTATTTAGATCATATTATGATTCTAATTAGTTAATTTTCTCCCAAAAAGCACTTTTGAGACATACCTCACCTTCTCTTTTCTCTTTCACCCATCCCTCTCTCTTCTGGTACTTAGGTTGTATGGTTGACTTCATGCACCCATTCCCTAACTCACCAAACCACTAACATGCCCCTTCCTAATGGCACCTAATCCCCTATCACTCTATAAAGTCATCCCTCAACTCTTAGTTGCCCACACTCAACCTTACTAGTCTTATCCCTCTTTTCTCTATGAATGTCGACCAAGCCTCACCTCTTTACCCTAAATTCCTGTTCCATTTTCATTCCTCACCTATTGTTCTTGCTCTCTTCTCCATTTTCTTGGTGGAAATTTTTCATAATGGTTGGGCATTTCTTCATTCTTTCCTTTCTCCTCTTTACAAAGGAAAGACAAAAGCTTGCTATGATTTTCTCCCTTATTTGTTCGCGTATTTTCTCCCTTTTCTTCTTCTGATACTGGATTTATTTCACCCTTTTTTCTCTTAAGAAATGAATAATTAAAGCTTGAGAAAGATTAAAGGTTTCAGTTCTTTTCCTTTAGTATCATATTTTTGAGAAAAGGTTAGGTTATGTTCTTCTTCTTCTTATTTTTCTTTGATTTTAATGAAGTTTTGAAAGGGGATTTTAATGGATCTGACTTTAATTCTCTTAGGAATCGAGGTACTATTAGGTAGCCATCAAGTAGGGGCTTTTGTGCTAGAAGAATTGCTTAAGGTAAGACATTCTTATGTTTAACATGAATGGGGCTATGTTGCTTATTGAAGTTTAGTTTTTTTGGTGTGTTTTATATGATAATGGTCTAATTGTATTCTAGAATTTGAGCATGTGGTATAATTTCTTCCTAAACTTAGCACTGTTGGATTTCTCTAATTTCTATGCATGAGTTAGCCATTTGAGCATAATTGATTTTAATATTTACATTATTATGTATCCATGTGATTCTATATGTGTAGCATGTCTTTTATATGTTTTATGACATAAAATTATAGTAGGATAAATATGGTAAAGTATGGTAAATTTTTGGTGCTTGCATTACAAGTTTAGGTAATGTTCTACCTAGATTAGTCAATCAGTTTGTTGAACCCATCGACTGGTTATGCTAGCAGTTTCATGGTTTGAAAATTTTGATCGGTTTGTTGTGAGATCAGTTGATTAGTTTGATAAACTAGTCGATTGGTTTCTATGAATACTCAATCAATTTACTAAACCCATTGACTGATGACCTTGCAACCAAAAGTGGTTTGATCTCTATTTAGATGCATTAATCTGTTGAATCAAACCCATCAACTGATTCCTATGAACATTTGATCGATTAGACCAACTAGTAAAGTGGAACTTTTGTGCTATTGTGGTTCAAATCTAGTATGACATGACCAATTGATAGGTCCTTAACAAGTCCTAGGGACTAATCGACTGGTCCAACTGTATGCTACTTGGTTCGTTTATTAATTGTTCTTATTCTTTTAGGCCTTTTATGTTAATACCTTAGTGTAATTACAATATTTAAATTGTGATTTCAACTATGATTTCTCCTAGAGTTAATAAGAATCATAATGATGATATTTGGGACTTGAATTGGGTATGTTTGGTGTCATCTCTAAACACCCAATTGGTGGCTTTGATGCCTTATGATGTATTAGGTGTTATCCCTTGGAAACACCAAATTTGGCTAATAATGAAATTTAATTATATTTGGTGTTATCATTTGGAAAAATCCAATTTGATTAATAATGGAATTTAATTGTGTTCAGTATTATCATTTGAAAACACCCAATTGGTTATTTGTAGATTTTATCTATGATTTGTGATATCACGTAAAAATGCATAATAATGGAATAAGATTTTGTTCGAGGATTTTTCTCCAACTCTCGAGGTAGCTAAACGAGAATTAGTGGGTAGGTTGCCTTGTGGTTATATTTCTCACTCAATGCCTATTTTCTTCTCTACTGGGTTGTGGTCGGTAAGGGGTATGCGTACATCTTTGACATATAGGATTATACTATAATAGGTTGGCATGACATTAGTGTCACGTGCAGTTGGGTGAGGTATCCCATGTACAAGCTCCCCAGCACTTCGTATTATCCATTACATAGGTAGGTGTGGTATCCCAACTTTTAGCCCTTGTAGCGGAGGCATTCAAGGTGTGGTGGGTGAGGTATCCCAGTATAAGCCCCTTGGTGTACTTCAACCACATATGGTGGGTGTGGTATCCAGATTTGTGTTAGCCTTTGTGGCAAGTACACTCCATGTGTGGTATCCTCAAAGAAAATCCCCTTCTATGTATCCTGACCTATGTGGTGGGTGTGGTATCCCATTTTGATTATTTCTGCTACCATGACTTTTGTTCATGGTGAAGAATTGGGTGTAGTTGAACAAACTATCTTATTAATAGGAAATTGTGTGATCACTAAAGGGATAATTTTAATATTGTTTATATTGTATAGATTGTGATGCATTTACCATATTGTTGTGATTCTATGATTTCCATGCAATCATGTCTTGTTGTATTACTATCATGAGACTAAGTGTTATTTTATATTGGTATGCTTATCATCATGCTGCTATATGACTGCAGTGTACTGCATGAGCCTTACCATGTTTTAGGTCATATGTTTTACAAGTACTTCACCGTACTAATACTATACTTGTGTGGTTACTGTGATGATTCGGCTTCTAGTTTGAGGAAAAGAGGATGATTTGTAGGGGTAGGACTCTTAGTTAGAGTATGCTGAGGGTAATGATGTATGTCATTAGTGGACTATTACTTGGGGTCAGAGATTTATGTTTATGCTTAAGAGTTTGGTTAACCAGTTAGAGGTGTTTTACCCACTACGTTGAAAAGTTTTTGGTCTTTCGGTTATTTAAAATCTTTACTCGATTTCTTATATTTATATTTATAAAATATTATACTCTTTATATATATATATATATATTATGGTTCTTACCTTTATTATCTTGTACTGTTATATTAATGTTATGAGCATGCATCATTTCATTTTTTGTTCTGTTTTTCTTTGAATCAATCATGAGCTAGGTGATGATTACACCTTTCTAATGGTTGATGTGGAAATAACATTTCCTTGATTTATTTTTCTAATGCTTTTGCATTGTCTTTAAAAATGAAATTTTTTAGTTTACAAACTAAGGGTGTTACATTTCCTTTATACCACAAGAAATACATATTTTTTTACTCCCTCTGTCTCTCTTCCTCTTCCTTTGGACAACCACCCCCTCCTTCACTCCTCTTTTCTTTGTTTCCTCATCCTATACACACTATAACACCCCAATTTTCACCACCCCAAAATTTTTATTTTTAAAAGATTTTGTAGAAAGCAAATAAGAAAAATAAGATGTTGCCACCACATCAAATACAAATTGAATACCTACCAATACCCATTTTATGTTAGGTGGATGGCTAAAAGGAACTCATCACATGATCATGTGTGGTAGCACTTGATCGCATTGACACAATATACAAAACATAAAAATAAATAAATAAGAAATAACAAGGGCACATATACATTAGAAAACTGAGTCATATACCTAACTAAAAAAACTAGTTGACTCTAAAACACACCCCAACCAAGATTCCTTGGCAAAAAAAAAAAGGTACCTACACTAATAACTGAAAAATATTATGTTTAGTACAAACGTATTAAGTAAATACTCCTAACTCTAGGAAAATATCATGCATATTACTACATAAAATGAGATGTATAGGCTAAATCATGAAATTAATACATGAAAGTTGGGTTAGTTAAGAAACCTAGAGCAAAAAAAAAATATGTAATCTATAAAGGGGCTCATTATTTCCATGAGAGGAATGCACACCTAAAGGTATAGCTAACATGCATTTCTAACATAATCATAGGATTCCAACTCATGAAGGCATAAGTTTTTTAAAGCATTAACACTAAATAAATTTTAATAATCATATGGGGATGTCCCATCTTACCACAAAAGGACATATAGGGTAAAGGGCATGCCATAAAAGAATGTCACATAAGTAATATATAATATGGGCATGAACTCCAAGGTACATACCATAATATCCTAACCCATTGTTAGTGGACAAAAGCTATGGAGATTAATAGGATTATGTTACTCAACAATTAGGGACATAAGCTAAAATCATATAGGGACATCACATCATACCTCAAAAGAAAAAAAATCCAAAAGGTACAATCATAATTCATAAGAGCATCGCACACAATTACAAAAGGACTTCTACACTGAGAGGCCAGTAAAGGGAATCTAACACCCACTTGGCCCAGATATATAGCATGTTATCGCAAGTCAGACATCCCATCCATTACCAATGGACTCCGATCAAGGTAGTCTTGCCAAATGTATTCTAATCTTTAAGTGTGTACACCTACAATACCCTAAATTTAACCAAACATTAATCCTAATTGGTTAGTATTTTAACCTCATCCTATTTGTTCTATCCTTACTTTACCCTAAATATAACCCTAAAACTATTCCTTTATTTCCCCCTTTCCCCTTTACTCTTTTCTTTTCTCCTTTTCTTCTTTATTCCCTTGGTTTCCCGTACATGACTCTCTTCCCCAACTGAGCTTGTCTCAATTTAGTTACCCTAACCAAACAAGCCTAGATAAATTTAGTTCTTCACTTTGGAATTATCATCATCTCCCTTCATTCAAGGGATTTTTGAAAATCCCCTATTCCCCAATCTACATATTTCTTCAACTCCCCAACTCCCTTATGCTACCATGTTTGTATGCCACCATCCACTATATACTCCCCTCTCCCTCCATCCTTCCTGCATTTCTTGTTCCACAAACCCAAAACCTAACCTCATCTATCTCTGCCAACTCTCTTCTACCGCTTTTTCTTTGTAAGTTCAACCATTTTTGTGCAACATGCTTTACCCACTTTAACACACATCATGCCGCACCACCCTCCTTAGCTTAAGCGCCTCACATTGCACCCATTTGTCAGTGTGAGAAGCTCCTATATCCACCCCCATTCTAAACTCATATTTCGTCTTCTTCACGCACCAACACCACCCCTAAGCCTATAATACCCCAAATATTTTCATAGAAATATATAATAAAATAAAATATATGTATATATTAATAATAATAATAATAATAATAATAATAATAATAATAATAATATAAGATTTAAAATATATTATCTAGCCTAAATCTTAGTTATTTTTTTAATTATCTAGCCTAAAATAAATTATAGACAAATTATAACAATTTTGAATTATTTATATAATTATTAATTTTTTTTCCCAAAAACCCAACCTTAAATTCCACAAGTTTTCTTTTCCATTTCCTTTTGCTTTCTCCTTTTTCTTTTCTATTTTTCTCCTTTTTTCCTCCTCTTTGTCTTCCTTCTTCTTGTTTTCCTTTCCTTCCCACCTAGACGGTACCGTAGCTAGCCCACATCCTTCCTCCCTTCCTTTATTCCTTTCCCCCCCAACTGGCCTAATTCTCCTGCTCCCTTTTCTTACCCCCATGCGACGACTCAAGCCCCCTCTTCTTTTTCTTCTTTCCTTTTTTCTCCCTCCTTTCTTTCATCTTTTCCTTTTTTCTCCCAATCTCCTACCTCTCCTACGGACTCTACATGATCCCCCCTTCCATTTTTACCCCATAAAACCTACAACCCAACCAACCTCCCCTCCCTCTTTCCCTTCTTGTCCATGTAGTGCATTCACGTTGGCATGTGCCTGTATGGTCCCCCTATTGCACGACCCCCTACTTGTCTCTACCATGTCGTCCTTTCCCTCTGAGACCAGCCACCCTGTTGCCTTCCCCCTTAGTCCTCATCCCCCTTCTCCAGCTTATAAATACCCCCTAAAAGGTGTTTGTCCACTCTCTTCTCCCTCGTTGAGCCCTATCCTACACCCCTTATTTCAGCCTACAACCACTATTGCCATTGCATCAAGGCTATGCCACCCCTAAGCTCCTCCCCTCTTCTCTTCCTACACCTCCTATGTATACTAAGGCCCCATTCCCTCTCTATATCCCCTTCCCTTTCCTCCCCAAACCTATAAAGTGTAGGCCGCGCCTCCACTACACCACCTTGCACCACCACCATAGCCGACTAACTCCTTACATCCACGTCACCACCACAAATTAGCCACCTTTCACAAGTGCCCAACCTATGTAGCCAACCCAAACCACCTCCTTCTCCCCTATATTTCCCCTCCTTTCTCCTCCCTCCTCTCGGTTGTGCCACCATTGGCTACTAGTCTGGCCGCCACAACTTACCTCCCTCCACTATCCTACTTAGTGCCAACACAACCCTCAACCCCTAAGTAGCTAAACCCCATCACTTTTTGCAAAAAAAAAACAATCAACCTCCACCCTTGCACTGCCTCCACACTTCCATGACCACTACCGCATCGCCGTGCCGCTACTCCACTTCTCTTATCCATTCTGGTCACCAACACCCCTTCCTCCCTTTTAAATTCTATTTTCTTTGATTTCTTATTATTATTACTATTATTTTATTTAAATAAAAAAATAAAAAGGATAAGTTAGCCTAAGTTCAAATATTTTCATTTTTAGTTACTATTTCAGTGATAATAAGAGAGGAGACATAGGTTATTCTTGTTTAAAGATTGGATCCATTTTGATAAGGATATAGTTATATCTAGGGCCTTGTTTTTATTAAAATGTGACTTTATTATGTGCTAAGTGAATGCTTACATGAAATGTTAAATGTTCTAGGGTTGTATGCAAGGACTAAAGGTAAGAATATGTAAGGACATAACAGTGTTGGTTCATATATTGATGTGTAATTCTATTATATGTTAATGCATGTTTTTAAATGTTGGGAAGTTATTTTATTTGAGGCCATGACACATAGGTGGGGTTTTGAGACTCAGAGGGCATTTTGGTTAATATTGTGAAAATAGGCATACGGTGAAACCCTAGGGTGAAGGTTAGATGAATACCATTTAAAAGGTTCTAAACAAATAATTATGGCTAATATAAAAGTGGAGTAGGGTAAATATTGTATGGAGAAGGTTAACCATGCATAGGATGAGTCCAACCTAATGTGAGTTATGTCTAAGGGGGGTTAAGAGGGATGGTTGCTAAGAATGGATATGGTGGAGGTGATGAAATTGTTAGGTAGCTTGGCATAAAGGAGGAGTCCTTGGATGCTAAAGGATAGGAGATTACTAAGTATATGGAGCTAGGGTTTTGGTAGTGCAAAACCCTAGGGGTAGGTTGCTATCATGTGTAGGAAATGGGGGGAGTTAGATTATACCTATTAAATAGGATGTTGAACATGCTATTTAGGGATTGTGTGCTAAATCTGATGACCAGATGTGATAAGTTGGAGTAAATGTAACTGCCATAGGAAATTAGGATTTTAAAAGAGTCTATTTTAGGAATTTATTATCAAATGTGCAAAATGGAGGAGTTAATATATAAAACTTTAGGCGATAAATGACTATAGTAAAATATGTCGAGTTGTGGAAAACTAAAGCTAACCAAGTAGTAGAGAAGGGGCTATATCAACTAGGGAAAAATAAGGGTTTAAGGAGTAACCCTAGAGGCTAATTGTTATCATATGTGAGAAACGGGAAAATAGGCTATGACTTATGAATATAGGGGTTTCTAATGATAGGTTTAGGTTTATTGATGATTTAGGAAGTTAAAGGAACTATGCAGGGGGTAAGGATGTACATGGGATTAGGTGAAATACCCCAAAACCCTAATTTAGGAAATTATGGCAAAATAAGAATTTATTAGAAAAAGTAATTAAACAAACTATTTTTTATAAGAGGGAATTAATTAAGGTCAATCTAGGATAAATTAATAAATAATTTAAATAGGAAAATTTTGATTATTTTGCTATTTAAAATGGAATTTAGGAAAAATCTTTCAAAATCCCTAAATTAACTTAAAAAGAGAATTTAATTATTATTTTAATATTAATATTTTTTTTAATATCCCAAAATACCCAAAATATGTTAATTAAGCCAACCCACCATTTTCCTTTCTTTTTCCTTTTTCTTTTTTTTTTCTTTTCCCCCCTTTTTCCTTTTCTTTCCTTTCCTTCTCTTCCTTTTTTTCCCTTTTTTCACCCCAACCTGGGCCGGCCCGATTTTGGCCCAATTCCTTCCCCCTGTGAGGGCTAGGCCCGCGTCATTTTTTTTCTTTCCTCCTCTCCCTTCCAATCTAGCCATTCTCTTTCTTTCATCTTTTCTCCTAGACCACTGGTCCAGCCCCTCGCCCTTCCCCTACGTCGTCTTCTTCCTCTTGCACCGCCTGCAACTCCCTCAATCGATGCCGGGATTTTTGCCATTGATCAAGCCATTTGACCTACTGTTCTCGTCCTCTCTTCGCCATCGTCTTCCTTGTCACTTCATCATGGTCGATCATCCCCTCTCCTGCACTTGCCATCCGGTTTTCCCCATAAAAAATGGCCTACGAAAGTAGACCTGTGCCGACCTACCCTCACCGGCCGGAATCCCATAACACTTTCCCCCTACTCTCCCACTCCCCTCTATCATTTTTCTTTCCAATCGAGCTATATATACCCCCGAAGGCCCCATAATCGGGTTTTGATTTTGGCAACCTAGAAATTCGACCCGCGCGCCACCGCCCAATCAGACCACCATTGCTCTATCGTCGGCCGTCGCCACCGCCCACTCCGGCCACCAAAACCTTCCTTGCACTGCCCTCTACGCAACTGAGCCACCCTTCTTCCTTGCCTTGCCCCGCAAAAGCCACCCCGGCCGTGCAAAGTTCCCCTCCCAAACAACCTACTTCAACCCTACGCCGCCCCTCGTGCCACCTTCTACCGCCGATTCCGCCACCTATAATGCCACCTCTACTTTGTAAAATAATCAGGGGACCCTACTCTACCTCTCTGCACCTCCACCTCCCCCTACTTCCTTCTCCCCTAGCCTCCACACCCATCTCTCCACCTCTCTTCCTCCTCCACCGCTGTCGTTGCCGCCAGCTCCACCACCAAGCCTAGGTGGTATCCCAATTTCTTAACCCTTAAACCTTTTGTATAAAAGTGTTAATGATTTTAATATTAATAGTATTATTATTAACTATTATTATTAGTTTTACTACTACTACTACTACTACTACTACTACTACTACTATTATGTTCTAACTCTTATTCCGAAGACGTTTCTAATTAATGGTATTATTATTTATAATACTACAACTTTGTTATTATTATTACTGTTATTATCCTTATTATTATTATTATTGTTATTATTATTACTACTACTATTATCATCATTATTATCATTGTTTTGTTACTAATAATATTAGTGCTAACCGTGGCCATTATAGTACTATTACTCCTTTTCATGCTTGACATTATTATTATCATCATCATTATTATTATTATTATTATTATTATTATCATTATTATTAATAATATTATTATTGTTGTTGTTGTTGTTATTATTATTATTCTTAGTATTATTATTGTTGTTGTTGTTGTTGTTATGAATACTATCATTACCACTATTATTATTAACACTTCCAGCATTATTGTCACTATTATTACTACTACTACTACCACTAGCGTTATTAATATAAGTATCATTATGGCTATTACTTTTTATATTATTTTCATCACTATTATTACTACTAGAATTTGAGGTCAATATTAGTATCATTATAAAAACTGATAATAATAATATTATTAGTAATATTTAAACCATTACTTTAATACTATGAATATTACTAAGACTTACTTTGGTTAGTAGTGGCATGATTAATTATGTTGAGAATAATAACCCTAATTTTAATTATAAAACTACTATTATCATTGTTAGCCTTAGAAGTAGGCCATGATAGGGGTAAGATAGGAAATTATGGTAATTCTAGTAGAGGGAGACTAACCTATAGTATTTCCCTCTTATAGGTGAATCAAGTCAAAACCCTCAGGAGGCGTAGGAGCGTGCTCCAAGCCCGACAACGTTTTAGGTAAGGGTGTAGCTATAATAGTGGCCAGGTGTCGAGGGTCCTGAAGACCGATCAACTGGCATATAATAGTGGTTAGGTGCATTTTGTCCTATAAGTGACCGATTCACCGGTTATAATAGTGGGGGATACCGAGCTCAATAAACTAAACCCAAATTTGTTAAGACATGTAAAAGATACTAAGTACTTATAGTGGACCACCATGAGAGTTGTGGCCAGACCGATCCACCGGTATAATAGTGGCTAGGAGCATTGGCCTAGAGACCGATCCACCGGCGTATAATAGTAGTCAGGTACGTTTTGCCCTATAAGTGACCAATCCACTAGCTATAATAGTAGGGTTCCCGTACTCGCATGGATTGATAAAAATTATGATGTGAAATGAGTACTATCTAGAGAATAAATAACCAGTGTGGGCCTTTATTTACCTGAGAAATTGTGTGCTATCATGTTGTTGTGGTTGTGTTATGTGCTCTTATGTGTTGGCCTTAGTGCACGGTTACCTTGCTCAGTATATAGCATACTAACCACCCGTTTTGTGGGTGCTACTCATTCCCACGAGCAGAAAGCCCTTCTGACTTAATGTAAGTTGGTGATTCTA
Organism: Tamarix chinensis; assembly: GCA_030549775.1. Classification (NCBI taxonomy): domain Eukaryota; kingdom Viridiplantae; phylum Streptophyta; class Magnoliopsida; order Caryophyllales; family Tamaricaceae; genus Tamarix; species Tamarix chinensis. The sequence continues at coordinate 64,025,138 of CM060176.1, read as the reverse complement.
TCTTCGATGCCTACGACGCTTATGAGGCATCGGGCCGAGCTGAGAGTTGAGTCTGGACCTAGCTTGGGGGCTGATAGTGACGTGGTCGAAGTCTATAGTCCATCTGATCTTTCTTGTATTGTTATATTTAGTTTTATTCTAATGTATGATGTTTCTGATGTTTGGAACTTTAAAACTATACTTTTGGACTGTACCTTTTGATTACCGCACTCTGATTTCCTACACGGTTAACTACTCATTTCTTTTATGAATGCTCATTTTAATTATCAAATCGTGTTTGATGTCTATCCCAATTAGCCATATCACTTGGTATTGGAACGGTAGAAGTGAACTGGTCTAGTACTAAGTGTGGCAGTAATATTCCCATAATTTACATTTTTGTGGTTTCGCTTCGGCTAAACCTTTTCATTTAAAGAAACTTTTCAGTTGTAAATTTTGGGGTATTACATTAGGAAACTAGGGTTTCCAAGGGCAGGAGTCGTACTTGAGTTATGCATGTTTGAGTGTAGTATCTAAAACAAATAAGACACTAATCATTTAAAGTGAAAGATCACATAAGCCAGTGTCAACTATACCTTATTTACTGGTCAACCGGTGAGGGTAGTGGATAGGAGCATGCTACCCTAGGTTTGTATTATATTTATCTGTCCACCGGTGAGAATATTGGCCATGAGCATGCTGTCCCAAGTTTGTATTGTATTTACTGGTCCACCAATGAGGATAATGGCCAAGAGCATGCTATCCTAGGTTTGTATTGTATTATTGATCCACTGGTGAGAATAGTGGCACCCCAAATTCAAGTAATAAAACTCTTGGACAATAATAACCTATGGAAAGACACTAATTACTTACAATAGAACACCACATGGGTCAGGACTAGTTGTACCTTATTTACTAGTCCACCAATAACAATAGTGGCTAGGAGCATATTACCCTAGGTTTGTATTGTATTTACCGGTCCACTAGTGAGGATAGTGGCTGAGGGAATACTTTCCTAGATTTGTATTGTATTTATCAGTCTACCAGTGAGAATAGTGCCCGGGAGCATGCTACCCTAGGTTTACATTGTATTTAATGGTCCACCGGTGATAATAGTTAGGTCTTTGAACCCAAGTGGATATAATTCATGAGTTGACGAATTATTGCACTAATATCTTGAGTCTAGATAATAAGAAACAAATTGTTATAAGCCTACTCATGTGCATTTTATTTCTTTTTGTGGTATCATTAACTACTTTAATTCTGCTTTATTGTATTATTACCTTACTCAGTACATGGCATACTAATCACCCCTATTACGGATGCTACTTATTTCCACAAGTAATTTCCCCTCTTGAGCCTGTGTAGGTGACTAAGGATGCTCTAGGTGACTTCACCGCTGATGATGATATGATCAGGGTAGAGTGATGCAATAGTAGTCCGGAGTTGGGGCCAAAGAGAGTGAAGTCTAGTTGTTATCACTTCCACTAGTTTTAATGATTTATTTTCACTTAACAATGTTTGTGTATTTTAGTATTTATTTAGTAACAAACATTTAACCTTTATTATGTTATGAAATGCTATCATGCTATGTTTACTATGGTTGCATCTGTTTCTCTTTTGCCTTGTATTTGGTATGAGGATTGACTGAGGCTAGATTTATAAAAATTATGGCAATAACACCCCCTTATGGTGGATGTTTTTATGTTAAAAATAAAAAATTTTAATGGTGATTTTTGGGGGTGTTACAAAGCCCTTCCTTCATATAACCTCCATCATTTACATCACCATCGCTCTTAACTAACCTTCACACACATCTCCCTTTAGCTACGTCAATATCTTATGTATTTCCTCCCTTAGCTATATAATGTATCACATAGCTTCCCCACATCAAAGTCTTATGCAACTCCCTCCTTAGTTTCTTTATTCTCTCATATAACTCCCCCCTTTTTACATCAAAATCTCACACAATTATCCCTCCTCTGTTGCTTTAGTGATCTTTTAGCAGTCTTAGAGGAGAAAAATTTAGTGTCCTTTGCTTACTTAGACACCGATGAAAATTAGGTAAGGATACATATCATGATTTAGGTGTTTTGATGCTATGTGTAAATTATATGTAATATTATGCAAGTATAGTTGCTTTTGTAAATCAAGTTGTTGATGTCATACCATGATATTATTTTATTGTATTATGGAAATGTGAATGCTATATGAAATCATTAGTTTATGTGTTATTGCTTTGTTGAAGTCTTGTCTTATAACCCTTACTATCTTAATTGAGTTAGAATACTAGGTTGTAAGTATGGTATAGTATCATCATGGCAAAATATGTTGAAGGTTGGGAGTTGTTAATATCAGGACTCATAGAATTATGGTGATAAGTTTGGAGAAGCTCTCAATGTTAAGTATAATTGTGTATTTTTATGTGTTTTATAGAAAAATGGATATGACGTGATCAAATTTGAGGGTAATAAATTTCATATGTGATATGATAAAGTGTAGGTTGAGTAGAGCATAGGTTACCCAAAATGCGGCTTTGCGTTATTTAAGTAAGATAGATGTATTTTGGTTAATCTAGGTTACATATAGAATTTTGGTATTTTTGATGTGATATTAGATTAAAATATACTAATTATGTTATATAAAATAACCAAGTTAATTATGGTAGTCTAATAAAATGAGAATATAACTTATATTAGGAATAGTAACATTGCATGCTCTATATCTTATGTGTGATATGTCACAGTTAGGTCTTGATTTTTAGATATGTTTCAATAATGAAATATTAGGAGGGTGTACTAAATTTAGTGGTTAAATGAGCCTTATGGAAAGAGTTACACTTGTCTTGTGAAATTAGAGTTTTGTAGAGGCATTGTGGGTTGTGTGTTTATGATCCTTGAATATTTATGTTAAGTTTGCATGACATTATTGAGATAATTAATAGTCAAATAAGACATTAATATTAAAAGTAAAGGATCATATGAATCAAGATCTATTGTACCCATCTATTCCATCGAACGAGAATAACTGCCACGAGCTCTATGCTCTAAGTTGTACCAATGCATTCCACTAAAAGAGAATTGTGGCGAGGAGCTTTATAATTCAAGGTTGTACCAGTCCATTCCATCGAATGAGAATAATAGGTAAGAGATTTATACCCTATGGTTATACCAGTCTGTTCCACCTAACTAGAGTAGCGTGAAGAGTGTTATGCCCAGGGGTTGTTTATTATTAATACCGTTCCACCGATTATAAATAGTAGGATCTCTAAAATTAAGAGATTCAATAAATGGAAACATATAATCATATATCTTAGAAATATTTTAATTCATAAGGCTTGTTTAGTACGAGGACAATAACCTAATAGGGGTAGAAAAAATTTCTCCCTATTTTGTATCTTTTATATTAAGTATTTAATAATACTATATATTTTTAATGAAATAACCATTTTATATCAAATTAAGATCCAAAATAGGTATTAATTAGAATAAGAATATTTAATTTTAAATATATTTTATAAGATATATAAAATATAGGAGTCATTTTTTCAACTCTATTACCCCATACCAAGCAAGCACTTATAAGGAACACTCTCATATTTTTAATTAATTTGCCTTTAATGATATGCATACCCTTTCTTGACTATATTGTTACATTACTTAATACATAAGTATTGTACATCATTTTCATAAGTGGTGCTCATTTCCACAAGCAGATGACCCAGGTTTTGACGTGCAAGTCACTGAGGGTGACCTTGATGATTTTACTACTTATGATACACTAGCTATGGAAGAGTGATTTTTATCTATTAAGGTTAATGTTATCTCATTATTAGTTTTTATCTAGACACATTTTGGGCTCTTAGTCTCATTAAATCCATTTTTGTTAAATTTTTTATATAATGCACTCAGAGTTTAATCTCTGAAATCTTATATCAGATTTGTTAAATAGTTCTCTTATTATTTTCTTATCTTATGTTAATTTTTAAATGATTTGACATGTAATAAATATGAGAATGGTACGCTAAGCGAAACTCATATTGAGTATAGAAGTAGGACCCAATTATCTTAATATTATACTTTCACAATACCCTTATAGAGTTCAAAGGTATCTATAGAGTAGGAAATACAAACACCTACTATATAGATAGTATCCCCTTGTATTTAATGAAAATATAAAATGAAAATTCCAAAGCATTGTGTTTTGCGCATTAACACTAAACGTATTCACAAGTGTACACCTCATAAAGCATAGGATACACACACCATGTGTTTATACTTAATATATAACTTATTGCAAGATCATTAATCATATTTATTTTGAAAATAAAAATTTTAGTTGATAGGCCTTAGAATAGCCAATAGAAAGAAATATCATATATATTAGGCTTGATCTCCATAGATTAAGGCTTTATACCAAATTTGAAAATTTACTATTCAAGAAAATTACTATTTACGATCAACGGGAAAAATCATTTTCTATTATAAAGATTAAATCTAAAAAAGTGATTTTTAATGGGATATCATGATTCATATTTAAAATAATATTCATACTTGACTAGTATTTTGATAGCTAAAACCAACAGTCAAAGGTCAATGGCCGACCTTTGACCTAAGTCATATGTAAGGCCTTTTAAGGGTGAAAAGGTCATTTTACATTTAAAATAGCCGAAAACATGTTCAAATTTTTTTTCAACCGAACTTATGACTTTTATCATGTAATTGGGCCAAGAAAAAGATTAATAAATGAAGAAAATTATATATACATGAAGACCATACTATTTAAGCTCAAGATCACCTAAATCATTATTCGTTTCAAGCTAATATATATCATGCTAAGCATCATCAAAGCATATCAAGATATTTACCAATTTTATCCTTAAAAATACTGAGGATTAACATAGTAGAGTTATATTTCCAAGAACTCATTAAAATCCTAATTATTATTCCAAAGGCAAAACCTCTATGAGAAAGAACAATACAAGTTCAAGCTAAACTTTCTTAACCAAAATCAAGCTTTAATTAAAAACATGATACACATGACACTTACATTAGACACCTAACTAAACATCATGGTATTCATGAAATAAATTAAAAACATAAAAACCCCATGATTAAAGCCTAAGGCTAAATGGCTCAATAGAATATACAAACATGATACAAATCATATTAAATAGGTAAAAGCTATCTACTTAGGGTTTAGAAAATTTACCTTATTGTGAAAAAGTTCACTAAAAGAGAAATAAAAAAATATCGGATTAAACATTAGCTCTATAAATCAAATAAATTAAAAAGGAAACTTCACCTTTCACTAAATATGATCTCTTCTTAATAAAAAAGAAGAAGAGAAAGTTGGGTACAGGAAAGTTGATTTTTAAAAAAGATCAACTATGGAGGAAACTGGAAGGTTAAGCCACTAAAATGGAGGGAAATAAGAAGAGATAAATTCACACAAATGAGGGGAGGATATAAGAGAATAAAAGACTAAAAATAGATAGGTAAACATGGTGCTAAAAAGGATAATATCAAAGGAGACTTATGAGGTAAGTTCTATCATGAAAATATCTAAAATAGCTAAGGAATGAGGGTGACATATTTTAAACATATAAGGAAGCTTAAATTTGTGATTTATATGCCTCCACATGTCATGGTAAGGTTAGAGAAGTAGGAAGAAACATTAGCTAACTTAAGGTAATGTAAATGAGGGTAAAATGGTAAGTTACACCAAGGTAGCAAAATCAAAATTAATAGCATCAAGGGAGAAGGGTTGTTGCAAACTTAGGGCCAAGATGAGTGGCTCATCCTAATCAATAATGTATGTCTTTCATTGATTTTCATAGTATTAGATGAGCTTTAGAAAAAGGAAAGTTATATTTGATGAATTATTACATCTAAAACTATATGAATAAATCAAAAAATCATGAGATAATTACAAAGCATTTTAAAATTATTTAGAACTCAATTACACTAACATATAATTGTCCAAGAAGTTTTATAAATTTTAGATAGCTAAAAGGGTATTGGCTAGGCTTAACACGTGTTAAAGATATGTTGGTACAATATATATCTCCTTTTTGCCAACAATTTAGTTTGTCATTTTGAAAGAGCCTGGAAAAGTGAAAAAAAATATGAGAAGTTTCCATATCCACATTAGAGAAGAGGCTTGAAAGAATTAAAAGGCCAAAAGTGGCCCAAAAGTCTCATGGGAATCAAAATCACAATAAAAGACAAAAAAATGAGAATGAAACATTTCATAAAAACATAACAAGTGTTTCAAATTTTCTAAAAGGTGCAATAAACATTTAACATAAGATAAATTTTATCATTTAATGATAAATACCCTTAGAAATTTAGGGTTTTAAAAAAAAAATGGGTATCACACACACACACACACACTCTCTCTCTATATATAAATACCTCTCCTAATCCCCTATTCCCATCATTTTGCAAAATTTTAGTAGAGAGAGAGAGAGGGAGATATCCCTATAATGTGCCATGATCCTTCTCATATCATTCCATTTTTTTCATCCATCATTTGCATATTAATATTTTGAGTCTATTTGAATCTTTTCAATTCATAAAAGAGAATAAGAGCAAGGAGACAATTCTTTGTGTCTTGTAAATTTAAAGCTAAAGAGGAAGATTTATTTTGAGTCTTATTTTTCCCACTATTTAAAAAGATTCAAAATTTTAAATCAACACCATCTTTATTCTACATATGAGTGTTTTATGTAATTGAAGTAATATTGTGTGATATATATGAAATGCCCCGAAAATTTCTAATTTTATAAATTATATTTAAAAGATATTTTATTAGAAAAATTATTTAAATAACTTACTTTTATTAAAAGAAAAAGGAATTTATTAGGAAAAATTTAGGAGAGATTTATAAGTATTTTAATTAGGAGTAATTTGGGTATTTTAGCTAATTAAGCATTTTATTTTAAAAATTAGTTAAATAAATTTTTTTTTAAATAAGAAGGAGAAAATAGTTTCAAAATTATTAATAATTTTATAAGTAATTTAATTGGAGAAAATTAAGGTGTTTGCTAATTAAAAAGGAATTTATGAAAAATCTTTTTAAAAATCCTAATTTAACCTAAAAAGGGATTTAAATATTATTTTATTTAAATATTATTATTTTTAAATATTTCAAATATTTTAAATAATTTAAATACCCAATATTATTATTTTTCCTTTTTCCCTTCTTCTTTTTCCTTTTCTTCTTTCTTTTTCTTTCTTCTTTTCTTTTTCTTTTCCTCTCCTTTTCCCCGTTTGGGTTGCCTCTCCTGCGGCCCACTTCTCCTTTTTCCTTTCCTTCGGCCCAACCCAGCGTGCGCCGTTGCCTCCTTCTTTCGCCCCTCGATGCGCCGTGTTTTTCTTTATTTCCTACTGAAACTCTGCGTTTCATTTAAAGTATCCCTCCCTCGCGCCCGGTCCGGTTCGCCGCCTTTCTTTTTCTTTTCTTTCTTTCCCGGCCGCCGGGTCCACCACCCCCATCTTCTTCCTTCTTCTTCCCCGAGCCACCGTCGACCTGCAAGAACGCCGCCCGCCCTGGTTTTTCGCCGGCGATCTCGCCATGTTTGACCGGCCGTTCTCCTCCCTTTCTCTTCCCCTTGATTCGGCGACCACACAGACCCAACTAACACTCCCCTATTCTCACGCGATTCTCTCTCTTTCCGCCAACCCACCCTTGCCCCGATTTGCTGCCGCCGGCCAAACGACGCCACCGGCGACCGGAACCCTACCTTCCCTATCTACTAGCCGGCCCACAGAACCCTAGACTCCCTTCTAAAGCCTATAAATATCCCCCATAATAACCTGTATCGAGACTTTTGTTTTCATAACCCAGAATCCTGACCTTACCACCGCCTATCCTTTAGACGCTTCGACCGCCGCCTCCGGCCAACTTCACCGCCATCCCTGGCTACCCGTGTAATCCTTGCATCTTCCTCTAGCTAACCAAAACATTCATCACCCTCGATTATTTCTGCACAATCCTCCCCGACTCTGCGAACTTCCCTTCTCGACCAACCTGTCTTCCAGCCCCCGCCACCCTTTGCGTCGCCCTTAGCCACCTCTTCCGCCACTTCCGCCGCTTCTTTCACCCCCCAAATTATTCTGCAGACCCTGCTAGACCTTACCCTATCTTTCTTTTCCTCTTCCTCCCTCTCCTCCTCTCTTTCTCTCCTTCTCCTCCATTCGGCCACCACCCACCGCCGCCGTGCGCCGCCACCTTTGGCTGTGCCGCCACCTTCATTCCATTCCTCTCCTTATGGTCAACTCAAAACAACCCAACTTCCACCACCATTCTCCCTATCTTATTCCCAGCACGCAACTTTTCCCTTTTTCTTCTCTTTTTTCGGCCACCGCCGCCGCCGCCATGAGCTACCGCCGGTGCCGCCTATCCCCACCAGCCTATGGTTGAACCCTAGACCCTCTCAGCTATTTTCCCTATTTTTATAACCCTTAAAATTATTTTATTTCAATTATTTGCATATAAATACTATTATTATTATTCTTAATATTTATATTTTTAATATACATTATTATTATTATTATTAGTATTAATATTTTTATTATTATTTATGTTGAGGGCTGAAGCCTATTGTATCTTAATTCGATTTTATTATTATTCTTCCTATTATTTCTATATTTACTATTATTAATATTAAAATGTTATAAGTATAATTATTATTATTATTTCCTATTTCAAATTTCCATTATTCTTATTCCATTATTATTAATACAAATATTTTAACATTATTTTTGCTAATAATGTTGTTGTTGTTGTTGTTGTTGTTATTATTATTATTATTATTATTATTATTATTATTATTATTATTATTATTATTATTATTATTATTATTATTATTATTATTATTATTATTATCATTATCATTATTATTATTATTATTTCATCACTATTATTATTACTAAATTTGGTTATTTAATTTACTAATATTATTATTAGTAGTATTATTTTAGTAAAAGGGATGAAGCCCTTATTTTACTATGTTTTTGAGTAATGTCCTTCTTATTATTATTGTTACTGTTTTTATTAACCTTATTATTATTAATATCGATATTATTTTTGGTATTTTTGCTATTATTATTTTAATATTTTATCTAAGCCTAGTCTTATATTAAGTTAGTTTTTAATAGTATTTTTGATAGGAGGGAGTCTAACTTTAGTTTTTCCCTCGTAAAAGGTGAGACCAGTCAAAACCCTAAGGAGGCATAGGAGCGTGCTCCAAGACCGGTGTCGTTTTAGGTAAGGGGTGCTAAGGCCTTTTATGTGCTTATGTGCATTATGTGCTTCGCATGTTATGTACCCTGTGTTTATTATTATTAATTATTTTATATGTGGTATGACTTGGAGTTGAAGTATGTTTTTGTATGGCATGTGTACTATATGCATGTGACAATATGTGTTGTGACCTTGTAAGACATGCATGAGAGGACTTCGGTGTGGTTTGTGTGGGAGAAAAGATGAAAAGTGGGATGGGGAAAGAAGTTGACTAAGGGAAGTGAGTTGACCTAATTTTATGGTTTTATAAGGAATAATCTAATGTATGGTTTATGTGGAAGAATACAATTTATGGTTTTATGCGGAGAATATAATATATGGTTTTATTTGGGAGAATTTAATTTATGATGATAATTGGGAGAATCTAATTTATGATGTTATATGGGAGAATCGAATTTATGGTTTGTTTGGGAGAATCTAGTTTATGACGTTATTTGGGAGAATGTAATTTATGATATTATATGGGAGAATCTAATTTATGATTTGTTTGGGGGAATCCAATTTATGGTTTTGCTTGAGAGATTCTAATTTATGATTTTATGTGGGAGAATCTAACTTATGGTTTTGTATAGAAGAATCTAATTTGTGGCTATGAAAGGGGAGAATCTAATCAATTGTATTATGTGGACAAATCTTTGGGTTTTAAATGATTTGAATCTTTGGGTTGGTATGGTTTGAATTTAGGGTTTGGTAAGGATGAGTCTTTGGTTTTGTGAGGATTGAATGTAGGGTTGGTATGGATGAATCTTGATGGTTTAAATTTAGGGTTTGGCATGGAAGAATCTTTATGGTTTGAATTTAGGGTTGGTATGGACAAATATTTGGGATTTACATGGTTTGAATCTAGGGTCTGGTGTGGATGAATCCTTAGTTTTGTGAGGAATGAATTTAGGGTTTTGTATGACGGAATCATGGTTTGTATGGTGGTATTTATGGTTGATGGTGGTATTAGGATTTGCATGGTGATATTTATGGTTTGTATGGTGGTATTAGGGTTGTATGGTGGTATTTATATTTGTATAGTGGTATTAGGGTTTACATGGTGGCATGGATGGTTGAATGGTGGTATTAGGGTTTGCATGGTTGAATTTAGGGTTTCACGTGGAATTTTAGGTTTGCATGAAAAAGGTTCGAAGGTTTGCATGGGGAGATTAATATCTGCATGGGTATGAAATTTACGTGTGGAAAGTTAATTTGGGATGTAAGGAAGGTAATGTAAGTGTTGTTTGGGTGTTTGAGCACTTGGGATGAAAAATAGCTCGTGGAGCAAATTAAGGGTACCGAGGAGACTGAATTAGGGTTTGGAATGATTAACTATGGGTTGTTGTGGTTAATTAGGGTTTGGTGTAGCTGATTAGGGTTTTTGTGTTATCATATGTATGTGGTGATTAAAGTGTAAGTATGATGATGAATATGGAATTTATGATTTATGATTCGTGCATGTCCAGGGTGAAAACTTTGAATAAGATACTAATCATTTAAAGTGGAATATTATTGAGTCGGGTCTAGACCGATCCACCGGTCAGAAATAGTGGTTAGGACATGATGTCCTATGTGTAACCGATCCACCGGTAATAATAGTGGTCAGGCTTTGTACCTGTGCGTTTCTGGCCCACCGGCAATAATAGTGGGGTGACTCGAGCTCAATAAAAAAAACCAGTGTTACAAACGCTTAAAAGATACTAATTACTTACAGTGGAACACCATGTGAGCAGGAACCAGACCGATCCACCGGTCAGGAATAGTGGTGTGGACTTTGTCCCGCAAGTGACCGATCCACCGGCGAATAATAGTGGTGTGGACATTGTCCCGCAAGTGACCAGCCCACCGGTTATAATAGTGGGGTGTTCCTATGCTTGCATGGATTGATAAAAGGCATGGTGTGAATTGGATTCTGATAAGAGATTAATTAAGTAATTAATCCGGACTATAATTGGGCCTTTGTACTTTTCCCCGGTTGATCATATGCAATTGTGATTGTTTTATTCTATTCTTATGCATGGATTATGTGCTTATGTGTTGGCCTTAGTGCTCAGTTACCTTACTCAGTACGTAGCGTACTGATCACCCGTTTCATGGGTGCTGCTCATTCCTACGAGTAGTATGCCCTTCTGATTTGTGCAGGTGGGCGAGACATCAGTCGGAGCTGTGTGTTGAGCTTGTTTTGGCTCAAGGTTCGAAAGAGTTGTGGCCATATTTTAGTCTTTATGCGATTCCATTTCCTTTTATTATCTCTTTTGTATTGGAGTTATCCTCTTTGATTTATTACCTTGTATTGAGTATTTATCCTCTTTGATTTCGCACTCTGATTTCTATTCTATTAAGGTTCATAAACGTTTACGCGTACTCTGATTTTTAATTAATGATCTTTCGAGTTCTTTTATGAATTGTTGGTTTGAGTTTAATGCTTGTTTGGAGTTTAGTTTGTCTTGATTTGTAATTGATTGTTAATCTTTTCTTTTAGCCTTAGCACTTGGTACTGGGACGGTCGGAGATAACCGGTCTGGTACTAAGTGTGGCGGTAACATTCCTAGAATTCACAGGTTTTAAGTGTTTCTATTTTAATTACTTCCGCTTTAAAAAAAAAAGTAGTGAATTTTGGGGTGTTACAATATATATATATATATATATATGTATGTATATGATTATTATTGTAATTATATTACATGTTGTGGTATTTTTATTATATGATAATATTGGTAACACCCCATTTTTGCTGCTAGGAACCTTTTGTTTTGGAAAATAGTTTATGAAAGGAAAATAGGAAATTTAGGGTGTTACCACTGCATTAAATATGGTAAAGGTACAATCACTACCTAACCCATATTAGTATAATGCTAAAATTACTGTCATACATCAAGTTGACACCTAATAATGAATCAGAGTGCAAGAGAATCCTTTTAAAGTGAGAGATAAGTTATAAAAAGATTGGCATTAACTATTTAACTTTTACAACATGATACGTAAAATTGTGTACAAGGAAAATATGTGGATAACCTATGCACATGATAACATCACTCCCCCTCAGATAAGGCTTTACAAGAGTGGACACCCTACAAGATAAGTTTAAGTTAACCCTCAATGTGCCAAGTGTGACACAAGGCTATATATGGTGTTAGTAAAATCAAGTACCTATTAAAATCTAACTCTTATGAGCACTTAAAATATAAATCTTGTAAACACATGGTACCACTTAATACATTTACACATGCTGACACTTTCGAGTAGCTTAGCGTTGATAATAATATGTAATATCCTAAGGTTTTACGCATGAATCCATCCAAAATATGATGAATTAATACCATATTCTTGCCAACTCATTATGTGGCTACATAATCACAAGTATCAAACCAAAATGTCTATTTATTGTTTACACCAAATAATTTGAGTGGGTGTTTAGGAGATTACACCCAACACAACACTAATCATCAAAGCCAAGAGGTTTTCAAGGGGATGTCGCACCCCCTTACTTGATTTAATACCATGACAATAAAGCCTATCATATCCAAGAGATTATCAATGAGGCTACCACCCACAACTTATTCGGTTTAATGCCTATTCCAACTGGGCATTTATGGATAACACCAAACTATCTATGGACATCAGAGGTAAGATGCTTGAAAGAGGATACCACACCCACCACTTGGTTTAATGCTTATTCCAACTATACATTTATGAATAACACCAAACCATCAATGGATATCAGAGCCAATAAGTTTGAAAGTAGATACCACACCCACCTTACTTATTTTAATGTCATATCAATAGAGTTCATCATAGCTAAGAGGCTTTTAAAGGGAATATCACGCCCACCTTACTTGGTTTAATACTTACCAAACAAGTATTTATAGGTGAAATCAAACACATTAATTGACATCAAAGCCAAGAGGATTTCAAAGGGGATATCTTATTCAGCTTACTTAGTTTAATGCCATATCAAATTAGGTATTTTATGGGGACAACAAAATTAACATAGCATATCATAACATAGCAAATGATAACATAATAGGTAATCTAGATGGGCACTTATAAATAACACTAAACTTATGTTATATATCACAAACTCGGTGTTTAAATTTCTTACTAAGCTTCCACATAAGTGTTTTTAAATGACACTAAACTTAGCATGATATTACACTTGGTTAAGGTCTTAAAATAATCATGATAATCTCAAAATATCACTTGGGGGTCAAATGGGCAATACTATTGGATATATATGTGGATCTAAAATAAAAAAGTAAGGTCATATGTCATTTTTGAAGAAAATCACTGTTTATGGTCAATGTTGAAAGTCAATGGTAAAATTCAAATTAAATGTTCAAGGTCATAGTCCGACATTAACTTCTACTATTCATATATTCAATATTTTACTTTTTTTTTAAGGCAAACACGACCATTTTGGGGTCTAATCATGATTAATCCTTAATTTGCCTCATATGAATTTTATTAATTCTTTGTGAACCCAAATTATGGTTATAAGTGGGTAATTGGTGAAAAAAACTTTGAATATTTATGAAGAACATTCAACTCCTTTTACTAAACTTCCTCAAAATTCAACTAAGCATAAGTTAGGTAATATTAATCCAAATGAAAAAATATTATATATAAAATTTTTACCTAAAAATTCCAATAAACATAATTGACTCATTAGGTTAATAAAAAATCAAATCTAACATAAAAAAGGATCTCAAACCTATGGCTAATATCAGAAAAAGAAGTTTTGATAGCTTTGTGTACTTGTGTGAGATTGATCATAATGTTTTACATATTTAACTTTTTTGAGATACAAAAATTACTTAGAAACTATACATATTAATATTTTATATCAAACTTTATTTGCATCATAAAAAAAAACAATTGTAGCCGTTGTTACACGCAAATTAACATAAATTAAGTGGCTCCTTGATGATTTTTATGTCAAATCCTACACATAACAACTTCTAATAATTATAATAATTAAATAAAACTTATTAGAACTCTATAAAAATATATCCACAAAAAGAAATATCATATGGCCCATTTTACAAAATCAACATGATAAAGATGCCAAATCAAGCACAAAAATACTAAGATTCAATGAGTTAGATGTAGCAATAGAAAAATTTATGATTAAGCATAAGAAAAATATAATTTTCATTTAGTTATTAGTTAATAGATTTATATTAAAAGCAAAATATCTCAATCCATCAATTCCATACCAAAACTCCTTGAGAAAGCCATGAAATTGTAACAAAACTATAAAAAGATCCTGTTAAAATATGATTAAACTAAAAGAGATTAAAACTAAATAAAAAGGAGAGATTAACATACCCTTGTTTTGATTTAGCAAGATCTAATAATTTTTAATAATTAGAAGATATGATAGGATTAATATCACATGAAACCTAGGCTTGACACTTTATTTAATCAAAATCACAAAAGAGCTAAACTAAGATTTGTTTGAGTTTGTGAAATCTTTGATCTTGTGTATGAATGGAGGAAATGGATTGAGTTAATTAATTAGGGGATTAAAAACACTTAAAAATATAAAAAAAATGGAGATAAATAAAGATGTATGGTTGGGAGTAACACACACATATAGAACACACACAAAAATAAATAACATTATGTGTAGATTTCTGTATCTAAGTGATGATTAGATGGAAAATTTTGTGGAATTTAATGGATGGTAATTAAATTAAATGTTACATGTATCAATAATTAGGTTTAAGGGGTTGTATTTTTCATGGCCAAGAAGAAGAGAAAGGGACAATGAATTGATAGGTGTTGTGGTATGGTTGGCGAAAGAGGAATATGATAATAGTGGAGGGAGTATTTGGGAGTATAAGGATGGATAAAAGGGAGGTGTATCTAGTGGATTTAATAAATTATCATAAGGTTTAGATAAGGGGGTTTAGTGGCATGGCATACAAAAGGAGATAAGGAGGATATATCTTAGGTGTTGAAGTTTGGTTAGTTGTGAGGTAGATAAGTGTAATGATTAGGGAATATGTGTAATGATGAAATAAAATAAGGGGAGGTGTGATTGGTTAAGGTTTACATGGGATATTTAATAACTCCTAATAATAGGATGGGAAATCCATAAGGGTCATGACATAGCAGAAGAAGAGAAAGTGTCCATTTGTGTATAATTAACAAGTTTTAAGGGGAAATAATGATAGGTAATAAATAGGAATCTTAGGAAATATTATTTGTTAATCATGTGCTATAGAAAGTGACACCAATGGTCTTGTTCTAAGTTAAATTAATGGTTAAGATTATATCTTGACAGGTATAGATGGTTTAGACTAATTTATACAAAGGTTAGATAAGATCAAATTAGAGAAATGTATGATTTGATAAGTAGTGATACCAAAAAATAATGAATAATAATAAAAATAAAGGTAAAATATTTTTGCATCCAAAAAATAAATATATAATAATCCCTAAAGTTTCATAATGTTTTGATTAGTAAAAAGGATACATCTAGGCTTAAAATATGAAATGGAACGTGGAGGATATTTTTTTCATCATAATCTCCATTTATCATTTTAAAAACAACTAATAGAATAAAAAATATATGAATTTAAAATATGAATAAATGAATTATAATTATTAAGAATATTTTAAATAGGTAAAAGCATCGCAAAGTCTTATAGGGTCCAAAACCATAAGAAAAGTTAAGAAGGTGGGAACAAAACATTTCTAAAATGTAATTAGAATATTTAAATCATAAAGGATGTAAAACAAATTGTAAGAATAATAACATTATTTTGAAATCACCATGATCCTGAATGAATCATGGATTTTGAGATATGAGGTATTACAATATTTTATTATGAATTTCATACTATCCATATATTATTCTTTATTGCTATGAAATATGGAATGATGTTGATATTTTCATGGTCTATAAATACATTTCCTACTTGTTGTATTGAAAATATAGTTAATTGTTATTTTATGCTAAAAGCTAGAAATTTCAAATTATGTACACAATATTTTAAATATCACAACAAATCTAATTCATATTCTTTCTGCATGAAACTAGTGCGGGGTCAAATCTATAGATGTCTACGTTATTGTGGCTTTGGAATCTGTCAATTTGTACGTGTTTAGAAATTTATAGCTGAATCTCTAATGATTAGTATTTCTATCAAAATGGAGTTAGTTCTTGTTATTACAATATATGGCTATTTTATTAAGAATAGGTAGGTCATCTAGTTCTGATATAAAGGGAAAATGATGTTTTGATGGTGAATTATGGTACAATACATAATATTATTGCCATATAAAAATTTGTTGATGATATGTGGTGTTTATGAATCTTCTTGGAACCTTAGTGGACATATTTTGGCCTTTTTAAATGCTTAATAATAAATTAAAGGACATCAATGACAAGGATAAGAAATATGATGATTGATTCTTGGTAATGGATAATTGTCTAGCGCCTCATTTGGTGAGTAATGGAATTGAGATATAGATTGGCCATGGTTGGCTAATACAAAAGATTTAATAAATAGAACATATGTGCTCTATATATTTTGTGTTTGGTCACCTCACATGAAGTGGAAGGCTATGAGGAAGGGCTTATTTTGGTGTTCTCTAAGGATGGTCATTTGAGGGTGGAAGTGTGATCATTGTCCTATTAGGTTATTAGATTGCATGGCAATTACCACTAGTTTTCCTAATGAAGAGTTAATAATATATTAGATGTAACACCTCCAGGTTTCATTACTAAAAATTTTCATTTTAAGTATATTTATAGAAGCCAAAAGACAAAATGTAAGGATGTTATGCCACATATAACGTAGAGAATGTAGTTCTTATGTCTAATCCATATCGAATGTAAGACTAAAAGTAACTCATACTAAAATTATGTGTAGGATGAACTTAACTTGATGATATAAGATACAACGAAAGTAAGTAAAGAAATTAAACAAAATGTGCATAAAACATATTTTGGAAATGAAACTCTAAAATAAAGAACAAATAAATAATCATATAACACTTTACAATATTAGTTAATAACTACTCACCGCAAGCAAAGAAACAAGTAAAGATAATCAAAAGCCTATAAAAACATCATATTCTACACCCCCTAAATCAATGTGATTAACACAACATGCTACATTTTATTATGCATAGTTCCTCAAAAGACATAGTATGTTATACATTGATTATAGCATACATAAATTAAAACATGTGATAACATATAAGTATCATGGACATAGAAATGCAATAATATATAGATATATAATTGGTTTATTATCTTTACTTAGTGGTCACAAATTACAATCTTATTCGCATCGAGTACCCAGGAGACGATAGTGACATAAAGTGCCATCTCAAGGCATAAAAGAACTTGGCCCACTATTGAATTTAGTGGAATAGAGATTAACATAAAAGCATCATCTCAAGGTAAAACACACATGAGCTACTAAGTGACCTTAATTTCTTAAGCATGCATACTCATATAAGCAGCTAGATGAAACAAGTACAAAGCATATTAAAATCGCTATAGTTTTGCAAAACTATGTTAGAAATAATGGCATCATAATGCACCTTCCAGGGAATATAACTCCTATCCACTATTATATTTGGTGGAATGGAGATTATATTTGATTCTAACACATGCAATCTTCCACTTTAGTTATTAATGTCTTATTCATTCATTAAACATGACATCATTTGTCTTACTCTTCGTCATAGTACTTCCCCTTTATGTTGCAATTCTTATCACATGGAAAACCATCTTATCATTTGTTATATGAAATACCTAGGGTTCACAAAATGCTTAACACTTATATCATTATTATCCATTTATCACTATATGATTTATTCCAATAATTGCGTTCTTAATATGAAATTAGGATTACATTAAGGTTGATTAATGTAAAATCCATATAAAAAAAAGAAATTTATATAAACACTAAACTAGTACTTAAGGATAACATAAATAAATAAGACAAATGACTAGTTCAAGGGGTTCACCTAGGAATGCCCTTAAGGTCATCCTAAATCTGAACATAGCTTACGAAGATTATATTAAAAGTAAACAAAACTAATTGCCCTTATTAATCCTAAATCTTTACTCAAGCCATTGAATCAAAAATTGAAATCATTAATTTACCAATTCAATTTAATATCTAAACACCTTATATTAAATATGATTAAGCCTAAAATGGGAGTTAAAATAAATATTAAGCACATCAAATAATAACTTCACCTATAAGGTTTTCTATCCTCATTTTCAGCCCCTTTTAAAAGTAAACAAAACTAATTGCCCTTATTAATCCTAAATCTTTACTCAAGCCATTGAATCAAAAATTGAAATCATTACTTTACCAATTCAATTTAATAGCTAAACACCTTATATTAAATATGATTAAGCCTAAAATGGGAGTTAAAATAAATATTAAGCACATCAAATAATAACTTCACCTATAAGGTTTTCTATCCTCATTTTCAACCCCTTTTAACTTAAATTTAGGCCAACTAATATTAACCATTTTACACTATCATGCCCATATTTCCCTCAGATAGGTTCAAATACCCATAAGGTACAACAACATGTGAAAATATCAAAATACCCTCCAATTTTACTTAATTCACCTCAAAACTCTTTTTTAATTATAACTTAAGTTATATAACATCCAAATTGAGACTTAAAATATATGGAATTTTATATAAAGGACCTAATGAACATACCAACAACCTCTAACTTTACAAAAAAGAAAAAAAATCCACTTTTATGACTATTTTACCCTTGGCAATGCACACATTAAAAATTTTCAAGTATACCCTTAACATCATTTTAACCCAAACTCATGCCAATACTACTAAATATTAATACACAAGTATTAAGCATGTCATGTAAGATTTTAACAACATAATACTATTCATGAATATACACTCAATATTTTAACATGATATCTAATTAAGTCATTATTACATAAAGTGATAACACCATATAAAATATAAATATAATTTTACAACATAGAATCATGCAAATAGATCCTACATAATACAACATGATTACTTATATTAGAAATATAATACAACCATTAAAAAATAAATTTTATATAAAAATATTAACAAAATATTACATATATACTAATGTTTTAGCAATAAAAAATACTCTTAATACCTTCCTCCTTCTACCATATCTTTAGGTAGACATTAGTGGCAACATTCCATGATTTGGGACAAAATAGCATGGAAAAGAGGGAAAAAAACCAAGATCAACGAAGCATGGAAGGATAGGTTGAAGGTAAGTATTTAAGTGATTGAAGGTAAAAAAAAAAGAAAAAAAAAAGAGGAGACATACCTAAGGGAAAAATAGGTGAAACCAGCAACAACAACCATGGAAAAAGTGTTACAAGAAACTCATACGATAGTAACTCTAAGATAGATAGAAAGAGAGGAATTGGAAAGAAAAAGGGGATAAAACCAGGATTTAAAGAGCATGTTTAGGTGGTTATTGTAGTATGCATTATAGTGATTCAAACCTAACAAAAATTAGGAAAATTGGATGAGAAACAAAGCTGCTAGACACACTAGAAGTTGCCTCAACTATAAGCTAGCCTAACACTAACAACATAACATACAAGCATGAGGGGACTGTCAGGGCCAAAATGGGGGAAATTAAATGATTGTCAATGGAAACTAGTAGTTTTAAATAGTATGCACTATAAGGAATAAAAAAATAAAAATGAGGGAAAATAGAGGAGAAATAAAAGAGTTGTAAATGTTTGAAGTAGACAACCCGATCAAATTTGTGAAACAATCCAACAATTTGAAAATGGGGGTGATAAAACATAGAAAAAAACCACTAAAAAAATGGTAAAAGATACACAAAGAGGAGGAGGGGTAGGGTGAATGTTTGATTGTGGAAAACATCAATTAAGTTTGAAGAATGAGGACACAAATATGTTGAGAGTTGATAGTAGAAAAAAGAAAAGAAAAGAAAAGGAGGGTTGCAATTGGTGATAGTTGAGTCAAAAAGAAAAAGAAAAATGTGAATATGCATAGGACATAAAGAAGTAATACCAATGGGTTTAGGGAGAAGCTATATTGGTGTAAAATAGGGGTGAAAAGGGGTTGGCCAGAGCATGCTTAACTCTAGATGGAATGTTTAAGTGTAGGTTTGAGTTTTGGTTCAAACATGATAATAATTGTGTACTTTTGGTTGGATATTTTCTTAACCAAGGTCAAATATGGTGAATATATATTTTTATATTATTTATGCTTTAGTTTGGATCCAAATATTTGGTTATATTACATTAATAATTTAAAATGTGGACAATGTCCAAAAATAGGTGTTTACAAAAATAAACTAAAAAACATTCTCAAAAAATAATAAAAATATGTAGAGAGTTGTAAAATAATTTAAAAACCTTATATATATAAATATTAGGTATTAGAGTTGGTTTGAAGCATAATGGATGAGAAATGAGCAAAAAATGGTAAAATCTAATAATCAATGAAAACATCTTTTTTTACAAGCAGGATAAACAATTAACAAAGGATCTAAAGGGGTACGAATAGATGTAAAAAAATAGAAATTTAAATGTGTAGAAATATTTGACCTTGGGATTATTTTGAATCCTAAAAAGATTAAAATAGAGAAATCAAAGAAAATCATTTGTTGCCGAAAACATAAATTCCTCCAACTTTGTGATTCAGAAGGAGGCTAAACTTAAATTTTTGTAAGACTCTTATCTAGGCTTATAATGTTTTTAGGAAAAATATTTTTTTTTGAATGAGTGAGAAAAAAAATTAGGATAGAAAATCACATAAATGGTGATTTTGCACAAACAAATATAAATTTTGAGCTTGAAAAACATGTGGAATGTATTAAAATGAAATACTATTCTTGGAAATATTTTTAGGAATGAGTTACAAGTTAGAATGAATTAAAAAAGTGAAAGATAAATTTTTAGATAATTCGCATAAAAGTGTGATTTTGCGCAAATAAATGAAATAAGTGTTGAAAAACTCAAATTTAAATATGAATGGCTGGAAATTCAATGAAAAAAATTTTGAAGTGATTTTACAAGTTTGATTCTATAAGTGTTTCACACTAATACTATTTATAATTATTTTTGAATTATTGAATTTCTCTATAATGCCTATTGAACACAAAATCTTTTCCAACATATTTTTATCTTTATTCACATACTTCTTGAAAATATTGTTAGAAATTCATTTGTCCCTAGATTACTCTAAAGCAAGCATGTTATTGTAAATATTCTACCTACATATTATGAATGCACAAGTTATGAGTTTATACTATGTTAAATCATTGGTGAATTATATAGAGAGAGAACTCATACATATCAATAAGAAATAGAAGTTTCATTCTCTCTTCATCTCTATATTATTATATATCTTTATTTGAGTGGATCTAATATTACAACACTTTATCAACATGATTCGCCTCTAATTTATCTTTTCTCCTTATATGTTGCTCACCATCTCATTAGCATAAAATTTAAAATATTAATTATATTTTGTGTTCAATTTCATTTCTAATTTATCAATACTATTATGCTTTAGATGAATATATATATATGCTTATGTGTTGAATTTATTTGAGATGTTGGCAATTAAGCATGGATTTAATGTCAAGTTCAATTAACACTTCATAAATGAGAGTGTTCTATATTCATTAATTATCATCATATATGCATATGATTATTATATATCATATAAGACTAATCTACCTTTTTTATTTCTTGTGAGAGATCTCAATTTTTTGTAGGCATATGAAAGGTCGCAAATGAGACTTATCTTACCATCAAGCAACTTAATTTGAATTGATCAAGCCTTTTAAGGAGGATATAGCATTATATTTCTAGAATCAACTCGGAATAAGGGAATCTTATTTTTTATCTCCACCTTTGCTTTATTCTTATGCTAATTGATATTTTTATTAGTTTTAATTATATATATATATGTAGCCAATTTGTATTGATTTTATGTATTATGATCTCCTTTCTAATTATGAGATGGAGGGTAGAGATAGATGATAGTAGAAGGCTAAAAGTCTCGTACTCAATAAAATTAAATTGGACATAATGTGATCAATTGAAAGATCAAAAGTGATGGATTTGTAGCCATATCATCCATCACCATATGTATATCTCCATCACTTAAAGATGATGAAAAGTTATCTAAAGTGGCAACATTAAGAAAATTATATCAAATTTAAAATGATGGACTGGCAATCTAATCACTCATCATTGTATACATAAAAGTGATGGATATATGGCCTCATTATCCATCACTACATACATATCTCATCATATAAAGTTTATTAAAGAATATAGTGCTAAAGTCCATTACCCGTAGTTAATGGAGGTTCACTAGACGTGGTTATAATTTTTCCACATACCTAAAGTATGGATGGGTAATTGCATAAGTCTCGGTAGAAGCATAAAGCTCCCAATCAACTATATTATTTACAAGTATGTACCTAAGGTACAAAAGGATATTGATGAAATTGAGGCAGAAGCCAATAGTTTGATCCAATTATTAAATGGTCTTAAATACCTTATACACAATTTGATCTTGAAGATCAAATGATTTAAAGGTTATTAATATGATATGTGTAATTCGATCAAGGAGATCAAATAGCTAAAAGTCTTTGAAGATCGATCAAGAAGATCAAATGGTATTGAATATTTCAAGTGCATTTTGATTCAAAAAATCAAACTATTTTGTAGTCTATAGACCCAAGTAATAATTTTATTTTTACACTTTCTATCTATGTAATTTTGAATTCATACAAATTAGTTTATGCAATTTTAATTTTCAAAATATTTAAAGTATTTGATCTAATCACAAAGTAGTATGAATTTGCACATAATTTTCCAACCAATTATTCATGAGACTATGTGCCTACTTTGCAATCAATAGTGGTTAAAACCTATCATATTTAAGTCTACTCCACCACCACAGTGGTTGTAATGTTTACAATAGTCTCCCTATTATGTTATTGTATTGGTGTTTAGGGAGATTTGATGGTTGAAGCTTAAATCTTCCTACCTAATAAGTAGTTTTATGGTTGAAACTTGAAGCCTCCCATTTAGTTGTCTATGTAATGGTTGAAACATGAATTTTTTTTCATTTTATATAAGTAATTTAATGGTAGAGGTTAAAGGTTTCTCGTTGTCATAGACTTGAATATGATTTAGAAGATTGATTTATCTAATTGAAATGCCAATGTACATTCTGTTTTAAGAATGTTGTAATTTTTGAGCATGTAATTGACAATAACATATAAGTTTATGTGGTATAATAAACTTATCAAAAGTTTTCCTGATTTAACAATCATATAACAAAATTGTGCATAATATTGTACCAAAGTTCTAGGATAACTTAATATGGTCTATAAGTATTTGATATCATTGTTACCAATAAGATTAGCTATAAGTAAGCCAAAGATAAATGCACAAGATATGAATTTGGTGTATTTGAAAAACAAAAATATGTCATTAACCAAAAGTTAGTAAAAAAGATATTATCTTTATGGCATTAAAAATGAGATCACCTCAATGTTGCAATGATATGAAAGGTAACTAAAACTTACACGAGTGGCTAGTTATAATCTTGATGTAACATGCCAAAATGTACAACTAAAAATTTAAAGGATTGAAACTTAAATCCTGATAAATAGAAAATGAGAGAAGCATCATAAATATAAATATGAGTTTAAGATCTACTCTAAGTATTGTAACACCCCCAGCATTTACTATCAATTTTTTTTTTATTTTTAAGTGGAAGTGTATTATCAAATAGTTAAATGTTACTACCTTAATTGACATAAGTCTAGATTACCATACCATTATTATATCAATCACAAGGCAAAATAATTAGAAAGTAAAACATGATAAAAAGAAAATGAGTGAACTTTCATAAATATTAGATAAACATTTAGAGGTTTACTCTGAATACAATAATTTCAAAAAAAAAAAGGATACTATGGATCTAAGAGTTCAAAAAGGTATCTTCTTTGAACTAACATATAGATAACATGACTTTATGCCCAAAATCCTAATACAAAAATCACTCCTCCACATAATAAGCATCAAAGGCTACAAACTCATCCACTAGGTCATAATCGACTTAGACAAAGACATCTAATTCGTCTACTCATAAGAATAAGTAGCACCTATGAAATGGATGATCAATACACTATATATTGAGTGTAGTAACTATATAGTTGAAGCAGAATTATACATAATACATAAGTTCACATCACATCAGGGGGTAAGTATACATATGATAATATATAATAATGCTAGATAAATACTAATTTTGGGCCACACTATAAAGATATATCATATTTCAATCTTTTATTTACATTGAGTTCAGAGACCCCACTATTCTTAATCCATTGGAATGGTTAGAAGAACATCTCAGGGGTAACAAACCAAAGCTACTATTATTATCTAGTGGAATGAACTCAACACCTTGGTTCTGACTCATGTAGTCTTTTATTTTAAATGATTAGTATCTTTTTCATTAATACTTTATCTCTTAATCATATTTTCATTCACATTGAGTAAGGGTCCTACTATTCTTAATCTAGTGGAACAGACTAATGCACCTCTCAGGAAAAAAAAACATCTAAGCCACTATTATTATCCAGTGGAACGGACCCATAAAAATACCTTGGCCTAATTCACGTGATCTTTTACTTTAAATGATTAGTATCTTATTTAGAGCTGATTATATATTCGAGATTATCATATAGGACTCATATAGATATGCAAGATATATAATTGAATAACATAATCACAACCACATAATTATCCTTAAATAACCATAATACACTTAGGGTAGTTAAAATGCTAATATTTTCCCAAAGCCTTATAAATCCCAATACTAGTACATACAAATCTCTAATATTCATTCGAGATATATATCCTCAATTATAAACATAGATGCCATAAATCCAACATTATTCCCACATACATACTTCTAAATTTCATTATTATCAAGATATCATATCATAGAATAACATCATTCATATAGCATATCCAACATAAAAGCACATACACATACACATAAAGTCGTGGCTACAACATGTATCCTTACCAACAAGGATACCGAGCTCTATGCATATGAATCTTAAACCACCTCCTCTGAGATCACAAGAATATCACATGCACAAGTAAGATAATACACTATTAGACTCAAATATTATAATCAAGGGAAAAGTTAAGGAAAAGGAGGGTAAAAACGAAAATAATAAGAGTCAAATGGAAGCTTGAGTTATGTGGAAGTGTGGTGCAAGGTATGGTGGTGTGATGGTAGTGTTAAGGTGGTGTTTGGGTTTGCTAAAAGAGAAGCATAACCAAGAAAGTGGGGCTACAAGGGCATGTGGTATGAAATGCACTCTCAGGCCATGAGCTAGGAAGTCGCATAAGCAGCCTGTGGCATGCAACACACATACAAGTGAGAAAGATTAGGGCAAGCACTAGCGTGCGTGAGGTTATGCGAGTATGCACGGGAAAACTATGGCAACATGCACAGGCATGCGATGATGGTGCATTGTTGTGCTAGTGACCATGGGGCTCACAAAAAATGCAATAACGCCTATGAAAGAGAGGGAGAAAGAGGTGGCGATGGATGGCAATGGTGAGGGGGTTGATAGGGTGGTTGAGATGGTTGTTTTACCAAACCATGGTAGCATCGAGGGTGGTGCTTTGATGGTGATGGTTGCATGGGCGATGGAATAGGGCTTAAGAAGAAGGAGGAGAAGGAGGAGAAGGAGGTGGAGGAGGAGGAGAAGGAGAAGGAGAAGAAGCAAGAGCTGAAGCAGAAGTAGAAGTAGAAGCAGAAAGAGAAGATGAAGGAGAAGAAGTAGGAGCAGAAGTAGAAATAGAAGGAGAAGAAGAAGAAGAAGAAGATGATGATGATGAAGATGAAGAAGTAGAAGCATTGTCAGGAGAAGAAGAAGGAGAAGGAGAGGGTAGTGACAGGTGATCTTCCACTATAATTTATAGAATCGTTGAACTGTCTGAAGCATATTTCAGTAACAACACCCCTGAGCCACTATTATCATTTGACAAAATGGACCCAACAATTCTTATAAAAAATGCACTAATGCCAATATTCTTAAACATTTAGAATAGTGTGGAGCACCTTTCAGAGGCAATACGCTTGAGCCATAATTATCGCCAGTGGAATGGGCCCAACACCTCGGTCTTAACTCACATAATCTTTTGCTTTAAATCATTAATGTATGATGCATTACTTAATTATCTCAAATAATCTTATTTTTCATTTTGGGTTTAGGTATCCACTATTCTTAATGTATGGACTCATGCACCGCTAAGGAAAAAACACACCTAAGCCACTATCATCATCCGATGGAATAGACACATAAAACACCTCGGCCCGACTCACATGATATTTCACTTTAAATGATTAATATCTTATTCATGATTGGTTTGATAGGTAAAAAAATAATTTAAGTGACTAAATCACAAGAACATAGATAATAAGGACGATCTCAAGGGTTAAAGTCCTTATACTTTTTAAGAAACCCTAATTTCCTATTTTACGCATAATTTCTTCTTTATTGCTATTTTATCCACCAAATTTAGTATCTCTTACTAAATTATTATTATTATTATTAACATATCTAAAATTTAAGACCTAATTATAATTCCTTATACATATAATGATAACAATATCTCAAGAGTCACACTATACGAGGCTTATAAAATCCTAATTTCACAAGTACATCATAACTTTTTCATGTAAGGCTCATATGACTACCAAATTTAATATACATTCCTAAAACACCAATATTAAAAACATATCCTAAATTCATGGTTTAAATATAACTTTTCATACATGTGGTAATAACATCCCCCTTTTAGGGTTATTATTCCCAAATTAAGCTATTTTCACATTTTGTGGTACTTATGTCATTTACTCTAAACATTTCATATGATACACTTATCATATTTTAAATCATCTAACACATTAAAATACCACAATTTCCATATTAAACCCATATTGACCAAAATACCCTTATAATTAACCAAAAGCCCTCATTTCATAAAAATCTTATATGTTTCAATCTCATTAGTTTAAAATCCTCCTTTTATTACCAGGAATCTTAAATACTATTTTCTCACTTATCATTCTCTATTAATCCCATATTACAACCATATATCACATCAATCCGCTTAGGGTTTCCCATGCAAAATATTATCATAATGATATAACATGCTTCTCAACTCAAACATTTCTCATCATATAATATCATATTCTTATATAATAACATGTGGCGCTTGGGGATAAATAGAGTGAGGCGATAAATTGGAGGAGTATAAGTTATATGAGATAGAGGCAGGTTGGGCCGTATAGGCCAAATTAGGGTTTTTCTGGGAGGAAACCCTAGATAGTTATATTAAGTTGATTCAGAAATATGGGAAGTGGGCCTCGGTGTTGAGTATTCGTGGCAATGAGGAAAGAGTGAGAAAGGGTATTGGGATGTACTAGAAGAAGTAAAAGTCCCAAGATATGGGACATGATTCTTAGGAAGTCGAGTGAGTCGTGCATGTCTAAGTCGGGGTTATGTGTGGAATAAGATACACTAAAACACTAAGCACTTAAAGTGAAAGATTATCAAGCCAGGGCCCAGTGAGGTTATATATTCTCCGGTCCATCGGCTATAATAGTGGTCAAGTGCATTTTGCCCTATTGAGTGTTTCCGGTCCACCGACTATAATAGTGGGGGGATTATAAGCTCGATAAACCAAACCTTATATGGTAATAAGTCTTGGGAAGATACTATTTACTTACAACGGAACACCTCATAAATCGGGCAAGTATGTAACATCCTAAATATCACTATTTTTTTAAAAAGCAGAAGAATTTTAAATTGAAAACCCATGAATTCTGGGGATGTTACAGCCACACTTAGTACCATACCAGTTCTCTCCGACCATTATAGTACCAAGTGCTAAGGCTAAAAGAAGTTTTTGTTAAACTTTAATTAATACTTAAATCAAGAGTGCATAACATTCAAAAATCTGAGTACGCATAAAAGAATTATAAATCATGTCCAAAAGAAAATTAATCGTACAATGATTAAAGAGTTCATCTCAATATTCAATACAAAGTAATAAATCAAAAAGGATAAATTCTGTACAAAAAGAAATAATAGAAGGGAAATAAAATAATAAGAAGAGAAAATACAGCCACGACATTCTTGAACTTTGAGCCAACCACAAGCTCAACACTCAGCCCCGCCGGATGTCTCACCCACATGCACAAAGTTAGAAGGGCCTACTACTCGTGGGAATGAGCAGCACCCATGAAAAGGGTGATTAGTACGCTACGTATAGAGTAAGGTAACCGTGCACTAAGGCTAACATATAAAATCATATAAATAATGTAGAAGAAATAAAGAAGCATATAATCCCACATGATACCGAAATATCGCACAATCATCCGAGTAGATACATAAAGGCCCATTTATAGTCAGAATTAATTATTTAATTAATATCTTATTAGAACTCATTTCATACCATGCTTTTTATCAAATCCATGCGAGTACGGGAACTCCACTATTATAGCCGGTGGACCAGAAACACATAGGAGATAAAGCTCCTGACCACTATTATAGCTAGTGGACCAGAAATACACTGGGCATAAAGCTCTTGACCACTATTATTTACCGGTGGACCGGTCTGGCCCCCTTCTCGCACTGTGTTCCACTGTAAGTGCTTAGTATCTTTCCCATGTCTTGGCACAAATATGTTCAGTTTTATTGAGCACAAAATATCCCACTATTATAGCTGGTGGACCGAAAACGCATAGGTACAAAGCCTGACCATAATTATTACCGGTGGACCGGTTATACATAGGACATCATGCCCTAACCACTATTATTCGCTGGTGGACCGGTTTGGGCCTGGCTTAACAATCTTTCAATTTAAATGATTAATGTATTAAGTATATTACTCAAAAAAAAATTAACCCTAGACATGCATGAATCACTCCCTTTACACTTATCCTCCAACCGATCCATATTATACCATGAGAACCCTGCACCTCCTATCTTGCCCAACAACCTTTCCTTTATACTCAAATTCACACTAGAATTCCAACACCGAAATATGTGGGTCCAGGCCCACTACTACACACCTTTAAGTCCATTCCATATCTCACTCTAGGGTTTTATCCTGAAACCCTAATTTAGACCTATGGAGTCCATCCTACACCACTTCACATGACCCAAATTATTTTAGCACTCCAAACAATACAAATCATAAATTCCATCCTCATAATTACATTTTAATCACCAAATACACATGATACCAAAAAAACCCTAAGCAATCACACCAAACCCTAATTGTCCATACAAAGCCCTAGCTCGGTCTCCTACGTACCCAAACAATACTTATGTTACCTTCCTCACACTCCAAATCAACTTTTCATACATTAACTTTACTCTCATGCAGATGCTAACCTCTCCATTCAAACCTTCAAACATTTTCATGCAAACCCTAAAACTCCCACGTAAAACCCTAGTTTCCACCATGCAAACCCTAGATCCATCCATACAAAACCCTAAATTCTTTCATACAGAACCCAAGATTTCTTCATACAAAACCCTAAATTTAATCCACACAAAACCCAAGGTTTCTCCATACAAAACCCTAAATTCAATCCATAAAAACCATAGATTAGATTCTCCTATGTTACACCATAGATTAGATTCTCATATGTTACACCATAGATTAGATTCTCCCATATGAAACCATAGATTAGACTTTCCCATATAAAACCATAAATTAGATTCTTCCATACAAAACCATAGATTATATCCTCCCCTATAACACTATAAAGTATATTCTCCGATACAAAACCATAAATTATATTCTCCCACACAAAACCATAAATTATATTCTCCCACACAAAACCATGAATTAGATTCTCCCATATAAAACCATAAATTATATTCTCTCACACGAAACCTTAAATTTTCCCATTTTATTCTTCCACTCATGGATCATTAAAATACTTAGATCAACTCACATCCCTTGGTCAACTTAATTCCCCATTCTCCTTTTTCATCCTTTCCCCCACACAAACCATATTAACATCCTCACATGCATGTCTTACAAGGTCACAACACATATCATCACATGCCACAATATTTCATGACATATACATGATACACATGCTATGTAAACACACAAAAACATACTTCAACTCCACATCATACCACATACGAAATAATTAATAATGATAAATTTAGAATCAATAGCATACAAAGCACATAATGCACATAAACACACAAAAGGCCTTAGTAACACCCTTACCTAAAATAACACCGGTCTTGGAGCATGCTCCTACGCCTCCTTAGGGCTTTGACTTGTCTTACCTATATGAGAGAAAAACTAGAATTAGATTCCCTCCTACCAAAAATACTATTATCTACTGACTTATTCTAAGACTAGACTTTTGATAAAATACTAAAATAATAATAGCAAAAATACTAAAAATAATATCAATGATAATATTAACAAGAATAATAATAATAATAGTAACAATAATAATAAAAAGGACATTATTCAAAAATAAAGTGAAATAAGGGCTTTAGTGCCTTTAGCAAAGTAATACTAATAATAACATTAGTAAAATAAACAACAAAATTTAGCAGTAATAATAACAATGAAATAGTAATAATAATAATGATAAAAACCATAATAATATTGCAATAATGATAATAATCATAATGGTAATAGTAATAATGATAATAATCGAAGATAAAATGAAATAGGGTTTTGACCCTACATTGAATAATAATAAACTTATTAAATAATAATAATAATAATAACACTAATAATAATAATAAATGCTAATGATAAAAATAATGATAATATTAATAATAATAAGACTTGATATTTATAATACTACCACTACAATTCAAAATAGGCACAATAGGATTTCAGTCCTATAGAGAATAATAATACTATCAATGAAAATAATAATAATAATAATAATAATAATAATAATAATAATAATAATACAACAACAACAACAATAATAATAATTGCATAACAATAATAGTAATAATAGCAATACTAATAGTAAAATAGTTTTAATAATGATAATGAAATAATAATAATAATTTTGAAATAGTAATAATTATAATTATAATTATAATAACATATTAATATTAATAATAAAGATAATAGAAACAGTAAGAATAGTAATAATAAAATCAAAATAAAAAATATAATAGGGTTTCAACCCTCAATAGAGATAATAATAAAATCATTAATAATAATAATAGAAATATTAATAATAATATATTTTGAATAAATGAAATAAAATAGATTAAGGCTTGTATAAATAGTGAAAAGGGTTGAGGGGGTTTAGGGTTCAACCTTAGGTTGGTGGTGATAGGCGGCACCGGCGGTGATGCACTACGGTGGCGGCGATGGCCAAAAAAAGTGAAGAAAAGGGGAAAAGTTGAAGCCTGGGAACAAAATAGGAAGAATGAAGGTGGGAGTAGAGGTGATTATGGTTGCCTAGAAGGAGAGGAACAGAATGGAGGTGGTAGCGTAGCCAAAGGTGGCGACGCATAGCGGTAATGGTGGTGGCCGAATGGGGAAGAAGAAGAGAAAGAGAGGAGGAGAGGGAGGGAGAGGAAAATAAAGGTAGGAGAAGGTAGATGAGGGTCTGAAACATAATTTGGGAGGTGAAAGGAGCGGAGGAGAGGTAGAAGAGGTGGCTAATGGTGGTGAGAAGGGCGGTGGAGATGGAAAGGAAGGCTGATCGGGGAGGAAACTTTGCATAGTCGAGGTGGCTTGTGTAGGAAAAATTGAGGGATAAGGGAGGTTTAGGTAGTTAGAGGGCAGTGTAAGGATGAGTTTGGTAGGTAGAGAGGACGACGAAGTTGGTCGACGGCGGTAGGGCTAGCATCTGAAAGAGCAGCGCTGACAAGGGGGAAAGGTTTGGGTAAGAAATCAAAAGCTCGAACAGAGCTAATTATGGGGGTATTTATAGAGTTTAGAGGAGAGGTTAGGGTTATGTGGGTCGGTGAGGGGATAATGCAGTTAGGGTTAGGGTCACCGACGACAACAAAGCCGGCGAAATTCAAATCAGGGCAGGGGGTTGCACGCATGAAAAGAAGGGTCATGCGCGAAAAGGAAGGGACATGGGTTGGGTCAGCATGGCCGGTGAGTCAGGGGAAGAGAGAGGAAGGAAAACGGCCGTAACCGGCGGCGAAAAACTAGGGGAGCTAGGTGGCGGTTCTAGGTTGTCGACGGGGCTAGGGAAGAAAAAAAGAAGAAGAAGGAGGAGGAGGTTGCGGCTGGACCGGTTGGCTTAGAAAAAAGAAAAGAAAGGAAAGAAAGAAAACCGACTGGGCAATGAGGATGCGTTTAAATCAAACGCTGCGTTTTGGGGGGAAAAAGAAGCAACATGCAGCGTACAGAAGGAAGGAAGGAAGAAGGGGGACAGCTGTACAGGCTGGGCCGGCCGAAGGAAAGGAAAAGAAGGATTGGGCTGCGGGAAGGCAGGCCCAATTGGGAGGAAAAAGAAGAGGAAAAGAAAAGGAAAAAGGAAGAAAAGAAAGAAAAAGGAAAGAAAAAGGAAGAAAGAAAAGGAAAAAGGGCAAAAAGAAAAATAGTGGGTTGGTTAATTAAATTAATTAGGATATTTGAGATATTTAAAAATAATAATATTTAAATAAAATAATATTTAAATCCCTTTTTAGGCTAATTTAGGATTTTTAAAAGATTTTTCATAAATTCCATTTTAATTAGCAAATCACTCTAATTTTCTCTAATTAAATTATTTATAAAATTTATATTAATTTGGAACTATTTTCTCCTTCTTATTTTAAGTAAAATAATTTATTTAATTAATTTCCAAAATAAAATCCTTAGTTAGCTAAAATATCAAAACTTTTCTAATAAAAACATTTGTTATTTTCTTCTTGAATAGTCCTAATTAATTACTTTTTATTTTAATAAAAATAATTTATTTAATAAATTTCTAAATAAATCCATAATTAGCTATAATTCTTAAAATTAGGTTTTGGGATATTTCAAAGTGAGGATATATATATATATATTCCGGTCCACTGGCAATAATAGTGGTCAGGTGCGTTCTGCCCTGTGGAGTATTTCCGATCCACCGGCTATAATAGTGGGATTCGCATACTCACGCAGAATTAATATAAGAAATGTGTGAACCATAAGTATAAGGAATGGAAAAATAGTAATTATTTATAGTGGAACACCATGTGAGTCGGGGACAATGAGGTTATTTATATAATTTCCGGTCCACCGCCTATAATAGTGGTCAAGTGTGTGTTGCCCTACTAAGTGATTCCAGTCCACTGGCTATAATAGTGGTCAGGTTTGTTCTTCCCTGTGGAGTGTTTCCGGTCCATCGGCTATAATAGTTGAGTTCCCGTACTCTCATGGAATTAACATAAAAGAGATGTAAGATAAATCATTAATATAAGTTTGGCCTAATCTTGTAATTATGGATTATTGTCTTATACGCCTTTTGTATTTATTCTCTTACATGGCCTTATTTGTGTGATTCTTACTAGCCTTACTCATATGATTACCTTACTTACTACGTAGCGTATTGAACACCCGTTTTATGGGTGCTGCTCATTCCTATGAATAGAAGACCCATTTGAACTTATACAGGTAGGATATGACGTTTTTTATGCCTACGACACTTACAAGACATCGGGTGGGGCTGAGAGTTAAGCCTAGACCTGACTTGGGGATCGAGAGCAACTCGGACGGACTCTGTTTTTCCTCTTATTTTACCATGTTTCGATCTTATTCTAGTTATATCATGTCATACGATAATTTATGTTTTTGGAGAACTGTAGTTACTTACTCTTGGGTTGTAATTCTTAAATTGCACTCCGATTTTCGTATGACCATGAGGGAGTCCTCTCATGGGCTCTCATTGTTTTATTAATGACTTGTGTTTGATGCTAACCCTATTTAGCCTTAGCACTTAGTACTGAAATGTTAGGAGTGAACCGGTCTGGTACTAAGTGTGGTGGTAATACCCTTAGAATTTACACTTTTGTTATTTCATTTCTATTAAACCTTTTTATTAAAATGAAATTTTTCAGTAGTAAATTTTGGGGGTGTTACAATTATGAGTACCTGTCCACCGAATATAATAGTGGCCTAGAAGTGTTTTGCCTTGGAAGATGTTTATGAGTACCGGTCCACCGACAATAATAGTGGGGGACCCTGAGCTAAATAAAACCAATTATGGATGTGAATAAATTATAAAAAAATACTAATCACTTATAGTAGAATACCATATGAGTCGGGACTAGACCAGTCCACCGGCGAATAATAGTGGCCAGGAGCGTTCTGCCCTGGAGACAAATCCACCGAAAATATTAGTGGTCAGGAGTGTTCTACCCTATATGTATTTCGGTTCACCGGTTACAATAGTAGGATTCCCGCACTCACATGGATATTTATAATCCGAGATGATGGATTAATGATGGACTGATGGCTTAAGGTCTAGAAGTATAGATTATACATTATGACCAATTAATACCTAATTGACTTGTTAAGTATGTGAATGTATGAATGTGAATATTATGTATACACCTTTCATTATGTATGATGTAGTGTTGTATCATGTGTTGCATTGCGGGCCTACTGTTAAGTGTGTTTTAAAGGGTTACTCGGTACCATAGTACTGAAGGGTTCCATTCTTGAGGCCCCTGCTTATTCAATGGGCATTGTCCCTTACAGGTTCGTTGTAAGTGTTATTCAAGTGGGGCACGGGAAAGAGCATAAGAATTATCCGGACTTTTAGGATTTCAATCTTTCTCTTCTGATACTTGGTTTAAATGTAATCTTTGTTCTTGTAACCACCATTGGTGGATTTTATTCTTGTAAATAGTTTATTGTACTACTCTGATTTTTCATATGGTTTGAATTTTTAGCAATTGGTATTTTATTCTTTTAACCTTAGCACTTGGTATTGGAATTGTATGAGTGAACCGGTCTGGTACTAAGTGTAGCGGTAATATCCCCAGAATTCACAAGTCTTATTATTTCGCTTCCGCTAAATCAAATGAAATTTTTCAGTAGTGAATTTTGGAGGTATTACATCATATGTGAGAGGAAAAAAAAAGATAAGTTAGGTGTGAATTCCTCAATGAAAAATAAAAAAAATTTTGATGTTGCAATTTTTAATTAATGGCTAGAGGTAAGTATCTATATAAATAAATAAAAAGTATGTATCATGATAAATTCTACATATTATAGAGTAATCATGTGATTAAGATTTTTTCCGCACATGAAATGATATATGATCCTATAGAAATCATAATTGATGTTATTATTTAAGTTTAACAATAGATTCTTATAATAGGGTAGACAAGTATTTAATTTTAATCATAATGAACAAATTATAATTTTTTTAGTGAAGAAATAATAATTAATGTTATATTTTATTCTATGATTCTTCATGTTTACCTCTACTTTGGATATATATAAAATTAAGTTTCCATCGATTACTTATATAAAACATAGCAAACACTTTGCAGTATGCAATTAATTAATAAAAGTATTATATAAAATAAAAATACAAATATAAAGACAATCATATACTATGTGTTAAATTAAAATAGAAACCTTGGATATTAATGTGGGACTATGAAAGTAACTTGAAAGATTCGAAAACAAACACTTCAAAATTTAAAATTAAAATTTAATGTGGTTGTGGTTGAACTTATAAATGAAACTATACTAGGAAAATTTAATGGTGGTTTGGAATCTAATTTGTTTTTTAGAATTAGTCAAATCAAACTAACGTTCAATTTTTAAGTTTGATTTGATCCAATCAATTATGGTCTATTTGATATTATTTTTAAAGAAATTTAAGAGAAAGGGGGAAATCATTTCTTAAAAAATTACATACATAGTCACAACACTAATTTAAATGGTGAATATACTCTAATCCTTCTCAAAATTAAGTTTTCAAAATGCCACAAAATCATTGCCCTAAAATTCATTTTTAGACCCATTAAGAACAGAAATTGCATTTCTAGGCATCACTCATACTCTGGCCTATAGATAGTAATCACGCCGGGCAGGTTGGGTAGTTTTTGGGTCAGGTAACTTATAGGTATTTTTTTTTTACAAGTGAGATGTTTACAATGTCAGGGTCATTTTAGGTTCGGATTCATGTCATTGTAGATCTGGGTTGTATCAGGTTAATTTATTGAGTCATGTTAGGTTTAGGTTGAGATAGTGAGGGTTCGAGTTGGGTTAAGTTCGGATTATTTTAGGTTAACTTGTCGGGTTGGGTCTAGGGATACAAACGAGACAAATTTTACCCGAAATTCGATGGTCTTTATCCATTAAATAATTAAATGAATATGGATAAATAGACATGAAAGATAGAAAAAAAAATAGTCGTCAAGTTCGGATACAGATACGGGTATGAGATATCCATATATGTACCCATCTAATAAACATATAACTACCTTTTTATCCTTAATTTTAAAATAAATATAATATAAATTATGGTTAAAATTATCATTTGGCTTAACTCTAAATGGAAGTATCCGTCGAGTAATTAGATTTATCTATTGGATAATATCCGTTAAAGGGTAAACAGATTATTCATCAGACAATAGATATTGAACGGATACGGATAGGCATGTATTAGTAGATACTTATTCAAGATATAGGTACGAATTTTCTTATTGAGTAAGAGTATATGTACAGGTACATATATGAGCATACCTGTCCTAAATCTATCCCACATACGTCTCTATTGAATCGGGTTTAGGCCGAGTAAGCTCATATTTCGTATTCAAGTTAATTTGACTAGCTAAGTTTGAATTTATTTGACGAATTGGGTCTTTTAAGGTTTTAATAAATTAGGTTAGGTTTAGGCCGAGTTAATTCTAGATCGAATCACTTTAGATTTCGATCAAATTAGACATTGACCGCCAAAATTAATCTAACTCATTATTCTTGTATGCAAGTATTACATTTAACTTTATATAAGTATATAATTAATAATGTCTTATTAATTGCTATTTTTTATTATCATAACTTTTTAATATTGTGTTTTTACTCAAAAAAATAGGTAAAATTAAAATATCGTTGGTGAATAAATAAGTTTACATTAAAAGTAAAAAAAAAGAATAATATGTTTTTAAAATATTTAAATAAATAATAAGACATACATATTTTTTTTATTATTATAACTAATTAATATTAGATTTAATTTTGTTAAGTCAGGTCAAATTGATAGCAAATCGAATTGATGGTGGGTAATATCAAATCACTTGAATTAGTATTAAATCAGGTTAGTTTCGGATTTAATTTAGATAGAGTTAAATTAATAAAATTATCAAATTAAGTTAGATTAAATATTAGATAAATTGGATCGAATCAGAATTATTGGATCAGATAGGATCGGATTGAATTAGATCCACTTTTATAAGATTTCTTGAGAACGTAGACACATTCTCTTTTCCGTGACGAAGAATGAGAAAAATCTAATTAAAATAATATATGCCTAAAGTCGTACCAAGGAGGAAGTCACACGAATCGAACTTTGTCGGTACTGTTAGTCCAACATGAACTTAGTTGTACGCAAATTCTCAACGTACTCACGAGTCACAACGCGGCTAAAGATATTCTCAGTAACTACTTTCGGTTAATGCTGCTACTCTATTAGTATTAGACAAGACATTTAGGTCAATTCCCAGACTAACTTCCTTTTTCTTTTTTATTTTAACTTCACCACAATCAAGCCTTAAAATAATAATTTCTATAATCTAAATACACTTTATTTATTTATTTCCCTGAGAAATATCGATCCTAATTCAATGGTAGTAGGTCTGACCATTAACTTGACGACCAAGAAAAAAGGCCCACAATTTAGTGTTATTAGTAGGGGTATGATTGTTGAATATTCGTATCCGAACGAATAATTTTTTTGAATATTCGACCCGATCGGATATTTGCTATCTTATATCCGAATCTGCATCCGAATACATCGAATATTAGAAATATTGGATCGGATTTCGGATATATCCGATTATTGAAAAAAAATATTCGATTATTAAATTTACGTATATAATCTATAACTAAATTTTTTTTGTAGAAACACTTGTTTAATTATTCAGCCTGCATATAAAAAGATATAATACATGATTAATTATATTCACAAAAATTAGCGATCAAGATTTGTGAATAATGACGCTCTACAACCGTGAAACGGCCTAAGTTAAGAGGCTCAACAAATTTAGGAGTTTTCTTTTCTGGTCTGGGTGCTTGCGTGTGTGTGGGCCGTGACCTATTTAACTGTTTGTGGAATGTGGATGTTTATTTTAGACTTTAGGTTAATAAATTATTTTTGGACTTATGTACTATAGTAAAAAAAATGATCCAAACTTGAAAATTGAAAGAAAAAAAATTAGATTATGCCTAAATATAACTAGCTTATTCTTAAAACCAGATATTTTTGGCGGATCGGATTATCCACTAAAAAATTGGATCGGATATCCGAAATTTCGGATTGATTTTTTCGGATACTGAATCTATTTTTCGAATCCCAATTTTTCTGCACAGCCCTAGTTATTAGTGCCCCAACTAGAGGGCAAATTATAGCATGCATCGTAATTTATCTTATTAGGTGTGCTCGACCGACGTGAAATAGTTCGGATGCTGAATTTTAAAATGACAGAACATACTTAAATTATGTATGTTTATTTTAGTTAATATATATTTTATTTTAGAGTTAATATATATCCTCATTTAAATTGATATCTGTCGATCAAAACAACTTCAATTGAAGTCTATTAGTTGCACATCTGTGTTTATTTTAGTTTTGTCGA
This sequence comes from Tamarix chinensis, assembly GCA_030549775.1. NCBI lineage: Eukaryota > Viridiplantae > Streptophyta > Magnoliopsida > Caryophyllales > Tamaricaceae > Tamarix > Tamarix chinensis. The sequence goes on along the minus strand of CM060176.1, from coordinate 63,985,960 downwards.
GAGAGAATTGAAAATACATCCTATAATATACAAATAAGATATATTGACCACCACACTATAATAAATTTTAATTTTAGTTAAGTGACCCCTTTATAAAAGTTATACTATATTGGTATGCTCCGTGATCCGACCTTTCATCGGAGCGATTTATATTATTCGATATCTGAATAGATCCAATCTAAAAAATAAAATAATTAATATGGTACTTTTTTAGATCAAATAATGGATCTAGTTAATAAAAAATTAAATAAATCGTATGTAAGCCCCCTATTTTTGTAAGCATAATTTTTTTATTTGCAACATATTTTACAAATGCTAAATAGAAAATACAAGGTATTATTATCACATCCAACAAAAAAGAGACATAATCATCACCTAACCTACATTAAATACAAGGTTAAAAAGTAAACTCATATCCTAATTGAGTGTGACTATCATGGAATCTGAATACGATATAAGACTTATAAAATAATATAAAAATAGATACGAGATTAATAAGATCTAACAATTCTCTATAAAATCAAAAACAAAATTCCAATGATTCAAACCAAAACACTTAACAATCTGATCTGTGATTTAACACTCTCAACCCTACATAAACAAATTATGAAAAACCTACACAAGATTGAGAAAATGTGATATCAAGACAATAAGTGTAATACCCCGTATTTTTAAAATCAAGATTTATTAAGGTTAATGATTTTATTAGCGTAATTTGATGTAAACAATTACTTATTTTAATTTCGATTCGTTTTATGGATTTATCGAAGATTTCAAATTCATAATTGACTGTGATTAATTATTGTCGTTGCGAACCATTCTAGACAAATTCGTTCACGACAATGATTTTATCATATTCTTATGAATTCGATCTTCGGTTAAAAATATATATTCCCGTTCTTTCTCGTATTTTGGTTCTTAATATTTTAATTCGTTTTTTTTATTATATCTTCGTTATGTGATTACGACCTTGTTTTGAACTTATATTTTGTTAACGAAATATATTATTTGAATTATAGAATTTCTATTTAAATAGTTAAATTTATTTTAATAATTTGATCCGTAGAAAATACTTCCGACTTTAAATTTATTCGTTTTCGGTAATCGCTAATATTTTCGGAAAGTTTTAAATTGAAAAGATTTTTGGAGTTTATTTATGAAATTCCTTCGGGAATTAATTCCCTTTCGTTTTATTCTTTTTGATTTAAAAAAAAAAAAAACCGATTTCAGAAATTATTTAAATTAGCCTTGGGTTATTCGAATATGACTTAAATATTTTAGTATATGTTTTTAAATAATTTTTCGAGATCTTATAATACATTTTCGTAAATAATATAAATTTTGTGTTCGCTGTTAAATCCTTCCGAAAATGTTTTCAAAATTCTTTATATAGCCTTTTTACTAATTTTAAGCTTTCGGATCCGGTCAAAATAAAATTTTGATTTAATAAATTTTAGATAAAATCTTCCAATATTAATTTTTTAAGCTTTTAATAATAATGATACTTGCTTTTGTAAAAAAAAAAAAAAAAAAAAAAAAAAAAAACCCGCACCAACCGGCCCGACCGACCCCCCCCTCTTCTTTTTCTTTCTCTCTTCCCCACCCCGACCCCTCTCCTGCGCCCTGCCCTGTCCCGCAGCCCCAACCCTAGCCGCCTCCTTCTCCCGTCCTTTTTCTCCGGCGACCGGCCTGCCCCTCCTTGCTCCTCCCCGCTCCGGCCGAGCTCCGACCGCCACTAACCACCGCAGCAGCAGCTGCTAAAGCCGCGCGACAGCAGCCAACGCAGCATCATCACCAGCGACAGCAGCGTACAGCAGCAGCACCGGCCGTGCCGCCGTCCGGCCACGGCGAGCTCGGGTGACGACCGGCGAGCCACCCCCGGGCCCCGACGAAGCTTCTCCGGCCTTCCCGTGCGCTGATTTGTTGAGTCTCGTTTGGTATAAATTTTCGAAAAACCCTAACCTTATTTTGATTAATTGGGTATGGATTGGCTTGTAAAAAGCCAAATTGATTATTTGTTTATGTATGTATATGCTGTAAGATTGATTTGGATAGGTTAATTGTATGGTTGTGTCGGAATTTTGGAAAAATTGGATTTTTAGTCGGGTTATGCCCAAATTTTTCGGATCCGTCCGTTTTCGCGATTTCGGACAAATTAATTATACAATATGTTTTAAAATGTACCCAATTTCATTTTAAAACCGTCAATTTGAGAAATTTATGCAGGATTTATCGGAATTTGATTCCTAGGTCAAATTTTGGGTGTAATGAAATTGGGTCGTATAATTGAGCCGTTCCGCTCAATTGATTTTATAATATTGTTTAAAATGTATTTAATTTTATATTGGAAGTGTCGATTTGGAAAAATTATGCGTAATTTATCGAAATTGAATTTTTAGGTCAAAACCCCCGCGGGTTTAAATTGGATTTTGTGATTGGGTTATTTTATTCAATTGACTATATAAATCACATTAGAATATGTTTAATTACATTTCCGAACCGTCAATTGATATGTTTTAGCAAGAATTAATCGGATTTGTGTTCCGGGCTCAAAAACCCTAATTGTGCTAAATTGGGTATTTCCTTTATTGATTTTGATCAATTGATTATTTGATATGTTATAAAATGTGTTTAATTGTATTTCTAAACATTTAATTTGATTAAATTTATAGAATTTTACCGAATTGCATTTTCGGGCCTAAAACCCTAGATTTAAGTAAGATTACGAGATTGAGTATTTGTATAATTGTTTTTCTAAAGTTAGATTTATAGAAGTAGTTGAAATGATCCTAATTACCTTCTAATACCTTTAAATTGTAATTAATTGATTTGAATTACTTGAGTTGTATCATGTGCTTTAAAACCCTAATTTTAAAAATGGATTGTTTGGAATTGGTTAATCGGAAGATTGTTTTGTTGAAATTGATTATCTGGATTTATCTAAAATTAGTTTAATTGTATTTTAAAACTATCAATTTGAGGTAATCAAAGTAATTTGGTTGATTCGTAATTAGGCATTTAAAACCCTAATCTTTGGGGATGATTTTGTAGAATTAATTTTGCTATGTGTAGTTTATCTAATCGATTTCTATCGGGTCTAGGAAAGCTTTCTCGTGGACCCACGAACTAGGGATCCCTCTCCCTCTCATTTCGCTTAGCTAACTTCGGATCCAGGTAAGTCTCTACTTACCCCTACCTGTGGGTGTTTAGTAAGGGCGTAACTAAGGCCGTCTGTGTGTAGTACATGTTTTTACTTGCCATGGATGCCTCGTATGGTTATATGTTGTATCATGTGTATGTTATATGTTCTACTGTGTAGCGCAGCATGGAACCGAGGTACGTTCCCGTGCTCTTGTCTGTATGTACTAATATGGTATGGTACAAAGATGAGGTGGTGTGATGTGACATGCATGCTAGGTGTTTTGATGGGGAATTGTGGAGTGGGGGATTTGAAAGAGAAAAATAAACAACTAAGATAACCAAAGGGAAGTATGCTGGTTAACATAAGTATGGATGACCTAAGGAATTCATAATTGGGAGATGATGAGGAAAAGGGGGAATTGAATAAAAGGGGAGAGTGGGAGAAACTAATGTTGCATGGGAAAATTTGGGGTTTGCATGAGAATGATAGGGTTGGCATGGTGGAAATGATAGGGTTTGCATGGGGAGATTAAGGTCCGCATGGGGGCGGACCATACGTATAAAAAGTTACCTTGGGACGTGGGGAGACTAATGGAAAGTTGTTTGGGAGTTTGGAGGCTCGAGGTGAGAAATAGTACGTGGGATAAAATTAAGGGTACATAGGGACCAACTAGGGTTTGGGAAGGAAACCCTAACTTAAGAAGGTGGGAAAAAAAAAGGAAGAAAATAATAAGAATAAACGAGGAGGAGTGAGGCATGAGGGAGAGTCGAGTCTGTGAGTCATGATTTGGGTTTTTAACAGTTTTGGACGGAGAATAGTACGTGGAGTATTATAAAGGTATGGAGGAGACAAAATTAAGGTTTGGAGTGATCAACTCTGGGTCGTTGTGATTAAGTAGGGTTGGAGTAGCTAATTGTGATTTGTCGAGGATAATTAAGGTTTGGGATGGTTAAGTATGGTCGTTATGGTAAAATAGGGTTAAAAGTGGTCAACCACGGTTTGGTGTGGACAATTAGGGTTGGTTATGATTGCTTAGAGTTGTTTGGTGTTATCATGTGTATTTATGGACTAAAGTGTAGTTATGAATGTGTGATTTTATTTGTTGTGACGTGTATAGTATAAAGAGAATGATTTATGCATGTCAATGGTGTGATGTAATTTAATAAGACATTGATAAGACATTAATTACGTAAAGTGAAAGATGTCGAGCCGAGCCTGCGATCCGGTCCACCGGCTATAATAGTGGATCAGAGGCGTTCTGCCCTGTGCGATATTTCCGGTCCACCGGCTATAATAGTGGATCAGAGGCGTTCTGCCCTGTGCGATATTTCCGGTCCACCGGCTATAATAGTGGGGGTTTTCGCGCTCGACAAACCAAACTTATAAGTTAATCCATGGGAAAGATACTAAGTACTTAAAGCGAAACACCATGTGAGTCGGGGGCTGCGATCCGATCCACCGGCTATAATAGTGGATCAGAGGCGTTTTGCCCTGTGCGTATATTTCCGGTCCACCGGCTATAATAGTGGATCAGAGGCGTTCTGCCCTGTGCGATATTTTCCGGTCCACCGGCTATAATAGTGGGGCTCCCGCACTCACATGGATTAATGAAGAAATGTGTGGAATGGACTTATTACTATTTATGAGAATAAAAGGACAAAGTACCGAGGAAACATTCACCGCTTTCTTGCATGTTATTGTATGTGGTCTATGTGCTGAACTTGTAATATATGTCCTAAGTGCTGGCCTTAGCTCGTCTGTCACACTATGAGTGTATGGCGAGACTCATGCTGTGGGTTGTGAGTATGTATGTTATTGTATTAACGTATTGTACTATAATTTAATATGCGCTTGATGAGATCTTTCTTATAAGATAAGGTAGCGAGACTTACTCAGTACTGGACCCGTACTGATACTACACTGATTGAATGGGTCCTGTGATGATCCACTAATGGTGGGGAGCAGACCTCTTGTGCAGGTTGATACTGAGTTGGGGTGGAAGACTTGCCTTGAGTGAGTAGGCGATCCGGATTTTTATTTTCGGGATTTGTTTTGTTTAATTGTATTTACCCTTGAAAGTTTGCAAGTATTGTATTTAGATTTCTAAAGGTTTTGTAATTGACTTTAAATTTCTCGGACTCTGTTAAGCGGTTACTATTCGGATTTAATTGTTTGATTGGATTTAAAATTCAGATTTAATTGTTTGACAGGTTTTAGCCTTGCATCTAACATGAGATAGATGGTGGACATTTATCTTGTGTTAGATGTGGCGGTAACATTTCCCAAATTCGCTCCTAGCTTCCGCTTTAATCTTTCAAAATTTTTTTTTTCAGGAGTGAAATTTGGGGGTGTTACAAGTTGGTATCAGAGCTTTTGGTTGTTGAGAACCGGGTTTCGGTTAGAGATTCGGTTCTCACGATCCTAAATGTTTAAAACGAAAATGTATTTCACCTCTTTCAAGGGATTTTTTTTATTATTATCCGGATTAGCTTGTGAGGATAGTGTGATCGGGTAGTGTAAGTGGCCTTGTGACTTGTTGTTGTAATTATGTCATTGTATATGATCGTTTGTTGTTTTACGTGCCCGATTTGTGTTATGTCTGCATTTTATATGTCGTGATTATTATGGTTTTGTAATTAGTTTGCTCTTAAGGGGGTAGTGACCCCACTAGGTTAACCCTAGTTTTGCAGGTTTAGCGGATTAAAAACCTTAACGCATACCTTGTCGGATATAGCATGATGTGACAGGAGTCGTAATCTATTTTGGTTGAGTAGTTTCAATTTTTGGGTTGTAATAAAGTTGGGATTGTAACCCTAATGGTGATGTTTGAATAGATGTATCATTTTCAATTGGGAGAAACCTAGCACTGTGATATAATAATAATGATAATGTTGAGGTTTAGATGGAGGTGTTCGGGTTTATAAATAGAGTGTAGGGTGCCTAAATTACCCTAGTGATCTTAATGATGCAGTATAGCTTTCATTATGGGTTTATATCTAGTTTTCATCGATTATCATTCAATCACAGGTTGTTTCTATTTTGTATTTTGTGTTAGTAATTTTGGCATGTATGAAGACCCTTCCTTAGAAAGTAGGCATATTTTCTTTTCTGGTTGCTCGTGAGTGATAGTGTATTAAGTTTTGTCTGGTATGAGGAGAACTATTAACGAATAGGAGATAAATAAGAATTGTGGGCTCGAATGTTGTAGTTGCTACATTAGTAGCATTTTCGAAATTAAGTGTGTAGACTATCATGGTTATATCGTGGATTAGAGAACTTGTTAGCAAAGTGTTTTGGGTTTAAGAATTCCCTTTGACCTAGATGTATGTGGTTGGTGTTTTTGGAGGACCTTTTGTGACTCGTTAAGCTAAGTATTAGCCTTGTTTTCTTGTATAATGCCATAGAGACAACTCTTTGCGTAAAGTTTTATGTGCATATTATGTATTGGTTGTATTATTAGAGTTGTGTAACCCTTATGGTTTTCATTCCTTTATTCTCTTTGAACTCCACGTGATACTTTTGTTATTCTCTTGTAAGACTTTATTTTAACGACAGTATTTTCGTAACTTATTTGACCTTAAGTCCGTATTTCTTCCTTGTTTGAATTCCATTGTATTCGATCTATTAGATATCAATTTTTCTCTCTTTTACTTTACTTCCTATGCCATGTGTTGAATCAACTTTGCTTGGTTTGGTTTCGTAAACACCATTTTATTTTCTTCAGATTTACTTTAACCTATTGATTGTGGTCAATGTTTTATTCAATTGTTTGTCAAGCTTCCACTACCTAAGTTTTCCCGAACTTCGGGGACGAAGTTCCTTTTTAAGGGGGTAGTGATGTAATACCCCGTATTTTTAAAATCAAGATTTATTAAGGTTAATGATTTTATTAGCGTAATTTGATGTAAACAATTACTTATTTTAATTTCGATTCGTTTTATGGATTTATCGAAGATTTCAAATTCATAATTGACTGTGATTAATTATTGTCGTTGCGAACCATTCTAGACAAATTCGTTCACGACAATGATTTTATCATATTCTTATGAATTCGATCTTCGGTTAAAAATATATATTCCCGTTCTTTCTCGTATTTTGGTTCTTAATATTTTAATTCTTTTTTTTATTATATCTTCGTTATGTGATTACGACCTTGTTTTGAACTTATATTTTGTTAACGAAATATATTATTTGAATTATAGAATTTCTATTTAAATAGTTAAATTTATTTTAATAATTTGATCCGTAGAAAATACTTCCGACTTTAAATTTATTCGTTTTCGGTAATCGCTAATATTTTCGGAAAGTTTTAAATTGAAAAGATTTTTGGAGTTTATTTATGAAATTCCTTCGGGAATTAATTCCCTTTCGTTTTATTCTTTTTGATTTAAAAAAAAAAAAACCGATTTCAGAAATTATTTAAATTAGCCTTGGGTTATTCGAATATGACTTAAATATTTTAGTATATGTTTTTAAATAATTTTTCGAGATCTTATAATACATTTTCGTAAATAATATAAATTTTGTGTTCGCTGTTAAATCCTTCCGAAAATGTTTTCAAAATTCTTTATATAGCCTTTTTACTAATTTTAAGCTTTCGGATCCGGTCAAAATAAAATTTTGATTTAATAAATTTTAGATAAAATCTTCCAATATTAATTTTTTAAGCTTTTAATAATAATGATACTTGCTTTTGTAAAAAAAAAAAAAAAAAAAAAAAAAAAACCCGCACCAACCGGCCCGACCGACCCCCCCCTCTTCTTTTTCTTTCTCTCTTCCCCACCCCGACCCCTCTCCTGCGCCCTGCCCTGTCCCGCAGCCCCAACCCTAGCCGCCTCCTTCTCCCGTCCTTTTTCTCCGGCGACCGGCCTGCCCCTCCTTGCTCCTCCCCGCTCCGGCCGAGCTCCGACCGCCACTAACCACCGCAGCAGCAGCTGCTAAAGCCGCGCGACAGCAGCCAACGCAGCATCATCACCAGCGACAGCAGCGTACAGCAGCAGCACCGGCCGTGCCGCCGTCCGGCCACGGCGAGCTCGGGTGACGACCGGCGAGCCACCCCCGGGCCCCGACGAAGCTTCTCCGGCCTTCCCGTGCGCTGATTTGTTGAGTCTCGTTTGGTATAAATTTTCGAAAAACCCTAACCTTATTTTGATTAATTGGGTATGGATTGGCTTGTAAAAAGCCAAATTGATTATTTGTTTATGTATGTATATGCTGTAAGATTGATTTGGATAGGTTAATTGTATGGTTGTGTCGGAATTTTGGAAAAATTGGATTTTTAGCCGGGTTATGCCCAAATTTTTCGGATCCGTCCGTTTTCGCGATTTCGGACAAATTAATTATACAATATGTTTTAAAATGTACCCAATTTCATTTTAAAACCGTCAATTTGAGAAATTTATGCAGGATTTATCGGAATTTGATTCCTAGGTCAAATTTTGGGTGTAATGAAATTGGGTCGTATAATTGAGCCGTTCCGCTCAATTGATTTTATAATATTGTTTAAAATGTATTTAATTTTATATTGGAAGTGTCGATTTGGAAAAATTATGCGTAATTTATCGAAATTGAATTTTTAGGTCAAAACCCCCGCGGGTTTAAATTGGATTTTGTGATTGGGTTATTTTATTCAATTGACTATATAAATCACATTAGAATATGTTTAATTACATTTCCGAACCGTCAATTGATATGTTTTAGCAAGAATTAATCGGATTTGTGTTCCGGGCTCAAAAACCCTAATTGTGCTAAATTGGGTATTTCCTTTATTGATTTTGATCAATTGATTATTTGATATGTTATAAAATGTGTTTAATTGTATTTCTAAACATTTAATTTGATTAAATTTATAGAATTTTACCGAATTGCATTTTCGGGCCTAAAACCCTAGATTTAAGTAAGATTACGAGATTGAGTATTTGTATAATTGTTTTTCTAAAGTTAGATTTATAGAAGTAGTTGAAATGATCCTAATTACCTTCTAATACCTTTAAATTGTAATTAATTGATTTGAATTACTTGAGTTGTATCATGTGCTTTAAAACCCTAATTTTAAAAATGGATTGTTTGGAATTGGTTAATCGGAAGATTGTTTTGTTGAAATTGATTATCTGGATTTATCTAAAATTAGTTTAATTGTATTTTAAAACTATCAATTTGAGGTAATCAAAGTAATTTGGTTGATTCGTAATTAGGCATTTAAAACCCTAATCTTTGGGGATGATTTTGTAGAATTAATTTTGCTATGTGTAGTTTATCTAATCGATTTCTATCGGGTCTAGGAAAGCTTTCTCGTGGACCCACGAACTAGGGATCCCTCTCCCTCTCATTTCGCTTAGCTAACTTCGGATCCAGGTAAGTCTCTACTTACCCCTACCTGTGGGTGTTTAGTAAGGGCGTAACTAAGGCCGTCTGTGTGTAGTACATGTTTTTACTTGCCATGGATGCCTCGTATGGTTATATGTTGTATCATGTGTATGTTATATGTTCTACTGTGTAGCGCAGCATGGAACCGAGGTACGTTCCCGTGCTCTTGTCTGTATGTACTAATATGGTATGGTACAAAGATGAGGTGGTGTGATGTGACATGCATGCTAGGTGTTTTGATGGGGAATTGTGGAGTGGGGGATTTGAAAGAGAAAAATAAACAACTAAGATAACCAAAGGGAAGTATGCTGGTTAACATAAGTATGGATGACCTAAGGAATTCATAATTGGGAGATGATGAGGAAAAGGGGGAATTGAATAAAAGGGGAGAGTGGGAGAAACTAATGTTGCATGGGAAAATTTGGGGTTTGCATGAGAATGATAGGGTTGGCATGGTGGAAATGATAGGGTTTGCATGGGGAGATTAAGGTCCGCATGGGGGCGGACCATACGTATAAAAAGTTACCTTGGGACGTGGGGAGACTAATGGAAAGTTGTTTGGGAGTTTGGAGGCTCGAGGTGAGAAATAGTACGTGGGATAAAATTAAGGGTACATAGGGACCAACTAGGGTTTGGGAAGGAAACCCTAACTTAAGAAGGTGGGAAAAAAAAGGGAAGAAAATAATAAGAATAAACGAGGAGGAGTGAGGCATGAGGGAGAGTCGAGTCTGTGAGTCATGATTTGGGTTTTTAACAGTTTTGGACGGAGAATAGTACGTGGAGTATTATAAAGGTATGGAGGAGACAAAATTAAGGTTTGGAGTGATCAACTCTGGGTCGTTGTGATTAAGTAGGGTTGGAGTAGCTAATTGTGATTTGTCGAGGATAATTAAGGTTTGGGATGGTTAAGTATGGTCGTTATGGTAAAATAGGGTTAAAAGTGGTCAACCACGGTTTGGTGTGGACAATTAGGGTTGGTTATGATTGCTTAGAGTTGTTTGGTGTTATCATGTGTATTTATGGACTAAAGTGTAGTTATGAATGTGTGATTTTATTTGTTGTGACGTGTATAGTATAAAGAGAATGATTTATGCATGTCAATGGTGTGATGTAATTTAATAAGACATTGATAAGACATTAATTACGTAAAGTGAAAGATGTCGAGCCGAGCCTGCGATCCGGTCCACCGGCTATAATAGTGGATCAGAGGCGTTCTGCCCTGTGCGATATTTCCGGTCCACCGGCTATAATAGTGGATCAGAGGCGTTCTGCCCTGTGCGATATTTCCGGTCCACCGGCTATAATAGTGGGGGTTTTCGCGCTCGACAAACCAAACTTATAAGTTAATCCATGGGAAAGATACTAAGTACTTAAAGCGAAACACCATGTGAGTCGGGGGCTGCGATCCGATCCACCGGCTATAATAGTGGATCAGAGGCGTTTTGCCCTGTGCGTATATTTCCGGTCCACCGGCTATAATAGTGGATCAGAGGCGTTCTGCCCTGTGCGATATTTTCCGGTCCACCGGCTATAATAGTGGGGCTCCCGCACTCACATGGATTAATGAAGAAATGTGTGGAATGGACTTATTACTATTTATGAGAATAAAAGGACAAAGTACCGAGGAAACATTCACCGCTTTCTTGCATGTTATTGTATGTGGTCTATGTGCTGAACTTGTAATATATGTCCTAAGTGCTGGCCTTAGCTCGTCTGTCACACTATGAGTGTATGGCGAGACTCATGCTGTGGGTTGTGAGTATGTATGTTATTGTATTAACGTATTGTACTATAATTTAATATGCGCTTGATGAGATCTTTCTTATAAGATAAGGTAGCGAGACTTACTCAGTACTGGACCCGTACTGATACTACACTGATTGAATGGGTCCTGTGATGATCCACTAATGGTGGGGAGCAGACCTCTTGTGCAGGTTGATACTGAGTTGGGGTGGAAGACTTGCCTTGAGTGAGTAGGCGATCCGGATTTTTATTTTCGGGATTTGTTTTGTTTAATTGTATTTACCCTTGAAAGTTTGCAAGTATTGTATTTAGATTTCTAAAGGTTTTGTAATTGACTTTAAATTTCTCGGACTCTGTTAAGCGGTTACTATTCGGATTTAATTGTTTGATTGGATTTAAAATTCAGATTTAATTGTTTGACAGGTTTTAGCCTTGCATCTAACATGAGATAGATGGTGGACATTTATCTTGTGTTAGATGTGGCGGTAACATTTCCCAAATTCGCTCCTAGCTTCCGCTTTAATCTTTCAAAATTTTTTTTTTCAGGAGTGAAATTTGGGGGTGTTACAATAAGTGTATTGAGTAACATCTAATTATCACACATAAACATGCTTCATGTAGAATACATTATACTAACATTTGATATTTAATCATACATTAGCAAAAAGAATAAATCTCTAAGGCAACTCTAGGCAATCAGTTCTAATTAATATTAAACCATGCTAACAAGGAAGCATATAGGGCAGCCTCAATCTAACAACCTAGGGTAGAAAATAATGTACAATCTCTTATACCACGAGAGTATATGTAATATTCCAAAAATTTGCTTAGCCTAATCCTGCATCATTAGTGCCCTAATTTGATCCTAATATCAATAAATCCTATGTTACCCTTAACTTAACTCCTTAATCCTGAAACTTTAATTGAATCCAAAACATTGCCTAGGATAAACCATAATTCATAAACCAAAATTAAAACTCGTTAAAATTTCCACTAATTCTAATTACTTTAGATAATCTAAAATCACCCTAAACTAATCCCCCAATCCTTCTCTTTTTTTTTCTTTTCTTTCTCTTTTTCTTTCTTTCTTTCTTCTACTCCTCCCGCCAACCTCAAGTTGCACTTTTAAATTGTTGCAACTTGCACTTCCAACTTGCACCACCACTATCACCATAACCCATCACCTTTATCCTTCTTCTTCTCCTTCTCTCATCTCTACAGACCTGCACACCCCCATGCAAACGATCCTATCTGAAATACCCCAAAACCCTAATTTAGGAAATTATGTTAAAATAGAAATTTATTAGAAAAATTAATTAAATAAATTATTTTATTGAAATAAGGAGGAATATTTAAGGCAAAATTAATAGGAAAATAATAAAGAATTTAAATTAGGAAAAAGTAAGGTATTTTGCTAATTAAAATAGAATTTAGGAAAAATTACCCAAAATATCATAAATTAATATAAAAAAGGAATTTAATTATAAGTTTACTAATTTTTATTATTTTGAAATATTTAAAAATACCCAAATATTTTAAATACCCCAACCAATCCATTTTTCCTTTTTTCCTTTGTCCTCCCTTTTTCCTTTTTCCTTTCTCTTTTCCTCATTCCTCCTTTTCTTTATTTCTTCCTTTCTTCCCAGTTTGGGCCTACGCCCCTCGCGACCCACCCCTCCCGTCATTCTTTCTCTACCTTACCTGCTCGGTCTCCCTTCCTTTTTCTTTCTTTTCTTTTTCCCCTAGACTGGCCGGCCCATTGCCTCTTCTTCTTCCTCATTTCCCATGCCTTAGAGGTTGAAACTTATAACCTCGTACTAGCGGAAGTCCAGCCACCGTATCACCAGTTTGCCTCTCCCCTTTCTCTCTCCGTCCTTTTCCTTTCCTTTTCTAGCCCCAACCAGCCCTACACCTCCTCCCATGCGTGCCCCATCCCTTTCCTTTTTCTTCCCCCTAACCTAACCTGCACCTACAAATTATAGGATTGTGCCAGCTTGCCACCTCTGGCCGACAAGCCCTACCTTACTTGCCCCCTGTGTCCTCTACCCCCGTTATCTTATCCTCCCTCCAATGATCTATAATACCCTAACCAATCCCCATTAGGCCCTCTTTTCCCTGTCCAGAAATATCACCTCCCTTTGCACCACAACCACTTAAGACACCGTCCCCGCTGTTGTTTCCTAATGTCACCACCTGAAACACCGCCCAAAACCTTCCCTACATTACTCTCCACCAAACCACACCACTTACCATTTCTAATTCCCTCAACATGAGCCACCCCTACCGTACAAAGTAGGTTGCTTGATTTGTCACTTTGCACTCATTGATGCCCCTCTCGCTGCCGTGCGCCACCATCTTTGTCGCAACCAGCGCCTCTCCTACCACCCAAAACGTTCAACAAAGTCTCCCTTACCTCCCCTTGCCTTCCTTTCTCCCTACCTCCCTCTCCTTCACTTTTCCTCCTTCCCTACCACCTTCGACTACCACAACAACCACCACCTACTCCGGCCCCTTTGTTGTGACAACACCACCATTCCAACCCTCTCAACCTAAAGAATCCACAACCACCATCTCATTCTCCCTCTTCTAGGATAAAAATCCACCTCTCTAACCCCCCCACTTCCTCCACTAGCGTCGCCACCGCCTAGCTGCTACCACCCTAGGTGAATCAAGTCAAAATCCTAAGGAGGCTCAAGAGCGTGCTCTAATTCCAGTTTTGTATTAAGTAAGGATGTATTTAAGGCCTATTATGTGTGTTATGTGATTTGTATGCCATGTGTTATGTTATGTTGTGTACCTTATGTGACTATGACCACTTGTGGTGTACCGCTGAGTTAAGGTATGTTTATATGTTCTCCTTATGGCATGTGTAAAATGATATGTATATTGTGCTTGTGGTGCTATGTGATATGACCCTCTAGGACATACATGTTAGGATGTTTTAATAATATGGCATAGGGTGAAAGGATGAAAAAGAAGAAAGGGGAAGTGAGTTAACTAAAGGGAAATAAGGATGACCTAATTATCCTATGACCTATGAGGGGACACATAAAAGGAAAATATGGACAAAATAAGAGAGTGGAGTAAATATTATATGGGGAAGTCTAGGGTTTGCATGGGATGGATGGATTTTGTATAGGGAGGAACCTTACCTGGGAAAAGGTGACTTGAGGTCTAAGAAATATGAGAGAAGCATTGTTTGGGTGATTGGAGTCCATGGGTGAAAAATAGTATGTAGGTTGGTATAAGGGTGCATAGGAAACTTGGCTAGGTTTTGGGAGGAAAACCTTAAATGGAGGAGATTGTGGAAGTGAAAAATAATGGAGAGGATTGGAATATGGGGTAAGAGTGGAAGGATATCACATAGAGGGTGAGTGTGTATGTCATGTGGAAGAGGGGATGGTAGGTGAGTAATGGAGAGATGACATATGAGAAAAGAGAGGTGCTATGGTTTGGGCTGGCCAATTAGGGTTTTATGGTCACATGTGCAAAATGAGAAGCGAGGTGGAATGCTTTGGGTTGAATCTAAGTGAGGTGATGAGTCAGGGATAAAGGAGCATGAGCTGTGTGGGATAGAGGAAGGATGGGCCATATAGGCCGAATTAGGGTTTTCCGGGGAAAATCCTAGAGGGCAATAGTGAGTTGACTTAGGTGGTATGGAGAAGTGGGCATCAACCTACAAAATTAGGAATTTGGTATTCGTGGTAAGGAGAAGAGGGAAAAGATGTCTGGATGTATTAGGATGCACAGAAGTCCCAAGATATAGGATAAGCCCCACTTAGGAGAATAGGAGTAGATGGATTATGTAAGTGGGTAGTCCAAAAAATATGCATGTCTAGGGTGAAAATATATTTTAAATAAGACACTAATAAGAGAATAATCATTTAAAATGAAAGATTATTGAGCTGGGCCCAATTTGATCCACCGACATAATAGTGGCCAGGTACCAAGGTGCCTTGGAGACCGATCAACAGGTAAATAATAGTGGGAAGGAGCATTTTGCCCTGTATGTTTCTGATCCACCGACTATAGTAGTGGAGGATCCCAAACTCAATAAACCAAACCATAAGTTATGATAAGACATGGGATAGACACTAAGTACTTATAGTGGAACACCATGTGTAACAACCCTAAAATTATAGTTGAAAATTTTCATTTATGCAAACAAACATAAGCATAAGGGTGCTACTGCCATGATCAGTACAAACTAGACCCCCGACTAGTCTCATACTATCTACAAGCTAAAGAAAAGTTATCACCTAACCTTAGACGAATTTAAAACAATGATTCATGGAAAAACTGAAAGCTTTATAACACGGAAATAAGTGTGCGCGTAAGAGAGGTTATTACAATGCAATAAAGTGCATAATTAGAGCTCCTAAAAGGAATAAAAGGTATAGTATAATAAAACAAAACCAAGATAAAATGATATATAGGTGAACTAAAATAAAAGAGAATCTGGTCAACGTCGCTATCAGGTCCCCAGGCCAAGTCCAAAGATTAACTCTTAGCCTCGCTTGATGCCTCATAAGTATCATAAGAATCGAAGATGGCATCTCCTACCTGCACAAACGTAGCTTGGTCCTCTACTCGTGGGAATGAGTAGAACCCAAGAAATAGCTGGTTAGTTCGCTACGTACTGAGTAAGGTAACAATGCAGCTAAGGCCATACATAGATATCATATAATACAAGCATAACCATATAGATAAACATACAAGAAATGTAGATTGTAGAGGTCGTGCTATAGTCTAGATAAGCTTATTCATTAGATCTCTGGTCAGTATACTCATTTTACACCATGCTTGTTATCAATCCACATGAGTATGAGTGCCTTACTATTATAGCCTGTGGACCGGAAAAACACTCAGGGTAGAACGCACCTGGCTATTATTCACTGGTGGAATGGTCTCTAAGGCATAAGGCACCTGACCACTATTATTTGCTAGTGGACCGGTTTGGCCCTGACTCTCATGGTGTTTCACTATAAGTAGATAATGTATTTCCATGGTTTAACATCATTAGGTTTGGTTATTTAAGCATAGAATCCTCCACTATTATAGCCAGTGGACTAGAAACCTGTAGGGCAGAACACTCCTAGCCACTATTATTCGTCGGTGGATCGGTCTCGGGGTACCTCGGCTCTTGGCCACTATTATTTGCTGGTGGGCCGGTTTGGGCTTAGCTCAACAATTTTCCTTTTCAAATGGTTAGTATCTTATTCTTGTCTTAGTCAATAAATATTTCCACCCTTGACATGCATGTCCTTTGGACTACTTGTTCACATAATTTGTCTACTCCTATTCCCTTAAGAGGGGATCATCCCATATCTTGAAACTTTTGCACCTCCCAACACATCCAGACATCCTTTCCCCCTTTTTCTTACTTACCACAAATACCCAACTCCTAAGGGTGTGTGTAGAGGCCTACTTTCATATATTATCTAAGGATAACTCACTATCACCCTCTAGGGTTTCCGCAAAAACCCTAATTTGGCCTATATGGCCCATCCTTTCTCTAACTCTCACAACTCATGCTCCTCTATCCTCAACTCATCCTCTCACTTAGGTTCAACCCCAAACATTTCACCTAAATTCCCATTTTACACATGTTACCATGAAACACTAGTTGGCCACCCCGAACCCTAACCAAGTTCCCTATACACCCTTATACCAACCTATGCCGCCCAAGGACTCTAATCATCCCAAAAACTATTCCCTTACCTTACCTACATCCCAAGGAAACTTTTCACACTTAAGGATCATCCCCATGCAAACTCCATCCATCCCATATAAACCCTAGACTTCCCCATGCAAGATCCACTCCATTCTCTTATTTTATCCATATTTTCCTTTTATTTATCCCCTCATAGGTCATGAGATAATTAGGTCATTCTAATTACCTTTTAGTTAGCTCACTCCCCATTTCCCCTTTTCATCCTTTCACCCCATAACATCTCATTAAACCATCCTAGCATGCATGTCCTAGAGGGTCATATCACATAATACCACAAGCACGATATACACATCATTTTACACATGCCATAAGGGAAGTCACATAAGTGTACCTTAACTCCATGCTGCGCTACAAGTTAGCAGTCATAATAATATAAGGTACATAATATAACATAAAACTTGGCATACAGGCACATAATACACGCAAGCGGCCTTAACTACATCCTTACCTAAAACGACACGAGGCTTGGAGCACACTCCTACACCTCCTTAGGGTTTTGACTTAATTCACCTGTATGAGGAAAATACTAAGGGTTAACTTCCCTCTAAATAATATTATCATTATTTCCTACTTTACCCTTATCATAACTTAGTATTATGGTTACTAATAATAATAACTGTTTTATAAGTAAAAGTAAGGGTATTATTCTCAAAGTAGCAAATCATACTAATACTAGTCAAAATAGTCTTGGTAGTTATATTTGTCCATGCTAAAGTATTAATAGGAATATTTATATTACTAAAGATAATAGCTTTGCTATCAATAATAATAACAGTAGCAGCAGCAGTAGTAGTAGTAGCCGTAGTAGTAGTAGTAGTAGTAGTGATAATACTAATAATAACCCGAATCATAACAATAATAATAATAGTATTAGTAATATTGATAGTGATAGTAATGATACAATGCTAATAATAATAATAACAATAATAAAAAATAATGCTAATAGTAATAATGACATTATTAATATAGGTAATAATAATAATAATAATAATAATAATAATGATGATGATGATGATGATGATGATGATGATGTTGATGATGACGATAATGATAATAATGATAATATTAATATTAGTAATAGTTTAAATCTTAATAATCATAATAATAATAATAATAATAATAATAATGATAATAATAATAATGATAATAATAATAATAATAATAATAATAATAATAAGGGTTCTAATAGTCATAATAATAGTAACATTAGTAGTAATAGGGCCAAGGTTAATAATAATAATAATATTACTTCAAGTCTTAGTAATAAAAATGATAGGGTTCGAATAATTATGTTAATATTAACATTAGTGATAATAGTGCCTTAGTTAATAATAATAATAATAATAATGATGATGATGATGATGATGATGATGATGATGATGATGATGATTATGATGATGATGATGATATTAGCACAAATAATATAATTTACAATTAAATACATTATTTTTAAAGGTTAGGGGGGCTAGGATACAACTTAAGGTGGTGGTGACCAGGCAGCGCATGGCAGTTGCCATGGTGGATGAGGAAGTGGTGTTACAAAGGTGTATTTCTAGGCAAGAAGAGGGAGATTGAGAGGGTGGTTGTGGTGGTGGTGGATTCTCAAGGTTGAGGGGGTTGGAATGGTGGTGGTGGCACAGTAGAAGGGGTGGCATAGGGGACAACTACTATGGTGGCTGAAGGTGGTAGAGGGGGAGGAATGGTGAAGGAGAGGGAGGCAGGGAGAAAGGATGGTAGTGGGAGTGGTGGCTACGGTGGGGATGGCGGTGCATAGTGGCGTGAGGGGCAGCGATGGAAGGGAATAGGTAGGTTGGGCAACAAACTTTGCACAACTGTGGTGGTTGGTGAAGAGGGAATTAGAGGTGATGGGTGGTGTGGTTAGGTGGAGGGTGATAGAGGGAGGAGTTTGGCAGGTGGTTTAGGTGGCAGCATTGGGCAATGGTGGCAGTGGCGTCTTCTGAAGTGGTGGTGGTGTAAGGTGAGGTGAATTTTTCTGGGTAGGAAAGAGAGCTCGATTGAGGTTAGGTATGGGGTATTTATAGGTTAATAGGGGTGGATATGACAGAGGGGGAAGAGGAAAAGATGGGGCAGGTATGGCATGCTTGCCTGCCGATGGTGGCAAGTCAGTACAGGCCTGCAATTTTGCAGATGTAGTTTGGTCACGGGAGAAGAAAAGGAAATAAAGGGGGCATGCATGAGGAGGTACGGGGGTGGTTGGGGTTAGAAAAGGAAAGGAAAAGAATGGGGATAGAGGAAGGTGGTGTAGGTTGGCAATATGATGGTGGCTGGTTAGCGTATGGAGCGGTTGTAGGCCTCGACGTGCAAGGAGGAAAGGAGTGGGAGGAAGAAGAAGGTGACAGGGTCGAGCTAGCCAGTCGAGGGGAAAGAAAAAGAAAGAAAAGAAAAGGGGGAACCTACGGGCAGAGGAAAAAAAATCTTGTGGGCTGGGCCATGGAAGGAAGAAGAGGGGGAGTCTGGGCCGTGAGGGGCTGGCTCATTTCGGGGGAAGAAGGGAAAAAGGAAAAAGGAGAAATGAGAGAAAGGAAAGAAAAAAGAAAAAGGAAGGGAAAAAAGAAAAAGAAAAAATAGGTGGGTTGGGATATTTAGAATATTTTGGTATTTTTGGAATATTTAAAATAATAATATTTAGTAAAATACTAATTAAATTCCCTTTTTAGATTAATTTTGGATATTTTGAATAAGTTTCCCTAAATTCCATTTTAATTAGCCAAAACACCCTATTTTTTCCTAATTAAATTATTTATTATTTTTTTCTTGATTATGCCTTAAATATTCCTCCTTATTTTAATAAAATAATTTATTTAATTAATTTTCCTAATAAATCTTTATTTTGAAATAGTTTTCTAAATTAAGGTTTGGGGGTATTTCATCACTACCCTCTTAAAGAGAGACTTTGTCCCTAAAGTCACTAGCTAATTCCAAGGGTTAAGGTCAAGATGTTCTAAGCGGATAAGGACAAAACTATCATTAATAACTATACAACTATCCCCTTACAGAAAAAGGGGGTTTACTAAGGGTTGTTGTACCTACAACAAAGAGTTTCGGGTAGCCTCTTTAGTTCCATACCGGCTCCATAGAATCTTTACAAGGGGAACCGCACTCTTGTAGGTCTTCCAGAGTTTGGTGTCAAGAATCTGCACTTCTCACTCCTCATAGGTCAAGGAGTCATCTAGCTCTATCTCGTCCAGTCAGATCACATGGGAGGGATCAACAACATACTTTTGCAACTACGAGATGTGGAACACATTGTAGACTTATGCCAATTCTAGAGGAAGAGCCAACCGATAAGTAATCTCTCCTACATGCTTCAAGATCTCAAAGGGGCCGATGTATCTCAGGCTTAGCTTGCCCTTTTCGCCAAACCTCTACATCCCCTTTGTGGGGAAAACACTCAACAATACTTTTTTCCTAGGCTCAAAGTCACTATCCCGATGCTCCGATCAGCATAACTCTTATGTCTGCTCTAGGCCACTCTCATCCAGTCCTAAATCTGATGGACCTGCTTGGTCATCTATCCGATCATCTCAGGCCCCAATACCACTGTCTCTATTATATCACTCCAGCACAAGGGAGTCCTATAGTTCCACCTATACAAACCCACCTCCTCTACCTCATGTTGAGCTCTTTTTGGGTGAAGATGTACTTGAGGCTCTTGTGATGTATAAAGAACCTACACTTTGTCCTGTATAAGTAGTGCCTCCAAATTTTTAGGGAAAATATCACGATAGCTAACTCCAGGTCATGAGTAGGGTAATTCTATTCATGCCGCTTCAGGTTTCAGGAGGTATACGTGACCACTCTACCATTCTGCATCAACACACACCCAAGCTCGTGCTTGGATGCATCACTGTAAACCTCAAAACCTTGTGAACCCTCTGGTAGAGTTAAAAAAGTTGTTGTGGTTAACCGCCTTTTCAAATCTTGGAAGGCTCCCTCACAAGTCTCATCCCACTGGAACTTTGTAGTCTTCTTTAAGAGGTTGGTTAATGGTCGGTGAATCTTGGAGAAATTCTACACAAACATTTTGTAATACCCATCCAAACCTAGAAAACTTTGAACCTCTGCTATGTTCGTGGGACGCTTCCACTCTATGATTGCCACAATCTTGGCTAGGTCCATAACCACTCCCCTAACTGATACTATCTGTCCAAGGAATGCCACTTCCTGAAGCCAAAATTGGCACTTAGATAGATTTGTGTATAAGTGGTGCTCTTTCAGCAGCCTCAGGATGGTGTAGAGGTGTTGCTCATGCTCCTTATTCCCTCGGGAGTACACAAGGATGTCATCAATGAATACCACTATGAATTGATCAAGGGAAGGTCTGAATATTCTTGTCATCAAGTTCATGAAGACTACAGATGCATTTGTGAGTCCAAATGGTATAATTGTAAATTTATAGTGTCCATACCGGGTTTAGAAGGTGGCCTTCATAGCTTCAGCATCAGCGATCCACAATTGATGGTACCCTGACCTTATATCAGTCTCGGATAACACCATGGCACCCTTCATTAGATCAAAATGGTCATCAATTCTTAGGATCAGGTATCGGTTCTTCACTATTAGCTGATTTAACCCTTGGTAGTCAATGCAGAGATGAAGACTACCATCCTTCTTATTCACGAACAAGACCGGTGCTCCCTAGGGTGACACACTCGGCCAAATGTACCCATGTTCCAACAACTCTTCTAACTCTGCCTTTAACTCCTTTAATTCAATTGGTGCTATCCGATAGGGTGCCTTTGTGACAAGCTTAGCTCCTGGCACCAGCTCAATCTTGAAGTTAATCTCTCGATTTGGGGGCATACCTAGTATTTCCTCCAAAAATACATCTAGGAACTCTCTAACCACCGGGATGCTATATAGAGCTGCCAGGTCTTTGTTCAGCTCCTACATACTACACAAGTATAGGGAATACCCTTTCTAGACCAAAGCGTGTAGGCAAACTGCTAATACCACCTTGGTAATGGGCCTAGGCTGGATCCTTCTTTATGAAACCCTAGTTCCCATTGGGCCTCACAAAATCACAGGCTCCTAAGTGCAGTCAATCACTGTCTAGTATCTCCTTAGCATGTCCATATTGGAAATCACGTCAAATTCCTATAAGTCCATCCTAACCAAGTCTAC
The DNA here is from genome assembly GCA_030549775.1 of Tamarix chinensis. Classification (NCBI taxonomy): domain Eukaryota; kingdom Viridiplantae; phylum Streptophyta; class Magnoliopsida; order Caryophyllales; family Tamaricaceae; genus Tamarix; species Tamarix chinensis. The sequence continues at coordinate 63,963,830 of CM060176.1, read as the reverse complement.
TAAGAATTCTACCCCACTTAAGGCTAAGGCCACATCTAAGAACAACTGATTACATTCCATCCTATCACTTGATGGGAGCATCACAGATAGTTTTACTCTAACAAAGGGTGACAACTTAGCCTTAGTAGAAAATGAAAATGAAACAAAGGAAAAGGTAGCACCCAAATAAAAAAAAACATACTATAATACCCCAAATTGAGCAAAGTATTATAAGGATTGATTTGGTTACTTTTATCAATATGGTATACCATCCTTTTGGTGATTCTATCCTAAGAACTCCACAATTAAGCATGGTGGCCATGTAGTAATTTTTAGGATGGATGACCATATTGGAAAGTTTCAAAAAAATTCTAAAATTTTTTCGAGAAGCGTGTGAGTGAGGACAAAGCACGCTAAAAGGACTCGTGTTGATCTGTGGGGCCAGTTGATCAATCTAAAAATGCTTCAAGGTAGCCCTCATGTGGTCTTATAGATTTGAGGTGGCGGTGTGGTAGCCAAGAGTGGTAGCATAGGCGGTGGCGGTGTGGTAGCCAAGAGTGGTAGAGAGGGAATAGGAGAGGGAGATAGGGAAAAAGGAAGGTAAGGGAGATTCTACTGGTGATTTTGGAGGATATAGGGAGTGGTGGTTGCGGCGGGAGTGGTGGAAGACAGCAACACAAAGGGCGGTAGTGGCTGGATTAAGATTGGTTGAATGGCCAACTTTGTACAGTCAAGGCGGCTTATGCAGGGAGGATTGAGGGTGGTGAAGGGTGTAGCTTGGTGGAGGGTGGTGTAAGGAGTAATTTGGGTGGGATTTGGGTAGTGGTGCTGGAAAGTGGTGGTACAATAGGCGATTGACCAGGTGACGGTGACAAGAGGGTGTAGATTTTTGGGTTGAGAAAAAAAAAGAGTTGAATGGGGGTGGTTAAAAGGTATTTATAGGCCATGGATGAGGAGGAAGAGAGAAGGTCGGCAGCACACATGTAGGTCGCCGACTGGTGTAGGCCTATAATTTTTATAAGGTCTAATAGTTTAGGAAGGGGAAAAGGAAGGGGGAGAGAGGCACGCATGAGGAGAGAGAGGGCATGATTAGGTGGAGGAGAGAGAGGGAATGATGGGGAAGAGGGTAGGGGTAGCAGGCTGGTGTGTGATGGCATAGAGGGTGCATACTTGCATCGGGAAATGGAGGGGTTGAGTATCAGGGAGAGGGGGGTCGAGGGTGAAGGAGAAAGGAAGAAGAAGGGGTGGTTGGTCTGTCTAGGGAGAAAAGAAAAAAGAAAGAAAGCTGGATTGGGTCGGTCAGTTGGTAAGGGATAAAGGAGGGGAGTAGCAGGCTTCGGCCGCATAGGAGGAAAGGGGAAGTCTAAGCCACATGGTGGGCTGGCCCAGATCAGGGAAAGAAAAGGGAAGAAAGAAAAAGAGAAAGGAGAGGAAGGAAAGAAAAGAAAAAAAGAGAGGGGGAAAAGAAAAATTAAAAAAGGAAAAAAAAAGAAGAAAAAATAGGTGGGTTAGGGTATTTAAAATATTTTGGTATTTTGGAATATTTAAAAATAATATTATTTTAATAAAATAATAATTAAATTCTCTTTTTAGGTTAATTTAGGATTTTTGAGAGATTTTTTCTAATTTCTATTTTAATAGCAAAATACCCTAAATTTTTTCTAATTAAATTATTTATTAATTTCCTATTTATTTTTCCTTAGTTTCTTCATCTTATTTTAATAAAATAATTTATTTAATTAATTTTTCTTGTAAATCCTTAATTTGCTAAAATTCTCTAAATTAGGGTTTTAGGGTATTTCATCACTACCCCCTTAAAGATAGATCATCTCTAAAGTCACTTGCTAGTCCCTAGGGTTAAGGCCAATAAGTTCTAAGGGAGTAAGGAAAAAGTATCGCTAACAACTATACAACTACCCCTTAAAGAAAAAGGGGGTCTTTTAAGGGTTGTTGTACTGCAGCAAAAAGTTCCAGGTATGCCTCGTGCATGTCTTTCTTAGCTTCCCAGGTAGCTTCTTCAATTCTATGCTGGCTTCAAAGGATCTTGATAAGGGGCACTACACTCGTGCGGGTCTTCCATAGCTTGGTGTTGAAGATTTGCATAGGTCTCTCTTTGTATGTTAGAGAGTCATCCATCTCTATCTCTTCCAGTTGGATCACATGGGATGAGTTAGTGATATACTTTCACAACTGCGAGATGTGGAACACATTGTGAACTCGCACCAATTCTGGAGGAAGATCCAACCGATAAGTAGCCTCTCCCACATGCTCTAGGCTCTCATAGGGACCGATGTACCTCAGACTCAGCTTGCCCTTTCTGCCAAACCTTTGCACGCCCTTTATAGGGATAACCCCCAACAATACCTTATCCCCAAACTCCAATATACTATCCCGACGTCTTAAATCATAACTCTTCTATCTACTCTGAGCTACTCTCATTCAATCCTATATCTGACGGACCTACCTAGTCATCTCTTTAATCATCTTAGGCCCCAACACTATTGTCTCAATGATATTACTCCAGCATAAGGGATTCCTACACTTCCGTCCATATAAAGCCTCAAAGGGAGTCCTCCCTATAATAACATGATAGCTATTGTTATATGAAAACTCTATCAAATGTAGGTGCTCCTCCTAACAACCTTAGAAATCCAGCACACAAGCTCTCAATATGTGCTCATCATCAACTTTTTCCCCAAGACCTCTTTCAACTTTCCCCATAAATGAGAAAGAAACCTCGAATTCCTATCTAACACAATATCCTTTGGAACCCCATAATGAATGACCACGAAATTCATGTAGGCATTCACTAACTAATCCATACTCCACGTGGACTTCATTAGAATAAACACGACTGACTTAGTTAATCTATCCATAAAAACCCAAATGGTGCCACAGCTACTCTGCGTCCTTGGCAAACCACTGACAACATCCATAGAGATAGAGTCCCACTTCCATCTTAGCACTTACAAGGGTTGAAGTAGCCCTACAAGTCTCTAGTGCTTGATCTTAACCTTTTAACACACTAGACACCAGAACACAAACTCAGCCACTTCCTAATTCATACAGGGCCACCAATACACCTTCCTAAGGTCTTTATATAGCTTGGATCCTCCTAGGTGGACTAAATAAGGGGTTTTATTCCCTTCATCCATAATACGACGCTTCAATTATGGTAAACTCTACGATACACACCAATGAACCTTAAACTGAAGGTTACCACCTTCATGAATTCTTAACCCTTCTGCTTTGCCTTCTTGCATCTTCTGTTGAACCCTCTCAAGTTTGACATCTCAGATCTGGCCAAAAAGGGTTTAGTGTGGCCTAGTGTTTCATGATCACACGTATATTTTGGGGGAGTAAAATAAAATGATGAGGGTTGAATCTAAGGGAGATGATGTGTGAGGTGTTAAAACAACCTTAGTTCAGTAAGGTAGAGAAGGATGGGCCACATAGGCCTAAATTAGGGTTTTAGGAGAAAAACCTAGGGTAAGGTAGTGAGTGGACTTGGAGGGTGTAAGGTAGTGGGCCTTGACCCACACAGTGAGGAGTTGGGCCTCTAGTGTGAGTAAGTGGAATAGAAAAGGATGTTGGGGTGTACTAGGAGGTGCTAAAGTCTCAAGATATGGGACAAGCCCTTTTGGGAGGATAAGAGTAGATGGAGTTTGACATGAATGTCTACAGTAAAACTTGTTGAATAAGACACAATAAGACACTAATCATTTAAAGTGGAAGATCATTGAGTTGGGTCCATACCGATCCACAGGCATAATAGTGGCTAGATGTCGAGGTGCCTTAGAGACTGATCCACCGACATATAATAGTGGTCAGGTACCTTCTGCCCTGTACATGACCGATCCACCGGCTATAATAGTGGGGGATCCTAAGCTCAATAAACCAAACTCTAAATTTGATAAGACACATAAAAGACACTAAGTACTTACAGTGGAACACCATAAGAGTCAGGGCCAAAACGATACACTGGCATAATAGTGGCTAGGAGCATGTTGCCCTAAAAACAGATCCACCAACATATTATAGTGGTCAATGCATTCTACCCTGTACATTTCCAATCCACCAACTATAATAGTGGGTTTCCTATACTCGCATGGATTGATAAAGAACATGGTATAAAATGAGTATTGATCAAAGAATAAACAATCAGTTTATCATGATTATAACATGGCCTTTATTTATCTATAATGATTGTATGCTACTTATGTGATCATGCCTGTATTATATGCCTTTATGTTTTGACCTTAGATGCATGGTTATGTAACGTATTGACCACTGTTTCATGGGTGCTACTCATTCCCATGAGCAAAAGGCTCCTTTGAGTTTATGTAGGTTGGTGATATAGTTTTCAATGCCTTCGATGCTTACGAGGCATCGAATGGAGCTGAGATTTGAGCATGGACTTGGTATCAGATCGAGAGCGGCATGGCCAAATTTTCTTTCTATGTTCTTTTATTTTATACTGGATTACTCAGACTTAATTTTTATCGTACTGTAGCCTTTATTCCTTTGATGAATTTTAATTATGTACTCTAGATTGTAAACTCTTTTTCGCGCACTATTATTTTTATCTTATGAATGTTTGAATGCTTTTATGAAGCCTTATTTTGAGTTTGAATTATGATGGTTGTTAATTCTTCTTTAGCCTTGTTGTTAGTATGAGACCGGCCAGGGACCGGACTTGTACTGATTATGGTGGTAATATCCCCAAAATTTATAATTTTTGATTTACTTGCCTCCATGGAACCCTTTAATAAAACGAAAATTTTCAGTTGTGAATTTTAGGGGTATTACAAGTTGTTATCAGAGCAAAACTATGACCGTGAGCTAAACTTGGATGAGCTAGTTATCCACCTAGTATGACGATTCTTGGGATAAACTGTGTTGAGACAGTTAGTGGTTGAGGTGCAACGAAGACTTTATGTTCTTTTAGTGGGGTGAATGTAATACCCCAAATTGATCAGAGTGTTACAAGGATTTATTTGGCTACTTATATCAATATGGTATACCATCGTTTTGGTGATTTTTTCCTAAGAACTCCATAGTTAAGCATGCTGGTCATGGAGTAATATTTTAGGATGGGTGACCATCCTGAGAAGTTTTAAATTTTTTCTAAAAATTTCTTTGGGAGCATGTGAGTGAGAACTTGTGTTGATCTCTGGGGCCAATCAATCAATCTGAAAATTCTCTAAGATAGCCCCCATGTGGTTTTATAGACTCAGGGTGTTACATATACACCAGCAGATAATGGATAGTAAACATACTCGTGATGACGTCCAGCTGACAATCAACCTCCGCCGGATTGATCATGTTCAGGCATCCACCTGACTGAACTCCTCTATAGGTAAAGGGGTTAGGTCCCTGAAGCTTTCCCTTAGCCTATCAAGTTGGAGTACCGACTAGGACAGGTGCTCATTGGTAGTATTACAGGGTGTGGGCGAGAGGTACTGTTGGTATGCCTACTGTTGGGGGATCAAGGCACCCCTCTATTGGTACCGTTGAGGCTGATACTGTTGGGAGCGAGGTGGTCCCTGATACTCAAAGGTTCAATGGCTCCACTTGCCACAGTTCAGGAAGGTCATGATTATGCCTCCACAATCCTGACTGAGGTGGCTACGGCTGCATTGTCTGCATGAGAGTCCCCCTAGGGGCCCCTGGCCTTTGCTACGGTCTCTTGTCAAGGGTCTCATTGGTCATCCTATGTGCGGCTAGGTTATGCTCCTAGAACTCTAATACTCGGGTTTCCTCTTCCTGAGGATGGCGGTCTGCTCCTGGACTAGGGTGGCGGCGATTTTGGCATGCTTATATAGGGTGGCTATGTCAATGAAGGCCACTGCACCCATCATCCGACGAATATTGAAGTTCAACCCCTGCTCAAACTAGAACACCACCATGGATTCATTGGCACCAATCCTTGGGGCAAAGTGGAGTTGCTCAGTGAAGCAAGCATGGTATTGGTGGAGTATTATCGATCCTTGGGTGAATATGGAGCAAAGGGTGGTCTTAAATGCCTCCCAAGTCATTGGAGGACTACCTCAGGCATGGTAAACCACCCACCATGCATCTACCATGCCTCTCAGGAAGAATACAGCTCTGTTGGGTTGCCGAGCTGGAGGGCAGTTCACTACCTTGAAGGTGCGATCCATGTCCTAGATCCACCCTTCAAGGACCATTGAGTCCTCCTTGCCAGAGTAGGCTGGAGAGTGATGTCTAGTGACCTTCCGGAGCCTGTCTTCACTAGCGCCCTCAGAGTGGTGGGGGTGCAGGGTTAGCACTAGGGGCTGGTGCTGGACGATCTCCATGAAGGCCTCAAAGGCCTCCTCTAGGAGTCCTACACGACCATTCATCATGAAGGGAAGCTGTAACAGAAAAGGGGTGTTAGAAGCACACCCACTAGTTTGATGTAAATTATTTTACACTATTTCCCTCTTCTAGGAAATCTCGAATCTACCCTTTTGCACCTCATAGTGGCTCGGGCTCAAAATTTTTAAAATTAAAAGGCTTTTTTGGGTTCAAAAACACTTCAAAAATTGGGGAAAAACTATGTAAATCAATTTTCTTGAAAATAAGCGTGGTTACCAGAACTAATACTCTGATACCAACATATAACACCCCTAAAGTTATAGCTGAAATTTTTTGTTTAAACAAGCAAACACAAGCACAGGGGTGCTACCGCCGTGATCACTACAAATCCATCCCCCGACTAATCTTATACTAACCACAAGGCTAAAGAAAAGTTATCACCAAACCTTATACAAATTTAAAACAAGGATTCATAGAAAAACTGAAAGGTTCATAACACAGAAATCAGAGTGCACATAAGAAAGGTTATTAAAACCCTATAGGGTACATAATTAGAGTTCCCAAAAGGGATAAAGGTATAGTACATTAAAATGAAATCAAAATAAAATGATAGATAGGTGAACTAAAGTAAAAGAGAATCCAACCAATGTTGCTCTCGGGTCTCTAGGCCAAGTCCAAAGATCAACTCTCAGCCCCACCCAATGCCTCATAAGAATAATAGGCATCAAAGATGGTGTCTCCTACCTACACAAACTCAGTATGGCCCTCTACTCATGGGAATGAGTAGCACCCATGAAAGGGGTGATTAGTACGCTATGTACTGAGTAAGGTAACCATGCAGCTAAGCCCATACATAGAAAGCATATAATACAAGCATGATCATACAGTTAAACATATGAGCAATGTAGATTGTAGAAGTTTTGTTATAGTTTGGACAAGCTTATTTATAAGATCTCTGGTCAGTATACTCATTTCACACCATACTTATTATCAATCCTTGCAAGTATGGGAACCCCGCTATTATAGTCGGTGGACCAAAAAAAACACCTAGGGTAGTACACACCTGGCCACTATTATTTGTTGGTGAACCAATCTAGCCTCGACTCTTATGGTGTTTCACTATAAGTAGATAGTGTCTTTCCATGGTTTAAAATCATTATGTTTGGTTTGTTGAGCATGGAATCCCCCACTATTATAGCCGGTGGACCGGAAACATATAAGGTAGAATGCTCCTAGCCATTATTATTCGCCGATGGATCGATCCCTAGGGCACCTCGGCTCCTAACCACTATTATTCGCTAGTAAACCGATATAGGCTTGGCTCAAAAATCTTCCTCTTTAAATGCTTAGTATCTTATTCATGTCTTATTCGATAAATATTTCCACCCTTGATGTTCATGTCCTTTGGATTATCCGTTCACACAATATGTCTACTCCTATTCCCTGAGAGGGGCCCATCCCATATCTTAGGACTTCTGCACCTCCCAACACATCCAAAAATCCTTTTCTCTCTTCCTTACTTATCACGAATACCCAACATCTAAAGGTGGGTAGAGGCCCATTCCTTATACCATCTAAGGATAACTCACTATTGCCCTCTAGGGTTAACCTCAAAAACCCTAATTTGACCTATATGCCCCATCCTTTCTCTAACCCTCACAACTCATGCTCCTCTATCCCTAACTCATCTTTTCACTTAGGTTCAACCCCAAACGTTTCACCTTAATTCCCATTTTGCACATGTTACCACAAAGCCCTAGTCGGCCACCCCAAACCCTAGCCAAGTTTCTAATACACACTTATACAAACTTATGTACTATTTTCTGCCAAAGGACTCCAATCACCCCATCAACTCTTCCCTTACCTTACTTATACCCCAAAGAAACTTTTCACATGTAATGATCATCCCCATGTAAACACCATCCATCCCATTCAAACCCTAAACTTTCCTATGCAAGATCCACTCCACTCTCTTATTTTGTCCATATTTCCCTTTTATTTGTCCCCTCATGGGTCATGGGATAATTAGGTCATTCTCATTCCCCATTAGTTAACTCACTCCTCTTTTCATCCTTTCACCCCATACCATGTCTTTAAAGCATCCTAGTATGCATGTCCTAAAGGGTCATATCACATAATACCACAAGCACGATATATAAATCATTTTATACATCCCATAAGGAAGTCACATAAGCGTACCTTAACTCTATGCTGCGCTACAAGTAAGTAGTCATAATAATATAAGGTACATAACATAACATAACACATGGCATACAAGGCATATAATACACACAAGCAGCCTTAACTACATTCTTACCTAAAATGATACCGAACTTGGAGCACGCTCCTACGCCTCCTTAGTGTTTTTACTTGATTCACCTATAAGAGGAAAATAATAAGGGTTAACTTCCCTATAACCAATAATATCATTATTTCCTACTTTACCCTTATCTTAACCTAGTATTAAAGTTACTAATAATAATAGCAGTTTTATAAATAAAAGTAAGGGTATTATTCTCAAAGTAGTTAATCACACTATTAGTAGTCAAAATAGTCTTGGTAGTTATATTTGTACATGTTCAAATATTATTAGTAATATTTATATTACTAAAGATAATAGCTTTACTATCATCAACAACAACAACAACAACAATAATAATAGTAGTGGTAGTAGTAGTAGTAGTAATAATAATAATAATAATAATAATAGTGATAATACTAATAATAACTCAAATCATAACAATAATAATAATAGTATTAGTAATACTAAAACAGTGACAATAAAGATACTACTACTACTACTACTACTACTACTACTACTACTACTACTACTACTAATAATAATAATAATTTAGTCATATAGATAATAATAATAATAATAATAATAATAATAATAATAATAATAATGATGATGATGATGATGATGATGATAATGATGATGATGATGATGATGATGATGATGATAATGATAATATTAATATTAGTAATAATAATAATAATAATAATAATAATAATAATAATAATAATGGTTCTAATAGTCATGGTAATAGTAACTTTAGTTGTAATAGGGCCAATTTTAATAATAATAATACTAATAATAACAATGGTGGTTCGAATATGAATAATAATAATATTAGAAATAATAAGCCAAATTTAATAATAATATTAGTAATAATAATAATAATAGCCATAGTAGTAGTAGTAGTAGTAGTAGTAGTAGTAGTAGTAGTAGTAGCACAAATAAAATAATTAAAAATTAAATAAATTATTTTTAAATGTTAGGGGGATAGGGTACAACCTAAGGTGATGGTGACTAGGCAGCGCCAACAGTGGTGGTGGAAAAGGAAGTGGGGTTGGAGAGCTAGATTTCAAGGCTAGAAGAGGGAGAGTGAGAGGGTGGTTGTAGTGGTGGTGGATTCTCTGGGTTAAGATGGTTGGAATGGTGGTGGTGGCACAGCAAAAGGGGCAGCGTAGGTGGCTACTGCTATAGTGGCTAAAGGTGGTGGAGGGGGAGGAAGGGTGAAGGAGAGGGAGGCAAGGAGAAAGGAAGATAGGGGAGGTAGAGGAGACTCTGCTAGGTGTTTTAGGAGGTAGGGGGAGTGGTGGATACAGTAGGGATGGCAGCGTATGGCGGCGCGAGGGGTGGCGATGGAAGGGAATAGGTAGGTTGGGCAACCAACTTTGCATGGCTGTGGTGGCTAGTGTAAGAGGAATTGGAGGTGGTTCGGTGGAGGGTGATGCAAAAAGGAGTTTGGTAGGTGGCTCGGCTAGGGCGTTGGGTAATGGTGATGGTGGAGTCGCCTGAAGTGGCGGTGGCGCAAGGTGAGGTGAATTTTTTTGGGTAGGAAAAAGAGTTCGATTGAGGTTAGGTATGGGGTATTTATAGGCTAATGGTGGTGGATACAACATAGGGGGAAGAGGACAAGAGGGAGAAGGTGTGGTAGGGTCGCCAGCCGGCGGTCATAAGTCGTTATAGGCCTGTAATTTTGCAGGTGAAGTTTGGTCGAGGGAGAAGAAAATGAAATAAAGGGGGCATGCGTGAGGAGGTACGAGGGTGGTTGGGGTCAGAAAAGGAAAGGAAAATGATGGGGAGAGAGGAAGGTGGTGTAGGCTGGCGGTATGGTGGTGGCTGGTCGGCATATGGGGTGGTTGTAGGCCTCAATGTGTAGGGCATAGGAAAGGAGCGGGAGGAAGAAGAAGGTGATAGGGTCTGGTCGGCCAATCCAAGGGAAAGAAAAAGAAAGAAAAGAAAAGGGGGAACCAGCGGGCTAATGGGGAGGAAAAAAAAAAGCCTAAGGGTTGGGCCACAGAAAAGGAAGAAGAGGGGGGTCTGGGCTGTGAGGGGCTGGCCCAATCCGGGGGAAGAAAGGAAAAAAGAAAAAGGAGAGTTGAAAGAGAGGAAAGAAAAAGGAAAAAGAAAAGGAAAAAGGAAAAAAGAGAAAAGAAAAAATAGGTGGGTTAGGGTATTTAGAATATTTCTGTATTTTTAGAATATTTAAAATAATATTATTTAATAAAATAATAATTAAATTCCCTTTTTAGATTAATTTGGGATATTTTGAATTTTTTTTCCTAAATTCAATTTTAATTAGCCAAAATGCCCTAATTTTCCTTAATTAAATTATTTAATATGTTCCTCTTGATTATTCCTTAAATATTCCCCCTTATTTTAATAAAATAATTTATTTAATTAATTTTTCTAATAAATATCTTTTTTGACATAATTTCCTAAATTAGGATTTTGGGGTATTTTACCATAAGAGTCGAGGTTAGACCGATCCACCGACATAATAGTGGCTAGGAATACTTTACCCCAGAGACCGATCTACGAACAAATAATAGTTGTCAGAAGCGTTATGTCCTGTACATTTTTGATCCATCGGCTATAATAGTGGAGTTCCCATACTCGCATGGACTTACAAAGAGCATGGTGTGAAAGGAGTATATTGACTAAAGATCTAATGAATAAGTTTAACTAGACCGTAACACTACCTCTACTAGCTGCATTGCTTGTATAGTTTATCTGTACACTCCTGCTTGTATTATATGTTTTTGGGTATGGCCTTATCTGCATGGTTACCTTACTCAATATATAGCGTATTAACCACCCATTTCATAGGTGTTGCTCATTCCCACGAGGAGAGGGCCTTGCTAAGTTTGTGCAGGTAGGAGATGCCATCTTTGATGCCTATGATACTTATGAGGCGTCGGGCAGGGCTAAGAGTTTATCATTAGGCTTGGCATGGGGGCCCAAGAGTGATGTAGACTAGACTCTTTGTTATCTCTTTGTGCTTATGTTTTTTGTTTTGTTTCTGTTTCATTTTATAGTATTGTACCTTTTAGCCCCTTTTGGAAACTTTGATTATATGACTCATTTTCGGTTGTAATGAGTTTTTTCCACTCACTTTGATTCTCTCATTATGAATATTTCAGTTTTCTATGGATCTCTGTTTTAAGTGTGTTTAATGTTCTTATGAAATTATCCTTAGCTTTATGATTAGTACGAGATAGGCTAATGGTCGGGCTTGTACTGATCACGGTGGTTGCACCCCCGTGCTTGTGTTTGTTTTAATTAAATGAAAATTTTTAGCTGTAATTTTTTGGGGGCGTTACACTATCTCTCTACATCCTTCTCATCCTTTTCATCCCTTATGCAATACCTACATGCAACCATCACCACCATCACCCTAAAGCTACTATCCTACCCCTAACCATCCTTTGCAACCATCACCATCATCATCACCTTGCAGCTGCACCATCACCATCGTACACCACCGTCCTATTCCTTTTTTTCTTCCCTGACTCACACGGCAGACGCACACATGTATATATATATATTGTAACACCCCAAAATTCACTAATTTTTTTTAAACCAGAAGCACTTAAACTAAAACCTGTGAATTCTGAGGATGTTACCGCCACACTTAGTACCAAACCGATTCTCTCTGATAGTTTCAGTACCAAGTGCTAAGGCTAAAAGAAATTTTTGTTATACTTTAATCAATACTTAAATCAAAAGAGCATAATATTCAAAAATTAGAGTACGCGTAAAAGGATTATAATTCATGTCCAAAAAGGGAAATAATCATATAATGGTTAAAAAGTTCATCTCAATATTCAATACAAAGCAATAGATTAAAAAGGAATAAATCCGATGCAAAAAGAAATAACAGAAGGGAAATAAAATGACGAGAGTAGTGAAAACAGCCACGACACTCTCGTACCTTGAGCCAAAACATGCTCAACACTCAGCCCCGTCGGATGTCTCGCCCACCTGTACAAAGTTAGAAGGGCCTACTACTCGTGGAAATGAGTAGCACCCATGAAAAGGGTGATTAGTATGCTACGTACTAAGCAAGGGAACCGTGGACTAAGGCCAACACAAAAAATCATACAAATAATGTAGAAGAAATAAAGAGCATAATCCATCATGATAATATAATATCATACAATCATTGGGGAAAGATACATAAAGGCCCATTTATAGTCCGGATTAATTATTTACTTAATCTCTTATTAGAAATCATTTCACACCATACTCTTTATCAAGTCCATACGAGTACAAGAACTCCACTATTATAGCCAGTGGACCGGAAACACACAGGACATTAAGCTCCTAACCACTATTATAGCTGGTGGACTGGAAACATACAGGACATAAAGCTCCTGACCACTATTATTCACTAGTGGACTGGTCTGACCCCTTCTCGCATGGTGTTCCACTGTTAGTACTTAGTGTCTTTCCCATGTCTTGGTACAAATATGTTCGGTTTTGTTGAGCACAGAATCCCCCACTATTATAGCCGATGGACCGAAAATGCACAGGTACAAAGCCTGACCACTATTATTATCGATGGACCGGTTACACATAAGAAATCATGTCCTAACCACTATTATTCGTCGGTGGACCGGTCTAGGCCCGGCTCAACAATCTTCCACTTTAAATGATTAATGTCTTAAGTGTATTATTAGGAAAATTTTAACCCTAGACATGCATGGCTCACTCCCTTACACTTATCTTCCAACTAATTCTTATCATATCATAAGAACCCCACACCTTCTAACATGTCCAACAACCTTTCCTCTATACTCAAAATCACACCAGAACTCCAACACCAAAATATGTGGGTTAAGGCCTACTACTACACACCTCCAAGTCCACTCCACATCTCACTTTAGGGTTTTACCTCGAAACCCTAATTTTAACTTTTGTGGTTCATCCCACTCCATTTCACACGACCCAAATCATTTTAACATTCCATATATCACAACTCATAAATTCTACCCTCATAATTACACTTTAATCACTAAATACACATGATACCACAAAAAGCCTAAGCAGACACACCAAACCCTAATTGTCCACACAAACCCTAGCTCGGTCTCCTACGTACCCTTATATTACTCCACGTACTATTTGTCATTCAAAGTGTTCAAAAACCCAAAGAACACTTACATTACCTTCCTCAAATCCCAAATCAACTTTCCATATGTAAACTTTACTCTCATGCAGATTCTCACCTCCCTATGCAAACCTTCAAACTTTTTCATGTAAACCCTAAAACTCCAACGTAAAAACCTTAGAATCACCCATACAAACCCTAGATACATCCATACAAAACCCTAGATTCCTCCATGCAAAACCCTAGATTCCTCCACGTAAAACCATAGATTCCTCCATGCATAACTCAAGATTCATCCATACCAAACCCTAGTTTAGATTTTCATGTAAAACCCAAGATTCCTTAATACAAAACCCTAAATTCAATCCACACAAAACCCAAGGTTTCTCTATACAAACCCTAAATTCAATCCATACAAACCATATATTAGATTCTCCTATATTACACCATAGATTAGATTATCCCATATTACACTATAGATTAAATTCTCCCATATAAAAATACAAATTATATACTCCCATATAAAACCATATATTAGATTCTCCCATACAAAACCATAAATTATATTCTCCCATACAAAACCATATATTAGATTCTCTCACACGAAACCCTAAATTTCCCATTTTATTCCACCACTTATGGATCATTAAAATACATAGGTCAACTCACATCCCTTGGTCAACTTATTTCCCCATTCTCCTTTTTCATCCTTTCCCGCACACAAACCATATTAACATCCTCACATGCATGTCTAAAGGGTCACAAACCATTTATCACATATACATAATACACATGCCATGTAAATACACAAAAACATACTTCAACTCCACATCATACTACATATGAAATAATTAATAATGATAAATATAGAATACATAGCATACAAAGCACATAAACACACATAAGGCCTTAGTAACACCATTACCTAAAAGGACACCAGTCTTGAAGCACGCTCCTATGCCTCCTTAGGGTTTTGACTGGTCTCACCTATATGAGGGATAACTAAAATTAGATTCCCTCCTACCAAAAAAATACTATTAAATACTAACTTATTCTAAGACTAGGTTTTTAATAAAATAATAACATATCAATAAAAATGACATTAACTAATTACTATCTTGCAAAAGATATATGAAATAATAGTAATATTATAAAAGTTGATAATATAAGGTTGAAGACTTTACCCTAATAATAATAATAATGATATTAAAACAACAATAGCAAAGATACTAAAAATAATATCAATGTTAATATTAACAAGAATAATAAAAATAGTAACAATAATAATAATAAGGGCATTACTTAAAAACATAGTGAAATAAGGGCTTTGACCCCTTTACCAAAATAATACTAATGATAACATTAGTAAAATAAATAATAAAATTTAGTAATAATAATAATAATAATAATAATGATAATGATAAAACCATAATAATATTGCAAAAATGATAATAATCATAATGGTAATAGTAATAATGATAATAATCAAAGATAAAAAGAAGTAGGGTTTCGACCTTACATTGAATAATAATAAACTTCTTAAATAATAATAACACTAATAATAATAATAAATGCTAATAATGATAATAGTAATAATAATAAGACTTGCTATTTATAATACCACTACTAAAATTTAAAATAGGCACAATAGGGTTTTAGCCCTATATAGAATAATAATATCAATAATGAAAATAATAATAATAATAATAATAAATATAATAGCAATAATAAGAATAATAGTAATAAAATTGAAATAAAAATATAATAGGGCTTCGACCCTCAATAAAAAAAATAATAAAATCATTAATAATAATAATAATAGCAATAATAATAATAATATATTTTGAATAATTGAAATAAAATAGATTAAGGCTTGTATAAATAGTGAAAAAATATTGAGTAGGTTTAGGGTTCAACCTTAGGCTGATGGTGACAGGCGGCACCAGCGGTAGTGCACGGTGGTGGTGACAGTGGTCAAAAAAAGGGAATAAAAAGGGAAAAGTTAAATGTTGGGAGCAAAATAGGGAGAATGAAGGTGGGGGTTTGGGTGTTTAGAGTTGCTCAGAAGGAGAGGAGTAGAATGAAGGTGGCGATGCAACCAAAGGTGGTGGCACTAGTGGTGGCCGAATAAGGAAGAAGGATGGAAAGAGAGGAGGACAGGGAGGAAGGGGAAAGAAGGGTAGGGGAAGGTAGAGGGTGATCTATAGAACAGGTTGGAAGGTGAAAGGAGTGGCGGTAGCGGCGGAAGTGGTGGCTAAGGGTGGTTCGAAGGGCGGAAGAGGTGGAAGAATGGGTCGATTGAGGAGAAAACTTTGCACAGCCAGGGTGGCTTATGCAGGAAGAATTGAGGGATGAGGGAGGTTTAGGTAGTTAGAGGGTGATGCAAGGAGTACTCGGGTGGCTAGAGCTGGTGGCGGTGTTAGCCGAAGGTAGCGGAAATGGTGTCTAAAGGAGCGGCGGTGGCAAGGTCGGGAAATTCTAGGTAGGGATCAAAAGTTCGATGCAGGGCTCATTATGGGGGTATTTATAGATTTTAAAAGGGATGTTAGGGTTTTGTGGGTTGGCTAGGGGGTAAGGAAGTAGGGTTAGGGTTCGCTGCCGGCGATGGTTGGTCGGTGGGAGTAAGTTTCGGGGTAGGGGAATGCGCAGGAAAAGGGGGGAAACTGCACGAGAAATGGGAGAAATAGGTTGGGCAATAGGGTCAACAGATCAGCAGGGAAAAATAGGAGGGAAAAGGCCTGTCAAAGGAGCGAGATCGGCGGCGGATTTCTCGGAGATGGAGTTGCAGGCGTAGACATCGGGGAGAAGGAAGAAGAAAAAAAGAAGAAAGGTGGGGGGGACCAGCAGCTGAGAAAAAAGAAAAGAAAGGAAAGAAAGAAAACCGGTTGGGCGCGAGGCTAAAATTCTTAAATCAAACAACGCGCTTCGATATAAAGTGAAGGGAAGTGCCGCATGAGAGGGGAAGGGAAGGGGAACAGCTGCACGGGCTGGGCCGCGCCGAAGGTAAGGAAGGAGGGAAATGAGGACTTGGACCGTTGGGTTGGCCTAGGTCGGGAAGGAGAAGAAAAAGAAAAGAAGAAAGAAAGAGAAAAGGAGAAAAAGAAAAGAAAAATGAGAAAGGAAAAGGAAAAGGAAAAAGGAAAAAGGAAAAGAGAAAAATAAATAGGTTGGGTATTTAAATGAATTAAAGTATTTGGAGTATTTAAAAATAATAATATTCAAATAAAATAATATTTAAATCTCTTTTTAGGCTAATTTAGGATTTTTTTGAAAGATTTTTCATAAATTCCATTTTAATTAGCAAATCACTCTAATTTTCTCCAATTAAATTATTTATAAAATTACTATTAATTTGGAACTATTTTATCCTCCTTATTTTAAATAAAATAATTTATTTAATTAGTTTCCAAAATAAAATCCTTAATTAGCTAAAATACCAAAATTTAACCTAATTAAAATACTTGTAAATTTCTTCTTGATTTGCCCTAATTAATTTCTTTTTATTTTAATAAAAATAATTAATTTAATTAATTTTCCTAATAAAACCTTATTTAACTATAATTTTTAAAATTAAAATTTTCGGGGCATTTTATATATATAGACACACACACACACACACTCTCTCCTTTTTTATCTTTTGTTTTTCCTCATTTTGCCCATTTTTGTGTCAAAGAGCCATTTTCTGAGCTCCCTCTTCCTTCTCCTTTCCTCCTTCTCTCTTTTATTCTTCTTCTTCCTTCTTTCCCTATTTTGGCCTACGCACCACTGTTTCCACCACCGTGCACCGCCTCAACCGCTACTCACTGCCTTTAGCTTGTGGAATGACCACAAAGGTCACTCTAACCTTCCTTCTTGTCGTTGCCATTAGTCACCGCTGACCAACACCTCTTTTCCCTTCTTCTTCCTCTCATGCATCGTAGTATTTTAGAGTGCATTACCTATGCACTACCTGCTGCATGGTTGTGCAACACTTAAAATTGCCTATTGTACAGCCATGCAACTTTCGAATCTCTTCGACGTGCATCTTTTCTTCTCTTGACTTGTTGCTACCTAGCCATGCAACTTTCGTACCACTTGGCCATGCACCATATTTTCTCTCGACCAAGAGCTATACCGCCTGCTACATAGCCACGCACCTTCCTATTTTTGGTCGTGCGCCTCTATTTTCACTTCTAAACCTCATCCAAACACCACCAAAATTTAACTATAGCTACACCACACATTCCTCTACACATCCACACATCTCAAGCTCCCATTTGACTATGGTTATATCTATTTTTACCCTCTTTACCTTGATTTCTCCTTCGATTTAACTCTTCAAGTCTAACCATGAATTTTATTATTTTTCGTAGGTGGTATTCCAGTTGCTTCAGAGGAGGAAGCCTAGGATTTGCATGCTTAGAGCCTAGTGTCCTAGTTGGTAAGGATAATATTTGATATTTAGGATTTTTGGTATTATTTGCTAGTATAGTTGTATGTTTTTTTTTTATGATATTGTTGATATATGATGTAATATGTGTTTATCTTGATATTTTATGATGATATGAATGCTATGTTTACAGAAATTAAGAATTGGTGAGAAGTATCATTATGTTGTGATTTTGTTGTGACAATGTCATATGTGTGGAATTATATCTTATGGTATGAAGTATGGGTTTAAGGATATTATTTTATTGAAAGAAAGTAAGAATGGGTAAGATGTACCATTATTATTTTGTTGTAATAATGTCATACTTGTGGAAATATCCTATGGCGTGAAATATAGACTTAAGGATATTATGTATTGAAAGAAATTAAGAATGGGTAAAAGGTACCATTATTATTTTATTGTGATAATATCATATTTGTGGAAATATATGTATTATGGTTTGAAATATAGGCTAATTTAGTTTTTGATAAATGGACTTAAGAATTCTCATAAAGTATGATGATAAATTGTGGACTTAGAAAATAATATATGTGGAAGGTATAAGATTTTATAAAATAAAGGATATTATTTGTGCTTAAGGGTAACTTGGTCATTATGGAATAATAAGAAGATTTTATTAGTTTATGTGTTAGGAGGATTAAAATATGATAATAATAGCATGAGGAAATTCTTAGAAGTATTATTATTATTTGGAGTCCTTAAATGATTCAATGGATAATTTGGGACAAGCTATCTTATAATGATAATATCATTATTCCATGTTTAAGATTTAGAAGTTACCAATCAGAATTGGTAATCATGTAATTTCATAAGAGGTGTTATGACAATTTTATGGAATTTAGGCTTGGATATTTTTGTGATTAACATATCGAGATGAAATTATTGAAATATACTTATAGGAATTAGATCGTGCATATTGGGTATGATAAAAATGAGGGGATTTGGAGATGATATAATATAAGTTGTGTGAATTAATAAATATAGGAGAATGAATACTAAAGGGTGTGTAATTAGGGTTCAAAAGGATCGAAAGACTTAGACCTATGTTATATGCATATCTGTTTTAATGTATTCTATGCTTCAATCTTGAATAAGCTACTAATCACTTAAAGTGAAAGAGCACGTGAGTAGGGCCAAGGTGATCTATTTTTCTATATATATATATATATATATATATATATGTATGTATGTATTTCCATTCCACCGGGGATACTAATAGCTTGAGAGCATTTTGCCCCAAGAAGGAGCTTTAGTCCATTCCACTCGATTAAGAATAGCAGAGTCCCTACTCATCGTGAAATGAAAATGTATCATTATAGTTAATGAAAAATATACTAATGAATTAAAGTGGAAGAATACATGAGTCAGGACTAAGGTGATCTATTTTTCTATATATATATGTATCCTGTTCCACTAGTGAGAATAGTGGCTCAAGAGCATTTTGCCCTGAAAAGGATGTTTTTAATCTCTATTCCACCGGAAAGAATAGTGGCTCAGGTGTGTTGTCCTAGAGAAGAATTTTAGACCATTCTACCGGTTTAAGAATAGCGGTGTTTCTGCACTCAACGTATATAAAAGAATAAAAATGGATTATACTTAATAAAGGAATTAGGATCATATTCTATCTTATGAGATGTTTCATTTATCCGGTTATTCTCTTATTATCTAATCTGAAAGCATGTGTTATTTGTATCTCTACTTTGATAGTATTATTCCCTTACTTAGTACGTAGCATACTGACCATCCGTTTAATGGGTGCTGCTCGTTTACATGAGTAAAAAGCCTTGAATCTTGTATGCAAGTCTCAGAAGATCAATTAGATGATTATGCTACTTATGATATCTTATGTGGGGATGAGTGACTTTATCTATGTTAAGGTTGGGTGAAGAGCAATCGTTATCTAGTTTATGTATTTAACTTGATACCCTTTTTGGACTCTTGATCCATGGTATCTCCCTTTTGTATTTTATATTGTTATACTCGGAGTTAGATTCCAAACTTAGTATTATATTATAAATACTCTTTTATTTCTAGTTTCCTTGTGTTACTTTAAACGTTTTAACCTTGTGATTGATGTAAGGATGGTTATATAAGCCGTAATTATGTTAATCACGGCAGTAACCCCATTATTTTACTTAATTACTTCTGCTACAAAATGAAAATTTTCAGTAGTAAAAATCGACATGTTACAATATGCTAGGTAAAATAGGGAATAAAAAAGATTCAACTAATATAGAGGAATCAAGTAAAGCCTATAAGCACATTTAGCATGTAGTAACAATATAGCATGGAATCTTATTTAGGATTTCACAAGTGTTTTAAGATGTAAATACTAAACATAATTTTTTTTATCATATTAGAATACCTTGATATAATGCAAGGAATATCATGTGAGCTACAGGGACTATTGAACACGAACTCTAAGGCCCACAGGATATCCAGTCCCACCACCAATAAAAAAAATTCATGGGCTAAAAAGATAATAATAGGGCATCAAATCCAAGAGCATATAGGTATACCTATCCTATCATAAAGATAATGTCAAGGGTACAAATAATAGTCAAATAAGCATTTCGCTCCACTACAAATGAGCATACTAACACAGAGGGGTCTGTATGAGGACTCTAATGCCCACCTAGTTTAGAGCCATAAATACCACTTTAGGTTGAACATCCCATCTACTACTAATTAACTCTAACTAAGGTAGTCTCATCAAAGTTATTTGAATTGTTACGTATACATACCCCCTATAGAGTTTAAAGGATTATATAGAGTAGAAAATGCACCTAGAAATTATAAGACTACCAACCCCTACTATTTTACGAAAACATGAAATGAAGATCCAGAGGATAGTGTTTGTATAATACCAACACAAAACATATTCCATAAAGGGAATCTTAGAAAACGTATCATCACATATCACATAAATGTTTATGGTTAACACTAAACCCCACAAGAATGATCAAAGATCATACATCACAAAAGAAACTAATGGTTTAGAAGATCATTATTAATTAGAGACCCCTCAAAACTTTTAGGGAAACCCAAAATAAAAGGATAGAGGCCACATGACAAAATCCAAAATTATTGACCAGAATCCAGAAGAAAAACATTTTAGCAAGAAAAAGTAATACACTTTTTACCCAGTATGAGTTCAAAAAAAAAATCCAACCAAAATCCAAACTTAGGACAACATGGCCTTAATTCCCAACCTAACTCATCATTCATCAATTTAGTCAATCGATGACCAAAACACACTTTAGAGATCTAAAACTCAATCCATAGGCCTCAAAATTAATATAGAAACATCAAAAACTGCTTTTTATCGTTATGACCAAAATCAATAGAATATGCAGATATAAACAACTTAAACAAAGTCAAAACAAGATCCCATGCCAAATTAAAAAAATTTAATATTCATAAAATACTATTTATTAGATAATCGAGAATGATATTTTATACTGTGAAGTTTACAAATAAAAAATAAAAAATATTTTATTATTGATAATTACTATTCACACTCAATTACTATCCATGAGAGTAAAAGGTGAATAGTCAAAAGTCGTGATCCACCTTTGATCCTAAATTATGTTAAAAGATTATTAGGGTTAAATATGTCATCTTTTGATTAATTAGCATGATTAATCCTAAATTAAATTATACTTAGTAATTTTAGAGCATCATGAGCCAATAACACTTTGAATAAAATTAAGAACATCAAGATCATGATGAAGAACACCTAAAGCATTCATACTTTCAACCAATATTAAAGAACCTTAATCATGCTTTAACAATATCATCATTGACCATCAATACTATCAAGAAAACTCTAAAATCCTAACCTTGCAAATATTTTAATCATAAACTAAGCTATCAAAATATGCTTAAATCAAAACATGTTAAACATAAAAGGTTCGTCTAAAATTTAAGATCTACAACATGGTATCATCAATTTCTTCTAAACAACAAGATCCTAAAAAAATCACAAATGACCAAAAATCGCAATCAACCAAACATACACACAAATGCATCAACAAACAAATTTAATTATGCTTATATATAGTAAGAAGATTTTACCTAACATTTTAAGCTCTTAATTAGCTAGAAAAGAAAGAACTAAAGATTAACCATACTCTTCCATAAATCCCCTTGAAAACTATAAAAAAAATAAGAAAGAATTAGAAAAAACAATCACATAAAACCAAATCAAAAGAGGTAGAATCAAAGATAAAAAGGAGAAGGAATTATTATCTTGAATTTGAAGAAAAATAATCTTTAATCATGGTAGAAATGGAAAAGAGAGTTTTAAAAAATGGAGGGAGAATAAGAGGGAGAAGTGGCTAACCAAAGAAGAAATGTAATAGGAAAAAGGAAGATTAGTGGAGGTATTAAATAGAGGTGTTTGTGGTGGCTCAATGGTAGCGTCCATGGAGGTGGTGATGAACCGGCCAAGAGAGAGAAAAGTGAGAGTTTGGAGGTTGATGAAAATGAGGTGTAAGAATAATAGAAGGTGGTGATAAGGTTGGAAGATACTTTTGTTTACTTAATTAAGTGTATAAGGGTAAAACGGTAATTGCACAAACTAGGATATTTTGTGTGAAAATTTAAAGAGAAGAGAGAGGGAAGTTGCAAACAAAGAGGAGTAGAAAGAAGAGAAGAAAATGTGGGGGAAGGAGG
Source organism: Tamarix chinensis (assembly GCA_030549775.1). Taxonomy (NCBI): domain Eukaryota; kingdom Viridiplantae; phylum Streptophyta; class Magnoliopsida; order Caryophyllales; family Tamaricaceae; genus Tamarix; species Tamarix chinensis. The sequence continues at coordinate 63,941,024 of CM060176.1, read as the reverse complement.
AGGAAAAATGAAAAAAGGAAAGAAATATACAAAGTGTAAATGGTAGATGAGTATGAAGGTAATTTAGGTAAAAAACTTTTTGTGAAAATATCAAGGGACCGAGAAGAATAGGAGTGGCTAAGATTGCTCTACAAACTTAGAAAGAAAGAAAAATGGACTGAGGAGAAAAGAAAGAATAAAATGTGGCTAATGGTAAAATTGTAACTTTGTTAAGGAAATCAAATTCAATTCAAAATTTTTACAGTGGGGCAGCCACGAAATGTTTAAGGACCAATAATTAGTGGTTCTTATCCATACTAATCAATAATGAAAGGTTAAGATTGATTCTTACAATATTAGAGGAAATAGTCATATTTGATAATTTATTTTATCCAAAACTATTTGAATAAATCAAAAATTATAAAAATAATTTCATAGCATTTTTAAATCACTTTGAGTTTGACACCACTAAAATATATAGTGATCTCTAAGTTTAATAAATTTTGGATATCTAAAAGAGTCATTTTAAAGCTTAAAACATGTCTAAGACACAATGATATGATAAATAATGTATTTTGCTAACAACTTGATTTGAAATTTTAAAATAACCTAGGAGACTAAAAAAAATTGAATATTTCAAATATCTACATTAGAGGAGAGTTTCAAAAGAATTAGAAGGATAATATGGATTGAAAGTTTCATGCAAGTTAAAACCGTAAGAAATGAAAAAATAAAAATAAAAAATTTCAAAAATAAAACAATGTTTCAAATTTGGTAAAAAAAATGTAATAAAAATTTTAAAATAATATAATTTTATTTTTAATAGAGAAGATTCTGAATAGGTTAGGATTTTCAAAGAACAATATATTATATCGAATATCCGATCCAATTGATTATATACATATATACTTTAAAACTTATTTATTTTTCATAAAATTTTATTTTATGTGTGTATATATGTGTGTGCATGTATGTGTAATTTGAAAAGATTGTTTATTGCAAATAAATTATATATATTTATAATTATTATTTTTATTAAATATTATTAAAAATTTAGAAGTACTAATTTAATATAATATAAATTAATACTCAAATCAAATTATAAAAACAGATTAGTTAAGATTAGATCGCTTTGTTATTTTTTGATTCAATATTTTATATTCTGGCCTAATCAAATATTTTAACTATACAACAGACTATTTATTATCTATTCAAAATTTTAAATATTTTTGTTCCAGATTTTAATCTTTCCCATATTTTACTGTACCTTTCACGATCCACCAGGTGTATTATCGGGTCAGTATAGGGTTGGGTCATTGTCGGATCGGGTCTGTGTCGGATCGGGTTGTTAAATTTTTCGAGTTGTAACGGGTCGGATTTCGCTCGGATCGAGTCGGGTTGGACGGGTCGGATCAACTTTTGCCGGTATAGTATACGACTATGCCTACTGCAATCAGCCTTGCTTCCCCATCGTCCATCTCATCTGTGAGCACAAATGCACGAAATAAGGCCTATTGATCTGCATCACATACCCGCCATCTTATCCTCACCATGACACCCTTTCTGATGAAATTCAGTCATCTCCAAAATCAGACATACTGCAGTCTCTGAACCGTAGCACCATGGCCATGAAACCTCACCTACACCATCCACTTCCTATCTTCACTCCAACCGCCACATCATCCATCTCACCCCTCAATTTTGTGTCCCTAACCAAATCTCTCCAACTCAGGCCAATTAACTCCTCTGTTAAACCACCTCCTCCAGACTTCGATTTCAGGTCGTCCTTCGAATTCTTCTCCAATACTTGCTCCACCGTTTCCGAAAACCACCCGGATCTTATCGATTTAGCGAATAGCGGAAGCTTAATTTTGATCGAGAAGAGGCAATTCGGACCTGTGCCGAAATGGAGGGACGAATTTGTCGAGCCGGAAGAGATTTGGTTGATTGGAACGACTCATATTTCTCAGGTTTCAGCTGGTGATGTTGAGCGTGTTATCAGGACTTTAAGGCCTGATAATGTTGTCGTGGAGCTCTGTCGAAGCAGGCAAGTTCTGATTTTATTTATCGGGTTGGGATTTATAGTATGTGGTAGGATTTGGTGGGTTTTGTTTGGGTTTTCGGGAGTAGGCTTGTCTTAATTTTGTCAACTCGAATTATGTCATTTAGATGACTGCTAGTTCTAACAATTTGTTGTTGTGTAGTAGAAGAGTGGATCACGTGAGATCAATAGAGCATGGAACTTGTTTGTCAAAATTCCAGATTGGGAAAAAAATTCCTGTCTTTTGTTCTTGGAGTTAACGATGTAAATGGAGAAATTTAAAGCATGAAAATGAAAGGACGGCCCTAGCAAGGCATACCCCGAGATTCCAGATATTGATGAACATAGCTTGCATGTTGATCTAACAACTTAGGTTCAAATTTCAAATGTTCGTTGTGGTGCACAAAACTGAAATTCCATTTGTTGTACTTTTAAGGAATAGAGAGAACAGAGAAATAGGCAAGTCGATGTCATAGTATGAAGATCGTTGATTGTTGCTCAAATAATATGATGTACAATTGCCGGTTGAGCAAGGGCCAATTTCATAATATAAATATGAAATAATTCTATGATGGATGATCTATCATACCGGGAATCCGGTGATCAAGTGCATTGTAGCTAAGCATCATGAATTGAGGTATAAAATATCTATCAGAAACTCAGATAGCTTTTTGGTTTTGGTTTTATGTTAAGACAACACTCATCTATCTCATGATGTGAATATTGAAGGGCTCGTATTAATTGATTGCCATATGTTGAAAACTTGAGTTTAGTTTTGGTTTTTCATCATTGAACCATGGCTGAACTTTAATTGTTGCAGCGTCCATCTTCAGAGCTGGGATTATGTATATTTCCAATGACGATGACAAAAATTTAAAGTCGAGTATGTTCTCATTGAGTGGCAGTGAGTTCTTTGGTGCAGTTGGTCGCAGTATAAACTTAGGTACGCCTCGATTTTAACATTACTTGAAATAAGTTCTATAAAGATAAAAGGTAAAGGTGACACATAGTATAAATCACATATTTAAAAGAGCTGAAGATTAAAATGCACACAATATCACTTTTATTAGATAGTAGGCTAGAAGCAGATCATTCCTGAAAGGCCTATGGAGCACTAATGTTACCAATCATTTGATGTTTCTCTTTCTAATTTACAGGGGGTGAAACTGCTCTGGCATTAAGAGTATTGTTAGCAGCATTTGCCTCAAAGCTCTCATCAGATGCTGGTCGCCCCTTTGGGGATGAGGTAGGCTACTTGGGAAGTTGATTCATGCAGACGGATTAGTTTTTATTTAATCATCTCTGACTAGAACCAAATCCTGATGCAGTTTCGTGCTGCTCGAAAAGTATCTGAACAAATTGGTGCTCAGATAGTTTTGGGAGACCGGCCGATTGAGATTACAGTGAGTGTTGAAATAAATTGCAAAATTGGTCCTTTGGAGTACAATATAATGATCACTTTTCTGATTCCTAGGTTCTAATTCTGTTGGCTGTTTTTAGACATCAGTTGGGTTTAGATATTGTCAATGTATTTCAGCTGGAGAAGGCATGGAAATCGCTGAATTGGTCTGAAAAATTCAGCCTAGTGAGCTCAGTTGTACGTGGAATTGCAGCATCATCAGATGCGTCAATGGATAATCTAAAGGTTTCCCTCTGTCTTCTATCTTTATGTTCCTTTCTAACAAAAGCTTGACTTGTCTCCTGAATTCCTGCACGCTATAGATTCATAGTCTGGACTTATATAAGACAGATGATACAAAAGTTCTGATAATGTATGTTGAAACAAGATATCTGTATGGCCTATCTTGTGAACATGAAGCCAACATGTGCCTGCTGATTTTCTTCTGAAATCCGTGATTATGCCTACTTTTTCTCAGGATTCCAGCGTTAATGAGAGCCCTGGCCGGCTATATGAGCAGCTTAGCCTATCATACCCATCACTCTTGCAACCTCTCATTCATGAGCGTGATACGGTACTGTCCTCTGTCTTCCCATCACCACCCTCCTGCGTCTTTCTAAATGTGACCATTAGGAAACTTGTTCTTTTGGAATCACTAAACTGTATTTGCGTTTTGCTTTTCTGTGGAAGTTCTAATAAGGTATCTTGCTTCATAGACTGACTGAATTATGCATTCTTGGACCGCAGTATCTAGCATGGTCTCTGAAACGGAGTAAAGCTGTCAACAATTGTAAGAGAGTCGTAGGCGTTATTGGGAAAGGCCACTTGAACGGGGTGATCTATGCTCTCGTGTCAGATCAGGGAGACCTGCGGTTCAGAGACTTGGCAGGGTACAAAAGGCATGAAGACAATTGGGTCAATAGACTTCTGAAAAATCTTGTTCGGGATACTATAATTGGGGCATTGTTGTGGGCATTATATGAGCAGATTAAGTCTGGATTTTGAGCTGAAAATGTATCCTCGTGAAGGATTTATGTCGACATCAATCGACGTTTCCTTTGTTAACTAATTGCAAAGGGGCAGTTCTTATTCATTTCAGGCTCTGTTAGGTGCTTGGAAAGTTTCAGGGAAAATGGGGAAAATTTTCTTTCAAACTTTTCTCATATATTTGCAATGAAAGTGAAATAATTAATTATTGTTATTTTTGTTCCTTATCATAGGTAGCAATCGGATCCAGAAGGTTGGATTCGGATTGAATTATAGTGGGTCGAGTCGGGTTATTTGCAGGTTATTTTTTATTTGTAGGTCGGTTGTGGATTAATTTTTATTTTCCACCAAGTGATAGGAGAGGCTCTAGGTTAAATTTTGTCATAGACCGTGCTCATCTTATAGGATTTGGAAGGATCAAGAGAAATAAAGAGTAGGTTTCAATGTTTCTCTAAGTTTAAATAACTTGTACATTATCCAGGAAGCAATATATGGCAGAGTAGGAAGCAATATATGGCAGAGTAGCTTCCTAAAGAGACTTTCCTTTAAGATAATAACTATGAACTCATTTGATCCACAAGCTATTTTTACCTTGTGCAATATGTTAGAGGTGTTTGCCAACAACATCTATATTCAAAATTTGAATGTCTAACAATCTTAGGCCACCTTCTTGCTTGGGTAAACCAACTGTTGACCACATAATAAGAGCTCTTTTACTGGAATTAGTTTTACCTGTCCACAAGAAAGTCTTGCATAGACCAATGATCTTGCGCCAATTTTTCTCGAGTAATATAAAAATTTGGCTCCAATACATTTAGATGCCATAAATAACAGATTTTAGTAATTGTAATTTGCCAGCATATGATAACAATCGTGTAGACTAGTGCTGCATTTTGTTTGTGATTTTTCTTACTGACTTCAACATTTGATAAGAGCGTAATCTTACTAAAGAGAGAGGAACTCCAAGGTATTTAAAGGGCATTGAAGCTTCAAGGAAGGAAAGGAAATCAATGATTTGCTGCTTAACTATTTTTAAAACACCTCTAAAGTATACAACACTTTTAGCAAGGTTGATGTGAAGAGATGAGGTGTTATTGAAGCAATAAAACTTATCCATAAGTAGGGTGACAGACTGCAGGTCACCTCTATAGAAAAGAAAGAGGCGATTGGTAAAGGAAAGGTTGATAATGTGATGGCTTTTACATTTAGGTTGACCTCGAAAGTCCTTAGTATTCCAAAGTTGATGGAGCAGCCTGGAGAGATACTTAAGAGCAATGACAAAAAGATAGGGTGAGAGAGGATCTCCTTGTCTTAGTCCCTTTTGTGCAGGGAAAGAAGGAAGAAGATCATTATTGATGGAGAGAGTGTAGTTGACTTGTGTTACATAGGTCATAATAATTTTCACAAAGTGAGGTGGGAACATGAGGCCCAAAAGGACCTTCTCTGGGCATTTCCAGTTAATGGAGTCATATTCCTTCATTAAATCAACTTTTAGCATGCATCTAGGGAAAGTGTTCTTCCTACCATACATGCTGCTGAGTTCCTGAGCTAGTAATATGTTATCTCCAATTAATTAACCCTTAATAAAGGCAGATTGTGATAGATTGATGATGTCAGGAAGTAAAGACTATAGCTGAATTGCTAATATCTTTGAGATAAGCTTGTAAAGAACATAACAGCAAACTATGGGTTTGAAATATGTTTACTTGCTAGGATTTTCTTCTTTGGGAATCAACACCAATAGGGTAGGAGTGATAAAGGAAGGTATAGTTCCTGAGTAAAATATATCCTTAACAAAACACCAAATATTATTGTTTATTATATCCTAATATGCCTAGAAAAACCCTATAGTGAACCCATCTAAACCAAGAGCTTTATTATAGCTTATGGAGAATAAAGCTTCTTTAACTTCAAATAAAGAAATAGGTTGCAAAAGCTTTTGCTGCTAGTCAAGTGTAACGCCCCCATTTTTACTGCTAAAAATTTTCATTTTGCGGAAGTGTTAATTACAAAATCAAGGGTGTTACCACCACACTCAGTATAAGTCTGGCATCCGCTACCATTCTTATACTAAATGCTAAGGCTAAAATATTTCTTTACTCAAATAACATGATGACAAAAGTCAGAATACAGAGAATAATAGATGAGTACGATACTAGTTAAAAGCAACGTTAGCAGTCTACCAAAACTTAGGAGAGAAATTACAGGAGGACATAAAAGTCCAAAACAATTGGAAACTAGATTACAGAAGGGACACTGGATATTTCTACACTCTCAAACCCGACTGACAGCTTTCAATGGGACTCAGGAACTGACCTGTAAAGTCCACTACCCATTGAATAGGCAGGAGCCCATGAAAATGAACCCTTCAATACTACGGTACTGAGTAATCCTTTATACCAAACTAATATGATAAACAACATGGAACACATGCAAGGCATACCATTAACATTATATAAGACATATACATACACATACGAGGATTGAGATACAGTAGTTATCTAGATAATCAAAATCAATCTTGGTCACAGACTACTCATATTCACTTTTTTTTTAAACAACTAAACTTAACAAATGGACAACCCAGAGATACTATCTAAAGTATGATCAGAAAAAAACCCTAATACAATGACCATAAGGTATCATGACAATACAGGGTATAAACATCAAGCTATATATGAGATGATCCAACATAATAAGCATAATAGATAAACAATAGTCACTAGCTACATACTATTCATGCATGCTTATTTAGAGTATAATAACAATTATCAACTAAGCATCCCAATATGATTTCTGAAACAATAATCAAAACCCACTCTACACAACAATTATAACATTTACAGAGTAATTCATGTCTCAGCATTACCCCAACCAATTATAGAACGTCATAGATATACTTACATGTACGGTATAATAAAATTCATACATCACAGGTATACTTACGTATACAACATCATAACCAATACATAACGTCAAAGATATACTTACAGATACAGGATAACAATATACATAACGTCACGGTATATTTACAGGTACATGTAATAACCAAATACATAACCTCACAGGTATATTATAGGTGCGATGTAATAAAATCCATCACATCACATATATGTTCACAGACATAATACCAACACAGGTAGGTACAAAGGCTGCTACCCCAAAACCACAGGCAGGCACAATGGCTACTACTGAAATCCTAGGTAGGCACAATGACTGCTACCGAAACCACAGGTAGGCACAACGGCTACTACCCAAAACCATAGGTAGGCACAACAGCTACTACCAAACCAATCCAATATCCTATAATAATCGTTCCAATCAAATCATATCATTTCCATTTTTATTTACTCGAGGGGGATATAATAATAACCCGGAGACATAACAGTACACCGGTCATACCGGCATACGAGGCAACACGATACCCTCCAACCATCCAACCCAGAGGCATAACAACACTCTGGTCATACTGATGCACAAGGCACACAATACCCTCCTCACCTTGGACACCTAATCCTTAAGTATCGATACCCCTATAGGGCCCGTAGGTCACCTATAGAGTAGACTAGGGCCTTACTAGGGCACAACCGGCACACCAAAAACCCAAACAAATCGAGGACTCTTACCTCGTCTCTAAGGTAGCTATCCTTAGAGAGAAACTATTCCCAAACTCGAGGTCTTCCACTTTACGTATTAGTATTTTTATAAAGTGATCACAGATAACACACATTACACATTTATTCTCATTTCCATACTTATTTATTTTTCCTTTATTGCCAATTATCCAAGTCAACCCTATGGTCAATGGTATAAAGAAAAGTCAAATTCAATACTAAGTTCAACCTACCAAAAGTCTAAGGCCATCCTATATCCAATTATTCACATTTGGGCGTTAGGTCAAAAATGACCAAAATGCCCCTGAAGCTAATAATTATCAGATTATCAACCATTTAAATAATAAATCCATTTTGTTTATTAATCTGTCGTGAAAAGGCTAAAACAAATAATCTAGTTATTTATTATACAATTTAAATTACCAGTCATGTCAAAAGACCATTTTGCCCTTACACAAATTTCTACATATGAAACCCTATCATATACTTTTGAAACATACAAAACACATGATTGCAAAATCAACAATAGATAATACATTTCAGACATGATTTTCAGGATAAATATCATAATACACAAAAATGACTAAATTGCCCGTAGGACACACATTCCTAATAATTATTCCACAATTATATCTAAACATGCTAAACTAATAATTATATACATAATTATCATACCAAATATTTCCCATCATTAGAATCATTTTTAGATTATACTTTTGTACCCGAAATATTTTATATCAGATAACATGCTCGTTTTTATCCGTTTTCATAATAATAATAATTAATACATAATTATATCGAAATAAATCATGCTTAACATATTCCATACACCAAACCCTAATGTATTATCACGCAACATCTATCATTTTAGTAGAGTATAGCGGTTACCTAAATTCCAGCAAAAACATAAAATTAGCGGTATCCACTAAAATTTATTATGTCCTGCAAATTAAACTTTTATACCTAAAAGTAATATCACAAATATCAAATTAATATCTATCAAATAAAATAATAATTATAGTATAAAAATATTTATTTTTTTGAAATTACCAAAATACCTTTACATTTAATATTGGTACCAAAAATTACTAACATTACATACACAACTCACGCTGCACAGCAGCGTGAGCCATGCATGCGCAAGGGCTTGGCTGTAGGGCGAGAGAGCTGGGCAATGCAGGAAAAGGGAAGGAGAGGGCGGCATATGTGGTGGTCGGCGATTGCAGGAGGCTACGGGAAGGTAGGGCTGTGACGGTGGTGGTTGGCGCTGCACTGTGATGGGTGCTACGTGTGGCTCGAAGGGGCAGAAAAAGGAAGGGTGTAGGGGATGCGAAGGTTGGGTGGTGTGCTAGAGGTTGGTAGTGACAGGATGGAGATGGTGGGATGGCTCAGCGGTGGTGGAGGCTGCTGGGCGGCTGGTTGGCTGCGATCGGGGGAAATGATGCATGGCTAGTTGGCGGTGACGGGATGGATGTTGCTGGTTGTGGCTGTAGGAAGAATGGAGGAGGTGGCAGGGAGGTTGGGTGATGGTTACTGGTGCAAGCGGGGTGGTGTTGCAGTGATGTTTGGGTGGAAGGAAAACCGAGAAAAAGAGGGGGGAGCGACGGGGCTGGGCGATGGATTGCTGTGAGTGGAGGTGGCTAGGAGATGGTCGGGGGTGTTTGGGTGGAAGGGAAACCAAACAAAGGAGAGAGGGAAGGAGGATGGGAAGGTTGTTTGGGCAACAGGGGCTGTATGGCTGCATATTGTACTGCTCTGGGGGGTGCTGCTGTTGGGTGTTGCTGGTTGCTGGGGATGGTGGTTTGTGGCGCGATGGAAGTGGTAGGGAGAAGGGGAGAAGGGGCTGGGGCGTGCGAGAGCTGAAAGAAAAAGAGGGGGGCTGCTAGAGAAGGAGAAGGAATGCAGGCCTGGCTGGATCGGGGAAGGATGTGCTAAAAGTATGTATATAGGGCTTTGTTTGGTTGGGGCTCGGGGAAGGACATCGAAGGTAGTAGGAGTAGAGCTGGCATGAATAGTGGGTTGGGGAGTGTTTGTTTGTGGTAGAGTGTGCATCGTGTGTGGCGTGTATATATGTATATAAATGTAGAGATGAGGGGATGGTTGAGGAAAGTAAGAAAGTGAGGGAGATAGGGATATTATTTACGGGGAAGAGACAGCAAAGACAGAGGGAAAGAGAGAGAAGAAAATATATATTATATATATATACACATATATCTTATTTTAAATTTTATTCGAATAAATTAAAATATTGGATATAAAAATAATCCGATCTAAGATAGATTTAAATAAAAAAAAAATACAAAATAAAAAAGATAAAAATAATCGGGAATAAATTTAGGAATTTATTTTGGGTTATGGGTCATGGCTATTAATAAAATAATTCGGATAAGATTTACGGATAAAACTAAGATTAAAATAAATAGTCAGTTTCTATCAACTTTTTAACCAGATTATTTTTATATCTAAACCGTCGTAATAATATGAATAATAATAACACTTTTAATTACCAAAAATAATAACACTTTTAATATTTAACCTCGTAAAATAATAATTATAACTAATCATATAATTATTAATTTATAATTAACGTTTGTAAAAATGGGATATTACATCAAGTGTGAACATCGACCCTTTTTGCATGATGAGAGTGTCCACATGGGAAATCCAACAAGATTTTGTAATAATTAGCGAAAGAATTCTTGATTGAATAAGGGTCTATTGTCCAATCACCGTTCAACAACTGAATTCTAGAAACCATTCTTTTATTTAGTCTAGATTTCATATTGGCAAAGAAGAATTGATTGTTAGAATCCTAGTTGGGTCCATATGATACTTAACTTCTACTGGAGGAAGCTTTCTTGAAACTTTACATAATATTCATACTTCTTAAGATAGCCATATTCTTCTCGATGGAGGATAGTACAAGGAGTAACTATTAGTTTTTCCTGTATGTTCTCAAGCTAGCTTCCATCATATATGTTGGAAGAGATTTGAGATTGTTATCTTGAGCGTCCCATTAACTCTCTATATTCACCTAGCATGTCTGCCTCTAATTCACAATCTTAGGGCTCTATTTCAATGGCACCTCTCTCTAATCCATAAGTGGTTTTTCAGATAGTGGAACAAAACACATAGAGGTAGTAAACAAGTAGATATTTAGAAGGGGATGTATAATACATTAACCAAATTTCCCAATACTTTAGACATTGCTATCATTCTTACAATATAATTGGTGAACAACTTAAGAAAATGATATTTTAGTCTGTAGAAAAGTATAAACTAATAACTTCTGGCTTGGAGTATAGAGCCCTAAATCCTCCCCCAAGTGCATAATGTTAAATGCCAACTCCTTTAAAGGGGATTTTAGGCTACCAATACATCCCTTCATCAAAAGTTTTATTTTCCTTATCTATCTCTTGGTGTCTCAATGGGTACCACCACTTGGAGAGCCATTTCTTACTTTTTGTTTACATGCCATATGTTACGAGTGACTCATTCCCTTTCCCTTTGTTAGAACTTGTTTATGTTTATCAAAAGTGCCTAAGTGTTAGAGTTTGACTAAATGTAGACTTATAGGGGGTAAGTGTCATCAAGGAGCCTTGGTCCTCCATTCATCATCAAAAGGAGATGTTCTTTTTTGTATGGTTCAAAGAGCATTCAAGCATTCTTGGGTGGCCCCAAGCTTGAGTGGGAGGATAGGGAAACTTATGAAATGTTTAAGTCCAGGATTGAAGAGATCAACAATAAGCTAAACTAGTTCTACAAGGCTTGGAATCTAGGGATAAGACTCTAACCTATCTTCACAATACTAATCTTGTCTTAGTCTAAGGTAATTGATTTTCTTTTCCTTCTTACTCCTTTGTTTTCTGAATATTGCTTATCCATGCTAACCATACTTATTTTATTTTAGAATACATAACTTAGAAGGCTAATTTTCTCTAAGTAACAACTTTAGACCCCATGAGATGGATGAAGGATGAGGAAGATGGGTCTAGGGTGCTCAATTTGGTAGGAAAGTACTAGAGAAGTCTAGTACACTATATAATTTTCTAGTGTATCCTAGAATGTCTAGAGACTCCTAGATATGCATAGAATAATCTAGAATAATATAAAATATTGTAGCATAAAGGGGAAGGCAGTAGAATGCTCTATAACACTCTTATACATGTGAGATATTTCAAGGGAAGATCCTAGACTCCTGAGTGTGGGAAGGTGGTAGAATAGTCTACAGGAGAAATATCTAAAACTATTTTGTATTATGCAAAAGTTCTAGATCCTTCTCTATTATAAAAAGGATTAATCAGACCTCAACTATAAATAGGGGTGTAACTCATTAGCTTCCACCATCTAAGATCTCCCACCTCTCTCTACTTTGTACTTTCTTACTCCAATAATACAAAAATTTTCTCTCCAACTATCTCTTGTGTTCTCTATTATTCTAAATCTCTTAGCTTGTTATTGCTTGAGTTAGGTTGACATGCTTTAGCCTCAAAAAAGGGTCACGACTAAACAAAGTGCTACACGAGTGACATGATGCTCCAGATAAGTGCCTATTTACTTTATTACATTGAGTTTAGGGACCCAACTATTCTTATCTTATACGATGGAAAGGTATAACTGTAACACCCCAAAATTTACTATTTCTTTTTAAACGAAAGCATATAAATTAGAACCTGTGAATGTTGAGAATGTCAACGCCACACTTAGTACCAGACTGGTTCACTTTGACCGCTCCAGTACTAAGTGTTAAGGTTAAAAAGGATTATTGTCAAACTTAAATTAATACTGAAGCCAAGAGTTCATAAAAAGAAAAAGCTAGAAGAGTCATAGCATAGAAATTAGAGTACGCATAAAAAGTTTACATAATCCAAGGTAGGTAATCAAAGTTCCTTAGAAGGAATAATAATTACAAACGATAGTAGTTTAGTTCTGGAAAATCAAATAAAAAATGAAGTAACCTAAAGAAATAGAATAACATAAAGAGAGAATCAGGCCACGCCACTCCCGATCTTCGAGCTAAGCACATGCTCAACACTCAGCCCCACCTAATACCTTATGAATATTGAAGGCATCGAAGTAAGCATCACCCACTTGTACAAAGGCCCTTTGTTTATGGGAATGAGCAGCACCCATAAAAGGAGTGATCACCACACTATATACTGAGTAAGGTAACTGTGCACTAAGGCCGACACACAAAAGCACATAATCCCAGTAGAATAATAAAACATCATACGATCACTTTAGATAAATAACTAAAGGCCATATTATAGTCTGGATTAATTATTTAATTAATCTCTGAGCAGTACTCATTTCACACTATACTTTTTATCAAGTCTATACGAGTATGAGAACCCCACTATTTTAGCCCGTGGATCAGTGAATTATAGGGCAACATGCCCTAACCACTATTATAGCCGGTGGATCGGTCACATATAGGGCGGGACACCCTAACCACTATTTTTTACCGGTGGATCGATTTGGCCCCTACTCGCACGGTGTTAAACTGTATGTACTTAGTATCTTTTATGTGTCTTATCAAACCCAGGTTTTAGTTTATTGAGCTCAGGATCCCCCACTATTATAGCTAGTGGATCGGTCACATAAAGGGTAACATGCCCTAACCACTATTATACGCTGGTGGATTAGTCTTTAGGGCACCCCGACACCTGGCTACTATTATGCTGGTAGATTGGTCCGGGCCTAGCTCAATAATCTTCCACATTACATGATTAGTGTCTTACAGTTTCTTATTCAATAGATTTCACCCTAGGCATGCATTACTAACTCCCTCTACGCTTATCCTCCCAAGAGGGCCCGTCCCATATCATGAGACTTCTGTAGCTCCGAACTTGCCCCTACAGCCTTTCCTTATTCCACTTACTCACACTGGAAACCTAACTCCTAATTATGTGAGTCAAGGCCCACTACCTTACATCTCCAAGTCCACTCACTACCTCATTCTAGGGTTTTCTCCATAAACCCTAATTTGGGCCAATATGGCCCATTCTACTCTACCTCAAATGACCCAAACTATTTTAACACTCTGCACATCACAACCTCTAGATTCCACCCTCATCATCACACTTTACTCACCAAGTGCAGGTGTGATCACATAACCCTAAGTAGTCAAACCAAACCATAGCTGGCCACATCAAACCCTAGCATGATCCTTTCCACATGTCACCCCTCCATTTTTCACTTTCCACTCTTACCATTCCATGGTGATCATGCTCATCTCTCACATGATCATTTCCATCCTCATCTCGTACTCCACTCACTCTCATTTATTTTTCCTTTTTACCACCTTCTCAGATTAGGGTTTCCTCCCAAACCCTAGCTCGGTCTCCTATGTACCCTCATTTTGTCCCACGTACTATTATTCACCCAAAGCTCCCAATCACCCAGACAACACTTCTATTACCTTCCTCACACCTCAAATCAACTTTCCATACGTAAAATTCACCCCCATGTAGAATTTATATGTCCCATGCAACCCTTTGAATTTTTTCATACAAACCACTAAAGCTCCCATACAAACCTTAGATTCTCCTATGTAAAACCCTAGATTCTCCCATGCAAAACCCTAGATTCTCCCATGTACGACCATAGATTCTTCCATATAAAACCCTAGATTCTCCCTTGTATAACCATAGATTTTTCCACTCTTTTATTTTATTTAAAATCCCCTTTTTATTCATCCACTCATGGACCATGGAACACTTAGGTCAATTCCTCCTATGTTAGCCAACTTACATCCCTTTGGTCATCTCAATCTCCTATTTTTCATTTTCATCTTTCCACCCCACAATATCATATTAAACATCCTCACATGCACGTCTTAAAGGGCCACATCACATTTCACCATGTTTCAACACATATACATGTCAACATATACAATAAGAAGGCAAATAAGCACAATCAACTCCAAAACACACTACACATAAAATAGATATAACGATAAGCATAAGATATATAACACATCATGACACAAGGCATACAAGACACACAAAACACATTACATACTTAAGGCCTTAGCTACACCCTTACCTAATACAACACTGGTCTTAGAGCACGCTCCTAAGCCTCCTCAGGGTTTTGACTCGTCTCTCCTTAGGTTGGTGATGATAGGTGGCACCGACGGTGGTGCATGATGGCGGCAGAAAAAAGATAAGAAAAGAGAGAAAGTTGAGTGCTGGGAAAAGGAGAGGGAGAAAGAGGGAGGAAGTTGGGGTGTTTATGGTTGCCTAGATGGAGAGGAGTAGAATGAGGGTGGCGGCGCAAATAAAGGTAGTGGTGCACGGTGGCAGCGGCGATGGCCGAGAGTGGAGGAAAGAGAAAAAGAGAGGAGAGGGAGGAAGCTGAAAAGAAAGGTAGGGGAGATAGAGGGAATTCTGTAGAGTAGTTTGGGAGGTGTAAGAGGTGGTGGTTACGGCGGGAGTGGTGGCTAATGCTGGTGCGAAGGGTAGCGAAAGTGAAAGGAAGGGCCGATTGAGGAGATGACTTTGCATGGCCGGGATGGCTCGTGTAAGGTAAATCGAGGGAGAAGGGAGATGTAGTTAGCTAGAGGGTGGTGTAGGGAGTGTTGCCATGGGTGGTTCGAATTGAGGCATTGGGCGACGGCAACAACAATGTTGTTTGAAAGGGCGGTGGCGCACTAGGGGATTTTCTAGGTTTGAAATCAAAAGCTCGATTGATGATGATTATGGGGGTATTTATAGGGCCAATGGAGTGGATGAAGTTAGAGGGGAGAGGGGAGAATAGCATAGGTGTGTGAGGTGCATTGGCCGGTGACGTTAAGCAGGCGCATGTTCAATCATGGGAGGTTTCGTTTGGCCTAGGAGAAGGGAAATCGTGTGAGAAGAGGGAGCGTTGGTTGGGTTGATGTGGCCGGCTAATCAGGGGGAAAGAGAGAGGAGAAATGGCTAGTCAACTGGGCGTGGCCGGCGGTGAAAATCTCAGAGAGTTGTGGCGGAGTTACAGGTCGATAAAGGAAAGAAGAAGAAAGGAGGAAGAAGGAGGCTGGACCGGGCGATCCAGGTGGAAAAGAGAAAAGAAAGAAAGGGAAAGGAACCAGCTGGTGCAGATGGGGAAAAAATTAAAACATGGCATGCTTGGTCTTAGGCCGCCGAAGGAGAAGGAAGGGGAAAGGGGAACAAGCTGCTGAGCTGGCCTAGGTTAGGGGAAAGGAGGAAGAAAAAGAAGGAAAAAGGAAGAAAAAGAAAAGAAAAGAAAGAAAGAAAAGCAAAAAGGAAAAAAGAGAAGAAGAAATATAGGTGGGTTGGAACAATTAAAATAATTTGGATATTTGGGATATTTAAAAATAATAATATTTAAATAAAATAATATTTAATTTCCTTTTTAGGCTAATTTAGGATTTTTGAAAGATTTTTCCTAAATTCTATTTTAATTAGCAATACACCCTAATTTTTCCTGATAAAAATATTTATTATTTTCTTCTTGATTAACCCTAATTAATTCCTTTTTATTTTAATAAAAAATAATTGATTTAATTAATTTTCATAATAAATCCTTAATTAGCTATAAATCTTGAAATTAGGATTTTGAGGCATTTCATTACTACCCCCTTAAAGACAGACTTCGTCCCCAAAGTCTCTTGGTAGGTCTCAGGGTTATGGTCAAGAGGTTCTAAGCGAATAGGCTAACAGGTATACAATTACCCCGTTAAAGAGAAACTTACTAAGGATGGTCCAATCGAAGGAAACAAGTTTCCGTAGAGAAGATATGGTTAACATACCCGGAAAAACATCTTGTTGGTGATCAGCCTCTACTTAACTAATCACATTTAAGCGCCCGCCTAAATGGCCTCCTTTCTGAGGGAAGGGTCTGGATCCCTGAGGTCTTCCCCTGACATCTCAGTCTACATCCTTAGTTGGAACTAGTGCCTGCTACTAGAATTGCAGGGGTGAAGTGTGGTCATGCTGCTGGTAGGCCTGTTGCTGAAACTGTTGGGAGTGAAATCGTCCTTGATACTCAAAAGATCAGTGGCCCCGCCTACCACAGTTTGGACAGGTCAAGATTCGGCCTCCACAATCCCAGCTCGGGTGTTTACAACCGCATCGTCTGCATGGAAATTCCCTGAGAGTCCTTGGCCTCTACTAGAGTGAAGAGCAGCTCGGTGAAGCGAGTGTGATACTCTAGCTCTTGGTGGGTGTTTAGTATGATCTTCCTTTCGCGGCCGGGTCTTGTTTCCATAACTCTAGCTCTTGCACTTCCTCTTCCTTAGGATGGTGGCCTGCTCTTGGATTAAGGTGGCGGTAATGTAGGTGTGCTCATATAAAGTCAATAAATTGGTGAAGGGCATGACACCCAACAATCGACAGATACTAAAGTTCATCTCCTGCTCGAATTGGAACACTACTGTAGACTCGTTGGTGGCGATACCTGAGGCAAATCTGAGCAGCTCGGTGAAGCGAGTGTGATACTGGCAAACTGTCATCGATCCTTGTGTGAGCTACATGAATTTCTAGAGCTTATCCCTCTTCAAACTCTCGGGATAAAACCTAGAGTGAAGAGTAGTCTTGAATGCCTCCCACGTAACCGGAGGTCCATCTCGGGCATGATACTCCACCCACCAGGCATTTGCTACGCCCCTAAGGAAAAACGTTGAGATACTAGGCTATCGGGCCTATATGAAATCCACCGCTTCAAAGGTGTGATCCATGTCTCAAATCCATCCCTCGAGGACTGTAGGGTCCTCCTCACTGGAGTAGGTTGGATGGTGATGTCTAGTGACCCTCCGAAGCTAGTCCTCACCAACACCCTCAGTAGGATGAGGATGTAGGTGGCACTAGATGAACTCCATGAAATCACTAAAGACCTCCTTCAAATGTCCTATTTGGCTGTTCAATGACATTGGAAGCTGTAAAAGAAAATGAGGTTAGGAACGAAGCCACTGGTTCGAAGCAATCGCATTATATATTTTTCCTTTTTGGGAAAACCCTAATCTACCCTTACGTTCCTCACTGTGGCCGGCTCTAAATTTTTAAAAATAGAAGGGTTTCATTAAAGTGGAAAACACTTTGAAATCTGATAAAAACTTTGTAAATCAAATTCATTTTGAAAATGATACCCACTTGTAGTATCAGCTTAAAAGGTTTAAAATCGGAAGAGCGTTCGAAACCAAGCTCTGATACCAACTTGTAACACCCCAAAATTTACTATTTTTTAAATGGAAGCAAATAAATTAGAACCTGTGAATTTTGGGAATGTTACTGCCACATTTTATATGAAACCAGTTCACTCCGACCACTCTAGTACTAAGTGCTAAGGCTAAAAAGGATTATTGTCAAACTTGAATTAATACTTAAACCAAGAATTCACATAAATAAAAACTAGAAAAGTCATAGCATAGAAATCAGAGTACACATAAAAAGTTTACATAGTCCAAGGTATGTAATCAAAGTTCCTTGGAAGGAATAATGTCTACAAACGATAGTAGATTGGTTCTAGAAAATCTAATATAAAATGAATTAACATAAAGAAATAGAATAACATAAAGAGAGAATAAGTCCATGTCACTCCTGATCTTCAAGCCACGCACATGCTCGACACTTAGCCCCACCTAATGTGTCATGAATATTGAAGGCATCAAAGTAAGCATCACCCACCTGCACAAAGACAAAACAGCACTATGCTCGTGGGAATGAGCATCACCCGTAAAAGGAGTGATCAGTATGCTATGTATTGAACGAGATAACCGTGCACTAAGGTCGACACACAAAAGCATATATCCCAGCAGAATAATAAAACACCATACAATCACTTCAGATAAATAACTAAAGGCCATATTATAGTCTGGATTAATTATTTAATTAATCTCTTAGTAGTACTCATTTCACACCATGCTTTTTGACAAGTCCATGCAAGTACGGGAACCCCACTATTTTAGCCGGTGGATCGGTAACTTATAGGGAAACATGCCCTAACCACTTTTATAGCCGGTGGATCGGCCACATATAGGGCCGGATTGTAACACCCCCAAAATTCACTACTGAAAAATTGTGTTTTATTTAAAGCAAATAGCGGAAGCAAAATATAAAACGGTGAATTTCGGGGATATTACCGCCACACTTAGTACCAAACCGGTTCACTCATACCGTTCCAGTACCAAGTGCTAAGGCTAAAGGAATAAGATACACTTTGTTAGATTTCCAAAACATGTTTAAATCAGAGTAGCGCGATACACTTTACAAAATTAGAATCCACCAGTGGTGATTATAAAAACAAAGAATATATTAAAACCAGAAAGTTAAAGTAAAGTGAGAACCCTAAAATCCAGATGATTCCTTACTCTCTTTCCCGTTGCCCACTTGAGTAGCACCTGAAAAGACCTGCAAGGGACACTGCCCATTGAATACGCAGGGGCCCCACGAATGGAACCCTTCAATACTATGGTACTGAGTAACCCTTTAAAGTCACACTTAAAAGCAGGCCCGTAATGTCACACATGATACAAACTACATGCATATATAACAAGATGTGTATATAAAACATTCACATGATTAACAATCACATCAGATATCAATAGGTAGTTATGAACAATCAATACTTTCGGGCCTTAAGCCACGTCATAATGCAAAATCAATACATTCAGGCCTTAAGCCATTAGTCCATCATTATTCATTCAATCTCATATTTTATATCCATGTGAGTGCGAGAACCCCACTATTATAGCCGGTGGATCAGTCACTTATAGGGCAGAACACACCTAACCACTATTATATGCCGGTGGATCAGTCTCCAGGGCAAAACGCTCCTGGCCACTATTATTCGCCGGTGGACTGGGTCCGGCCTCGACTCACATGGTGTTCCACTGTAAGTGATTAGTATTTTTCCATAACTTTATTCACATACATAACTAGTTTTATTGAGCTTGGGACCCCCACTATTATTGCCGGTGGATCGGAATACATATATCAACATTATCCAGGGCAACACGCTCCTGGGCCACTATTATATCCGGTGGATCGGTACTCATAATCACTTGCTAGGGCAACACGCTCCTGGGCCACTATTGTAACCGGTGGATCGGTAATCAATATCATAATTCAATTGGGCCTGGCTCATAATCTTTCACTTTCATAATTAGTATTTTCCTTTCTTTAATCAACACAACAAATCCATTTATTTTCCTAGGATGGGAGATCAAGAACCCGGGACACAAAGGTACACCGGTCGTACCGGTGCATACAAGCTACTCAGTACCCTTTAACCATGAACCCAAAGACACAAAGGTACCCTGGTCGTACTGGTGCATAAAGCTGCTCAGTACCCTACCGACAAGGACACCTAATCCATAAGTATGTATACCCCCTAACTAGGTCCGTAGAGCTAGATAGAGTAAGATATAGGGCCGGCTGGGGCACAAAGGCACACCAGCAAATACCAGAATAATCGTGGACTAAACCACGTCTTTAGGGTAGCGACCCCTAAAGAGTCACCATTCCCGATCTCGAGATCTTTCACTTTAAGTAGTAGTGTCTTAATTAAAGTGATCACAAAAGGTACAATAATCAAATACTTATTCACTTTCAATCGTTTTGATATCATTAGTCGTTTCTTATTCAGGCGGTTATTTAAGATAACATAGAGAAATCATTAAGGCCATCATAATCTCATATAATTTCGAATTAGGATTCGTTCTCGTAATACTTACTAATCGGCGTTATTTATGTCATATTATAAAATTCCACAATTAAAACGACATATTAGGTACAAATTACTCATTTACCCCTTACTTATATAATTGCTAAGTCATCCCTTCCTTACTTGACAAATTACCATATTACCCTTTAGGTTGCTTATTTACCAAATTACCCTTTATTCGGTTTATGTTACTAAGTTATCTCCTACGCTTTTTAGGTCACCATTCACCCGTCATAATTGTTAACCTTAACATATTTCCCTTTTTGGTTGGTTAGATTACCAAATTGCCCTTTTCCTTTGTTATAATTACTAAATTGCCCTTGAGTTGGATAAATTACCAAATTATCCTCCTTCATTATCATGATTACCATTTTGCCCCTTTAGTTGGTTAAATAATTACTAATTTACCTTTTAGTTGGCTAAATTACCAATTTGTCCCTTTAGTTGGATAAATTACCAAATTGCCCTTCTCCTTTATCATAGTTACCATTTTACCCCTCTCAACTATTATAATTGCCATTTTACCCTTTTCAATTATCATAAATCCTAAATTACCCTTCTTCATAATTACAATTATTAATTTACCCTTCTCTATAATTATAATTATTAATTTACCCCTCTCCACATTTATAATTATTAATTTACCCTTCTCCATATTTATAACTATTAATTTACCCTTCTCCTTTTTAATAATTACTATATCACCCTTCTCCATTATTAAAATTACCATAATGCCCTTTTATTGGTTAATTTACCAAATTACCCTTCTCTATTATCATAATTATCCAATTGCCCTTTTATAATCATAATTTAATTACCAACTTATCTTTCGTCGTTATCATTATTACCAAGTTACCCCTTACTCCCGAGTGTGCCATAAATATCCTTTTAATTTACAAAATTACCCTTCTACCCCTTACTTCTAAATTACCATAATATCCTTTTATTTACAAAATTACCACAATACCCTTTTGCTTATAAAATTACCATAACGCCCCTTTTACTTTACAAATTACTATTTTACCCTTTTACATCCAAAATTACCATTTTTATCTTTTCTTACAAAATTACCGTTTTGCCCTTCTTTTCCAAAATTACCATATTACCCTTTACTCCCAAGATCACCACTTTACCCTTTTCTCCCAAAATTACCATAATACCCCTTTACTTATAAAATTAACATTTTGCCACTTGCTTATAAAATTACCATATTGCCCTTTTTACTCCCAAAATTACCACTTTACCCTTCACTTATAAAATTACCATTTCGTCATTCACTTACAAAATTACCATATTACCATTTACTTATAAAATTACTATTTTGCCCCTCTACCTCCAAAATTACCATAATGCCCCTTTACTTGAAAAATTACCATCTTTTCCTTTACTCATAAAATTACCATAATACCCTTAACTTCCATAATTACCACAATACCCCTAACTTCCAACATTACCATAATACCCGTTTTTATTTGTAAAGTTACCATATTACCCTTTTGCGTTACAAGTGGGCTATCGAGAAGGGTGAAAAACCGGGAGAAAAAGAAGAGGGGAGGAAGAGGGAGTTGCGGGGTGGCTCGGGTGGTGTTGGGGTGGTGCAGGGAGGTAGTAGATGGTGGCAGAAGGCGGCTCAGGGGGTCCAGTTCGGCGGTGTACCCGGCGGAGGGTGGCGGTGGAGCAAAAACAGGGGAAAATGGGAAGGGAAGAAAATGAGAGAGAAGGGAGGATCAGGGGAGTAAGGAGCTCGAAATGATGGGAAGAAAATGGATGAAGGGGAGAAGAAAAAGGAGAGGGAGAAGAGAGGAGGCAGAGGCTGATCGGCGGCAGTGTCTAGGGTGGCAGGTTGTCGTAGGGTGGTAGGGGGAGGTTGACGAAGAGGGGTAAGGGGAGCCATGCGGGACGGGGTGCATGGCTGCCCAGTTCCATATTGGTGAAAAATGCAGGGGAGAGAGAGAGAAGGATGTAGGTGGCGGCAGAAGGTGGCAGCGGGGCGGTGGCCGGCGTCTCGGTGGTCGGGCATGGCGAAGGGGACTAATCATGGCTGCTGTGTCGAGGCATAGAGAAGGGAGAAGAAAGAAAGGAGGGGGTGCAGGCCGGCGGACAGGGGGAAAAAAAGGGGCGGCCGGCCCGGTCTGGGGAGAAAAGAAAAAAGGGATGAAGGCCGGTCTGGGTCGGGATGGCTGTGCGTGTGGGTGGAGGAAGAATGGGCCGTTGGCCCAAGCGCAAGAGGCAAGTCTGGCAGCCCGAGCCAGGAAGAGAAAAAAAAAGAAAAAGAAAGGAAGGAGGAAAAGGAGAGAAGGAGAAGGAAAAGAAAAGGAAAAGAAAATGGAAATTGGAAATTGGGAAAATTTAAAATAATTGAATTTATAAAATATTATGATGTAATATTTTTTTAATAATAAATTTATTTAATAATATAATTTAATATAATTAAATATATGGGCATAGAAAGGATAATTATAGTAAAATACTAGTTTGAAAATTTATTTAAGTAAAAATAATATGGTAAAATAACAAAATATTTATTTTTAATATATTAAATACTCCTATCCAAATTTATATACTCAAAAATCCATAAAATAATTAAACTAAATAATTTTAAAAGCTAATTTATTTCAAATAATAGCTATTTATGAAATTAACAATTTCCTAAAATTTTGGGGGATTACACGGATGCCCTAACCACTATTTCTTACCGGTGGATAGGTTTAACCCCTACTCGCATGGTGTTCCATTGTAAGTGATAAGTGTCTTTTATGTGTCTTATCAAACTCAGGGCTTGGTTTATTGAGCTCGGGGTCCCCCACTATTATAGCTGGTGGATCGGTCACACATAGGACAACATGCCCTAACCACTATTATACGCCAGTGGATTGGTCTTTAGGGCACCCCTACACCTGGACACTATTATGCCGGTGGATCGATCAGGGTTTGGCAAAATAATATTTCACTTTACAAGATTAGTGTCTTATAGTGTATTATTCAATAGATTTCACCCTAGACGTGCATTACTAACTCCCTCTACGCTTATCCTCCTAAGAGGGCTCATCCTATATTTTCATACTTCTACAACTCCTAACTTACCCCTACATCCTTTCCTTATTCCACTTACTCACACTGAAAACCTAACTCCTAAGTATGTGGGTCAAGGCCTACTACCTTACATCTCCAAGTCCACTCACTACCTCACTCAAGTGGTTTTCTCCAGAAACCCTAATTTGGGCCTATATGGCCCATCCTACTCTAGTGCACACGACCCAAAATTTTTTAACACTGCACACATCATAACCTCTAGATTCCACCCTCACCATCACACTTTACTCACCAAGTTCATGTATGATCACGTAACCCTATGTAGTCACACCAAACCCTAACTGGCCACATCAAACCCTAGCATCCTCCTTTCCACATATTACCCCTCCATTTTTCACCTTCCAATCTTACCTTTCCTTGGTGATCATGCTCATCTCTCACATGATCATTTCCATCCTCATCTCATAATCCACTCACACTCATTTATTTTCCCTTTTTACCACCTTCCCAGATTAGAATTTCCTCCCAAAACCTAGCTCGGTCTCTTATGCACCCTCATTTTGTCCCACGTACTATTATTCACCCAAAGCTCCAAATCACCCAGAAAACTCTTCCATTACCTTTCTCACACCTCAAATCAACTTTCCATATGTAAGATTCACCCCCATGGAGACTTTATATGTCCCATGAAACCCTTCAAACTTTTTCATGCAAAACCCTAAAGCTCCCATGCAAATCCTAGATTCTCCTATGCACATCCATAGATTCTCCTATATAAAACCCTAGATTCTTCCATGCACGACCATAGATTCTTCCATGCAAAACCATATATTCTTCCACCCTTTCATTTTATTTAAAATTCCCTTTTTATTCATCCACTCATGGACCATGGAACACTTAGGTCAATTCCACCTATGTTAGCTAACTTACATCCCTTTAATCATCTGACACTCCCATTTTTTTTTCATCTTTCCACCCCACAATACCACATTAAATATCCTCACATGCACGTCTTAAAGGGAAACATCACATTACATCACTTTTCACCACATTTCAACATATATACATGTCAACACATACAATAAGAAGGCACATAAGCATAATCAACTCCAAACCACGCTACACATAAAATATTTATAATGATAAGCATAATATATATAACATATCATGACATAAGCCATACAAGACATACAAAACACATTACATACATAAGGCCTTAGCTACAACCTTACCTAATATGACATAGGTCTTGGAGCACACTCCTATGCCTCCTTAGGGTTTTGAGTGGTCTCTCCTTGGTTGGTGGTGACAAGTGACACTGGCAGTGGTGCATGGCGGCGGTGGTGGTGGAAGGAAAAAGAGAAGAAAAGAGAGAGAGTTGAGTGTTGGAAAAAGGAGAGGGAGAAAGAGTGTGGAAGTTGGGGTGTTTATGTTTGCTTAGATGGAGAGGAGTAGAATGAGGGTGGTGGCACACGGCGGTAGCGACGATGATCGAGAGTGGAGGAAAGAGAAAAAGTGAGGAGGAGAGGGAGGAAGAGGAAAAGAAGGGTGCGGAGAGGTAAAGGGAACTATGAAGAATAGTTTGGGAGGTGTAGGAGGCGGTGGTATGGGTGGGAGTGGTGGCTAATGGTTGTGCAAAGGGTGGAAAAAGTGAAAGGAAGGGATGTTCTAGGAGGTGACTTTGTACGTCCAGGGTGGCTTGTGCAAGGAAAATCGAGGGAGAAGGGAGGTGTAGTTAGTTAGAGGGTGGTGCAGGGAGTGTTGTTGTTAGTGCTTCAAACGACGGCGTTGGGCGACAGAGACAACAATGGTGTCTGAAAGGGAAGTGGCGCACGAGGGAGTTTTCTGGGTGGAAATCAAAAGCTGAATCCATGATGATTATAGGGGTATTTATAGGGCCAATGGAGTGGATGAAGTAACAGCAGAAATGAGAGAATAGGGCATGTTGCACCGGCCGGTGATGTCAGGTAGGCGTACGATCAATCGTGGCAGGTTGTGTTTGGCCTAGGAGGAGGGAAATTGTGTGAGAAGAGGGGAGGGTTGGTTGGGTCAATGTGGCCAGTGAATTAGGGGCAAGGAGAGAGGAGAAATGGCGAGTCAACTAGGCATGGCCGGCGGTGAAAATCTCGGGTCGTTGTGGTGGAGTTGCATGTCGATAGAGGAAAGAAGAAGGAAGGAGGAAGAAGGGGGCTGGACCGGGCTGTCTAGGAGGAAAAGAGAAAAGAAAGAAAGGGAAAGAAACTAGCCAGTGTAGATGGGAAAAAATTGAAATGCGGCGTGCTGGGTCTTGGCCTGTCGAAGGAGAAGGAAGGGGAAGGGGAACAGGCCACTAGGCTAGCCTAGGTCGGGGGAAAGGAAGAAGAAAAAGAAAAGAAGAAGAAGGGAAAAGGAAGAAAAAGAAAAGAAAAGAAACAAAGAAAAGGAAAAATGAAAAAAAGAGAAAAAGAACAATAGGTCGATTAGGACAATTTAAATAATTTGGATATTTGAGATATTTAAAAATAATAACATTTAAATAAAGTAATATTTAATTCCCTTTCTAAGCCAGTTTAGGATTTTTAAAATATTTTCCCTAAATTCTATTTTAATTAGTAAAACACCCTAATTTTTCCTGATTAAAATATTTATTATTTTCTTTTTTATTATCCCAAATTAATTCCCATTTATTTTAATAAAAAATAATTTATTTAATTAATTTTCATAATAAATGCATAATTAGCTATAATTCTTGAAATTAGGATTTTTGGACATTTTAACAACTCCTGGGACAAAACATGTCTAACAGCTATTCTTATATAGTAGAATGGATCAGTAAAACTCCTAGGGTAATACGCTCCTAAACACTATTTTCATATGGTGGAACTAATTGAGGCACCTCTTAGGGAAAGATCTTTATGGTTACT
Organism: Tamarix chinensis; assembly: GCA_030549775.1. NCBI lineage: Eukaryota > Viridiplantae > Streptophyta > Magnoliopsida > Caryophyllales > Tamaricaceae > Tamarix > Tamarix chinensis. The sequence goes on along the minus strand of CM060176.1, from coordinate 63,914,402 downwards.
ATTATTAAACCTATGGAATGGTTTGAAATACCTCCCACAACAAAATAGTCCTGGTTTATATTTTCATTTATTAGAACAAATTGAAGCACCTCAATCCGGACCCACATGATATTTCTCTTTACATATTAATTTATTATTATTCTATTGGTTATCTCGATGCTATCATATAAACTCAAAATAGATATGCAAGGAACATAACATACTACTAGATATGATTTGGGACCTTCCTTAAGAAAAATAGCCATAACTCTCATACAAAACCCAAATTTCACAAGGCAATCTTAAATTCTTCTATAATACTCATCTAACCACCAATTTTATTATACATTCCTAATATATCATTACTAACAATATAGCCAAAAATAAGGTCTAACACCAATGTTTTACACATGCGATAAAGAGCCTGCCTTTAGGGTTATTGTTATACTCACCTTTCCATAATATAATATAATAATATCCAAATATGATATCAACACAATAATTATATGATACAATAACACAAAACATAATATTACAAACAAATTTACACATAGCATTCAAAAACCCATACTAATACATGAATCATTACCTAAAATGTCATCGGTCTCTAAGAAAGTATAACCCTAAGCCTCTACATTAAAAGCTAATAGTAAATCACCTAGAAAACAAGAATAAAACAATGTTAGAACATAAAAAAAACAAAAAAAAGGAAAAATTTGAGGTAAAGAAAGTTAGAAAAGAGAAAAAACGAAAGTGAAAAAAGGAGCTCGAGATATGTGAGAGTGTGGCATTGATAAGGGTGGTTAGTGTGAGGTGTGGACGTAGTTAGGGGGACTTGAGTGAAATTTTCAAAAAGGCATGGGGCTAGAAAGATGAGGATTTCATGCAGGTCGGGGCTAGGAGCATGAGTTGTGGGAGCAAATGGAGGTATACAATATGAGGTGTACATATTGGTTGTGGTATGTTGTATAGTTTCGGGGGTATTGCTATGTGAAGGAGACCAAATATGGGGATGAAATGAGGTAGCTATGTGATCTTCTCATGATTTCAAGAAGGATAAATATGAGGCTCCAACACAACAAAGGTGGTGTAGTGTAAGGTTTGACAAATTATGTAGATCTTACTGCACAAAAATGATGGAGAATCAATGGGGATGGTGCAAGAAAAGCTAGAGATGGAGAGAGGGAGTGGGGGATGGGTTTCTTGAGTAATTAAAGAATTAAAGAGTGAGAAAGGAGATATATTTATGGTTGAGGTGAAGGTTGTTAATGGTGTGAGAAATAAAGGTTAGAGGGAGAGATTGCAAAGCTGAGGATTGGGGATTAGGGGGGATTGTGCAATAGATCCTTGAAGTTGAGGGATGTGATAATGTTGATGATGAATTTAGACTTAGGGAGGGTGAGGTTGGAAGTTAAAAATAAGGGATTTGGTTGGGGAAGGAGAAAATTAGTGGGAGAGAAGAAGAAGGCTAGGGGAAGGAGAAGAAGAAAATAGAAAAAGGAAAAGGAAGAAAATAGGATGAAGGAAAAAAAAGAAAAAGGGAAAGGGAAAAGAGGAATAAGTATAGGATTAGGGTTAAAGTTAGGTTTAAAATTTAGGATTAAAATTAGGGTTAGATGAAATTCAGGGTAATTCAATAATGGTGGCAAAAAATTTATGGAGAAGAAGAGAGAAAGTGTTTGGCCTAGGTACTATGAGGGGAAAATATGATAAGCTTTTGATAAGGTTATAGAGCATTAGTAGTTAATATACCTTCTTAAATTAATTGCTAAGGTCTTAGAAGATATTTTTCTTAAATATCCAAGGACCTAACAATGGAGGTGTTGCCACAGGGAGGGGGGAAGGGGCATGTGTGACTCACATTCATCCTCAACACAAATGGAAGGTTAATATTAATCTGCAATAGGTTTAGGTATAAAGAGAAGAAAATAAGTTGGTTTTGATGACTCGTTAAGTCATAAAAATGTCTAATTAAATCCAAAAATGTTAAAAATAAGTATATAGAATTTTAAAATCATTTAGTCCTCAAATATAATGATCCCTAAAGTTTTGTAAACTTCAAATAACTAGAAAATAATTTTTAATTCTTAAAATGTAATAAAAGCTAAATGGTATTTGAATTGTACTTTATTATTATTAGAGTTTTTGCTTAAGAATTCAAATTGGGGTTGGAGATTAATAAACTAAGGAATTCAAATATCCATGTTATAGAAGAGTCTCAAAATAGTTTGATATCGAAAGTAGTTTGTATGTTTCATGGAAGTTAAAATCATAAGAAAGAATAAAAATATTTAAAGGGAGTGCTTCAAAAACATAACTAGTGTTTTAAAGCTCTTAAAATTGTAATAAAATATCAAACGAATAAAATTCAATATCGACCAATAGTGATTATGAATATCTAGTTTCTAAAGGAATGGAGTATTATATATAAGTTTAAACATATGTCAATCAATAAAAGATCCTATAAGGATGTAACACCTAATGACTCTTAGTCTAAGCCACAACCCAAAGTCATAGCTCTATAATCGATCAACACATCATTGATGAATTCTTCATCATGATCATATGCCTATAGTACGTTATCTACAAAATGTAGTATTAATATGCTAATGTATAAAGAAAATATAGCCTCTCCTATAGAAGCAATATGTAACACATAGGGCATGGTATAAATTTGGTAAAATATGTGATATATAAAATAACATACTTGCATGGCTTGTATATAAAACACTTAACACTGAAAAAGATTGAAGAACAATATCTTACATTAATTAATCCAAACTTGATCACTTAAAATAAGAACATAATCACAATCACCATGATACAACATAAATCTTAATCAAAGCTAGAATAAAACTATTGGTTGACCTAATATAAAAAAGCCGTCATATCTCAAATAAAGGTGGAAATACAACCACCCATTAACCCCAATATATCTGCAAGCATAAATAAACCACCTCAGTCATCGCGTCATTAAATATCATACACTCTAAGAGATTTGTAGATCCAAATATAGTAGATGTTTAGATTCAATTAGTGCACAACAATAACCTGGACATTATCTATAAATAAGAAATGCACACATCACATAGTCTTACCTCAAAGGACATCTCAAGGCTACATAGGTGGGATAAAACCACCATATATTCTAATATAGATAGCTAACACATATCACAAATGGTGGACTAAAATCACTACCTGACATTGTAATACCCACATATTTAAAAGAATTGATAAGACTACTATTGATTAGGTGGAAAATGATTTATATACCAGTTGTATATATATCAAGATTAGTGATTCCTAATCAAAGTTTTAACCTTTAACATGAGTCATTCTATTATTTACTACTAGTAAATAGAGTTGACCGAGTTACAGGTTAGGTAAGATTTTTAATCTTGGTTTCTTAATATGTACATGTAACAAATTAATACACATGTGATGTATTAGTTGCATTCTACAGGTTGGTGTATAAATAGGGACCTAATAGGCTGTAAATGAAATATATATTAGACTGTAATAATAGTCTTGTTTTGACCAACATTAATAAGATTCTCTTTTCTTCTTTATTTCTTCTTCTTGGCTGGTTATTTCGTGAGTTCTAAGTGTGATTGTTAATTCCAGATTAATCCATTACATCAAGAACTCCAATCTCTCTTTTTCTTTGCAGTTTATACATTAACTCTGCATTGTTAACTTTCTCAAACACATCACAAAGAGTAATTAAGGCTAGCATCAAGTAGCCTTCTCTGTCATTTTTATCAGAAGTTTTCCAGGGATTTTTTGGAAGATTGTTCAACAATTTGTATCAGAGATGCAAGCTTGTGAAAGAAATGGCATCTACTCAGTTTGATGTGGAGAACGTCACAGGGAAAACCAACTTTGGTTTATGGAGGGTTAATATGAAGGCCTTATTGGTTCAACAAGGTCTTTAAAGTGCCTTAGAAGAGAAGGATTTCAAGTTGAGGGATAAAACTAATGAAAAAGAAATGAAGGATGCTATAGGGATTGATTAGAGGGCTCATAGTGCATTAATTCTCAGTCTTGGGGATAAAGTTTTGAGGGAATTTTTGAAGGAAGCTACTGCTGCAGCAGTTTGGAGGAAACTTGAGACCCTTTATTTGATTAAATCTTTATATTAGAGAGTTCTACTCAAACAAAAGTTCTATTCACTAAAGATGTATGTGAATAAGAGTCTTGATGATCATCTTGATGAATTCAACAAGATTGTGCTAGATCTAGAAAATATAGCGGTAAAGGTTTCTAAAGAAGATCTTGCAATAATCTTGTTAAATTCTTTACCTACTGATAAGTATGAAATCTTCATTGAGGTAAAGGTTTCTAAAGAAGATCTTGCAATAATCTTGTTAAATTCTTTACCTACTGAATTTAACAAGATTGTGCTAGATCTAGAAAATATAGAGGTAAAGGTTTCTAAAGAAGATCTTGCAATAATCTTGTTAAATTCTTTACCTAGTGATGAGTATGAAATCTTCATTGAGGTAAAGGTTTCTAAAGAAGATCTTGCAATAATCTTGTTAAATTCTTTACTTACTGAATTTAACAAGATTGTGCTAGATCTAGAAAATATAGAGGTAAAGGTTTCTAAAGAAGATCTTGCAATAATCTTGTTAAATTCTTTACCTAGTGATGAGTATGAAATCTTCATTGAGGTAAAGGTTTCTAAAGAAGATCTTGCAATAATCTTGTTAAATTCTTTACTTACTGAATTTAACAAGATTGTGCTAGATCTAGAAAATATAGAGGTAAAGGTTTCTAAAGAAGATCTTGCAATAATCTTGTTAAAATCTTTACCTACTGATAAGTATGAAATCTTCATTGATACCATGATGTATAGTCATGAGGAGTTAAAACTGGAAAAGTTAATTACTACTCTTGCTTCCAAGGAGTCAAAGTGGCAGTAGAAGTATAAGGAAGGCTCCACTAGTGAATCTGTAACACCCCCAAAATTCACTCCTGAAAAAACAATTTTGAAAGAATAAAGCAGAAGTTAGAATAGAATTTGGGGAATGTTACCGTCACATCTAACACAAGATAAATGTCCACCATCTATCTCATGCTAGATGCAAGCCTAAAACCTGTCAAACAAAATTTCAAACATCTATGCCGTGAGGATAAACTCCCACAAAGAGATGTCCATAGGCAGATGGCAAGTGAATAAATTCACTAAATAAAGTCATCACTGAATGAATCAGCGGAACCTGTGAAATAAATCCAAATTTTAAAAGCTTATCAGAGTATGAGGAATTAAAAGTCAGTTACAACACCCTTCAAATTTTAAATACAACACTTGAAACTTTCAAAAATAAATACAGTTAAACAAGACAAATCCCGATAGATCAAATTCCGGATTGCCTACTCTCTCAAGCTAAGCCTTCCATCCAAAAATAATATTCGATCTCAAACCTGCACAAGAGGTCTGCTCCCCACCATCAGTGGATCATCACAGGACCCATTCAACTAAGTTAGTATCAGTACTGGTCCAATACTGAGTAAATCCCATTACCCTATCTTATGGGAGAGATGTAAACTATAACATCAAGTGCATATTGAATTATGGTGCATTACGTTGATATAATATTATGCATACTCAATACTCACATCATAAGTCCTACCATACACATATAATAACATGCGAAACATATGTAACATCCTATTTAAACATGTAAGTGTGGTATAGCCAAAATATAAAGTAGCTCACGCGCCTCAGGTAGGAATAATCCATATTATTGACAACTCATTACATGGCCACACAATTTCGGATGCAACATCTTAAACCAATAAGAGATTCAGATAAACCAATCAGGCATTTATGGATAATGTTAAACCAACCAAGCCGACTCGAGCATTTATCAAGCGGGCATTTATGGGCGACATGTCCAGTCCCAAACATTACTTAGGGACATGTCCAGCCCCAGTCGAGTAGACTCATACTTTAAATCTCTAGTAAATATAGTCGATTCACATCATAATCTTTATCAATTCATGTGAGTGTGGGAACCCCACTATTATAGCCAGTGGATCGGTCATGCAAGGCAAAACTCGCCTAGCCACTATTATAGCCGGTGGAACGGTCATGCAGGGCAAAACACTCCTGGCCACTATTATTCGCTGGTGGACCGATCTGGCCCCGACTCACATGATGTTTCACTGTAATTACTTTGTATCTTTCCCATGTCTTATCGTTATTATGTTCGGTTTGTTGAGCATGGAATCCCCCACTATTATAGCCGGTGGACCGGTTATGCAGGGCAAAACGCGCCTGGCCACTATTATAGCCGGTGGACCGGTCATGTAGGGCACCCCGGCCCTAGCCACTATGATTCGCTGGTGGACCGGTCTAGGTTCGGCTCAACATCTTCCTCTTTAAGTGATTAGTGTCTTAATATATCTTATTTGAATGTATTTTACCCTTGACATGCATGGCTAACTATATCCACACTTATCCTCCCAAGAGGGCCCGTCCCATATCTTGGGACTCTTGCGCCCCTTGTCACACCTCGATATCCATTCCCCTTTACACTTACACATAATGAAAACCAACTCATAAGGGTGTGGGTTAAGGCCCAACACCTCGTGACATCAAACTCCACCCACTATTAGCCTCTAGGGTTTCCCTTGAAACCCTAATTGGACCTATGTGGCCCAACTTCCTCTTACTTCACTACCATTAGTTCATTTATCGTCAAACACCTCATCTCATTTAGGTTCAATCACAAATCATATCACTTTACTCATTGATTTCGTAGGTGATCGAAAACCCTAGTTAGCCACTCCAAACCCTAGTACATTTCTTTCCCCACAAGTAATCTCTCTACTTTTAACCTAACATTACTTACTTCCCATGGCACCCATACTCAACGCTCGTATATTAAATTTCGACTCTTAACGCATTACTCTACTCTTCCTTAATTGTTCTTACTTCCACATTTTCCCCCATTTTACCCTTTCACCCCACATCATATTATTAATATCTCAGCATGCATGTCCTAGAGGATCACATCATAAAATATCATAAACACAACAGAACAATCATTACACACATGTCATAAGGAATTCATATAAGCATACCTTAACTCTAAGTTGCGTTATAAGTAATTAGTCATTAAGAACATAAAGTACACAACATGGCATAATACATGGTACACAAGGCACATAACACACACATAGTTGTTCTTAGCCACATCCTTACAAAACACCCATAAGTGGAGGTAAGTAGATTTACTTGTATTTGTAAAAAAAAGAAAATATTTAAAATTGTTATTGGAAGATTTTATCTAAATTTTATTTAATGAAAATTTATTTTGAAACGATCCGAAGGCTTAAAATTAATAAAAAGCTAAATAAAGAATTTCGGAAACATTTTCAGAAGAATTTACCAACGAACGAAAAAATTGATATTGTTTACAGAAATACATTATAAGACCTCGAAAAATTATTTAAAAGCATATAAGAAAATATTTAAGTCAAATTCTAATAAACCGAGACTAATTTAAATAATTTTCGAAATAGGTTTTCGGTAAATCAAAAAGCATAAGACGGAAGAAAATTAATTTTGAAAAGAAATTCATAAATAAGCTCCAAAAATATTTTTAATTTAAAACTTTCCGAAAATATTAACGATTTCCACAAACGAATAAATTCAAAGTTGGAAATATTTTCTATGGATAAAATTATTAAAATAAATGTAACTATTTAAATAGAAATTCTATAATTTAAATAATATACTTCGTTAACGAAATATAACTCCAAAATAAAGACGAAATCACACAACAAAATTATAATCGAAAACGAATCTAAAATATTAAAAATTAAAATAAGAGAAGGAGAGGGAATACATATTTTTAACCGAAAATCGAAATCATAAGAATATAATAAAATCATAGTCATGAATGAATTTATCTAGAATGGTGAGCAACGACAATGATTAATTACATTCAAATATGAAGTCGAAATCGTCAATAAATCCATAAAACGAATCGAAATTAAAATAATTAAATATTTACATCAAATTACGCTAATAAAATCATTAAGCTTAAAAAAATTAGATTTTAAAAATACGGATATAGGTGGCAATCGGGTCGGGCGGGTCGGGTTTGGGTTGGGTCATAGCGGGTCGGGTTATTTCGGGTTATTTGACTTTTGCAGGTCGGGTGCATGTCGGGTTGGGTCATTTCGGGTCATTCAATTTGTCGGGTCAGTTGTGGGTTAGGTCGGGTCATTTCGGGTCAATTTGTCGGGTCGGGTTGGTTCTGGATCTAGTCATTTCGGTTGCGGGTTATTTCGGGTCAATTAGTCGGGTCAGGTCGGTTTTGGGTCGGGTCATTTCGGGTTAATTTGTCTGGTCGGGTTGGGTCCGGCCGTTCAGGTTAAGAAAACTTGGATTCGGATAATTTTCGAGTTAACTTGACTAGTAGGGTTGGGTTAGTTTCGGGTCATTTTCTATTTCACATGAGTAGGTGGCTTCGGCCCGTTCAGGTCATTTCATGTAATATGAGGGGTTAGTTATGTCCGAGTTGTTTCGAGTTAAGTTGATGGGTGGGGTCATTTCACACAATTTGACGGGTTAGATTCAATTAGTTACGGGTTGACTTAATGGGTCAGGTCGGGTCGAGTTTTGACGGGTTTACTCATATTCGAGTCCAAGTAATTATCATTTCATAAATAAAAAATATTAGAGACAAAAAATCATAAGATTAATATTGCATATAAAAGAATTAAAAATATTAAATGTGCTTTATTTTCACAAATACATAGTAAATATATTTATAAATTTAAATAATAAAAAATATTGCACTTTGAATCAAACAAAGATATTTATCATTGATTATAATATATTTGATAACTTAAAATATTTAATTACTTAAAAAAAGATAATTTTATAAAATAAAGATGATCAAAACAAGACTATACAATGTATAATTATCATTTATTACATTGTATATATTAGATACAATAATAAGATTACTAGTAAAGATAAATTAAATAAGAATATTATATGTGTTTTATTTTTACAAAGGTAAATAATAAAGATATTTATAAGTTTTAACAATATTATATTTGATTGCTTAAAATATTTATAAATTTTACAAGTAAAAATATTAGATGTTTATCATATATTATATTTAATTGATTACTTAAAAAAAGATAATTTCATAAAATAAAGGTGAGCATAACAAGAATATACAATGTATAATTATCATTTATTACATTGTAAATATTAGATACAATCATAAGATTACTAGTAAAGATAAATGAAATAAGAATATTATATGTGTTTTGTTTTTACAAAGGTAAATAATAAATATATTTATAAGTTTTAATTGTATAATATTTGATTGCTTTAAACATTTATAAATTTTACAAGTGAAAATATTAGATGTTTATCATATATTATATTTAATTGATTACTTAAAATATTTTATTACTTAAGAAAAGATAATTTTATAAAATAAAGGTGAGCATAACAAGAATATACAATGTATAATTATCATTTATTACATTGTATATATTAGAAACAATCATAACATTATTAGTCAAGATAAATGAAATAAGAATATTATATGTGTTTTATTTATACAAAGGTAAATAAAATAATATATATATTTATAAGTTTTAATAGTATTATATTTGATTACTTTAAATATTTAGAAATTTTACAAGTAAAAATATTAGATGTTTATCATATATTATATTTATTTTATTACTTAAAATATTTAAAAGTTTCTTTTCATTTTTCCTAATGGCAATGAGTTTCGAGCCACACTCGAATTATTTATAACAGGTCCATTTAGATTTTTTGATTCTCGATCAGGTATAAGCTATACCTATATATATATATATCTAGTTTTCGTCCTTCTTGTAATCCTTTTTGGACTTCTAATTTATTTTTGTACTTTTATTTCTATCCATATCCCTCATACATATTAGCAACCTGAATTGCATTTTTAGTTATGAATAAACTAAATTTTATTTTTAAAGTCTCAAGAGATCAAAATATAGTATTAACTTACACAAATATAAACTATACCAATACTTTAATTAAAAAAACTAACAAAAATAGTTTGCCCCAATTTAATATTTATTTAGAGCATCTGGTGTAAAAAAATATATTCAAATTTCAAATTCAGGGACTTTAAATTTAGAATTGTGGTTATGGAAAAAAAAATTTACCCACAAGTGCTACATGACGGATCATTGAAGCTGATTTTTGATACTTTCTAATATATTTTTAGCTCAATTTATACTGTTAGAATATATAGATATATATATAACACGATTAACATTAACAGTAAAAAAATTTACCTACAAAAGTATTATTTTTTTATCTAATAAATTTTATATCATTTATTCTATCTTTTTTTTTATATTCATTTCTCTACATAATTTATCTTATTAATTTCTCTAGTTGTATTTATTTTATTAACATTTTTATATTTATATTTTTATTGTAATATTTTATTAATTATATTATATTTGTATTTTTATTGTAATATTTTTATTAATTATTATTATTATAGTAAAAAAAACTATAATAAGTTATTTTAAACATAATTTAAATTAAATAATAATTTTATATATTTTCATAAATTATTAATTATTGTATGTAAATTGATATAAATTAAAAATTAAATAATGTAAAATATAAATAATTAATATTATAATTAATAAAAATAATTGGATATTGTAAATTTAAAATTGATGAACATAGAATACTAAATTATATTTAAAGTAAATTAATAATATTAAAAGAAAAAATATAACTAAAACTTTAAATTTACGATTGTCACGTGAGATACTCTTCTTGATACGGGGTATAGTTATTATTTGTTGGATTTTGTGGGTGATAATTGATAATTAATAAATGACACTATTATACTCTTCTATTAAGAATTTTTTCAAATACGTGGATTAATGGATGTAATGGAACACTTTTTGAAAATTATTTTACAAGCTAACTGGATGTTTACCTTTTTTATTTTGGTTATTTATTTATTAATAATATATCTTATTAGAATATCATTAATAAATAAGAATATCTAGGGTAAAATTATGAAAAATAAGTACAATTTATAAAATACTATATTTTTAAAATCTTTAAATGAATAATAAAATATGTGTAATTTATAATTATTATTATAATATATTTTGATATTTGATCAGGTTAATGTTGGGTCAGATCGGGTGATTGTCGGATCGGGTCAACGTTGGGTCGGGTCAGTTTCGGGTCGGGTTAATACCGGGTCGGGTCAATGATGGGTCGGATCGGCATCGGGTCGGGTCAATGATGGGTCGGGTCGCTATTGGGTCGGGTCAATGATGGGTCATGGATTGGGATCGGGTCGGGTTGGGTTGGGTTTATTTTTATCGGGTTAGTGTCAGGTCGGGTCAATGTCGGGTCGGGTTACTAAATTTTTCGGGGCGTAACGAGTCGGGTCGGGTTGGGCGGGTTGGGTCAACTTTTGCCAGCTCTAAATACGGGGTATTATAGAATCATTGAACATAAGGGGAAGATCAGAAAAGAAAGAAAATAGGAAGGACAAAAGAAATCAGTCTAGATCAAAATCTCAGTCAAAGACATCAAGAAAATGTTTTCATTACCATAAAAGGGGACATTATAGGAAATAATGTCCTGAAAGAATTAGCAAGAATTTTCAAGGGAAGAAAAAAACAAGAACTCAGGATGTTGGGGATGCAGATGTTGTATCTGATGGATAGGATAGTGCAGAAGTGCTTATGGCATTTACAAGTATCACAAATGAAGCATGGGTGCTGGATTCAGGTTGTTCCTTCCATATGTGTCCTGTTAAGTCTTGGTTTGTATGTTTTGAAGGATCAAGAGGTGGACATATTCTGTTGGGGAATAATAAATCTTTTCCAGTAATAGGAATAGGAGATATTATCATTACCTTATCATCTGGTTCAGATTTTAGGTTAAAAGATGTAAGGTATGTTCCAGAATTGAAAACAAATATGATATCTCTTGGTGTTCTTGATAAGGCCGGATATTCGATTAAGGTGGAGCAAGGAAATTCGAAAGTGTCAAAAGGTTCCTTAATTCTGTTAAAGGGGAGTTTGCAAAATGGGCTGTATTTGCTGCAACATGCTGAGAATGGAGCTATGACAACTTCTGGATCTCAAACATGTGGAAAAATAACCCCAACAATGTTATGAAACTATCGGTTAGGCCATGTTAGTAGTAAAGGCTTGCAAATACTCAATAAGAAGAGTCTGTTTGGTAGTAATAAGTGTGAAGAATTGGAGTTTTTTGAGTATTTTACTTTAGGCAAGGCTCATAGACAGAAATTTAATAGCAGTTCAACCAAGACAGCAACAAAGTTAGATTATGATCATGCATTCCTATGGGGTCCTTCCAAGACACATTCAAGAGGAGGATCAAGTTACTTTCTTAATCTCATAGATGACTATTCTAGGTATGTGTGGATTTATTTTTTGTGGAATAAAGATGATGCTTTCAAGTCATTTGTTGAATGGAAAACCATGGTAGAAAATCAGTATGAGAAAAAGGTAAAGAAACTCAGGACTGATAATGGTTTGGAGTTTTGTAATTCTTTTTCTGATAATTACTGTAAAACTAATGGCATTGTGAGACATTTGACAGTTCCTGGAACTCCACAGTAGAATGGTTTAGTGGAAAGGAAGAACAGGATAATTTTGGAAAGGGTTAGGAGTACATTGTTTCTATCGAGGTTACCAAAGATGTTTTAGGATGAAGCTACTAAGAAAGCTTGTCATCTTATAAATAGGTGTCTATCTTCTACAATTGAATATGATACTCCTGTAAATAAGTGGACTGGGAAACCTAGAAATTATAAAGACCTTAAAGTGTTTGGGTGTATCTATTTTGCACATGTGAAAGAAGGAAAGTTAGATCCTAGAGCTAGAAGATGTGTTTTTCTAGGATATCAAGATGGTGTGAAAGGTTACAAAGTCATGATTATGGATTCTAATGAGGCTAAGACCTTTATTTCAAGAGATGTGATATTCAAAGAAAATGAAATATATAAAGATCACCTAATTAAGAAGGATTCCAGAGTTACAGATGACAGGGAAGAAAATGTGAAGGTGGAGGTTTGCCCTAGTATATTTGATGATTCTGAAGATGAACTACAACCTGTAGAAGCTGAAGAAGATAATAATTATCATCAAGATGCTTTAGTTGGCTATCAACTAGCTAGGGATGGACAAAGAAGATAGATTAGACCACCCAGCAGGTTTGGTCGAGTAGATTTGGTTGCATATGCCTTAAATGCAATAGCATTGATTGAAGATGAGCCTCTCACTTACAAAGATGCAATGTAAAGTGGTAAGTGGAATGAATGGTAGAAGGGAAAGCAAGAATAAATGGAGTCTTTAAGATTGAATAAGACCTCGATATTGGTGAATAAACCTAGAAGTTAGAAATTAGTAGGTCATAAATGGGTGTTCAAATTAAAATCAGGCGCAAGTGAGCAAGAACTACCAAAGTTTAAAGCAAGGTTGGTGGCTAAAGGTTTTATTGAAAAGGAGGGAATTGATTACAAAGAGGTGTTTTCTTTGGCTATAAAACACACTTCCATATGGGTATTACTAGCTATAGTTGCTGCTTTTGATTTAGAGCTTGAACAATTAGATGTAAGAACAACTTTTTTACATGGAGAATTAAAGGAAACCATTTACATGACACAACCTCCCAGATTCATTAAAAAGGGAAAAGAAGAGATGGTCTGTTTGCTTAAAATGTCATTATATGGCCTTAAATAGTCTCCAAGAGAATGGAATAAGAGGTTTGATCAAGTTGTTATAGAAATTGGGTTTCATAGGAGTAAATTTGATTCTCGTGTTTATGTAAGGAATGCTAGAATAGATGATACTATGTATCTGCTCTTGTATGTTGATGATATGTTAGTGGCCAATAAGAATAAGGAGGAAACTAGAAGGGTCAAGAATTTTCTCAGCAAGGAATTTGACATGAAGGATTTGGAAATAGCTAGAAGAATACTTGGTATGGATATCATGAGAGATAGAACAACAAGAAGCTTGCTAATATCTCAGGGTTCATATGCTAAGAGGGTGCTGGAAAAGTTTGGTTTCACAAATGTGAGATCTATCACCACTCCTTTAGCTCCTCATTTCAAGTTTTCAAGAGATCAAAGTCCTGAAACACCTACTGAGAAGAAGGAGATGAAAGGTATTCCATATTCAAGTGTTGTTGGCAGCTTAATGTACCTCATATTATGCACTAGAACACTGGAGAACAGTAAAATGGGTACTGAAATATCTTACTGGAACTACAGATTATGGATTAATGTATAGAAGTTCAAATGAGCTGTCTATGGAAGGTTTTACTGATTCTAATTATGCTGGAGATTATGATCCAAGAAGATCACAATTAGGGTATGTGTTCAAGATCAGTGATGGATTTGTGAGCTGGAAAGTATCTCTATAAAAGATTTTTCTTTGGTACAAAAATCATTGGTAGAGTGGTGTGACAATATGAGTGCTATTTTCTCAGCAAAAACCCAATATTTCATGAAAGAACAAAGAATGTAGATGTGAGACTCCATTTCATACAAGAGGTTGTAGCTGGAGGAAGAATCAAGCTTGATAAAGTGCATACAAGTGATAATGCTGCAGATTTGCTAACAAAACCACTAGCTGGAATTAAGGTTCTTCATTGTTTGAGGTTGTTGGGGTTGCATATAAATTCATAAGCCAAGGTGGATAATATTGATTAGGTGGCAAATGATTTATATGCTAGTTTTATATATATCAAGATTAGTGATTCCTAATCAATGTTTTAACCTTTAGCATGAGTCATTCTATTATTTACTACTAGTAAATAGAGTTGACTAGGTTATAGGTTAGTTAAGATTTTTAATCTCAATTTCTTGATATGTACATGTGAAAAATTAATACACATGTGATGTATTAGTTTCATTCTGTAGGTTGGTGTATAAATAGGGACCTAATAGGCTGTAAATGAAATATATATTAGACTGTAATAAAAGTCCTGTTTTGACCAGCATTAATAAGATTATTTTTTCTTCTTTCTTTCATCTTCTTGGCTGGTTATTTCATGAGTTGTAAGTGTGATTGTTAATTCCAGATTAATTCAATTCATCAAGAACTTCAATCTCTCTTGTTCTTGCAGTTTATACATTAACTCTACATTGTTAACTTTCTCAAACACATCATAAAGAGTGATTAAGGATAACATCAAGTAGCCTTCTCTGTCATTTTTATCAGAAGTGTTCTAGGGAGTTTTTCGAAGATTGTTGAACAACTACCTATCAAAATAAGGTGCACTTTTCTTTTTAAAAATTCAACATTAGAGAACTCCATAGTTAAGCTTCCTTGTCATGGAGGAATCTAAGGATATATGAAAGTTTAGGAAGTTGTACAGATTCTTTGTGAGTTGATAACTAAAAAGGACTCATGTTAATTTGTAGGGTTAGTTGTCAATCTCAAAAGTGCTCTAAGATAACTACTCATAAATGGTGCGGTGTGAAAGCATTACAACTAGTATTAGATTGAAGTCATGACATCAAGAAGAACTTAGATAAGCTAGTTAGCCACTTAGTAGGAACAATTTTAGGGATGTAATATAATAAAATAGTCGGTGATGGAGGCATAACAAGGATAATGCTCTCTTTAATTGGGGTGTATGTAATATGGAAAACTATGATGGACGACACAACTTAAAATTGTTAATATGACTACTTATATCAATAAGGTGCACCTTTATTTTCAAAAATCTATCATTGGAGAAGTTGTAACACCCCCATTTTTGGCATTTACAAATTTATTTTAAAAGAGTGATTTTTGAAAACTAAAACATTAGAAATATCTGGTATTAGCACCACAATTAGTTGGTTTCCTCTACTATTCTTACATTAAGTTCTATGGTTAAAATGTTAATTTACTTAAGTTAGGAACAAAAGTCATAAGAAGAAGATAGGAAACTATATTAGAAATTAACATTATTTCAATATGAAAAAATATCATACAAAAGTTTCCAAAGGAAAAAATATAGAATGATGCATAAGAGTTTAAGGAATATTTGGATCAATGATTGGACTCAAAAAAGCGTAGGCTTCAGGCAATTTGGCAACGAAAAAACTACTCGAAGAAAGGGCATAATTAAGACAGATACAAATCAAACTAAAGATATTAAGCATAACAGACATTTTTTTCTTAGAGATAATTGCATTTTGATTGAGTTATTTATATAAGATAAGGAAAAAAAATGAATAAAGCAAAGTAGAGAAAAAAATCCTTCTTTTTTTTTTAACTTACTCAATCAAAAAACCTTCAATTCTAATGGAAGAATTGAAGAAATCATACTTTCATACAATATCTTAATTGAATTCGATGTAATGATCAATAAATTCAGTTTCATTTTATATCTAAATGTGTCCAAATCCTAATAAAAAAACCGGATTCGACACAGATATTTGGACGGGAATTGACGAACAATCAATAAAAATATTAGTGTTTATTAGTATCGAATAGAAGTGGGGCGTGGCCAAGTGGTAAGGCAACGGGTTTTGGTCCCGGTATTCGGAGGTTCGAATCCTTCCGTCCCAGAGCATATGTGATTTTATCACAATCAAAGATTGCTTTTTTTTTTGAAAATCTTATGTCTGCTTACTTTTTTATTTACTTTTCAATGATGCATTAATAATAAAAATACGAAAAAAAAAAAAATTACATATGTAAAAAATTGATTTTTAACTTTTTGAACTTAACTTTTAGGTATATTTCATATAATGATTAAAATTAAAACAGGGTGATTTATTCATTTTATTCAACTTACTTTCTCCAAAGATTACCTAAAAAAATCACCAAACCCCAGCCAAGAAAAAAATACATAACCTATAAAACGAAGAAATATTTTTATGTATTAATTTTTCTATCGAAGTGACAATGGTCTTTCCATTTTTATGAAAAAAAAATTTGGCACTTTCTATTTTAGTTATAATTCTATTTTTTAGAAATTAAAAGAAATAAATTAAAAATAATTATGAAATTTCAATATTAATCTAATTCCATTAAAAATAGAATACAATCTACAAATAGAATATATAGATAATATATTAAGTAATGAATCGACTATTAAAATATTTTTTAATATAAAAAAATATATAATTCTCTTATAGTAGAATATAGATTTTTATATCTATTTACTGACTAAACCAATGACTATTCATGATTCCATAATTGAATCAATTGCATACTGATTCCAAATTCGAGGAATGTTATGGTAAAACTTCGTTTGAAACGATGTGGTAGAAAGCAACGTGCGACTTGAAGGACATGATCTTTTGTGGATTCTTATATCCACCATTTTATATAAAATAAAAAAGTGCTTTTGGCTCGACATCCTTTGTTCTGTTCTACTAGAACCCCAATTTTTGGGGTTGGAATTTCAATAGGCCAAGATGGAGCTCGAGTAGAAATTATTGATTCATTTCATAAGGGCAAGAATCTAGGGTTAGTATCAATTAATAAGTTGAAACAGCTTCGTAAGTTTATTTTTGACAAATAAATCAAAAGGATCAAATTGGAACAAGTTTTATATCCATTCAAATAAAAAAAGTAAAATTTATTGGAATTGATAAAAAATTTTCGATAAAAAGTATATCGTGCGGGAATCAACCGTTTGTCTGATTCTTAGATATAAATAAATCAATGAAAAAAGGTATGTTGCTGCCATTTTGAAAACATTAAAGATCAACGAAGTAATGTCTAAACCCAATGATTCACAGCAAAGATAAAAGATTCCGGAACAAGAAAATACCCTTTCAATTGTCTCACCAACTGGATCAATTCAAATCGATTTTGAATGAGACAAAAAAAAAGGGGGTTAGAGACTACTCAATAAATTAAATCAATTAAATGCCAAAAAGTTTTAATTTGAGCTATATAAGAGTTATTCCACTTGAGTTATGAGTAAAAAAGATTTTTTTTCAGGAAATCAAAACAAAAAAGGACTTCATTTCTAGTTTGATTTTGAATTTCGTTTTTCGGACGTATTTGCCATTTGATTTCCATATATGTCTAAGCATAATTTCGAATCATTTTTCTCGAGCCGTACGAGGAGAAAACTTCCTATACGTTTCTAGGGGGGGTATTGTTCATCTAATCTATCCCAATGAGCCGTCTATCGAATCGTTGCAATTGATGTTCGTGCCCAAAGAGAAGGAAGAGATCTTCGAAAAGTGGGGTTTTATGATCCGATAAACAATAAAACTTCTTTAAATGTTCCTGCTATTCTCTATTTCCTTGAAAGGGGTGCTCAACCTACAGGAACTGTTTATGATATTTTAAAGAAGGCCGAGGTTTTTAAGGAACTTCAATTAATGAAATAAAAAAAAAAAAATAATCAAGTTTGTTTATTCGATTTATATTTATTTCTATTTTGTGATTGAATAAACTTTTTTTATTTTTATTTTATCGACACTCTTTTTTGTTCATGTAAATTCTTCATGTAGTGCCAATCCAACACAAGTTATTTTCTTTTAGTTAACTTAGATTTCCTATTTGATTTTATATTTTTTAAACATAGATATTGACAAGAGTATATTGAACAAATATAATTCAATCGTAATATATCCTAGATGCTAGAACTGATACTAGATAAACCTTACTCTCAACCTAAAACACTAACCATCAAGTGGAACCTTCAAAGAAATCTTGTAAAGTCATAACTATCATTTGAATAGTTAGGGGACCATAAAATAAAGTCTATAAGTATAATGCTATTGAATAAATTACTACACAATACTAAGCATGTGGGCACATCAAAGGTATCATGAGAGAAATGTGGCATAAATACGTCAATAATGCAAGTGATAGTGAGATATGATAAACATGCCATAAAATCACCATGAGATTCTCATCATACCATTACATTTAATCAAATCACAACTTAATGAACTAATTCATACCAAGGTTGTCCCACAAAAGGGAGACACCAAGTCATAGTTTATCATTTTCAAAGAAATCTATAAACATATGGGTAGTGCACTAAGATAGTACCAAAAGACCAAAGAAAAATACAAACACTATACGTAGGACACGTAGGAAATTACCAAACACAAGTATGATAGGATGACAACTACCAAACCATAGGTAGGGCATAGATAAAACTATCAAACCAGTAATCCAATCTAAATTCAATAACCAAATAATATCAACTTCCATTTTAATTACTCTAGATAATATCATCTTTAAGACACCAAGGTAATTTGGTCATACCAAAATGCAAAGGTAGCATAATATCTTACTGATTATTAACACGAGGACACTAAGGTACCTTGGCCACACTAGCATATGAAGGAAACACAATATTCTATTGATAAGGACACCTAATCCATAAGTATACTATCTGTTAGGAAGTCCAAAGAACTAAGTAGAGTAAGATATAGGACATGATTGAGGTACTAAGACACACAAATAAAAATTTAAACAAAATTGAGGGATAAACTTTGTCTATAGGATATCTACCCCTAAAGAGTCATAATTTCTGATATTGAGGTCTTTCACTTTAAATATTATCATTATTTTATTTAGTGATCATAAATACCACAAAATTCACAAGTAATTCCAAATTATATGCTTAATAACATTTTGATTAATTTCTAATTATCCAAGCAATCTTAAGGCCAATAGTCTAAGCTAAAAATAATAAGTTAGCACTAAGATCAATCCAACAATCCAATTTAAATGCTAAACTTTATTTTACTAACAATTTCTCATGAAAAGGATAAAATAAAATACCTAAAACATTTTATCATGTAGGTAAATTCTAAAATATGGAAAATAACTATTTTATCCTTATACATGAATAATCATAAAAAACCCTAACATGTATTCTAACTTATCATAACTCAAATGCTTTCATAATTAGCAAAATATAACACTTATTAGACATGCATGTTGGAAAATAGAAGCATGGTACACATATAAGACAATCCTACCCTTAACCCTATAACATATAAATATTAATCATGCAAACCTAAACATGATCAACCTTACCATGTTATATATTTATATGCGAGGACTATAATGAAATACTTATCATATCACATAAATGGTTTGGAAAGGTAAAATCCTTAACCAAAACCTTATCCCTAACATGCATCACATCAAGCAAAAATCTTTCCATTATCAAATACATAATTATTTCATAACACAACATGCCATCATACACATAAATAACATATTTAACATGCTCAATACACATAATTTCATGCTAATATACTTGGTAAAATAAATATAACATAACATTCATGTGATGGGCCAAATTTAAAAGTATATGAACTTATTCTAGCAAGTTAAGGTTGTATCCCATAAGATATCCATTATTAATGTAACACCTAAAAATTTCATATCCTTTGTTTTCAGGTCTTTATCTTTTTTTATTTGAAAATCACCATTAAATTGTAGCTTAATTATTTTATTATTAACCTTTGACCTCTAACCCAAATGTTTTCTTGAATATTGTTTCCTCATCATTGTACTTATTTCCTTTTTGTTAAACCTATCCTAAACCTATTTATTGTTCTTGATATATTTTTTCCTACCTAACACCCTACACCTATCCTACATTATCTCTATTAACTCCCTCTCCCTCACATAACTTGTGTTGTATCACTTTCACCTTTCCCGAACACTCTCCCTATCTACCTCACCTTACCCCACTCTACCAAGCCATTCCCTTCTTCCCTAATGGTGTGAATATATAAAATAAATGCAGATATAACCCATGTTCCCCCTCTCTTCTCTTTGTTTGAAAACCCAACAAACTATACCATACCCCCTCTATGAACCAACTTACCTCACCAATCCATTTAGTCATCTGTATATATACATACACATGCATATGCTTTCCAACATCATCCACAGCCAAACACAACCCTCCATCCCCACTCCCATTTGGCCCATTCAATCTTTCCCTACTCCTCTCTCAGATCTATTTGGTTCCGCTTCCTCGATAAAACTAACCTCACAACCCCTATACATTCCCTCACCTAAATAGCCATGCACTGACCCTCCTTCCTTATCTCTTTTCTTTGTTTGACTCCACCCATATTCTTCCTCGACCTTATTTGGTTTCACCATTTTAGAACCACACATGCACGTCAACAACACCACCACACCTCAATCAATCCTCTTACTCCCTTTTATCCTCATCTAAAAAACACCTCCATGCTCATGTGTGGCCCCCTACACCATCACCTCCTTCACCCAGTCACCAACCCTTTCTTATGCTTCCTCCTTTGCACTATTATAACACCTCAATTTTTACTACTGAAAAATTTATTTTGTAGTGGAAGTAATTAGGTAAAATATTAGGGGTTACCACTATGATCGATATAATTCTAGCTTATGCAACTATCCTTACATCAATCACAAGGCTAAAATATTTAAAGTTACATAGAGAAATTAGAAACAAAAGAACATTTATAGTACAAAAATGAGTTTATAGCCTAACTCTGAGTTATCAATACAAAATACAAAAGAAGGGATACCATGGATCAAGAGTCCAAAAAGGGGTATCTAGTTAAATACATCAACTGGATAACAATTACTCTTCATCTAACCCGTAACATAGATAGAGTCACTCATCCCCACATAGGGCATCATAGGCAATATAAGATTCAAGGCCTCTTGCTCATTGGAATGAGCAGTACTCATAAAATAGGTGGTCAATACGCTATGTATTGAGTAAGGGAACAATACTATTGAAATAGAGATATAGTTAATACATGCTTCCACATTAGATAATAAGTAAATAACTAAATAGATGAAATATCTCATAAGACGGAATATGATCTAGATTCCTTTATTAACTATAATCCATTTTTATTCTTTTATATACGTTAAGTGCAGGAACCCCACTATTTTCAAACCGGTGGAACAATCTAAAACACTGTCTTAGGGATAATACACTTGAACTACTATTATCATCCAGTGGAACGGATCTAAAAACATTACCTTCTCGAGGAAACAAGCTCCCAAGATACTATCCTCCCCGGTGGAATAGGAATACACACACACACACACACACACACACACACTATTAAATCATTAGTATCTTGTCCATAGGTTATAATGATACATTTTCATTTCAAAATGAGTAGGGCCCCCACTATTCTTAATCCAGTGGAATAGGCTAAAGCACTTTCTTGAGGCAAAATGCTCCCAAGCCACTATTCTTTCCAATGAAATGGAGATTATAAACATCTTCTTAGGGAAAAATACTCCCGAGCCACTATTCTCCTAGGTGGAAAGGAAATACATACATACATACATATATATATATATATATAGAAAAATAGATCACCTTGGCCCTACTCATGTGCTTTTTCACTTTAAGTGATTAGTATCTTATTCAAGATTGATTCTCAGCCATAGAACACATTAAAATAGATATTCATGTAGCATAGTTCTAAGTCCTTAAGTCCTTTCAAATCCTAATTACACACCCTTTAATATTCATTCTCCTATATTGATTATTCCAGACAACTTATATTATATCATCTCCAAATCCCATCATTATTATCATACCTAGAATGCACAATCTAATTCCCATACACATACATTAATAATCTCATCCTGATATATTACTTACAGAAATATCTAAAACCCAAATTCTACATATTTATCATAAAACCTCCCATGAAGTTTACATGATTACCAATTCCGATAGATAACCTCATATGGTCAAATATTAACAATGAATTCAAAAATTTATATAACCTCTATATCTTATACATGGAATAATGATATTATCATTATAAGATAGTTACCCCAAATTATCTATTAAATCATTTAAGGACCCTAAATGAAGATAATACTTCTAAGAATCCCTCATGCTATTATTATCATATTTTAATCCACCTAACACATAAAATACCAAAAATTCCTTATTACCGTATAATGATTGAATTACCCTTAAGCACAAATAATAATCTTTATTTTACATAATCTTGTACCTTCGGCACATATTATTTTCCAAGTCCACAATTTATCATCATACCTCATGGGAATTCTTAAGTTCATTTATCAAAACTCATTTAACCCATATTTCATACCATAAGATATATTACCACAAATATGACATTATCATAACAAAATAATAATAGTACCTCTTATCCATTCTTACTTTCTTTCAATAACATAAATCCTTAAGCCCGTATTTCATACCATAAGATATATTTCTATAAATATGACATTATCACAACAAAATCATAACATAATGGTACCTCTCACCGATTCTTACTTCCTTTCAACATAATATTCATATCATCACAAAACATTATGATCAACACATGTTACATTATATATCTGAAATATCATGAAAAACATATATAACTATACATGCAATTAACACCAAAAATCCTAAACATCAAATAGTATCCTTGCCAACAAGGACACTAGGATCTAAACATACAAATTGTAGACTTCCTCCTCCGAAGCTAGTGCAATACCACCTACAAAAAATAATAAAATTCATGGTTAGGCTTGAAGAATTAAATCAAATGAGAAATCAAGGTAAAGACGGTAAAAATAGAAATAACCATAGTAAAATGGGAGCTTGAGATGTGTGGATGTGTTGAGGAATGTATGGTGCAACTATGGTAAAATTTTGGTAGTATTTGGATAAATTATGGGGGTGAAAATTAGGGCAAGTAGCCAAAAAAGGGAAGTTACATAGTTGTGCTATAGCCGGTGCTGCCCTAGTCGAGAAAAAAGATCATGTACAGCCAAGCAATGCTGAATTGCATGGCCGTGTTGCAGGAGGTGCACACCTAGGCCAAGAGAAAAGATCATGCACAACTAGAAGGTGCAAAGTTACACGACTCTAAGATAAGAAATTTTTAGTGTTGCACCTCCATGCTTAAGGCTGTACATAATCCATACACACTAAAAAAGTGCAACGGACAAGAGAAAGAAGAAGGAAAAAGTGGTGGTGGTTGGGAAAGATAGTGTTGGGGAAGGTTGGGGTGACCTTGGTGGTCGATCCACCAACTAATGGGTGGCGAATGGTGGCCGAGTTGGTGGATAGTGGTGGAATGGGTGGTGTGTAGGATAGAAATGGGGGAAGGAAGGAGGAAGAAGAAGAACAAAGGAGATGGAAGAGGGAGCTCGAGCAGTGGCTTTTTGACATAGAAATGATAGAGTGGAGGCTAAACAAAGAGAAAGAAGGAGAGTATGGTATATATATACATATATATATATATATATATATGGTCATGTGTGCATGTATGGAGTGAATTAGGGAAGGAAGAAAGGAAGACAGATAGGGGAGGGGGAGATCTGCGATCAATAGTGTAGGGTGGTATAGAGGAAAAGATGGTTGAGTTTTGGGAACTTTGGTAGGTGATGGGGATGGTTGTGTGTGTGATTGTTGCATAAGGATAAGAGGGATAGGAAGAAGAAGAGTAGAAGGGTGTGCGCATGGGTGTGCAGGTTTGTAAAGATGGAATAAGGAGAAGAAGAAGGAGAAAAGTGATGGATGATGGATGATGGTGCAGAAAGGTGATGGGTGATGGTGGAAGTAGGGGAGGTGCAAGTTGTAGTATGCAACTTGTAACAATTTCAATTATTGCAGCTTAAGGTTGATGGAAGGAGGAGAAGAAAGAAAGAAAAGAAAAGGAGAAAGAAAAGGAAAAAGAGAAGGGTTGGGAATTAGTTTAGATGATTTTGGATTAGCCATAAGTATTTAGGATTATTGGAAATTTTAGCGGGTTTTGATTTTTTGTTTATTAATTATGATTTATCCTAGTTAAGGTTTTGATTTTAGTTAAATTTTCAGGATTAAGAAATTAGGTTAAGGCTAAAATAAGATTTATTAATATTAGAATTAAATTAGAGCATTAATGATATAGGATTAAGATAAGTAAATTTTTCGGGGTATTTCAACTATTATCTAATCACCATGCATGCACATCACCACCACCACAACACCTCAATCATTCCACTTACTCCCTTCCATCCTTATCTAAACAACAACTCCATGCTCGTGTGTCACCCCCTACACCATCACCACCTTGACCTAGTCACCAACCCTTTCCCATGCTTCCTCCTCTACACTATCATCGACCATCATTCACCTCTTTACCCTAGCTCCTTTCTACCTATAAGAACACAACACCACCCTAGCCGATATTCATCTTCAACTTCCTTTATTTTCTACTTCTCCCTTCTCCTTTACCATGCACTACTTCTTCTTCTCCTCCCTTATGTCCATTTTTTCCATTCCCAACCTCCCTTTACTATGACACATCCTACCATAGCTCAACACCCATCTTCGACCAATATCATTAAAGCTACCCACCCCCTTCTACATTCTCCCTTGTTTCCCCTCCCTCTTCTTTGGTTTCTCCCTCTATAACACACCCCTAGGTAATGGAAAAAACTTCCATTGCTTTCCCCTTCACTTTGGTACCCTTCCCCATAGCACCACAACCTTAAACACTACCCTCTACCATAGCCAACTACAAACCCTACGCCACCTTATTCACAACCTATCCCAACTTATCCATTCTCCACACAACCTAGCATCTCCCAACCTACGCCTCCCCACCTTGTAGCCAACTAAACCACCCAATACCTCCCCTTCCCTTCCCCTCCCCTCTTTCCCATACAGCCTCGTCAAGCCCAACATCACCACTATCTCCCTCGACTGCAATCCTAGCCCATCTTACACCACCACAACCTCCACTATCCCCCAATCCCCTCTCTCATAAGTAAGCTAGCTAGCTAGCCCAAGCAACACAGTCCCTCCCCCCATGCACCCCAAGCTTACATTACATATGCAGCGTGAGGAAGTTATTCCCTTAAAATTTTTTGTTACCTATTTTTAATAAGTTAGGGTATATTGGTAATTTTCAAAAATAAATATTTTAAAATAATAATTATTATTTTATTTATTAAATATTAATATGGTAATTGTGGTATTATTTTTAGGTATAAAAGTTTGATTAGCATAGCCTTATAATTTTTAGTAGGATCTTGATAATTTGTGGTTTTGTTGGAAAATAGGAAACTTTTATAATTTACCAAAAATTTATATATTGCATGATAGTATATTAGGGTTTTGAGGTACAAACCATGTTAATCATGTTATATGGTAACTATTATTTATACTGAACTAGTAAATCACATGATAACATATTAGGGATTTTATGTATAAAATATTTTAAGTATGATTTATTACATTATAATTATGAGCTCAATATTATTTGCTTGAAAATCAGAAAAAGGAGCATGCTTAAATAAAATTGTGGAATAATTATTATTGATGTGTTCCCTAAGGGAAATTTGGTAATTTTGAGTGTGATATGATATTTATCGCAACAAGTATGTCAAATGTGTATTATGAATCGTTGAGCATGAGATTATGTGCTTCTAAATGTAGTAGATACCCATACAAGGTTTATGTGTTGACCATGATTAAGGACAAAATGGTCATTTGGCTTATCAAATAACGTAATTGTATGATAAATAATTTAATTATTATGTTCAACCTTTACATGAAAAAAATATGATTAAAATGGAATTATTAATTAAAATGCACAATAATATAGTAATTTTGGTCTTGGGGCATTTTTGTCATTTATGCATGATGCACTCTAAAGTGAATGAATGAGCCTAGGAAGACCTTAGTATATTTTTATGATTGACATTGGTAATTATCATTTTTATTACTATATTGATTAAATGGAAAATGAGCATAAATGTATAAATATAGAAACCATATATTTGTGATTTATGTGTAATTTTGAGGTCGCCTTAAAAAAATACTAATGCTTAACATGAAATATCTCAAGATTGGGAATGGTGGCTCTTTAGGGGTCACTTCCCTAAATATATGATTTAGCCTAAGATTGATTCTGGATTTTTTATGGTATGACTTAGTTCCTTAGCTAGGCCTTATATATTATTCTATTATCTTTATTGAATAATAGTGTAATACCCCACATTTTTGGAAAAATGGTTGAATGAGAATAGTACCAAATTTTGGGCATTTAATTTTGATTTAATATTGTGATTTTGTTTGAGGTAAAGTTTGATTTGAAATAAGGTTGAAAATGAAATTTAATGAGCTTTTCAGATAAACTAATTATCTGCTTCCATAAAGTTAAAATACCCCCAAACTCTAATTTAAAAAATTATAGCAAATTAAGGATTTATTAGAAAAATTAATTAAATAAATTATTTTATTAAAATAAGAGGGATTAATTAAGGAAAAATAAAGAAGAAATTAATAAATAATTTAATTGAAAAAAATTAGAGTGTTCTACTAATTAAAATGGAATTTAGAAAAAATCTTTTAAAAATCCTAAATTAACCTAGAAAAGAAATTTAATTATTATTTTATTAAAATATTATTATTTTTAAATATCCAAAAACACCAAAATATTTTAAATACCCAACCCACCTATTTTTCATTTTTCCCACCTGTTTTTCATGTTTTCCCTTTTTCCTTTTTCCTTTCTCTTTTCTTTTCTTTTCTTTCCTTCCTCTCATTTCTCTTTTTCTTCTACCCAATCTGGGTTAGTCCACCTCGCGGCCTAAACTCCGCCTTTCCTTCCACATGGCTCAGGCCCACTACTCCCCTCTTTTCTCCTTTGTAAGCCTAAATAGGTGTGCATAGTAGGTGATAATGGGTATTAATAATGAATAATAATGGTTGGCGGTGTCAAAAGATGCATGTGGACTATGGGTGTTAATATTTTATATGTTAAGGGTGTTTCGGTTATTTGGCATGAGAAAGAAGTAATTTGGTAATATACTAAGTAAGAAGGGTATTTTAGTAATTATATAAACACGAATGGTATTATGGTAATTTAATAAGTATGAAGGGTAATTTGCTAATTTGGCAATTAAATGGGGTATCTTAGTGAATAGGTATGCAAGAGGGGTAGTTTAATAATTTTGTAATTATGAAGGGGTAAATTGGTAATGTGCATATAATATGGAAATTGGCCTAACAAACCTTCATAATAAGTTATAAGGGATATTCAATGATAGAATAAGGGTAATTTGATAATTTGGCAATTTCGACCCTATTCAACTACTTTCTTTTTCTTTCTTTTCTCCCTGGACTGATCAGCAGCCCCTTTCTTCTTCCTTTCTCCTTCTCCCCCAACCCTCTCACTCCCCAATATTCAGCCCCTCCATTTCTTAGTGTAGGCAGCCTACCACCCCTACCCTCTTCCCCGTCATTCCCTCTTTCTCCTCCACCTAATCACACCCTCTCTCTCTCCCTCCTCACACATGCCTCTCTCCCCTTTTCTTTTCCCCTTCCCAAACTCTCATACCCTGCAAAAGTTATAGGCCTACACAGGTCGTGCACCATCGGCCAGAGCCTTACAAGCATGCCACCAACCTTCCCTCTTCCCCCTCTATTATTTCCCCTCATCCATAGCCTATAAATACCCTTTAATGGCCCTCATTCAACTCTTTTTTCTCTCAACCCAAAAATCTACACCTTTTGTGGGTCGTCACTCGTTCAGTCGCTTATTGCGCCGCTGTCGTCCAACACCGTCATTAAAACTACCACCCAAATTACTCCCTGCACCACCCTCCACCGAGATACACCCCTCACCACCCTCAATCCTCCCTGTATAAGTTGCATTTGCTGTGTAAAGTTAGTCATTTGAACAACCTTAATCCAACCACTACCGCCTTTTGCGCCGTCGTCCTCTGCCATTGCCACCGCAACCACTATTCCCTATACCCTCCATTATCACCGACATAACCTCCTCTACCTTCCCCTACCTTTCTTTTGCCATACCTCCCTCTCCACCATTCTCGGCCACCACACTATCGCCGCCTTTAGCTGTGCCACCACCACCACTTCAGCCCTCTCAACCTAGGTATCCTCCATCACCTCAAATCCCCCTCTCATACCTTAAACACCCCACTTTCCACCCTTTTTTTCCTCTTTTCCCACCACCACCGCCGATGCCACCGGTCACCACCGACCCTAGGTGGTACCCTAACCCTTAAAACCTACATATGATGTCTTTATCCTTTTTACTTATATTGTGTTATCATCCTCATTATTATTATTATTATTATTATTATTATTATTATTATTATTATTATTATTATTATTATTATTATTATTATTATTATTATTATGACTCTTAATTTTATTATTATTAACATAGCCTTGAATATTTATCCCATTATTATTAAAGGATTGAAACCCTATTTTAACTATTATTATAATTATCCTTATTTTATTAATACCATTATTATTATTATTATTATTATTATTATTATTTATTATTATTATTATTATTATTATTATTATTATTATTATTATTATTATTATTATTATTAGTGCTAGCCTTAATATATACTATTGTTACTTTTGTAAAAATTTAAAACCTTACCCATATAAATATCATTATTTATAGTATTATCATTATTAGCATTATCCTTAGCAATACTATTATTTTTGTTAATATTACTATTATTATATCATTATTTTTATTACTAACCCTATTATTAGCCTTAACCTTGATAATACTAGGGTTTCTATTACTATGAGTATTATTATTATTATTATTATTACTACTACTACTACAACTACTACTACTATTTTTACTATAACTAGTATTATTAATATTATTATAAGTAACAAAACCATTAGCTTTAATAATTTAAATATGGCTATAAATACTTATCATAAACCTATTTTGACTAGTAATAATCTAGTAGGTTAACTTGAGAATAAAAAACCCTATTTTTACTTGTAAATTTTCTTTTAATAATAGTAACCCTAATATTAGAATAAACTAGGAAATAATAGTATTTTTGGTAGGAGGGAAATTAATCCTTAGTTTTTTCCTCTTATAGGAGAAACTAGTCAAAACCTTAAGTAGGCGTAAGAGCGTGTTCCAAGATCGATGTCATATTAGGTAAGGATGTGGCTAAGGCCCTATGTGTGTTATGTGCCTTGTATGCCTTGTATACCATGTACCATGTTATGTTGTGTATCTTATGATTATCATTATAATTGTTTTATGTGTAGCGCAACTTGAAGTTGAGGTATGCTCATGTGTTTTCTTATGGCATATGTATAGTATGTATATGTTGTGATGTGGCCCCCTTTAGTACATGTATACTAGGATATTTAATGTAATGATATTGGGCAAGACGATGAAAAAAGGAAAATGGGGAAGTGATTTCACCAAACGGAAGTAAGTTAACCTAAATATCTCATAATCTATGAAATGGAAAATGAAAGGGGACTAAAAATAAAAGAGTGGGTGAACGTTGCATAGGAATCCTAGGGTTTGCATGGGAGATTCTAGGGTTTACATGGGAGATTCTAGGGTTTACATGGGAATTCAAGGGTGTTGCATGAAAACTTTAAGGGTTTGCATAGGGTGGATAGAGTCTACATGGGGACAATCTTTACATGTGAAAAGTTATCCTGTGATGTAATTAAGGTAAGTGAATAGTTTTTTAGGTAATTAGGGGCTTGGGGTGAAAAATATTATGTGAGTTGGTATTAAGGTACATAAGAGACCTAGCTAGGGTTTGGGAGGAAAACCCTAATTTGAGATGGTTGTGAAAGTAAAAATTAATTGAGGGTGAGTGGAGTGTGAGATGAGGATGGAGGAATGTCATGTGTAGGGTGAGTATGAGTATCATGGGAAAGTAAGAGTGGAATGTGAGAAATAGAAGGGTGACATGCTGAAAAGAAGGATGCTAGGGTTTGGTGTGGCCACCTAGGGTTTTGTGGTCACATGTGTATTTGGGGGAGTAAAGTGAAATGATGAGGGTTGAATCTAAGGGAGGTGATGTGTGAGGTGATGAAACGACCTTAGTTATTTGAAGCATAAAAGGATGGGCCACATAGGCCCAAATTAGGGATTCTAGAGAAAACCCTAAGGTAAGGTAGTGAGTGGACTTGGAGGGTATAAGATAGTGAGCCTTGACCCACACACTTAGGAGTTGGGCCTCCAGTGTGAGTAAGTGGAATAAAGAAAGGATGCTGGAGCATGTTAGGAGGTGCAAAAGTCTCAAGTTTTTGGTTGATGTACAAAAGATATCTTCCTTCACGCCACTGCCCTTTAGACGCCACTTTCGCCGTCTCCGGCCAACACCGCCGTCTGTTCTCTCCACCTATGCCTTCCTTGCACCTCCCTCTAACTAACTACACCACCCATACCCTTTGATTCTTCCTGAAAAATTCACCTCGACCGTGCGAATTACCCTTCGTAACCAAACCACTTTCTGCCACCGCCGCCCATCAAACCACCCTTAGCCACCTCTTTTCTCCACTTTCGCCGCTCCTTTCACCTCCTAAGTTATGTTGCAGACCCTCCTCTATCTCCCCCTACCTTCCTTTTCCCCTTTCTCCCTCTCGTCCTCTCTCCCTCTTCTTCTTCCCTATTCGGCCACCACCGCCGCCACCGTGCGCCGCCATCTTTAGCTATGCCTCCACCTCTATTCTATTCCTCTCCTTTTGGGTAACCATAAATAGCCCAGCTTCCACCTCTATTCTCCCTATCTTTTTCCCAGCATTCAACTTTTACTTTTTTCTTCTCTTTTTCCGGCCGCCGCCACCGCTGCCGCCATGCACCACTGCCGGTGTCGCCTATCCCCACTAGCTTAAGGTTGAACCCTACACCCTCTCAGCCCTTTTTCCTATTTTTACAAGCCTTGAATTATTTTATTTCATTTATTTTAATATAAATACTATTATTATTATTATTATTTCCATTTTAAATATGTATTATTAGTATTATTAATATTAATATTTTTATTATTATTCTATTGAGGGTCGAATCCCTATTGTATTCTAATTCGATTTTATTATTATTATTAGTACTATTATTATTGTTATTATCTTTATTATTAATACTAATATGGTATTATTATTATTATTATTTACTATTTTGAAATTGTTATTATTATTATTATTTCAATATTATTATTACAACTACCTTAACATTAGTGTGATATTATTATTATTATTATTATTATTATTATTATTATTACTATCATTATTATTATTTTCAAGTGTTAGTATTACTATTTTATATAGAGCTGGAACCCTATTGTGCCTATTTTGAATTATAGTAGTAGTATTATAAATATCAAGTCTTATTATTATTAATATTATCATTAGCTTTTATTATTATTATTAGTGTTGTTGTTGTTGTTGTTATTATTATTATTATTATTATTATTATTATTATTATTATTATTTCATCATTATTATTATTACTAAATTTAGTTATTTACCTTATTAATATTATTATTATTATTATTTTAGTAAAGGGGCCGAAGCCCTTATTCACTTTGTTTTGAATAATGTCCTGGTTATTATTATTGTTACTATCTTCATTATTCTTATTTATATTATCATTGATATCATTTTTAATATCTTTGCTATTATTATTTTAGTATCATTATTATTATTATTAGGGTAAAGTTTTCAACCTTATATTATCAACTTTTATAATATTTCTATTATTTCTATATTTTTAGCAAAGTTAGTAATTAGTTAATGTTATTTTATTAATATATTATTATTATTTATTTAAAGACCTTGTTTTATAATAAGTTAGTGATTAATAATATTTTTGATAGGAGGGAGTCTAATTTTAGTTTTTCCCTCATAATAGGTGAAACCAGTCAAAGCCCTGAGGAGTCATAGGAGCGTGCTCCAAGACCGGTGTCGTTTTAGGTAACGGTGTTACTAAGGCCATTTGTGTGTTTATACGCATTATGTGCTCTATATGCCATGTACTCTTTGTTTATCATTATTAATTATTTTGTACGTGGTTTAAAGTGGAGTTGAAGTATGTTGGTATAAATAAATTGTGGTATGAGAATTATGTGTATATTTATGTTATTATTATTGTATGATGTGGCCTTAAGACATGCATGTTAGGGTTGTAAAATAATGATGGGGAGTGTAATAATGTGGTGTTAGGATTTTGCATGAAATAGCATGGTGTTAAGGTTTTGCATGAAATAGTATGCTGTTAGGGTTTTACATGAAACGACATGGTGTTAGGATTTTGCATGAAATGGCATGGTATTAGGGTTTTGCATGAAATGGTATGGTGTTAGGGTTTGTATGGAAGCGTGGTCTACGTGAAGATAGGGTTTGCATGTGAATTAGGGTTTGCATGGAAGCATGTCTACATGGAGTTAGGGTTTTGCATGGGGGTTAGGGTTTGCATGGAAGTGTTGTCTACGTGAAGCGAGGGTTGCATGTGAATTAGGGTTTGCATGGGAGATAAGGCGTGCATGAGAGTATGGTTTACGTGGAGTTAGAGTTTGCATGGGAGCTAGGGCTTGTATGGGAACCAGGGTTTGCATGGAAGTGTGGTTTACGTGGAGCTAGGGTTTGCATGGGAACGTGGAGTTCAGGTTTGCGTGGAGTTAGGGTTTGCATGGAGTTAGTCACACATGTCTTGGCAAATGTTTGTGAATAAACTATTTAAGACACTACTCTTTTAAAGTGGAAGATTATTGAGCCGGGTCCAGACCGATCCATCGGTCTGTAATAGTGGTTAGGGTTTTACCCTATATGTGACCGATCTACCAGTTATAATAGTGGTTAGGACATGATGTCCTATATGTGACTGGCCCACCGGTAATAATAGTGGGGTGACTCGAGCTCAATAAACACAAACCAGAATTGTTAAAGCTCTTAAAAGATACTAATTACTTACAGTGGAACACCATGCGAGCAAAAACTATACCGATCCACTAGTCAGGAATAGTGGTTAGGGTTTTACCCTATATGTGACTGATCGACCGGTAATAATAGTGGTTAGGGCATGATTCTCTATGTGTGACCGACCCACCAATTATAATAGTGGGGTGTTCATGTACTTACATGGATTTGACAAAAGGCATGGTGTGCATCGACTTTCGATAAAAGAAGGATTAAATAATTAATTTGGACCCTTTGGGGCCTTATGTGTGGGCTTGTTGATGATAGAATATGGTTTCTCTATATACTTTTACGTATCATATGTATAGTTTGAAATTGTATGTTGATTATTATCTTGCATGATTTGATGTGTTTATGTGTTGGCCTTAGTGCTTGGTTACCTTACTCAGTACGTAGCGTATTGATCACCCGTTTCATGGGTGCTGCTCAATCCCACGAGCAGAAGGCCCTTTCTGACTTTGTGCAGGTGGGCAAGACGTCAATCAGGGCTGTGTATTGAGCTTGTTTTGGATCAAGGTTCGAGAGTTGTGGCCATATTTATTCTTTATGCGATGTACTTCCTTTTGTTGGTTCTTTGTATTGGATTTATCCATTTTGATTTATTACCTTGTATTGAGTATTTCAAATAAACATTTTATTGGTTGTAAGCATATTCTCTTTTGGAAGTGAATTATAATTCTTTATATGTACTCTGATTTTGTTTTACAATTGAGTTTAGTTTTTCTTGACTTATAATTGATCGTTAATGTTTTCTTTAGCCTTATCACTTGGTACTGAAAGGGTCGGAGAGAACCGGTTTGGTACTAAGTGTGGCGGTAACATCCCCAGAATTCATGAGTTTTAAATTAAGTATTTTCATTACTTCCGCTTTAAAAAAAATAGTGAATTTTGGGGTGTTACAGGATGGATCTAAAAGATTTTGATGTGATTCTAGGCATGGATATGTTGGGGAGATACAAGGCGGTTATTGATTGTGCCCAAGAGCAGGTGATTCTACAAGGCCTGAAGGGGACTAGGGTTTCATACCTGAAGACTCAGCCTGAACCGACCACTAAGGTGGTGTCAGTAGTTACATTACACACTTTGATCCAGAAGGGGTATCCTTTATGTTTATGCAGTGTGCAAGAACTCAACAAGGATTTGACCATACTAGATAGTACACTAGTGGTTAGAGAATTTCCCGACGTGTTCCCAGAAGAAATTGACTTCAAGATCGAGTTAGTGCCAAGAGCTGAGCCTATTTCCAAGGCACCTTATAGAATGGCACCAGTGAAATTGAAAGAGTTGAAGGCCTCGTTGGAAGAACTCTTAGAGCACGGGTACATCGGGCCGAGTGTATCGCCATGGGGAGCGCCAATTTTGTTTGTGAAGAAGGATGGTAGTCTCTGTCTCTGTATTGACTATCGGGGATTGAATCAATTAATAGTAAAGAACCGATATACGCTTCAGAGAATATATGATCTGTTTGACAAATTAAAGGGTGCTACAGTATTCTCCAAGATTGATCTAAGGTCCAGGTACCATCAATTGAGGATCACTGATGCTGATATTATGAAGACTGCATTCCAGACCCGATACGGGCACTATAAATTTACGGTGATGCCCTTTGGACTTACAAATGCTCCTGCGGTGTTCATGGATCTGATGACAAGGATATTTTGACCTTTCCTCGATCAGTTCGTGGTGGTATTTATTGATGATATTCTGGTGTATTCCCGGGGAAATGAGGAGCACGAGCAACATCTACGTTCTATTTTGAGCACGTTAAGAGAACATCATTTGTATGCAAAGCTGCCGAAGTGTAGGTTTTAGCTCCAAGAGGTAGCCTTCCTGGGTCACATTGTATCAGCTAAGGGAGTGGCTGTGGACCCAGCTAAGATTGTGGCCATCACAGAGTGGAAGCCCCCTACGAATATATCAAAGATTCAGAGTTTTCTGGGTTTGCTGGTTATTGCCGGTTATTGCCGATGTTTTGTACAGAACTTTTCCAAGATCGCTAGACCATTGACTAATCTCTTGAAGAAGACAATGAAGTTCCAATGGGATGAGGTCTGTGAAGAGGCTTTCTGAGAGTTGAAGAAGAGGTTGACTTCTGCACTGGTGTTGACCTTACCAGAAGGGACCGAGGAATTTGAGGTTTACATTGATGCGTCCAAGCATGGGTTGGGATGCCAGCTGATGCAGAAGGGTAAAGTAGTAGCTTATGCCTCACGACAGCTGAAGAAGCATGAGCAAAATTATCCCACACATGATCTGGAGTTAGCTGCTGTTGTGTTTGCTTTGAAGATCTGGAGACATTATCTATATGGGCCAAAGTGTAAATTCTTTACAGATCACAAAAGTCTCAAGTATATCTTCACGTAAAAGGAGCTCAATTTGAGGCAGAGAAGATGGCTAGAACTGGTAAAGGATTACGACATTGAGTTGACCTACCATGAGGGTAAGGCCAACGTGGTTGCCGATGCTCTTAGTAGGAAGACTGCACATCCTACGCTGTGTTGTGTGTTTGTTGATCGGACGATTAGGGAGTTATCAGATCTAAAGATAGAGATGATTCAGCAGGGAGACCTCAAAGCCCGTATGAATGCCTTAATGCTCAATCCGATTATTTTCAAAGAGATCCAAGCTGGCAGGTAGGAGAGGATCCAATAGAAGATGCAGGAAGGCAAAGCAGAGGGGTTCAGAGTCCATGAGGATGGCAATATTCAATTTAGGGGTCGTTGGTGTGTGCCCCAGAGTTATCCAGATCTTAAGCGTCGTATTATGGAGGAAGGACATCCGACTCCCTATTTAGTTCACCTTAGAGGATCAAAGTTATATAAGGACCTTAAGAAGGTGTATTGGTGGCCACAAATGAAGTGAGAAGTAGCCAAGTTTGTATCTCGGTGTCTGGTATGTCAGAAAGTCAAGATTGAATATCGCAGACCAACAAGATTACTTCAGTCTTTGGAGGTGCCGAGGTGGAAATTAGACTCCATTTCTATGGACTTTGTGAGTGGGTTACCAAGGACCCGAAGCGGTTGTGATACTATCTGGGTTATTGTTGATAGATTGACCAAGTCAGCCATATTCATTCCTATGAAGTCCACCTAGAGTATGAAACAGTTGGCGATCGCATATATGAAGTTCGTGGTTAGCCGTCATGGGGTTCCGAAGGATATTGTTTCAGATCGAGATTCAAGGTTCCTTTCTCACTTTTGGGGGAAGCTGTAGGAAGTTTTGGGAACCAAATTGAAGATGATTATAGCTTTTCACCCTGCCATAGATGGACAGACAGAGCGGACCATTCAGACTCTAGAGGATATGTTGAGGGCTTGCGTACTAGATTCCCAGAGATGTTAGTAGGAGCGCTTGCATCTAGTAGAGTTTTCATATAATAATAGTTATCATTCCAGTATTGGGATGGCTCCCTTTGAAGCATTTTACGGACAAAAGTGCAAAACTCCTTTGTGTTGGAGCGACATCAGTAAGACGATCGTGTTGGGACCAGAAATGATCGAGGTTATGACCCATTAGGTCCGACAGATCCAGGATCAAATGAAAGCAGCTCAGAGCCGACAAAAGAGTTATCTCGATCAGAGGCATACGGATGGAGATTTTGAGTCTGGAGATAAAGTGTTGCTGAGGGTTTCGCCTACTAAAGTGGTGTAGAGGTTCGGAAGGAAAGGCAAGTTGAGCCCTAAGTATATTGGTCCATACGAGATATTAGAGCAAGTGGGCGAATTTGCTTACAAATTGGCTCTTCCTCCAGAGTTGGTAAGAGTTCATAATGTGTTCCACATTTCTCAACTGCGGAAGTATGTTGCTGACCCGTCATATGTAATTCAGCCAGATGAAGTTGAGTTGGATGATTCACTAACTTATGAGGAGCGACCGATGCAGATTTTGGACACTAAGTTGAGGAAGACTCGTACGAGTTCGGTGCCTCTTATTAAGGTCTTATGGAGCCGGCATGGAACCGAGGAAGCTACATGGGAGACAGAGAAAGATATGCGAGAAGCATATCCATAACTTTTTGCAGCAGGTTAGAATCATTTTTCCTAGTTTGTCTCTAAGGGGGTAGTTGATTCAAGTATAGTTAATAATGTGTTATTCTAGTGGCTTAGAATGCCCTAACCCTAACCCTAGAGAGCTCTAGGAGACTTCAGGGGTAAAGTCTGTTTTTAAGGGGGTAGTGTTGAAATGCCCTAGAATTATTTATTTTAGGAAATATAATTAAATGAGGATTTATAAGGAAATTTATTTATTTATTTATTTATTTGGAATAGAAAAGATTTACTTAGGGTAAATTAATAATAATTTGTAAATATTTTTATAAAGGAAAAATTGGGCTTTTTGCTAATTAAAAAGGGATTTAAGAGAAATATTTTAAAAACCCTAAACTAGTCTAAAAAGAAAATTTAATATTATTTTAATTAAATATTTTATTCTAATTACCCAAAATATTATAATTAAATTATTTAACCCTAAACCACTTAAAAATTTCCTTTTCCCCTTTTCCTCTTTCTTTTTCTTTCCTCCTTTTTCTTTCTTTTCTTCTTTTTCTTTTCTTTCCTCTTGCTGGATTGGGCCTGGATGCGGCCCAAATCCACTCTTCCTTCCTTCTTCCTCCTTTCTCCTCCATCACCGAACCTGCAACCTCCACCCCTCGAAAATGGCGCCGCCGGCCACACGTGTTGTGACCGGTCTTTTTCCTGCTCATTCTCTTCCCCTCGACGCACACTCCAGCATGAACTGCCCCACTCCCATTTTCTCCCACACGATCGCCCCATTTTCTCTCGCGAAGGTCGGGCACAATTTGAAATCATGCTGACCGATCAACGCCATAACCACCCCATTATCTCATCGGCTTTGACCTCCTGCTAACCACTAGAACTCGAACCTACCCTCTACCATTATAAATACCCCTCGCATGGTTTAAATTCGAGTTTTTTTTTTCTCGAAACCCTAAGTGTAAGCTT
Source organism: Tamarix chinensis (assembly GCA_030549775.1). Lineage (NCBI taxonomy): Eukaryota > Viridiplantae > Streptophyta > Magnoliopsida > Caryophyllales > Tamaricaceae > Tamarix > Tamarix chinensis. The sequence goes on along the minus strand of CM060176.1, from coordinate 63,875,705 downwards.
GTGTGCCACCACAACTTTAGATGCACCGTTCTCTACGGTTAGCCAACCTCGCCGCCACCTCTGCCTCCCAAACTCTTCCTTACAACGCACTCTAACTAACTAAACCATCCACCTCCTTCGATTCTTCATGCACGGGCGACCATAGCCATGCAAAATTCCCTATCCCTCTCGCAAAATTTTTACCCCTGAAACCTTGAAACCACCGTCCACCACCACATCCGCCACTTCTATTGCCCTCTGAACCACCCAAAAACTCCTGCTAATTCCCCTCCATTGACCCATAACCTCCTTTTCTCTTTTTCCCTTCCGCGCCAACTCAAGGTGAAACCCTATACCTTCTAAGGCCTTCTTTTCGATTTATTATGTTTTTAATCTAATTTTTAATGTTATTTCAATTATAATTATTGTTATTATTATTATCATCATCATTATTATTATTATCATCAGCTATAACTTATTTGATCAATTTTGTTGGCAGGTTTGAGAGTATTCTTGAGTTAGATAAATTATTAGTTTTGAAGTTTACGGATTTAATGGAATTATTATATATTTACTATTACTATTATTATTAGTATTAGTATAATTACTTATTTAATATTATAATTATTTAATGGGGGCTGAGACCTTAAATTTTAATTAGGTCTCGTTCCCTTGCATTTTTATTACTATTATTAGCATTTTTCTATTATTAATATTATTATGGTTATTATCTTTACTAATTTAATATTATTATAAGTATATATATTATTAACACTATTATTATTATCATTGAACAGTAATTTTATTATTTGGGCAAGCTCGGAATCCCACTTTGTAATTTTAAGACTTATATTATTATTATTATTATTATTATTATTATTATTATTATTCTACTAATATTAGTATTATTAACAATATTTTATTTTATTAACATTCTTATTACTATTATTATTATCTTTACCAATATCATTTTGGGTGAAGGGTAGAAACCCTTATATCACAATTCATTTAAATTACAATAGTATTTTATTAGTATGTTAGTAGCATTTTGTATAGTTAATTATAGTATAATATTATTTTAATTAAAAACCAAGTATTAGGTTAAGTTAGTGAATAATAATATTTTTAGGAGGGAACCTAACTCTAGTATTTTTCCCATAATAGGTGAGCCCAGTCAAAACCCTCAAGTGGAATAGGAGCGTGCACCAAGACCAGTGACATTTTAGGTAAGCGGTGCTAAGGCCATATGTGTAATATGTGGTTTTATGCTATGCATGCCATGTGCTATTAATTATAGTGTATTTCATGTGAATAATCTATAATGGTTGTTAATACCGCATGATTATGGAGTTGAAGTATGTTGGTATGAATAAATTATGGCATTGTAATTATGTGTATAATCGTGTTACTATTATTGTATGGTGTGGCCTTAAGACATGCATGTTAGGGTTGTGAAATAATGATGGGGAATGTAACAACATGGTGTTAGGGTTTTGCATGAAATGGTATGGTGTAGGGTTTTGCATGAAATGGTATGGTGTTAGGGTTTTGCATGAAATTGCATGGTGTTAGGGTTTGCATGAAATTGCATGGTGTTAGGGTTTGCATGGGATTGCATGGTTTTAGGGTTTTGCATGGTAGTATTAATATTGCATGGTTTTAGGGTTTTGAATGGCAGTGTTAATATTGCATGGTGTTAGGGTTTTGCATGGTGGTATTAATATTGCATGATGTTAGGGTTTTGCATGGTGGTATTGATGTGGCATGGTATTAAGATTTGCATGGGAGCTAAGGTTTGCATAAGAGCTAGGGTTTGCATGGGAGTATGGTTTATGTGGAGTTAGGATTTGCATGGGTGTTAGGGTATGTCGTGGTTAACTATGGTGGGATGACTAACTAGGGTTGAAGTGGTTAACTTGAGTTGAGGGGTAAGCATGGTAGGAACCTGATTAGTTTGTCTTGAAGTGAACATCTAAATAAGATACTTAAAATATTAAATACGTAAAGTGGAAGATGTTGAGCCGGGCCCAGACCGATCCACCAGCTAAAATAGTAGGAGGGAATATTTCCCTCGCAACCCATCCACCAACTAAAATAGTGACAGGGCATGTACCCTTGCGACTGATCCACCGGCTATAATAGTGGGGAATACTGAGCTCAACAAACCAAATTATATATGTTGTTAAAATATGGGAAGACACTAATTACTTACAATGGAATATCGTACGAAAAGGGGCCAGACCGATCCACCGGCTAAAATAGTGGGGTTCCCGTACTCGTATGGACTTGATAAAGAGCATGGTGTGAAAATAAATTCGATAAAGGCTTGATGAAGTAAATAATTTGATTCGTATTGAACCATGGCTTTTAATCTGAGTATTTATTTCATGCTATTATGATTGAGTTTTATGCCTTTATTATGATGTGTTGGTTGTGTGAAATATGTGTACTGGCCTTAGTACTCGGTTACCTTACTCAGTACGTAGCGTACCATCACCCGTTTCATGGGTGCTGCTCATCCCCACGAGCAGAAGGCCCGTCTGATCTGTTACAGGTAGGAGGCACTTACTTTGATGCTATCGATGTCTATGGGACATCAGGAGGGCGGAGTGATATTTGGGCTGGATCAAACCCTGGAGTGATCTGGCCGTTTTCCCTTTTAATTTATGACTCATGTTACTTTTTATTATATTTGAGTTATATAAACAATTTTATTAATGTTGCTTAGTTATTATCTGGAAAAAGAATAGCTAGTATTTTTAATTATATAAGGCTTATGCGTACTCTAGTTTTCATTTTTATAAATTGGATTATTAATGGTATTATTAGTAGTATTTTCTTAGCTTTAGCACTTGGTACCGGAATGGTAGGAATGAACCGATCTGGTACTAAGTGTGGCGGTAACATCCACAAAACTTTACGATTTTAATTTATAAGTATTATGTTTTAAAAAAAATGTGTAAATTTTGGGGGTGTTACAGTGATGGTGTATTAGGGTTTAAAGTGGCGACTAGAATGAGGATAATTCAAATGGGGTAAGTATGATTTGATGGTGATGAGTAATTTAATGATGATGGTTCGAATGGTGTGAAGTAATTATGATATGTATTCAATAATGATTTGTTAAGGATGATGATGCTTCGAATTTTAGGGTTTGGATGGAAGATGATGTCGTGGTTTAGGGTTTTTAGCTTTGAATGGAAAGGTTAAGGTGATGTTTGGTTCAAATGATGGGATTAGAATTTCAAATGATGGTTTAGGGTTTCAAATATGGAAACTAAATTAGGGCTTCAATTAGCTTCGAATTAAGGTAATGTATGGATCATAATAATGGTTGGAAAAAAATATGGATTATGGAGAGAAGAAAGGATAAGATTTAATCTCTAATTTACACAGACAAAAATATTAAGATTTTCAAGCTAAATCGTTCACACATATTCGATTAACATGAATTGAACTCACATAAAATTCAACTTTACATTCAACTTCAATATTGATCATCAATTGCTTGTCCATAATCATGACCTTCATGGGTCTATCTAGCCATTCTTCCACTTAGCTAAAAAGCATAATTCAAAAGATTTTAAGTTAAAAGATATTATACTACTTTATACCAACTATATACTATATCTAGTATCCAACCCTACTACTTAATTAATTAATTCGCAAAATTATTAATAATGCTTCACCAAGCTACAAAGAAACTCCCCATACACGTGGCCATGCATTTCATGCATGCTATGCACATGCACATAGACACTTAGTTGCTTGTTTGGTATGTTTCTAGCAATGTAACCATCCGTTTGTCTTCAAATTTGTGGGAGATACTTTATAAATAAAGAATAATTGGTTCCATAATTATGAAAGCCAATTCTTTAGTATTTGCTTCTACATCAACAATTGTCAGACAAAACAAAGAGGAGGACTAAGAGTAAGAGAGAGAAAGATAGATTTAAAATTTCTGTAACAAACGTAAATAAGATAGATGGAATAAAGGGGTGTTTAATGCGCTATTTTTGATAACGGTTATATATATAATCATTATAAAAAATTGTTTTAATAACTATTCTAGAAATAACCGTTATTAAAAATTAGTGGCATTTTAGTTTTGGTAACGGTTAATTTAATACCGTTATCAAAACAAGTGTTGCTTTAATTTTTAACGATGGTTAATATATGGGATGGTTACTAAAACTTGTTATGTAATTTTGCCCTTAAATTTTCACATTTTTGTCAACTATTTCGATTAAACCATCATTTTTATAGCGTTATTAATTGTTGATTCCATAGTGGTGAGGCAACAAAGTAGCAACTTTCTAGGACTCATTTGTAAGATACTAAGAATAAGTTATGGTCCGTGATAGGTTGTTAGATGTATTAAAGATTTCAAGGTAAAATGTATAATAGTAATACTAATATATATATATATATATATATATATATATATATATATATATATATTAAATTATGAAAATAATAAGAATAATAATATCGCAATAAATTAATTATAAATCAGATCACAAAATTTAACGAAGCATACGATTCAGCTTGCCGCATGGACCGATGCCTTGTGATAATATGAAGGTGACGATAGAGACTTATGGGTTTGTCCCCAAATAAGAAAACCATCATCTGAAGTCAGCTTCCCAGCAGCGGTCCATGTCAATTTTATAGGGGCCGAAAGAGATGCAATTCGGGCCCTAGATCGAAGAATTGAGTTTCGGCAGAAAGGCCGGGACGCAGGCTTCGTGCTGAGCGGACCAAGGCAACGCATCTGTTTTTCCTTTTGAGTGTCTTTTCTTGTCTGTGAATATTTTTTTTTCTTCCTTTTGCTCATTCTGTTCTTTCATGTGCTCGGCCACTTGCTACGGCTAGGCTTTGAATTATGCAATTACAGAATGAGAGTAGTGTTAGCAAGCCGGTCACTAATTTCCCGAAGAAGGGCCAGTTCTGAGACAATTGAACGTAAGGATTTCGGCCACGTCCTGGTGGAGACCAAAATGAAAAAAGGCTAGCCCCTGACTATGATTGTCTTCACAGCCCAAATGGAGTGCCTGCCAGAACCTGAGGACCCATCCCTGTTCTCCGAGGATGAGATGTTAATTTTAAAGTTTGCAATGCATTAAATAGCTAGCTCCCAAATTTTCTTGTAAAGAGAGAGAAAAAAAATTAAAACAGCCTAAAGTTAAAATTAGCTCGACTTCTGAATTGGTAAAACAGTCTATCTTGACTTGAATGCAAATCAAAACGGAATCAACAATCAAACACTTATTTGGATTTCCTTAGAAAAAGTAATTATCTGAGATAATTATTTACTATTAAAATATTTTAGCCTAATCTAATCCGAAAAATAATATAACCTGAGATGGTATAAACATAAAATAATTCAAACTAAATATAATCCAAAATTACTTGAATTTATACCAACTCTAAAGATTCTAACATTAATTCAGCCAAATTTGAGTTGGATCCTATTTTCCTCACCTAATATTTATAATGTGACCTGGTTAGTAATGATCTAATCTATTTTAATTAGGGTTGATGAGAAGAAAAATTACCAAATTAATATTGATAATATTAATTAAATTGATAATAATAATTATTATTTTATTACTACTATAATTATATAAATAATTAGAATAATTATAAAATATTAATAATGCTAATTATAATAATGTGAACTATCATAATTATATTAATAATTATAGAAAATGCAATGATATTCATAGTTATAATTATGATAATAACATTATTAATAATAAATTATAATAATTACATGAATAGGTATATGAATAATTATAATATTGATATTTATTTCATCAATAATAATTATATTATTCATAAGAATAATTATCATAATTATATTATTGATAACAAATTAAATATATTAATTATATATAATAACTATTCTAATAATATATTAATAATTATGATAATATGTAACATAACAATTAGCAACCATAGTTATAAAAATTATAATAAAAATTCTATAAATAATAATAATAATAATAATAATAATAATAATAATAATAATAATAATAGTTGCTATTATCTAATTTCACGTGATATGATTAGTGCTAATATGATTCTATGTTAAAGTAAGAGAAATTAACATGACCTCACTTGAATTACTCTAAGATGACCCGAGACAACCTGCTGCTCGGTTGGCTTTGATCGGAGAAGACAAATGAAATGACCTGAGCTGATTTGAGCCCAAACTGACCATAACCTGACATTGATGCCGTCCGCTACTGGTACAACCTAACCATTTGCAAACTCTAGTTCCATATATCAATTACGCCATATAACACTATATAAGTACACACACACACAAACTCATACACACTCACTCTTATTCCGGTGAGTCTGGCTGCAACTATAGTTACCAATGGTCATTGTTATTAAAAATCAGTCTCGATTTCCTTGCCATTTGCATAGGCAGGTGTGCTTACTACATCAATCTACGAGAGTTTGCTATGATGTACGTTCTCTGCAGCTGACATTTTTTCAGTCGATTGCAGTAATTAGGAAGGAATCATTAAGAAAGTAGAGGTATGGAGGGATCATTTGGAGTCTTTAAGGGTTTGAAGCCGAGTGGGAGTAAAATGGAGTGTAGAAAGCTGTAACTTTAATTAAGTTGGTGGGGATGTCTTTGTCCCAGACATCATTGAGTGGGGGCAGAATGTTGTATCAGAGGAGGATAATTAGTGTAGGTAACTGGAGTACTCAACGAAACGACGAAACGAGGGAATGGAGTTATTGATCTGGAAATTGTGCGTTTGGTCAACCAATGGGGCCGTAGAAATGGCGTAGTGCTTCGACAATCCTCTACGTCGTACGATGGGAGGAGCGCTCCTTTGATCTGTGGCAAAGTTGTGTCTGATCACTGTCAAACAGCTATGATGTATAGCACTGAATATACGTTGGCCGATGAAACATGTCCACATTAATTAGTAAGATAGTGGTGACAGTGTGAACGTTGCTCCGTTGGACGTGCAACCTCGTTAGAAAAGACAAAAGCAAGAATGAAGCGATAAGAGAGAAGGTGGGGCGATATATAACGGTGGAAGGGTAAGCCGTGAAGAAGGGGCGGGGGGGTATGAGGAGGCTTTATTGATGGTTCAATCATGTTAAGGTTGTCACTTGGTTGCACTAATGAGAAGCTGTAAGAATATTTCGGCAAAAGGCGTATGAGGCGGAGAGGGAGACTGAATCAGAGTCTGGGTGGGTCATCAGGAAGGACTACTTGGCTATATTTTGTTGTTATTTTCAAAATAGGTTTGTTCTAAATTGAAATGAAGAGAGAAAAACGAGCTCTGTATCTACTTTGCGTTTACAACCATAAAAAAATTATTACAATAGTTACTTTGGTAAATATGTTGCAAATAGTCTATCATTAATTTGTAGGCACCGGATAAGGTTTGGTTTAGTAGTAAAAATAAGCTTCTAGGTATCGGATGTCCAGGTTAGAATCTCCCACTCCTTTTATCAGTATTGTAACGATATTTTTATGTTGATACCATCTATATAGTATTTTGTACTTGCTTCTATGGATTTCTAAAAAAAATCATTAATTTGCAGCTAATTGATATGAAATCGGGTACACCAAACTCTCCTCAAACTGTGTTCAAGTTTTTGTTGTAATTATTGTTTATTGTTTGTTACTCCTTATGTTTTTATAAATAAAATTTTTATTTGTAGATTATTTTAGAAGATAATAAATATATTTCTAATATTATAATGCATCATTAATTAAAAAATAATATATATAATATTTTAAAATATTTACTTTAATTTATCTCTATCATCTTAATTAATATAAGTAAATTTTTAATATTTATCCTCATTTCAATTTACTATTATCGAAATGAAACATTATCGTATTTTTCTTTATAAAACCTAGGGGCGGAGGGAGGGAGCGAGGAAGGGGTATTATTGAAAGTCGGTCTTTTTTGCTGTGATTTTTCTCCACCCAAAGGCCAGATTTCCTATTTGGAAAATAATCATCTAATTTCTACATTCAAATCATTGATCTTGAAAGGCGACATGGATGCATTCTATTTTTTTCCCTCCTTTTGGTTTTAAAAAGAGAAATACTTGCGACTTGCTTCTAAGTATCTATGCAATGTACTATTACCAAGCGTGTTGTTCCCACTAAAGCATACCGCCTATCGCTATATATCCTTTTTTATGCGACAAGGGTGATGCCGTCTTCTAATCTAAATGTTGGTATAAACATGCTTTCAGGATACGACAGAGCACAAGTTAAATTAACTTTTGTGCCGGAAGTCTTATCCAACTGGACACGAACAGAATATGAACGAGGATTTGATTCCCGCGCATTGTTGTCCCTCTGCAACATTCATCATCTTTATCTAGTAAGAATATATGATGAAAGCGGGGTTTTTAGTTTTATTTTTTTCGGTATCACCGAGTGAAGCAAAAATGACATATCATAAAAAATAAAAAAAATAGTGTTCCCATAAGAACCTTTTAGCTGAAGTACTTTTTAATAATGTATATAAAATTTACTAAGTTTATTTTTTAAATAAATTAAAACTGTATCAACCGCTGTAGCGAATAACTACGGCTCGTCCGAACGGTATCAACAGGGTTATATATATATATATATATATTATCAAATTATTCCTGACTAGCACTTCAGCATAATTTTAGAAATTTGGGCATCAATGTCAGAGCTAATATTATCCGGTCTATATAGTTAATTATGTTAGCTAGGATAGAAAAGGTAAGCTTTCATAGGAGTTCGATGCTGAAGGAACTTTTTCAGCAAAGTCGCTCCTGAATGTCGTGCTTGATCTGCAGGAAAAAGAAAACAAAAAAACTGAGAAACTTGTGTGAAAGCATAATCAGTATTTGAAACAGAGATGTTCCATTCAGACTCAAACTCTTTCATTTGTCTGACGTGTTTGGAATCAGAAGCTATAAACGATAAGGATCGAGTCGTCGAGCCGAGTTCGTTCCGTCAGGAACGTGGATGAAGTGGGTCATTATGGAGGGACCGCGGAGTCCGTCCGTCATCATTTCCTCTTTTGTGTGCGTGCACAAGCACAGCAGCGGCGAAGCCAGAATTTACGTGAGCCGAACGGTGTACAGGCATAGGGTGACGGTTTTCCAACACACTCTTCCGAGTTCGCCCTTTGTTTTTCAATTAGATAAGCCTGACCATGAATATATAAAAGTGCTTACGACCTTGATTTCGGTTGACTCGTTAAAAGTTCTATTCCATTTGTCCCCTTAATTAATTCAATGAACCAAGTTTTACTTTAGGATCGATTATTTAACAAGTAGAATTAGAGCTCTACTTAGTCACTTATTAGTTTTATAAATATTTAAAATTAATTATTTTCAATTTAGGTCATTATAAAAACATATTATAAGAATATACAATTTTCTTAGCATGATACACATATTTTATAATATAAATATATATCTTCTAGAATATACAATTGTAAATACATACACAATTTTATATATAAATACTTCTTTTATAACATAAATGTATATCGTATAGGCTAAAAATATATATTTTCTCTGATATAAATATAAATCATTTATTATCTATGAAAGTGCAAAGAGAAATATCATGCGTTTTAAAACAAACACACATCTTCCTGCTCTATATATTCCATTAATATAATACATATCTTTTTTAAAAAAAATAACTGTAATACCTCACTTTTTAGAGTCATTAATGTGTGTTAATTTAAGTGTTTGATGGTGATCTAAGTGTCTTAGATCTTATTTTAAAAAATGTGTTTAAGAATGGTATAGTTATTGAATAAGCTAGATTTGATTAGAAAAAATATTTGGCTTTATGGAGAAACCAGTCGACTGGTCTATGGTACCGATTGACTTGTTTGTTCATCAATTTTTTTTTGGAATTCGCCGAACCAATCAGTTGGTTTGGGCACCAGTCGACTGGTTTGACTGACTTAGCTGCTATTCGAACCCAATTTTTCGTAAGAATCTTTCCCCAAAAATTTTTCCAATATAGTAACTATGTTTAAGATGATTTGTTTTCAATTTTTGCAAAACTTCTGAACCTATTTAACTTGTTTTGACTATTTTCAATGAATTCACAAGGGAAGAAGGTATAAGGAGTCACTTTAATGTCCTCAGCTCATTTGTCCACTTCCTTCTTGTCTTCCCTCTCTTTTACAAGATTCTTGAGCGGATTGTCTACATTTGCAACCCTAGTAGATATGCTAAGCTCTGATTCTCGTCCATTTATATCATCATACCTTTTTTATGTTCGAAATCTTTGAGGAACATTACCTAGAACCCTGTAGTTTCACCAAACCATCTTAAGGTAGAAAAATATCAGCTTCAAGACTTCAAAAACCTATACTTTGAATCATTAATTCAGACTGGGGTTTGGGAGTCTCGATTTATACACTCCCTTGTCCTTCTCCTTCAGCATAACCCTTGATGATTCGGACATAAAGTCCTTATTTTTCTCCATTCTTCCCTAACATCCGAACTGCTCTATTTTCTTCACATTTGCCTTACCATTTTCTTTTCCTTATGGTTCTATCTTCATCATCTCTTCCTCTTCTGATCCTAGAGTTAGATTGGGGAAAAGAATGAGGGTTGAATTTCACCCTTAATACTCTTTGTTTCCCATTTTCAATGATGGGATTTTTCTCTCTAAATTCCACTTCTAGGTCTCTACTTTCATTAGATCTTCTTTGACGATTTTAGAAAGATTTTCACGAAGTTTAATTAAGTTTTTTCCAAAATTTATTTCACCATAGGAAAGGGAATTTGAAATTTTAGGGAGTTGTGCTCTTGGTGTATTGCTCAGCTTTTAAGGTAAATTATTATCTTCCCATATTATTATAGTAATGGTCTAGGTAAATAAAATACGAGTGCTATAAGTCTATAGTATCTTGAATATAAAGATGACGATATCCTACATTAGCTAATAGGGAATAAACAAATGAGTTAGTGTGACATTTGCCTTAAAAGTTCATATGCTTATATCTCATGTTTAAAATTCTGGATTTGAAACCTCTTGATGGTTTGGGTATTAGGAGATAATGATATATGTGATGTGTGATCTAGACATACTATATAATGGCTTAGTAAGAATAGAATGTGAATGCATGATTTCCTAGAATAAGTTCAAAATATGCCAGCATGTCTTGCTTTAAATTATAGAATAATATTTAAAATTAATAAGTAGAGTTTGAACCTTAATTAATCACTCATTAGTTTTATAAATATTTTAAATTTTATATATGAATACATACTTTTCACAATAAAAAATACTTCTTTTATAACAAAAATACACATCTTATAGGTTATAAATACACATATTCTATGGTATGAATATACATCATTTATTATTTATTAAATTGCAAAGATAAATATCACACGTCTTAAAACAAACACACATCTTCCGATGCTACATTTTTTATTAATATAATACATATCTTTCTTGAAAATAACACAATTTTTTCCCTCTTCAATAGATGTACATTATTTCAACATAAGAATGCATACATCTTCCAAAATAATAATAATATGTGTTCTTTATATGTTGTTTCTTCTTCCTGCACAAGAATATACATGTCCAACTTATAAATACATATATTCCAAGACAATAATACACATTCGCTATTTATACAAGTATGATAGATGAATACGCATGCCTTAAAATAACTTTGCATCTTCCAATGCTGCCATACACATCTTTTGAAGCAATAATATGTATATTCCATTAGAACCATAATATACAACCTTTTATTTATGTAAATGTAGGGAAGAAATACGTATAAACTCATGCCTCCTAGCATAAGAATACACATTCTTCATTCTTTTTGATGAGAGATATAATTCTTTGATCACAAGAACACCCATTCTTTATATCATACATTGTAAGAGTTGAAAACATAGGGATTGAAAATAGGTCCTCAAATGAGGAGCTTGTTTAACATAAACTTCATATTTAATAAAGTCACTCAAAAATGCACTTTCAACAACTATTTAATAAACAATACATCACATATATTATGTGATTGCAAGTAGCATGCATATAGCCTCAAGTTTACCAATGAGTGAGATATTTTCCTCAAGATCAATACCTTTATTTTGGTTATATCACTTAAGGTGGTGGGGGTGGGGAATTGGGCTTTGTTTTTCACCACTACACCACCCTTGTCAAGCTTATTTTTAAACACCTATTTTAGTCTTAATGATGGATCTATTTTAACTCATATGGGCTAGTGTCCAAACATATTTTTTCTTAAATAGGTTAATATCCTCTTGTATTATCATGCCCTAATTGGTATTAGTCTTGGTCTTTAAGTGAGGCTTCGATTCAATTTGAGAAAGGAATGCTAAATGATTATAAAATTTATCAAGTAAAAATCATATGTTAAAGGATCATCGATGATAAGATCATAAGAATGTCCATAGGTATATCTTCATGCTCTAGGTAGGTATCCTATTTTTATTGTACAATAGGTGGATCTTCACGTTTCACTTCCTCTTATTGGATGTTCTTTGTATCTGATCTATCACATTCCAACTAGCTATCTTGATGTGGGATTATCCTCATTTGATGATCACAATCTCGTCATTAATTTTTTTAAGTTTGAGAGCAACAAAACTCTCCTTACTTGGAAAAAATTATCATTCCTTTAAACCTATTCATGTAAGTCATGCAAGCCTTGTCAACCTTTTTTTACCACCCACAAAACACCCCAAAAAGAGGTTTCCTTTAGCCACATTTCCCCTATTTTCCCACCCTTTTAAACCCATTTTCCTTTAATATTGTAGCCCTCAATATTAAACAAAAATGAAACCAATTCTAAATCCATAAAGGCCACACAAAACAACAATAACTCCCTCTCAAGTTGTATGTCAAGTTGTAATACCCCCATTTTACCAACTTAATTTTTTTTATGGAAGCATTACTTAATAAATTACTGAATATTATCACGAGCTTAGCATAAGTATTTTATGAGACTTAAGAGTCTAACGAAAAACTAATTGTAATAAAAACTAGCACCTAAATGTACTACTTTGATTTTCCCTAACTCTTAGACCCAAAGGCTCATTCTAAAAATAAAGCCTCTTTCTAAGGACTCCACTTGTCTTGCTCGTACTCATAAGCTTCATGCCATTCCATGGCCCTTTCATCATCATATACAAAAGTAGTATCACTACGACTTTCTCATATTGAGTAAATTACAATACCTCATAGGAGGCAACATACCCACATTCTATATAGCCACATAAAAACTAAATGGCATACATAAGCATAAGGCATAAACCGTACAACAATAATCATGACGAAAAATATATCATGGTCCAAGTCTCACTCAACAATAAAACATATCAAATGACTTCTCATCATTTTAAAGTGTAAAGTTATATTTGATTAGTTAAATACATTCTAAATATAGTGGTAGAGTACTAAGGCCATTACCAAATCAAAAAATATAACATAAACTAAGGTTAGGCACTAAAGCAACTAATAAACCAAAAATCCATCATAGTACCAATGTAGGGCACTGAGGCAACTATCGAACTAAGAGTTCATTTATTTTATTTCACAACAAAAATTTCTATTTTAATTCCTTACTTAAGAGGGATACAAATCAACCCAGGTACATAGAGGTATACTTAGTTATATTAGCACTCAAAAGTAACACAATGCCCTTACCTTGAACTTAGGAATATGGTACTACACTTGGTCATACTGGTCCCTGAAAGTAACACAATAAACTCCTAACCTTTGTCACCTAATCCTTAATTATTGATACCACCTATAGGACCCGTACGTCACCTATAAAGTAGAGTAGGGTTTTAAACTAGGGCACAACGACACAGTAGTGAACCAAAAATGAGGGTTAATACCTCAACTCTAAGGTAGTGACCCATAGAGAGCAACCCTTCCCAACTTGAGGTCTTTCACTTTAAGGATTAATATTTTATGAGGTGATTACATATGTCACGTACAACATAGAAATTTCCATTTTCCATAGTTAACCATTTTTCCATTTATTTTCAATTATTTAGATAAAATCTAAGGTCATAAGTCTATGTCAAGCTAAGTCTAAGCTAAGGTTAACCTACCAAAAGACTAAGGCCATCCTAGCATTCATTTATTTATAAATGATACATTAGGTCAAAAGTATCGAAATACCCTTTTCATTATGTAATATTTGTCATGAATAGGCAATAAGGAAATATTCACATTATTTTAGCATATAGGTAATCTTTTCATTTCAATGATTAACTTATTTTCCAATTTTCATGTATTTAGTGAGTTGCGCCATCAAAACCCTGATCATGTTACTATCATGTATTGTATTGTTCATGCAGTATACACATGCACATTTAAAGCCTAAGGCATCATTTAAACATTCATATTGTAGTTATAATACATGTAGGAGTATATATCTAACCTTAAGCTATGAAAAATATAATTTATCATAAGCTAACCCTAATCATGTGCAAACGTGTTCATGTGAACTATCGTAACCCTACTTCCATGCATGAGAATTCATGATGAATATACATTAGGATTTGAATCATAAAATGATAATAACATAATCCCTAAAAATCTGTACATGCAAACGTGAAACATTTGAAATATTATCATGCATATAACTTAATTATCAATAATCATGCATATCATCCTTTTGGCGTATTATCATTTTATTATGTGTGGTAAACTACTTGAAAAGCAATAATTGTAGCATGATTCTAGGTCTAAAATTTTCTAGCATGCTTGAACATAATTTTCTACTATCCTATGAATGATTAGATTTACTTAAATCCAAGCTTACATAATAATACAAAAGATTTCCTTTTTTTAGATCCTCAAAGATTACCTAAGATGTTAACACCCAATAACACATGTAATAGCATTTAATATATTTTAAAAATTACCTAAAATTAATTAAAACAACTCAAAATAACTAACTAAATAAATAAGGAGCAACACCACAATAATGGAACTCAAGGACCAAAGGGAGGAGGATCATCAAATAACGGAAGAGAGAAATGACATAAATGGCCAGTGTAGGAGGTGTAGGTTTGATGTTTTTAGCCAAATCCAAGGAGGGAGCTATGGAGAATAAGGGTTCAACACGGTTGGTTGCTTCGACATCTTTTTCCAAAGCAAGGGGGATTGAGGTAGTTTTTACCAAAGGGGGTGGAGGTTGTGGTGATTTCGTGTGTAGCATAGGGGTGGTTTTATGGGGTTTTGCTTCAAGTTGGCGAGAAGATTGGATAGATTTTATTGCAGCCAAGTTAGGGAATTCGGCGATGGAGGGTGTAACATGGATTTGGTGTGTAGAGGAAGTTGCTAATGGGTTAAAAATGGTGAGAAACAATGGTAAATTTTAAAGCCTCTTATGGCTCAAGGAAGCTGGAGGAAAGAGAAAAAGTGTGGGCTAATTGGGGGCTTAACATGTGACAAAAAAAATGAGAGGGTGGAGGGATTTAAATGGACATGAGGCAGAAGGTGGAGAAAAACATGGGGAGGAAACCAAGTATGGTAGGGGGAGGAAATCAAGCATGTGGTTTAGGGGTTGTGTGAAGGATGGTTATGTAGGGGTAGAAGGAGTAGGATAAAGTAAGCAAATATAGCATAGGGTAGGGATAAATTATTTAGGTAAGGAAATAGGGTAAAATATCTAGGTAAAATTATCCATTTATCGAAATAGTTTCATTTGATGAAACGAATACTGGTTATGAACTAAGGTTAAATTTAACAACCTACAAGCTATGAAAATTTAACCGAATTAAATTTATATCTAATATGTCATAATAATACACATATTAATAATATTTTTAGTAAAAACACCCTAAAATATTTATTATAAAGAATTATATATAATTATTAGTTTATAATTATAGTTTCTAAAAATAGGGTATTATATAATTCCTTTTTCAGCACTTGAGAAAAATAATGCAGATTTTTGGAAAGAACAATGAAGGCTAGAATATACTCCTATTCCTTTTTGTTTCTTATAAGAATAAAATGATACTTATATCTTTCCTTATGAGCCATGTGGTTGCTATATGAATTAGACATGTGCTAAGGAGACCATCATGTTCAAAATTTGCACAAAACCTCTACCCATGACTTAAACTCCTTGTTAGGATATTAGGTATATTTCTTCCTTTATTTTAGCTCAAATCCCATGTATTAGTCAGCTAAGTTTTAATATTTAATCCTTCACTTAATCTATAATTGTCATGGACATAATAAAAGAGAACACATAACTTATTAGCTACACCTTTTCTTTCTAGCAAATTGAGAGCCCCTTTCAATAGTCAAGTGTAATAGTTTGAAGTTTGTAAAAATATTCCAAGATTTATCCTAATATTTTACACCTTAGGTGGTTCTTTGGAGTGATGATTTAAGGGTTATGAAGAATCAATTTTATTCTCTAAAATCTCTCCCTATTTTTCTCTTTATTTTATTTTGTTGTTTTAAGGTAATTTAGAACACCACCTCTTAGCATGACACAATTTCGATCTCATATGCATCAACTATATCAAAGCTTAGGTTGCAGAAATTTGGGTCTTATTTTATCCTTCCATCATCCTTGTGTAAACCAAACACACACACACACACATACACACACACACACAAATTCTGAGCCAAACACCCACTTTTGTATTCACACCTAAACCCATCTTTTTCCTATGCTTAACTGAAATCACTTGAAATACCCCAAAACCTAGTTTTAATAATTATAGCTAATTAAGAATTTATTATGATAATTACTTAGATAAATCATTTTATCAAAATAAAAGGAAATTAATTAGGGAAATTCAAGAAGAAAATAATAAATATTTTTATTAGAAAGTTTTTGGGTATTTTGCAAATTAAAATAGAATTTATGAAAAATCTTACAAAAATCCTAAATTAGCCTAAAAAGGGATTTAAATATTATTATTTTTAAATACTCAAAATATTCAAATTAATTTAACCAACAGAAATTCCCTATTTTTCTTTTCTTTCTTCCTTTCCTTTCCTTTTTTTTTTCTTTTTCTTTCTTCTTCTTTTCTTTTTCTTACCTTTCCCTCTCCCGACATAGGCCAACCCAGCGGCCCAATCTTTCTTTTCCTTTCTTCCTCTTTTTGCCCAGCCCAGTACGCTGCGTTTCATTTAACTCCCAACCGATCGATCCGGTTATTCCTCTACTTTTATTTTCTTCCTAGCCACCTAGTCTGCGCCCTTCTCCTTCTTCCTCCTTCTTCTTTCTTTCCCCCCGATGTCGACCTGCAATTACGCCACCCAACGCCCCTGGTTTTTTGCCACCGGCCATGCTTTTTTGACCGGCTGTTACTCTTCTTTCTCTTCCCCTAACTCGCAGGCTATCTTGACCCACGCCATCTTCCTTTTTTTTCATGCATGATTCCCTTCTTCCTGTGTAACACCCTACCATGTTTTTCTTGAATTTCGCCAGCAACCGTCACCGCCGATGAGCGTAACTGACCTACCCGATCCTCCTATTCTTTCCTTTAACCTTAGCCACCCTTTTATTTCTATAAATACCCCTTACCTAGTCTGGAATTGAGCTTTTCCCCAAAACCCAGATTTTGTTAACCTTGTCATCGTCGCCACTTCAAACACTGTTGTCTCTACCATCGGCCAACGTCGCCGCCCTCTCTACCCACCCAATTAATTCTTGCACCACCCTCTTACTAACTAAACCACCCACACCCCTCGATTTACCTTTCACAAGTCACCTCGACTGTGTAAAGTTTCCTCCCCGATCAGCCTTTTCTTCCACCTTTACCACCCTTTGCGCTGCCATCCGCCACCACTACTGCCACTGCCACTGCCCCTTTCACCTTCTGAAAACCCTTGCAGACCCTCTTCTATTTCCCCTACCTTTCTTTTCCTCTTTCTCCCTCTCGTCTTCTCTCTCTCTTCTTCTTCCCCATTTGGTCACCACCACTATCGTAGTGTGCTGCCACCTTTGGTTGCACCGCCACCCTCATTCTATTCCTCTCCTTCTAGACAACCATAACCACCCCTACTTCCACCCTCTTTCTCCCTCTCTTTTTCCCAACCTTCAAGTTTTCCCTTTTTCTTCTCTTTTTTCGGTCACCGCCGCCACCGTCATGCACCACCGCCGGCGCTGCCTGTCACCACCAGCCCAAGGTGGAACCTTTAACCTTCTCAACCCCTTTACCCTATTTTTACAAGCTTTATTTTATTTTATATTTTATTTTATTTCCATTATTTCAAGTATAATAATAATAATAATATTATTATTATTATTATTATTAATTTCAATGTTAGTATTATTATTCTATATAGGGCTAAAACCCTATTATGCCTATTTTGAATTTTAGTAGTATTATAAATTTCTTGTCTTATTATTATTAGTATTATTAATATTTTTTATTATCATTAGTATTTATTATTATTATTAGAGTATTATTATTATTTATTAAGTTTATTATTATTCAATGTAGGGTCGAAACCCTACTTCATTTTTTCTTTGATTATTATCATTACTATTATTACCACTATGATTATTATTATTTTTGCAATATTATTATGATTTTTATCATTATTATTATTACTATTTCATTATTTTTATTATTACTAAATTTTATCTTTAATGTTACTAATATTATTATTAGTATTATTTTAGTAAAGGGACTGAAGCCCTTACTTCACTTTATTTTTGAATTATGCCCTTGTTATTATTATTATTATTATTATGGTTATTATTATTATCATTATTGTTATTTTTTTAGTATTATTTCTAATATCATTATTATTATTATTAGAATTAAATCTTTAAACCCTTATATTATCAACTTTTACAATATTAGTATTGTTTCTATATTTTTAGCCAAATTTAGTAATTAATTAATGATTATTATTATTATTATTATTGTTGTTGTTGTTGTTGTTGTTGTTATGATTATTATTTTATCAAAACCTAGTCTTAGAATAAATTAGTAAATAATAATATTTTTGGTAGGAGGGAATCTAATTTTTAGTTTTTTCCTCATATAGGTAAGACCAGGCAAAGCCCTAAGGAGGCATAAAAGTGTGCTCTAAGACCGATGTCATTTAAGGTAATGGTGTAAGTAAGGCCTTATATGTGTTGATGTGCATTATATGCTTTGTATGCTATGTATTATATGATTGTCATTATAATTATTTCCTGTGTGGTATGCCGTGGAGTTAAAGTATGTTCATGTGTTATTACAAGGCATGTGTATTATGTATATGTGAGGAAATATTGTTGTATGTGATGATTGGTTTGTGACCCTTTAGACATGCATGTGAGGAGGTATAAAAGTGGTATTGTGTGGGGAAAAGGTTGAAAATGCAAAATGGGAAATGAGTTGACCAAAGGGGAGTAAGTTGACTAAAAAGGGAATGAGTTGACTATGAGATGTGAGTTGACCTAAATATGTTAATGATCCCTCATTGGAAGAAGAATGGGGGGTGAGAGTAAAATGAAAGAATGGGAGAATCAAAACTAGGGTTTTGTATGGATGGACTTAGGGTTTTATATGGCAGATTATATGGTGTTGCATAGGAGGATCTAATCTCGGGTTTTATATGGATTGAATCTAGGGTTTTGCATGGATGAATCTAGGGTTGCACGGTTTTGCATGGAGGAATCTAGGGTTTTATATGGATGAATCTAGGGTTTGCATGGGTGAATCTAGGGTTTCACATGGGATTTTTAGGGTTTACATGAAAAAATTTGAAGATTTACATGGGAAGGTTAGCATCTACATGGGAGTAGAGTTTACATATGAGAAGTTGATTTGTCATGTAAGGAAGGTAATGGATGAGTTATTTGGGTGTTGGAATACTATGAATGAGAAATAGTATGCGGGGCCGTATAAGGTTACATAGGAGACCGAGCTAGGGTTTGGTGTGGATAGTTAGGATTTGGTGTGGTTACTTAGGGTTTTGGTGGTCATACGTGTACTTGGTGATGAAAGTGTGAGTATAAGGGTGGAATCACTAGGTTGTGATGTGTCGAGTGTTAACATGATTTGGGTTGTGTGAGATGGAGTAAGATGGGCCATTTAGGCTTAGATTATAGTTTCGGGATAAAACCCTAGAGTAAGGTGCGGAGTGGACTTAGAGGTGTGTAGTAGTGGGTCTTGACCCACATACATTAGAGATGGACTTCTAGTGTGAGTTAGAGTGGGAGGAAAGGTTGTTGGGCAAGTTAGGAGGTGTAGGGTTATCATGATATGGTACGGGTCAGTTGGAGGATAAGCACAAAGGGAGTAAGTCACGTATGTTTAGGATAAAGTTTCTGAATAAGACACTATAAGACCTTAATCATTTAAAGTGGAAGATTGTTGAGCCGGACCCAAACCATTCCATTGGCGAATAATAGTGGTTAGGGTGTTTCCTTATGTGTAACTGATTTATCGGCGAATAATAGTGGTCAGGCATTGTGCCTGTGTATTTCTGGTCCATCGACTATAATAGTGGGGGATTCCGTGCTAAAAAAACCAAACATATTTGTACTAAGATATGGGAAAGATACTAAGTACTTACAGCGAAATACCATGAGAGTCGGGGCCAGACCAGTCCACTGGCAAATAATAATAGTCAGGACCTTTATGCCCTATGCGAGACCGATCCATCGACAAATAATAGTGGTCAGGTGACTTGTGCTCTGTGTGTTTCGGGTCCACCAGTTATAATAGTGGGGTTCTCATACTCATAAGGATTTGATAAAAAACATGATGTGAAATGATTTTCGATAAGAGACTAATTCAGTAATTAATCCGGACTATAAATGGGCCTTTGTATATTTTCCTGGATGATCGTATGCATTTATGTTATCATGTTGGTCTTTATGCTCTTTTAATTATTTTGCATATTTTATGTGATATTATGTGTTGGGTTTGGTGCACGGTTACCTTGCTCAATATATAGCATACTGATCACCCCTTTCATGGGTGTTGCTCATTTCCACATGTAGAAGGCTCTTCTAACTTTTTGCATGTGGGCGAGACATCAGGCGAAGCTGAGTTTTGAGAATATATTTGGCACCAAGTTTGAGAGTAGTGTGGCCGGATTCACTTGTCTTGTCATTTTATCTCCTTCTATTATTTATTTTGTATCAGATTTACCCTTTTATAATATATTAATTTGTATTGAGTATTTTAGATGAACCTTTTATCGGTTGGAAGCTTATTTATCTTTTAGATATGAATTACAATTCTTTACGCGTACTCTGATTTCTATTTTACAACCATTTAATGCTCATTTGAACTTTAGACTGTTTTGATTTATAATTGATTATTACATTTTCTTCTAGCCTTAGCACTTGGTACTGGAACAGTTGGAGTGAACCGATCTAGTACTATGTGTAGCGGTAACATCTTCTGAATTTACAGGTTTTTAATTTAATTACTTCCGCTTAAAAAAAGTGAATTTTAGGATGTTACATCACTTTCTTTCTTAACCTTCTTAACTTTCTTAATCTTCAATAGGAGACCTTCCTTTACCAAAAGGGTTTAAGAAGGTATAGAGCCATCGAGTCTCTTCAAAATTATATGAGACAAATACTTGATATCTTAGAGATCATAGTCCCTAATATAGCCTAAAACCAAAAAAAAGCTACACCCCCATTTCAAGAATCATATGGGGATGTTGAGCATGTTGTTAGTGAGGATGGGGAAGATTTGTCTTGAAGTGAGTCATATATGGAGCCAAGGAGGAGGAATAAAAAAGGAGGAGAGAGTTTTCATGATGTTAGGTCCAAGGTTTCGGAGTTAGAAGGTAATCAAAATTCTAAAAAAATTTTGGAGTGGGGTTTGAGGTGTAGTAGATTGTTTGAGGCCAAGGGCTATTTTGACACCATAGCCTTTAAGGTGGAAATTATTAAGCTTAAAGGTCATTCCTCATTATGGTGGGAAAATTAGTTCATAAGATGAGAAAAAAAAAGAAAAAAAGTAGAAAGTTGAACCTTGGTTGAAAATGATAAAGTTGATGAAGGAGAGATTCCTTTCCTTTTTTCACTCAAGACTTGTATAATAGAATTTCCTCTATGAATAAAGGGTCATTTAGTGTAGAGGAGTACATTAGATATTTTGAAAAACTCTCTATAAGGCTTGGTATAGATGAGCTAGAGTAGTACATCGTGTCTCGATTCCTAGGTGGTGTTCTACAATATATAGGTAGGAAGGTGGAGATGCAGTTGTTTTACACCTTAAATGAGCTCTATCATTTAACCATCAAGGTCAAAAAGCATAAAAAGGAGAAGAGAGCCATAATTTTTGGAGGTCCAAACAAGAGCGCTGGCACCTCAAAGGAGGTTTCTCCATCATTCAAACCCCCTTCCATACCATTGACAAAATATGTGAAGAGACAAGGAGTGGCGATTAAGAATCAAACCAATAGTGTTAGGTGTTTTAAATTTTAAGTTTTTTGTACTATCAAAATGAGTGTCCTAAAAAGAGGGTAATGACTATGGTGGATTTATAGGAGGCCAACCGAGAGGAATAAAGTGAAGAATATTCAGACTTTAATAGAGAGGAATAGTTTTTGCCACTGGATGTGGGAGAACCTTTGATGCTTAAGAGGGAGTTGCACACTAAGGAGGTTGAATGTGATGTGTTAAAGAGAAAATATTTTTGAAACCAAGTGTAACATACTTGAAAAAATATGATCTCTTATTATGGATGGAGGTAGTTATGCCAATGTTGCTTCTTGCACTTTAGTCGAGAAGCTCGGTCTCACTACTACAAAATGTGAAAAACCATATATGGTAAAATGGAATAATTATGGTAACATGCTGAAGATGACAAAGCAAGTAAAAGTACCATTCTCCATTAAGAAGACCTATCAAGATGAGGTGGTGTGTGATGTAGTGCCAATCGATGTTTGTTATTTGATTTTAGGGAGACCATGGCAATTTGATAGAAGTGTCTTACATGATTGAAGAAAGAGCACCTATTGCTTTAATTTTTCTATGAAGAAGATAATATTAACCCAGGTAAATGAGTGTTAATATATTACATGAAAATGTACAAATAAACTGGGTGTACCTAGGAAGAAAAAGGATAGGCATACCACAAAAATGGTAGCTCTATCAAGACCAAGAACATAACACCACAATCAACACATTAAAAGAGAAACTAAGATTAGAGGTTTACAAGGACATGTCAAAGTATATAGCACTATAGACATAGCATTTAATCTGTGTAACCAACCCTCTAGCATCAATGTCTTGAAGGTCAAAAGCCTTGGCATTACGAGCTCTCCAAATAAAGTAAGTGGCGGCAGCTAGAGTCAAGGCGCAGGTTTTGGTTACCCATTTTTTACCTTTCTTTCATCTTCGTATAGCCCTAACTGCAATGGATAGGGATGTAGAGCCCTAGGTAATGCCAAGCCAGGATATGAGATTCTTCCAAACACCAGAAATAATTGCACATTCAAAGAATAGGTGATCATGATTTTCTATGCCCGTATGACAAAAATAGTAAGACTGGGAATCACCAAGGAAGGATAGGCGATCCCGAGTATTCAACTTTCGCAAAAGAGAGAGCCGAAAAATGAATGTGTACCTTCGGGTTTTACAATATTTCCACACAATATCATAGCTCTCCCATTTATCCGCCTTAAGCCTGAAAAATTCATAAGCTAACTGTGTGGAGAAATTATGCCCTAACTTCCAAGATAGTAGGCGATCCTTAGTTTTTTCATGTGATCCCTCCTACCCGGCAATACAATTGTAGACATTGGTGAGTTTCTTCATGACATGAGAGGTGGCATGGGAAGGAATAAAATCCCCTAGAGGTCATGAATGAAGATAGTTTATATGGATCCACTTCGTTGAGAGGGACTCCTTTTCATCCTACAAAAACCATATATATCTACTCATAAAAGCATATTTCCAAGCACAAATGTTTCTGAGGCCAAGTCCACCTTCCTTTTTCGGCATACAAAGTTTTCTCCAAGTAACCTGGGCTGCTTTGCTATGCCATAAGAAGGTACGACATAGACTAACAATATGATTTATGACCATTGTTGGGAGAAAGAATATACCAAGCCAAAAGCCTAGAACTCCTTGTATAACTGAATTTAGGAGTTCAAGCCTTCCTCCAAAAGATAGAGAGC
The DNA here is from genome assembly GCA_030549775.1 of Tamarix chinensis. Lineage (NCBI taxonomy): Eukaryota > Viridiplantae > Streptophyta > Magnoliopsida > Caryophyllales > Tamaricaceae > Tamarix > Tamarix chinensis. Next base: position 63,851,602 of record CM060176.1, on the reverse strand, counting down.
TCGCTTTCCATGCTTTGAGTCTATCACACACTTCATTAATCAAAATTTCATAATCCATAGCCCTTAGCTTACTTGGGTTAAGGGGAACTCCCAAGTATCTAAAAGGGAAGGAACCATGGGCCATACCAGCTAAATGAAGAATATCTAACCGAACCTGATTGGTTACCCCTGCCAAAAAGATCTGTGATTTAAGAGGGTTGGCTTCCAAGCCCACCACCCTGCTAAAAGATGTTAGCCCTTATAACATAATTTTAACAGAATTAATATTACCACAACTGAATAAAATCAAGTCATCTACAAAGGCAAGGTGCAACAACTTCAAGGGTTTACATTTCGAATGAAAGGAGAAGCCCTTATTAGCTGAGAGAATTTTAAGGTGTCTACTAAGGTATTCCATGCTTCAGACAAAGAGGTAAGGTGACACCGGTTCCCCTTGTCTTAAGCCACGACCACCTTTGAAGAACCCAAACATACACCCATTCAGCTTTAGAGAAAAGCTAGTAGTGGTGACACACTCCATCAATAAAGAAAAAAACCTTGGAGGGAAATTATGGCCTAGGAGAACATCATGAAGGAAGTCCCATGACAAAGAGTCATACGCCTTTCGAATATCAACTTTCATCAAGCATTTTGGGGAGGTTCATTTTCGAGAGTAGTCTTTAAGAAGCTCTTGGACAAGGAGGATTTTTTCAGGCATTAGCCGACCTTTTACAAAAACCCCTGTTCCACACTAATAACGTTCTCTAAAATAGAAGCAATATGAGCTGAAAGAATTTTTGCAATTACCTTGTACGTGGTTGTGCAACAAAAGATAAGTCGGAAATCAAAGACTTTTTTTACTTTCTGATGTTTGGGAATAAGTGTTAAGGCCACATGGTTGATCCTCTTGAGGAGTTTCCCTGTCTTGAATAATTCCTTAACAACATTGCAAAAGTCATCACCTACAATTGACCAGGCTTCCTTGAAGAATTTTGTAGAATACCCATCCGGACCAAGCGCTTTGTAGTCCCCTAAGGAAAAGAGGGTACTATGAATCTCCTCATTAGTAACAGGCTGTAGAAGAGACTTTTGCTGTTCATCATTCAAAGCTGGGCCCTGCTGCAAAACACTACGATCAATGGGTTGCGTGGGTGATCCAACCCCAATTAGCCCCTAAAAATATGTTAAAAATTCATTTTCCAGATCAGTATCCGCTGAAGTCCAGCTCCCATTCTCATTAAGAACTTGGCCTGTTCAAGATCTTGCTTGTTTGGCTCTAAGCATGTCATATAAAAACCGAGTGTTCGAATCAGCTTTAAATAAAAATTGGTTTTTGTTTTTCTGAGCCACAAACTCTGTCGCAGCTTTACCAAGGAACTCAGTTGTTCTTCGAAGACCTACCAGAGATTTAGGATCAACCTTGCTCTTATCAGCAAGGACTGAAGCTTGAGCATTTTTTAGAGCAAAATCTATAGCTTCAGCCCGCGTGATTATGTGGGAAAAATCAAGCTTATTTAGTCTCTTTAACAGTGGTTTCAGCTCAGTCAGTTTACTACAAAGAATAAATTAATTAGTCCCACATACAGAAAAGTTCTAGCTTGATCAAATAATGTTTAGAAAATCAGGATGGAGGCACCACATGTTAAAGAAGTGAAAAGGTGGTTTCTTGCGCATAAGCTTACCCACAGAGATAATACATGGCGTATGGTCAGAAACAATACCAGGCATCAAAAAATTGGCACAAACATTTAGATCCGATGCAAAACTAGCTGTATTCAAGAGTACCCTGTCAAGCTTACATTTCACATTATTCCCTGAAAATATAGGGCTGTAAATGAGCTGAGCCAGTTCGGTATTCGCCTCGACTCGTTAAAAGCTCGGTTTGGCTCTTTTGTTTAATTAAATGAGCCTCAAAGTGAGGCTCGGGCTGGGCTCGTTTAATAAACGAGCCGAGCTTGAGCTTGAAAAAGCCTGGCTCGGTTCATTTTTTAGCTTTGGCTCGTGAGCTCGGCTCATTTTGGCTCGTTAAAAGCTTGGTTCAACTCATTCGTTTAGTTAAACGAGCCGATCCTAAACAACATTTAGGCTTGTTTAGTTAAATGAGCCAAACCCAAGCCTAGGGGTATTCGGCTCGGCTCAGCTCGTTTACAACGCCATGTGTAAAAGCAACCTTTATAGGGGACATCAAACAGTTGGGAAACCAAACAACATTTTTTAAAATATGCAACTTCATAAGCTGTAATAGGTCGGTAAGTAATTCAATCACATGAATTCAAAGGACAATTAAAATCACCACACACTACCCATGGATCAGTCACAGTGGTTGCCAAAGAAAATAGATTGGTCCACAGCTCCTTTCTATCTGTATTATAGTATAAGCCGTATACCATAGATAGGAAAATTCTCCTCCCTGATTTATGGTCATGGACCATACTTGAGATAACTTGCGGTGCAATTTCTTTAATAAAAAAATCAACCAAAAAAGGGTTCCACATCAGTACCATCCTACCATGAGGGTGGTTAGAAAAATTATCACAGTGAAGCCAACCACAGAAAATGATTGTTTCATTTTCTAGATTTTAATGTCATCCAGCTTGGACTCTAAAATACCGACAATCGAGCAATGATGATGTTTACTCAGCTGTAATAGGGATTTTTGTTTCAAGGGAGACCCCGCTCCCCTTAAATTCCAAATTAGCATATTCATAATAATTAACCCCTTTAGTTACTAGGCCTAGTCATATTGATATGAGCTATAAAAAGTCCCTATTCATAGGTAAAAATTGTCTAGATAAGGCCATAGTAAATAGGATAGTAATCTACTTGTTGTTGTTAGAGGATAATGAGTGGATGGTTTGTATTGAGCCCTGAATTGGGCATTATTAGAGGAGTTTGATAATATATTCTCTAATGACTTGCCCCATGTATTACCCCCATTAGGGGCATAGAGCACCAAATTGAGTTTATATTCTGTGATATACTCCCTAAGAAGGCGACTTATAGGTGTAACCCTAAGGAATCCTTAGAGTTGGAAAGACAAGTACACCAATTATTGTCAAAGATTTTAATAAGGGAGTTCCTTAATGCTTGTGCCATATCTACCTTGCTTGTGCTATAGAAAGATGGCATTCTGAGAATCTGTGTTGATAGTAGAGCTATTAATAACATTACTATTAAGTATAGGTATCTTATACCTAGAGTTGATGATATGCTTGATTGTCTAAATGGTGCATGCTTGTTTTTCAAGATTGACCTCATTAGTGGCTACTACCAAATAATAATCAATTATGGTGATTAATGGAAGATTGAGTGCAAAATCAAGGGAGGGTTGTATGAATGGATAGTCATGCCCTTTTATTTACCAAATGCCGTTAGTACCTTTATCATACTAATAAATAAGGTTCTTAAACCATTTATTAGCAAGTTTGTAGTAGTTTATTTTGACGACGTTCTTGTGTATAGCTTTAGTGAGGAAGAACTTATAAAGAATCTCAAGCTTGTATTTCTAGTACTTAGAGGTCACAAGTTGTATGCTAATTGAAAATTGTGAGTTCTTGATATATGTCTCTATAATTTGTACTTAAATAATGCTATTAACTGTTATAAATTATATTGCACATTTAATTACTTTTCTTATTGTGTGGTTAATTAGGAAATTAAATCAGAATATGGGAGATGGATCAATATGAGTTGCTGTGTATAGTTGCTGCTGGTTGCTGTTGATGACAGGAATTTGCTATAGTAAATTGTTGATTATCCCATATGATGCATTCGTCGGCATAATTTGGCTAATGGAAATTAAGTTGGCTATGTAATCCGCCACCTGACCCATATTTATTAGGTTAGAAGGATTGTGGATTACGCAACCCTTGATAACCATGATTAGCTAACAAAATTTAGCTGATGGGGATTAATTTGTAAATCCATAATTTGGATTAGTGTATATTTGTATTTTTTTTCTTTGAAGTTGGGCTTCTTTACTATCCCAGCTCCAAAACCCATTTGTTGTATTAATCGGATGGAGTGTGGGCTGATATGTTGTATTTATACTTGATCCCATCATCCGTATAAGGGTTGTATTGTGTGTATTGTATACGCCCATATATAAGGCGTATACTGGGCTATATGTAGGGAACTTTTTGGCTAAAATACATTTGGATGATTTTTCTCGAATTTCTCTCGAATTCTCCCTCTCTCGCGCGATTAAATCATTTTCTCGATCTTCTTCTTCCTTGATCTTCTTCTCGATCTTGTTTCTATTAATCCAACTCCAGTAGCTGTTAATTACAACTGCGCTTTGAGTTTTTCTAATATTCCTTTGGATTAAACTCCTTAGGCTGATTTTTTTTGTGCGAAGTCGAACCTCACACTCGATTCACGATCCGACAAAAATTCTTGAAACCTATCCAGGCTTCATCAGTTCTTTGTATACAGGGTTACATTTCTAGGTTTTGTGCTATTCAAATATGACATAACTATAGATGAATCTAAGGCGGAAGTAATTAAAACGTAACCCACAACTTCAAGCCTTACACAAGTAATATCTTTTCATGGATTGACTTCATTTTATGTTCCATGCCAATAACATTTTCGCCAAAATAGGTGAGATAGTGAATATGCCTACCCCCGATATCTTCCGCATTTCTGAAGCAAAATCTTCCAGGATTTTTAACCTCGTCTTCCGATACATACAAAGGCTTTTGGCTGCAATTATCATTGGGAGGGGAGATAGTACCGGGGTGGTTCGCTCAATTAAACTCTTCTTTCTCTATTCTATGCTGGAACACTACTCTATTGATACAGCCTATTTTATAGCAAAACAATTTCAAATGGTAGGTAATTCAAAACAGGGTGACATTGTTATCGGTGGTTTAATTACTACCATCTGTGTAATCTTGGACATACCTCCTCCCGAGGATATGCCCATCGAAGCTATGAGCACGTGCATCGATATCAAACATTGCCGTCTTACGCATCTTATCGAGCATAGAGGTAATGCTTAGTATCTTTCCTACCAAGGACGTGTTTTCTTCCCTCTACCTAACCCTACCTAAATTGACCCTTTAAACCCACTGAATTGGCAGCCAATTGAGGATGATGATACACCTGCCCCATTAGCCATCGAGCATCCTATTTCACCTCATGGTGACCATACACCACCGCCACCACCACCGCGATCCCAAGACAACTCCCCTTCATCCTCAACTTTTGTTCTGGAATGGCATCTCCAATTCCAAAATCAAGTATATTCCCAATTGGGTTCCATTTGCCATAACCAGAATCAAATGATGGAGATGATGAAAAATCTGTATGATTTTTATCTCAGGAGCTGAGACCCGCCTCCACCTCCCTCTTGAATCCTCTTCTTCATCTTTCTCTTGCATTTGTTCATTGGGGATAATGAACATAATAAGTAGGGGGGTGCACTAGCACTTGTAGGCTTGTGATTATTGTTAAGTAGAAATAGTTCGTAGATGTTACATATTTATGCTAGTGGTAGTTAGTTAATTTATTCCTATCTCCTTTATGTGCTAGTTGTTCATTTTGTTTTATATATAAAAAAAATGAAGTATTAGATTTGAGTAATCCATGTACGAAGTAAAACAAAGTATGGGACTGAATTATTTTTGAAAAGGATAATTTTATACTTATTGTATGTTTTGATCAACATCTTTTAAAAAACTTTAAAACAAAAATTGAAAATGTGATAATAGTAAAGGAAAGAAAGTTAGAATGGTTAGAAATCAAATCATCCATTGACTAGGAATGAGATAAAATAAAATTAAAAATTGGTAGATACACCTTAGTGAGCGCTTGGACCTAGTCATTGGATATATTGTTTATCCAGAACCTATTTTACTTGTGTGTGTACTCTCCAATGATATGTGAAACTAGAATTTTCCATTAATTCTCTTCACGACTGCATAGAACTTTAGGATATCTGAAAATGATAAAGTCAATCTTCTTTCTACGTTAGCACCAAAACACAAAAAAGCTTATCCTAAAACTTTTTTTTCCTTTGTTTAAACCCCTTTGAGCCTAAGCCTTAGTTTATTGTTTTAACCTTCATTAAAACTTAATACCCATATAATCTCTATCCCTACTCTTTAACTAGGAAGCAATAAATTAGTAGGAATAAGTTTGTTGATATGTGTAAATCTAAGCATGGGGGTTCAATTGTGACTTAAAAAAATATTTAATAATTTAAAAAATTTTTGGGGAGGATTGTATTCTCCATGTATATAGGTGTATGGTGTATATTTGAGTTGCTTCTCTAGTTAATGGAGTCTAGCCACAATCCCAAAAATTTTATCTCACCTTAAACCCTTAGCCCCATTACAACCAAATTTCAAGACCTTTTGATTCTGATTAACTTTAGTTCTTTTTAGCGGTGGGGAATTGAGAATAATGGCAAACATATGGGTGATCATTATCATTTGGAGAATATTTGAGAGTAAACACATCATACCCTATACACATAAGAGTGAGCGTTTCCACATACCGAAAGTAAGAATCTACCAATTTGAATTTCATTAGTCTTAATCTAATTTGCATGATGAGATACTAACTATTATAATTTTCACTCCTTAACCGTTGAAGCATTTGATAAGACTGTTTTTAAGGTGATTTAGGGTATGATCCAAAAATATTTTTATCATTGATATTTCATGATTTACAAGTATTTTAAGTCCCATTGCAGTGTTGAGCTTCGTACATGAATAATTCCAGTCTAATAATTCTTATAATCTGTAACCTGCCTCTCTTGCGTTTCTTGATGTATTCATGTGCATGTTATGATATTGCTTGAGTACAAGCAATAATTCAAGCAAGGGGGCATTTGATAGATGAGATTTATAGATTATTTTCATGCTTAAAAATATCATTTATCTCTTATTAATTCTATTAGATTTAATCTTTTCTTCGAGTTTTCCTCCCTTGAATAGATTTTACAGGAAAGAAAAAAATTGAAGAAATTCAAGGAGAACTCAATGAAAAGAAGAAATCAAGTAAAGAACATGGCAAGAAATGTTGAATCAAGGAGAGCAAAGTTGAAAAGGGAGCAAATACATCAAGAGAAGCTATGCTGAAACTTTAAAAGGAATTTAGTGGAAGGATAAAAAACACGGCACCCCCATGTTTCACAAACACAGGCCATGTTAATTATCTCGAGCATCAATTTTTAAATCCCTGTCGGCAGAACAGTTGGAAGAAAACACGGGGGTCCCGTTTTTCCATTTAAAAATTTGTAACTGTCCGCAAGACCTGTTGTTGATATATTTCTATCTAAAAATAGGGTTCGGGATAGGGAGAACAGATATATTGAAACAATTGGAATGGATTTTTCTTCCTTTATTCCTCTAGAATATACATGTAATGTACAATTTCAACTTTTTTGTCTTCTTGAATTCTAGTGATCAATTGACAATCTGCACTTCAATTGATAAGTCTTCTCTAGTCCTTTATGAATTTCAGTATCTTCATTTTTTTTTAAATCTAAGTAGATTATCTGTAATTATACTTGTGTTCATTCTATTGTCATCTAATTGTATCGATAGTAGATTTTGTGAATGTGTTGTTGTTATTAATTTTCAATGTTTATATGTAATTGTGTGATTTGTAAATATGCAGATGTTTGAGTAATTTGAACAGGGTAGGATGATTTGAGGATGGAATTATATCCTAATTACCATTTCATATTTTAAATGTTTGATTCTAGATGAAGTTTAATTGAATTAATGGATCAAATTGAATGATTCCGTATCATAGATTAAGATTTTTGAACTAATTAGATTGATCACCTATTTAGTTTAGAACTTAATCTTTGCTAAGGCAATGAAATTAATCCGTATTTGTTAATTAATTTGTCTAAAGTATCAAGAAGATTAATTATTAATCTTATCCGTTAAGTCATGCAATTGCATAATCCAAGCTTATGTGATTATGATTGTAGTTGTCTGCTTTCCGTTCATAATGCTACCATTAATTGAATCTAGTGTTCATAGCCTAGGTTATTAAATGGTTATAAAATAAATTCAGAGCATATTCAATTTATTAAGGTTGAGAGGAAGCAAAGGAATTTGTTATTTTGAATTTCCTAAGTCAACAGTAAATTGTTTAGAGTCATTCTTCTTATTTGAATGTTTGGTATTTTGATTCCATCATCAATTCATTCCTCCCCTATTTGTCAATTAGTAATTAAAATTTAGTATAATTAGATTTAGTATTAGAATCAATGAAATTTTATAAATAGGGTTATAACATCAATAGCAAAATTAGTGATTATAACGTCATTCCTTGTGGGTTTGACTCCTTCTTGCCATATACTACGTATTTGGAAGTTAGGATTTATTTAAATTTGTTGTATTCATGACAGTGCATCAACTTCCACTGTTGCTGCCACTTTATTCACCTCCCATTCTATTCTTTAGACCCTCCTATACCTTTCCCTGCCTTTATTTTCCTCTCCCTCCCTCTCCTACTCTTTTTCTCTCCTTTTTCTCCATTCAGCCACCGCTAGCACTTCCGTGATCCGCCGCCTTTATTCAACTCCTCTCCCTCTAGGCAGTCTCAAACACCCTTACTTCCACCTTCATTCTCCTTATTTTGTTCCCAGCCTTCAACTTTTCCCCTTTTATTTTCTTTTTCTGCCACCTACGCCATCACCGTGCATAACCGCCGGTGCCACCCATCTCTGCTGACTCAAGGTGAAACCCTAGACTCTCTCAACCCTTCTCCCCTATTTATTTAAGTTTATTCTAATTTATTTCATATTTTAGCATTTATTCGATTATTATTATTATTATTATTATTATTGGATGAAATATTAATGCTATATTTCCTTGGTAGGGTCGAGAGTAGGAATAAAATAATGAACTTGTTAGTTTCAAATTATAGGCATTTATTTGTATTATTATAAGTTTTATTATCATTATTAGTATTATTATTTTATTATTTCTATTATTCATCCAAGGAGGGTTGAGGCCCTAAATTATAATTATGATTCACATACTTATATTTTATTATTATTATTACTATTTTTACTACTACTACTACTACTACTACTAGTATTATTATTATATTTAGTATTTTGAATATTATTATAAGTAATATATGTTATTGATATTATTATTACTATTATTAAATAGTACTTTCATTATTTGGTTGTAGGGTCGAAAACAATACCTAGTAATTTTAGTCTTATGTTATTGCTATTATTATTATTAATAATATTTTTATTTTCATTAATATTATTATTATTACTATTATCACTATTAGTATTATTTTGGTGAAGGATAAAAACACTTATATCACCATTTTTTTTGAATTACATTAATAATATTATTAGTATTTTTAGTAGTATTTCGTATAGTTAATTTTATTATAGTATTATTTTAGTTAAAAACCTAGTATTAGGGTAAGTTAGTAAATAATTGTATTTTTAGGAGGGAAACCTAATTCTAGTTTTTACCTCATAACATTTGAGCAGAGCCAAAGCCCTCAAGAGGTATAGGAGCGTGCTCCAAAACTTGTGACATTTTAGTTAAGGGTGTATCTAAGACTGTTTATGTGTAATGTGTTTTGCATGCCTTGATTGACATGTGACATGCAATATAATGTTTTTTGAGTGTATTTTTATATCTATTGTATATGTAATATGACGTGGAGTTGAGGTATGTTCATATGATATTTTATGTCATGCATATGATATGTATAAGTTTAGTTTTTAATATGAATTGATGTGGCCCATAAGACATGCATGTAGGTCGTGGGATATGGTTTTATGGTATAAATTAATGTGGGAGTGGTTTAAGTATTATATAACTATGCATGGTGGAGTTAGGGTTTCACATGGGAGTTAATGGTTGCATGGTGGTATTAATGGTTGTATGGTGGTCTTAGGGTTTGCATGGTGGAGGGTTTTGCGTGGGAGTTAATGGTTGCATGGGAGTTAGGGTTTTCATGGAAGTAGGGTTTACATGGAGCTAGGGTTTGCATGGGAGATAAGGTTTGCAGGGAGTTAGGGTTTGCATGGGTGTTAGGGTATGCCATGGTCAACTTATGTGGTGGTGGTTAACTAGGTTAGAGTGGTTAACTAGAGTTGAAGGGTAAGCATTGTAGGAGTCAAACTTGCATTTCTTGGTAAGGGGTTATGAATAAGATACTTAAAACATTAATCATATAAAGTGGAAGATGTTGAGCCAAGCCTAGACCGATCCACCATCATAATAGTGGCTAGGGACTACAGTATCCTGGAGATCGGTCCACGGGCATATAATAGCGGTAGGGTTTGTTACCCTAGTGACTGAACCACTAGGTAAATAGTGGGGTATCCCGAGCTCAATAAACCAAACCCTATATTTTGCTAAGATATGGGAAGACATTAATTACTTACGGTGGAACACTGTGCGAGAAAAGGGATTAGACCGATCCATCGGCATATAATAGTGGTAGGGTATGTACCATAAGTGATCGATCAATCGGGTAGAATAGTGGCTAGGAGCCAAAGTGCCCTAGAGACCGATCCACCGACAGAAATAGTGAGGTTCTCGTACTCGTATGGACTTGATAAAGATTATGGTATGAATATAAATTTGAGAAAGGATTGATGAAGTAATTAATCTTGATATTTTCACCTGAGCATTCATTTTACCTTTGTGCTATTATGATTAGACTTTATGAAATACCCCAAAACCCTAATTTAGGAATTATGGCCAAATAATGATTTATTAAGGAAAATTTAGAAAACAAATTACTTTATTAAATAAAGAGGAAATTAATTGAGAAAAATAAAGAGAAAGTAATAAATAAATTATTTAGAGAATTTTGGACATTTTACTAATTAAAATGAAAGTGGAGGAAAATTAACCAAAATAGCCAAAATAATTTAAAAAGGGAATTAAAATTATTATTTGAATAATTTTTAAATATTCAAGAAAATAAATAAATAAATATATAAATGTATAATAACCCAAAAAATTCTAAATAAATTGTGAAAAAGTCCAAAACCCCAAAGAAAACCTTTTCCCCTTTTCCTTTTTCCTTTCCTTTCTTTTTTTTTCTTTTTTTCTTCTTTCCGCCGGGATTGGACCTCGCCCGACCCAAACCCTTCCTTCTTCTCCTTCCCACGGCCCAGCGTCGTCCGCTGGCCCTCGTACGCCCGCAACGCCGCGTTTTAACCCCCGAAGACGCCGAAACGCCGCGCCGCGTTAAGTGCCATATTGACCATTGCCAGCCTTCGACGCGACCTTGCGTTTTCCTCCCATAACCCCCAATACGCCGCGTTTGACTTACGGATCTTATAACCCTTGCCAAACTGGCCAGTTTCCCCTGTTTTCTTTTCCTCCTGAACCACCGTTCCAAGGGTCGTCTTCTTCCCCCTCCCGTGCAGACCTGCAACCTGCCGCCAGAACAGACGCCGTTTCCACCGCCGAGACCACCGCTACCCACCAAACTTCTCCTTGCGCCACCCCCCACGCAATCAAACAACCGCCGCTGCCCTTCCTACCCCACACGAGCCACCACAATCGTGCGAAGGTACCTACCCAAAAAAACGCCGCCGCCGCCTTGCGCCACCCTCCGCCGCCGCCTTGCGCCACCCTCCGCCGCCGCCTTGCGCCACCCTCTGCAGCCACCTCCGCCGTAATCAACCCCCGTCCCACCTCCCAAAGTAACCAGTAGGTCCTCCCCTACCTGCCCATACCGTCATTACTCCCTGCCTCCTTCTCCACCAATCTCCACCATCTCCCACCACCCTCCTCCACCTTCGACGCCGCGCTAACCACCGCGGGCCGCCGCCCCTCTCATGCCACCACCCTCATTCCACTCCCCTCTCCCTGCTGTCTCTTCCCTCACATCAAACTCCCCCTTTTTCTCCCCCCATCTAACCACCACCTCCATCTTTTCCTCTCTTCTCCTCCTCCATTGCCGCCGCCGCCACGCGCCGCCGTCGGACCACCACCGACCCTAGTTGGTCTTCCACTCATCCCAAGCCTTAAAATTTATTTCCATATAGTTATTAATAAGTTAACTAATATTGATACCATTATGCTTATTATTATTCTTTTATTATTATTATTATTATTATTATTATTATTATTATTATTATTATTATTACTACTCTTATTATTATTATTATCATTTCTAATATTGTGACTTCTGATATTAAAGTTATCATTTTTACCATACTAACATCCCTTGGAACCCTAACTCCTATTATACTCAACTTTAGTTTTATTTTTATAAGTGTTAATATTAACAATCCTACTATTATTATTATTATCTCTATTATCCTACTAAGTATTGTTATTAATACTTAACCATACTGGGTTATTATTATTGTTATTATTATTGCTAGGCTTATTATGGTTATTATTACTATTATTATCATCGTTATTAGTATTATTACTATTATCATTACTATTGTTACTACTATTCTACTTAACACCCCTATCCTTTTAGTTAACAATAAAACTACTTTTGTCTTATTCGTGTGACTTAACTCAAAGTTAGTAAATATCATGTGGTTGTTAAATAAGAAGGATACTTGAGCCTTATTACCATATCAATTAATATTATCCCTAATGCTTTTAACCCTAAACCTCATCACTAGGGTACTATTATTAGCTCTTACTATTATTACTACTATCACTATTTTCCTATAGTTAGCATAAACCCTATTACTACAAGATTAGAACTAATGGGTTTAACAATATAAGGGTAACAATTAGTATAAAAAATAAATACATTTTGACTAGTAATGGCTAATACACTAACTTTAAGATAAAAACCCTAGTTTTTGTATAATACCCTCTTTAGTAATATAAACCCTAATCCCAAACTAGAATAAGGGATGATGGTACTTTGAGGAAACTAATACTTAGTATTTTTCCCCTTTTATAGGTAACCCCTGCCCAAGGCCCTAAGGAGTTAGAGGAGCTTTCTCCAAGCCCGGCGCCGCCTTAGGTAAGGATGGAGCTATGGCCTTGTGCTATGTGTGATGTGATGTGTTGATGGATGATGAGTATGCCATGTTAATGTGTATTATGCATGTATTATGAATAACCTTTTTTGTGTAGCGCAGTATGGATAATGAGGTATGATGTGTGTGCCTTATATCATACGAGCATGACATGTTCCATGTTTGATGTTTGATGATGTGACATGATATGGCCCTTTAGGACATGCATGCTAGGGTTTTGGGTATCATGAAATGATAATAAAAGAACAACGGGAAAGTGGACGTTTGGAAAGTTTGCATGGGGGGACTAGATCTTGCATGGGCGTGATCCTTACGTTGGAAAAGTTGATTTGGGTTGTAAGTAAGAGTTTTGGAGAGCCTTAGAGTGATTGGAGACTTGGTATGAAAAATAGTATGTGAGTTCGTGCATAAGAGACCTGATTAGGGTTTTGCGAGTAAGTGGGTGTTGGGGAGTCTGCAGGGAGTATTTAAATTCTGCATGGGGATGCATCTTACGTGAGGAAAGTTGATTTAGGAAGTAAATAAGATAATGTCAAAGTTATGGGTCCATTGGAGACTTGGGTGCAAAATTTTACGTGGGTCGATGTAAGGGTGTCTAAAGGGAACCAATTAGGGTTTTGGGAGAAAATGAGGAATTTAAAGGGTACAAGGGTAAAAATGATCAAGGAAGGATGGAGTATGGGGTTGAGAGTGAGAACTCACTTATATAAAGGATGAGTATGGGTTTTTCTAAATGAGAGAAGAGATTTTGGGGTGAAAGAGGGAGGTTACTTGTTGAGGAAGTAAAGTGTTAGGGTTTGGCGCGACCAACTAGGGTTGATGTGGTCAACTAGGGTTTTGGGTAGCCAACGAGGGTTTTTTCGGTCACGCGTGAACTTGGGAGATAAAGTAATACATTTGGGGAATTTCCTAATAAAAGTGAGGTGCGAGATAGAGAACAAAGTAACGTTTGGGTAAGTAAGAAAGAGTTGGGCCACATAGGTCCGATTAGGTTCTCTGAGGAGGAACCCTAGAGGGATGAGGACATGCGGAGTCGATATCATATATGTTTGGATGGCCTATATTCTTGGAGATTTTACCTTACTATATTCCACTATGCCTAAGTCTACGGGGGATGGATGTCGGGTATGAGAAGAGGTACGAGTCTCAAAATATGGGACGGTCCCTCTGGAGGGGAAAGAAGTAGAGTATCAACCGCATGCATGTCAAGGGTGTGATGTGATTCAATAAGACACAGATAAGACATTAATTACGTAAATTGAAAGACTGTTGAGCCAGACCCAGTCCGGTCCACTGGTTAGAATAGTGGCCAGAGGCGTTCTGCTCTGGGTGTTTATTTCCGGTCCACCAGCTACAATAGTGGTCAGAGGCATTCTGCCCTAAGTGTTTATTCAGGTCCACAGCTATAATAGTGGGGGATTCGGGCTCGACAGACCCAAATGAATAAGTAATCCTTGGAAAATACTAAATACTTATAGTGAAATACCATGTGAGTCGGGGCCAGTCCGGTCCACCAGTTAGAATAGTGGCCAGAGGCGTTCCGCCCTAGGTATTGATTCCGGTCCACTGGCTATAATCGTGGTCGGAGGCGTTCTGCCCTATGTGTTTATTCCCGGTCCACCGGCTATAATAGTGGGGCTCCTGCACTCACATGGACTAATGAAGAATGCGTTGAATGAATATGAATGAAGTAATCCATGGAAAAATACTAAGTACTTACAACGAAACACCATGTAAGTCGAGGCCAGTCCAGTCCACCGGTTAGAATAGTGGCCAGAGGCATTCCGCTCTGGGTGTTGATTCCAGTCCAACGGCTATAATAGTGGTCAGAGGTGTCCTTCCCTGAGTGTTGATTTTCGGTCCACCGGCTATAATAGTGGGGCTCCCGCACTTACATGGACTATTAAAGAATATGCGTGAAATGGACATATTATTAACAAGGATAAAGAATAAATCACCGGAAAGTACTCAGGCCTTATATTGTGTGTTATTGCATGTTACTTATATGATTGTGCTATGTGGGCTATGTGGTATGATTGTATGTTTGGCCTTAGCACACCTGCGCCCATACTCAGTATTAGACCCGTACTGATACTACCTTTGTTGAATGGGTCCTGTGATGATCCACCAATGGTGGGGAGCAGACCTCTTGTGCAGGTTTAAGATCGGATACTGTTTTGGGGTGGAAGGCCTGACTTGAGTGAGTAGGCAATCCGGATATTGATCCTTCGGGTTTTTTTTTGTTTAGCTGTATTTTGTATTACATTCCTGTTTTGAGAAACATATTCTGGGGTTGTAATCCTAAATCGTATTCTAACTTCTGTTTGACTTACCACTTATTAAGGATTTATTTTAAATGTTGTCTTGTGTTTTTTTTGATACTTCGTACTAAAGGTTGATCAGATTTAGCCTTAGCACTTAGTACTGGAATGGTAGGAGTGAACCGGTTTGGTACTAAGTGTGGCGGTAATACCTCGAGTTTACGGTTTTATCCTTTGCTTCCGCTAAACCTTTTGATTTTAAACAAAATTTTTCAGTAGTAAATTTGGGGGTGTTACACTTTATACTCCTTTATTATTATACATTGTTTGTGTGGAATCTATATGTTCGCCTTAGTGCACGGTTACCTTGATCAGTACGTAGCGTACTGATCACCCCTTTTATGGGGGATATCATTCCTACGAGCAAAAGACCCGTCTGGCGTGTTGCAGGTAGGAGATGACTATTTTGATGCCATTGATGTCTGTGGAACATCAGGTGGGGCCGAGTGATGACCTTTGGACTGGATCGATTTCTGGAGTGGCGTAGCCATTTTTCCATTTGAGATTATTATTATTGTTTTCTTTTAATTATGTGAAACTTTAGAAATGTTTTATTATTATCGCTATTTTCTTCTTTGAAAAACTATCTCTAGTATTTCAAATTATGTAAGAACTTATGCGTACTCTAATTTCTGTATTTATGAACTTTGGATTATTTAACAATGTTATGAGTATTTTTCTTAGCCTTGGCACTTGGTACTAGAGCGATAGGAGTGAATTGGTCTGGTATTAAGTGTGGAGGTAGCATCCCCAGAATTTACGGTTTTAAATTTAAAGGTTTATAAGAAAAAAGATGTGTAAATTTTGGGGTGTTACAATTAACATTTGAGAAATTATTTGGTACAAGATTCTCCTTCTGTACTAAATCATGAGATGACTCCTTTTGAACCTTTCTCCACTTTTGTGTCTCCCCACCAGCCATAGGGTTATCCTCATTCTGTTTAAGAATTAAAGGTGGTGGTTTAAGAAACTCTTTAGCCTTTCTATAGTTCTCTGTTGAATGTCCAGATTCGCTACATGCAGACCTCCATTCATAAACTATCTTTTGGGTCAACACCTCTCCATTAGCGTCCATGATCTCAACAGATTCCAGTAGTCTCTTAGACACATCTACCTCTACCAGCATACGAGCATAGGATATCCTTTCACCTACAGAGCTATTTCCATCTAAATACAATGGCCTCCCCACAACACTACCAATATTGCTTAAAGAATAAACATCATAATAATCCATGGGCAGGTTAATTAGTTTAATCCATAAGGGTAAGAACTGTAAATTTTCTTCCGAAAATTGGAATTTTCGATGCCATTCTTTTAAGATAAAAGGTCTATTTAAGAAAGACCAATGGGGTTTTCAAATCACCCAGTCCCTATCCTCCTAAGAATCAAATTTGAAAACAACAAAACCTTGATCATGCAATAAAACCTTAGGCTCCTTCACACCCTGCCAATTTATCTTGATAAAAAAACCATTTAACCCAAGGCAGGCCGATACCCAATGATATAACCCACAATCGCCCAACTCCAATCAGCACTGTTATGTTCCATCTTATCCCTCTAAAGAGACACACAATTTTTTACCCCTATAACCGAAGGCGGAACATAGTGTAGTTGGGATCCCATAGAGGATAGCCGATTACCAACAACTTTGTCTTTCCATGAAGAAAAAGCACCCAATGGATGATCACCCAATAAGTTACGTCTCAGTTATTTACAATAGGATTAACATCACCCAACCCCTCCCCGGTCGAAGAAGAAAACTTGAAGCCCTCTCTTGCTTCAACAAGCAGATCGACGTGCAACCCTAAATGCACCATCAGGTATAGAATCCTTTAAAAAAGAAACTTCCACACCCTCACCCACTACTTTTGCAACCCGAGGGTCTAACCTAGATGAATAATCATCATTGGAAGGCCCTTCACAACCCTTAACCAACTTCTTCTTTGGCAAAGATGCTGCTCTCCTCGTGTGTGCCATGGAGGAGGAGAAAGGAGAGACCGACTAGGGTTTCAAGAGAATTTAATTATTATTTTAATCACAAGTCTCTTTTTTTAGGAAGAAGGATGATAGGTTAAGAATCAACATCGATTACCGAGGATTGATCTTTTTCATGGTTAAGAATCATTATCATTTACCTTAGATCAATGAACTTTTTAATGGTCTATAACTTTAGTGTTATTATGATTATGATTTTCATTATTATCACTACTACTATTATTTTTACCCTCATTATTATTCCTACTATTATTATTAATACTAGCTTTTGCCTATTATTAATACCTTTATTATTATGGTAAATATTTGAACCCTTATATTACTATTAACATTTTGATTATTATTACTATTAGTATTATTCTTAGCACTATTATTTTTATTTTTATTTTTAGTATTAATGTTATTGAAACCAAAGTTGGCATGTTATCATTTTGTTACTATAGAAGAAAAATACTCAAACCTTAATATTATTATTAATTATTATTCGAATATTGCTAATATTATTCTTAATGCCTTTATTATCAACATTGTTACCATAGTATTATTATTATTACTATAAATATTGTGGTAAAAACATTCGAACCCTTTTATTATCATTATTTCAAATATAACTATTAGTATTTTGTTGGTATTACTACTATTATATTATTATTATTTTATCCCTAAAACAATTATTAGCCTTAGCCTTAAAAATACTAGGGTTTCTATTACTAGGAGCATTAATATTACTATTATTATTATTAATATCGCTATGTTTTCTATAAATAGTGTTAGTACTATTATTAGAAGAGATAAAGATATTAGGCTTAATAATATAAATATAGATATAAATATTAACATAAATCTATTTTGACTACTAATATCTAGTAGGCTAACTTGAGGATAAGAGCCCTAGTTTTCACTTGTAAAGTTCCCTTTAATAATGGTAACCCTAATCTTAGAATAAAATAGAAAATAATAGTATTGTGGGAAACTAATCCTTATGCTTTCCCTCTTATAGTTGAAACCAGTCAAAACCTTTAGGAGGCATAGGAGCGTGCTATAAGACTAGTGTCGTGTTAGGTAAGGGTGTAGCTAAGGCCTTATGTGTGCTATGTGTTTTTAGATGCCTTGGATGCCATGTATAATGATATATTATGTATCCTGTGCTATTGTTATAACCATTTTATGTGTAGAACATCTTAAAGTTTAGGTATGCTCTTATGTTCTCTTATGGGATGTGTACAATACGTTTGTGCTATGAACAGTGGTAGAGCCAGGATAAAAATTCCATGGTGTCGTCATGTAAGATAATACTCTTAAGTAATATCAATATATTGTGCTTAAATATAAAATTTTACATAGTTTTACAATAGTATTTGTTGAGTTTTCATACTTTGAAATCGATCTACAATAACATAATTAATAATATAATTAAATACATCTTTCTCTATAAATGTTACTAAACAATCTTGAAGCCATTGGTCATACATTTTATTCCCTTATGTAGTATTGATGAAATTTATTACAAAAAATACTCGTTCGATGCTTGTAGTTGCTACCAATAAAATTAAAGCCAATTTCACAAGCCTGTAGATGAAAGGGTATGTCTTATACTTCTTGGTTTGCACTAATTTTCTTATCGAACATTTCTCATATAATTCTCTAGTTGATTTTCTAACACCACAACATCAACATTAGAGAAATCATCAGGATAAAAAGTGGTTGATCTAATTAAAGATTTCTTGTTAAAAGCTTCAAATGATGATGAAGGGTGCAAAAATGCAACACAACTCAACAATTCAGTGCTCACCACATCAAACTTGCAATGAAGCTCTTTTATCTGCGAGTCTATAATACTATAGAGACAATCATATTAATATTGATGTAGATTTGTGATGATTAGAGCTTGGCATGAAAATTTCTTCCCCTTAACATATTTCTCATTCATGTTGGGCACATCAATCTCTCTCTTGTTATAAAATAAAATAACTGTATTCAAAATACCTTCCCATCCATCATCTCTCATCTTTTACAAATGCTCCTTAGCAATTTCAACAAGTGATAAGGCATTCAAAATGTCTTTATTATTCTTTTGCAATGCCTGAGATAAATCACCTATAACTCCCATAACATTTATCATCAATATTAACATGAAAATGAAGTCAAAAGTTTGTAATCCATAATATAAGAATGTAGCATCCCCGTTTTTATCAAATGTCCTATCAACTTTCAAGCCTTCAAGTATCTTGATTACAGGAGAGAAAAAATTTTTGAGACTCAAAAATGTCCTTAAATGAGAACCCCAATGAGTATCACAGGCCCTTACAAGAACAGATTCTTAGTTCAATCCCCAACTAGATTCTATCAAGCCTTCTTCTAATGCATTTGCTATGTAAGCAACTTATTTATCTCCAAGAAAATCTTGGCTCTTATTAGAGGATCCAATAAAATTTAAAATTCATGTAACATTGCTAAGATAACAACTAACTTCATTGTGACATTTTACTACAGCAATAAGAGCCAATTGAAGTTGATGAGAAAAAAAATGAACATAATAGGCGCAAGGATTTTCATTTTGAATCAATGTTTTCAAAAAACCAAATTCACCTCTCATATTACTAGCTAAATCATACCATTTTCCTTATACTTTTGATAAACATAGTCCATACTTACTCAACATTGATTCAAGTGCAACCTTAAGTGATAAAGCAATTGTATCTTTGACATGTACACTCCCAACAAACCTTTCCATAGCAAAACCCCTATCATCAACATAACGCAAAACAAAAGCCATTTGTTCTTTCTTCGCTATGTGTCCTACTTCATCCACTAATCTGCCAAAAACATCATCTCCAATTTCATTAACAATCTCATTAATTATTTTAGATGCAAATGCATAACTAATATCCTTCTAAATCTCAGGTGAAGTCATCTGATTATTCTTTGGAGCATTTCCTAACACAAATTTAGCTATAGCTTCATTGTTATACCTTAAAACCTCCAGAAAATAAAGAAAGTTACCTCAATTTGAAGAATCTTTTAACTCATCTTGCTCTCTAAATTCCATTCCCTTATCAAGAAGAAATCTTACAACTTGAATAGATGCATCTAAACAGATAATATCATCTTATTTGACTTATTTTGATTGCTTTATGAAAGATGCTTCAACACTTTGCTTCTATTTGATAAGATCTTCACATTTTTTAGGAGCATTATCAGAACTAAAAACATGAACCTCGAACCTCTGTTTTTTATTCCAGTGTACAAATCCTTTTCCCACAAAATGATCACTGCTAGCTTCAGATTCACTTTTAAACAAGTAACAAGGTAGATAAAATACAACATCTTTGGCTATACTATATTCCAAAAAATTATATTTATCAAACCAAGATGAAACAAATCGATGATTTTTCCACTGATAACCTTTGTTGGAAAGTATGAGTACAAGGTTGACAAGGGTCTTTTAAAAGATACGCTCTTCTTACCTCATCTTGAATATTGGGATGAAAATCTGAAATCTTTTTTCTTAACCCAGGATCTACTTCTAAAGTTTCCAAATCAACTTTACCTTCATTAGTGAATCTTCATTCTTGTGGTTGGCTTGAAGATGGGAGTGCTTGATTTTCAGAAGTTGGTAATACAACTTGATTAACAAAATTAGTTTTGTGGCAGCTATGTTTAGGTTGGATTGAAAAGTATCATTGCATCATAAATTAAGACATTAAAAAATTTAATGAATTAACTAAGGAATTTACTAAAACATATTTGATAATATAATTTTATAATGAACTAATTCAAACACTAACTAATAAATTAAATAATTCAATCTATAAATCTAAAAAAATTGATTTCTACAAACAAATTTTGACTTCTACCTAATTAATTAGGATTTCTATTTTCTACATTAATAAGATAAATTATAAGTTCTATAAAATAAAAAACTTAATTAATTAATATAATAAGTATAAACAAATTAACTGCTATCTAATTTCACAAATTTATAAATTTATGATAAATAATTTAACACACTAAAAATTGACTTAAATCTGACCTAATAAACTTGTGGGTTGTGGCTCGGTTGTAGGCAGCAGTTGCAGCTTTTGCTCTTAGATCTGGTGGTATGTGGCGGTCGAGGGTTGAGATCGGTAGGCAGTGGCGATAGAAAGCGGCAGGCGGCAGCAGCGACCAGCAAGCAGCACTAGAAGGCAGGCCGTCGGACGGTTGGACCAGCAGGCAGCTGCACCACTGTAGGTTGGAAGAAGAAGAAATGGTAGCGGTCGGCGGTAGAAATAGCAAGCTCCGGTGGTACGGGGTTGATGGCTGAGTCGGTGATATCTGTGTGTAGTGTGCCGGCATGCGTCAAGGCTCAAGGGTAGAAAACAATAGCAGGCAGCCAGTAGTAGCAAGGAGTAGAAGAGGAGGGTAAGGGTTGGGGGAATTCATCAAAACAACGTCGTTTTGATGATGTAAAAAAATTTCAAAACTAGTCAGCCACGAGACTTGATCCTGCGTCCTTTGGCGTTGACACACGGGGAACCCAACTTGCCTAACCATTCATCCATTATGGTTGTTTGCTATAGTGTCCCATAAATATAATATATGTCTAATACCTAAAAATCAAGCATATTTTCTACTTCCCGGCCAGGGCTTCGTGGTGTCCCGGGACACCATGCGGAAGCCCTAGTGTCGTCCCTGGCTGTGAATGGTAATGTGATGTGATATGGCCCTTTTAGGACATGCATGCTAGGATAATTAATGTAGTGATATGGGGTGGAAGGATGAAAAAGAAAAATGGGGAAGTGAGTGGAATAAGGGAAGTAAGTTGGCCAAGGGGAAATTAATCGATCAAGGAATGAGGGAATGATTTAAACATCTCATGATCCATGAGAGCGGAAGAATAAAAAGGGAATTTGAGTAAAATGAAATGGATGAACTTTGCATGGGAGAATGTAGGGTTTTACATCGCAGTTTTAGGGTTTTGCATTAAAATTTTTGAGTGTTTTCATGGGATGGATAGAGTCCACATAGGGGTGAACTTTACATATGAAAAGTTACCTCGGAGTGTGAGGAAGGTAATGGAAGAGTTGTTTGGGTGATTGGAGGCTTTGGGTGAAAAATAGTACGTGAGATAATTTAAGGCTACATAGGCGACCGCACCAAGGTTTGGGAGGAAACCCTAATTTGAGAGGGTGGAAAAAGGAAAGTAAATTAGGGTAACTGGAGTATGAGGTGAGAATGGGGGATTTTCATGAGTGGGGAGAGCATAGGTATCATGGGAAGCAAAAGTGGATGTAGAGAAATGGAAGGGTGACATGTGGAAAGGAGGATGCTAGGTTTGGCATGGTCAGCTAGGGTTTAGTGTGGTCACCTAGGGTTTTGTGATCACACGTGTATTTGGGGGAGTAACATGAGATGATGAAGGTTGAATCCAAGGGTTGTGATGTGCAGGCTATTAAAATAGTTGGGTTGCGTGAGGCGGAGGAGGATGGACCATATAGGCCCAAATTAGGGTTTTCTAGAGAAACCCTAGGAAAGATTGTGAATAGGATTAGTGGTGTTAGGCAGTGGGCCTTGACCCACACACCTAGGAGTTGGGCCTCTAGTGTGAGTAGTGGAATAAGGAGATGACGTTGGGGTAATTAGGAGATGTAGGAGTCCCAAGATATGGGACGGACCCTCTTGGGAGGATAAAAGTAGAAGATTAGAGCCATACATGAAAAGGGTGAAATATTATCAAATAAGGCGCTAATCATTCAAAGAGGAAGATTGCTAAGCTGAACGTAGACCTGTCTACCAACGAATAATAGTTGCCAGGAGCCGGGGTGCCCTAGAGACCGGTCCACCTGCGAATAATAGTGGCAAGGAGCATTTTGCCCTACATGATTTTCGATGCACCGCCTATAATAGTGGGGGATTTTGTGCTCAAAAAACCAAATGTAATGAAGCTAAGACATGGAAAATACACTAAATACTTACTATGAAACACCATATGAGGCGGGGCCATACTGGTCTATCGGCAAATAATGGTGGCCAGGAGTGTTCTGCCCTAGAGATTGGTCCACTAGCAAATAATAGTGATCAGGAGCGTTCTGCCTTGTATGTATTCCGATCCACCAGCTATAATACTGGGGTTCCCACACTTGTATGGATTAAAAAAGAGCATGTGTGAAAAGAGTATATTGTTAAGAGAACTAAAGAAAAAGTTTATCTGGAATGTAATCTGGCCTCATCATTTGTATTATTGTATGTTGCCTATATGATCATGCTTGTGTTATATACCTTATATATTTAACCTTAGTTGCATGGTTACCTTGCTCAGTATGTAGCGTATTAAACACCCATTTCATGGGTGCTGCTCATTCCCAAGAGTAGAAGGCCCTTCTGACTTTATGTAGGTCGGTGGTACTATTTTTGATGCCTACGACACTTACGAGGCATCGAGTGGGGCTAAGAGTTGAGCCTGGACCTAGCCTAGGGATCAAGAGTGACATAACTGGATTCTATCTTCTATTTCATTTTTCCTGTATCATTTTGATTTAATTTTATTATGTTATATGGTGTTTTCTATTGTTTGGAACTTTAAATGCTTAATTTTGGGTTATATCTCTTTTGTTTACTGCACTCTGATTTTCTTTTATGGTTAGTGATTCATTTCTTTTATGAATGCTCATTTTAATTATCGACTTATGTTTGATGTTAATCCCATTTAGCCTTAGCACTTAGTACTAGAACGGTAGGAGTAACCCGGTCTGGTACGAAGTGTGGTGGTAATATCCCTAAAATTTACTTCTGTGTTATTTCACTTCTGCTAAACCTTTTCATTAAACGAAATTTTTCACTAATAAATTTTGAGGGTATTACAAAGATTATATAAATTTGAATGATAATTGGTAGTATTTAATAATAAATTAATTGAATAGTTAGTGGTAGCAGATATATTATATGTTATTTCTTTATAATTATTAAAAGACACTAATATGAACAATAATAATATAAAAAGTTAGAAATAAAATAATAACTAATAATAATATATGTAAACTATTATTTCTAATTATGAATGATGAATTAATTATTGTTATTGTATTAAAAAGAATAGAATTAACGATTATTTAAATTATATAAAAATAAATATTATTGTTTTATTCCATAAACACTAATAGCAATAGATGTATGAGTAGGTATTAGTTCTGTTGATATAGTACCACTAATAACCTCATATATAAGAGAGAAGAAATAATTTATTGGCATAACGTATTAATACCAACAACTAAAAAATTTCTGTTGGAAAACTACATTATTGTCCATAGGAAATTATCTATTTGCATTAGTGGCTTTTAGATACCAACAGAAAAAGTATTTGTGTCTAAAATTCTGTTGGCAAAAGTTAATTATTTTGTAGTGTTAAGGCCATCAATTAGAGATTTCTTTATTCTATCTATTCTCAAAGTGCAATCATTTTTTTTATTCCTTCATTGTTTTTGAATAAAAGTGAAAAGATGCTACTTAAAAAAATAAGAAAATTCAAAGCACACTAAAAAAACAAAAGAAATATATTGCACAAAAAGTCACTCATACCCCAACACTTAAAGCACACACTGTCCTCATTGTGTGGACAAGTAAAATGACATGTAATATAAGCATGGAGAGATAAAAAAAATTAAAAGGTAAAGAAAATCCTTTGTCATATTGGGCTACCTCTCAAGCAACACTCCTTTTGAGGTCATTTGCTTGACTACTGTTTACTTAAACATTGTAAGTTAGATGTTAGCTCCTTAACTTCAAGATATTCCACTAGATGTCCTTTATAGAATGGTTTGAGTGGATTCCTCTTTAATTTCCATCATTTAACTAATATTTTCACTTTTAAATTCGACTGCACCATGAGGATAAACATTAGTAACAATAAATAGCCCTACCTATCTTGATTATAGTTTTCCTTAAAATAAATTTAATCTAGATTGATATAATAAAACCTTTTGTCCTACTGCAAATGATCTTCTCAAGATAAATATTTTGTGTTTTTCCTTACTATTATATTTATACATTAGAGCGGTGTTGAAAGATTCATTTTGGATTTCCTTTTATTCATATAATTGATGTTTCCTATGCATACAAGCTTTTCACATCTCCATATTACAGTACTTGATAATCTACAATGATTAATGTTCTAACTATACTATTAAGTGAAAAGGATTTCCATAAAGGATTTATACCTATTATGGCCTTGAAAGTAGTTTAATAAGCCCATAATGCATCATTGTATTGAAGCTCCAATCCTTGTTATTTGGCTTAATGGTGTTTTCAAAGATTGACATGATCTCCTAGCTTGAGACTTCTACTTGGCCATTAGTTTGTGGATAGTAAGCTGTGGACATAAGGTGGTTTACATGATATATTCTTAATAAAGCTTCCACTATTCTATTGCAAAAATGGGCATCCTTATCATTAATTATGGCTCTAGGAATACCAAATCTTGCAAAGATCTTGGTCTTTAGAAATTCTTTTACTACTTTAGCATCATAATTAGTACATAAGTCATTGGCCTCCACCTATTTCAAAGTTTAATTGAATGCTAAAAGTTATATTTAAAACCAAATGGAGCAGCGAATGGTCTTCTAACATCCATACCTAAGATATCTAAAAATTCATATGAAATAATTGGATTATGATTCCTAGGTCTTAAGTTACTAGTTTTCTAATAGTTTCCATATCTCTTAGAAAATTCACGAGCATCTCTAAAGATAGTTAGCCAATAGAATCCACTTTCTAATATTTACACGGTAATCTTTTTAGGGTCAATATGGTCTCTGCATGTAGAGTCATGATAAAAATTGAGAACGGAAGGAATTTCATTATTTGGTATATACCTCCTAATTAGTTGGTTAGAATAATGTTTCTCTAGATATAGGTCATCGTAAAAAAAATATAATATTTTCGAGACCTAGTGAATGTGGAAGGTATTTCCTTAGTAAACAAAAAATTCTCTAAGTCTACAAACCAAAGGATATTAATATCAAACATGTGGAGTTGTTCACCACGGAATTCTTCATTCATTAGATTTTCATCTTTAAGCTCATTAGTCAATCTACTCAAATGGTTGGATACATTACTATTTATGGCCTTTTCTTCTAACAAAAAGAATTCAACAAACCAATGTAGCGTTTGATTATTTCTTAGCTAGAAGGTATTATAATGATGAGTGATAAGAATAAATAGCAATGTTAGCACCTAATAAATAAGATCAAAATTTATCTAAGGAAAATGCAATAGCCATAATCTTTTTTTCTATTATAGTGTAGTTTACTTGAGATTCATTTAATTAATGTGATTAATAATAAAAGACATGAGGATATTTCCCAATTCTTTAGCCTAACACTACACCTACAACAAAATTTTAAGTGCCACACATTAATTTGAATGGATAATTCAAATTAGGTGGTCGTAGAATTGGTGTAAATATTAATTTTTCTTTGAAGTGATAAAATAACTTTTTTCATTCTCCATTGAAGATAAAGCCCACCTCTTTCTAGAGGAGTTTGCATAATCGTTGGGTAATCTTTGAAAATTCATTAATAAATCTATCAAAGAATCTAAAATGGATTAACAAAAAATATATGTTAGTTGTAGTGATAGGGTAGGTTATTGAAGCTACTAGGTTAAATGTTGCCCTATCTACTTCAATACCCTTAGAAAACATAGTATAGCTTAGGACTATCGTTTGTTGAACAATAAAATGACATTTCCTAGAATTTCAAACAAGATTAGTTTGTAGACATCTTTTCAAAATTAGAGTAAGATTATATAGATATTTATTGAATTAATTCTCATCAATACTAAATTAATCCATAAAGACCTCAATAAGTAATAAAAGAATATGCCTACCACTGACCTTTGAAATATGGCATAAGCATCTTAAAACCTGAGTGGTATACAAGGATATTGAAATACCCCAAAAGCAAATTTTAATAATTATAGCAAATTAAGGATTTATTATGAGAATAAATTAAATAAATTATTTTTATTAAAATAAAAGGGAATTAATTAGGGAAAATCAAGAAGAAATTTATAAATATTTTAATGAGGAAAAGTTTGGGTATTTTAGCTAATTAAGGATTTATTTTTGAAATTAATTAAATAAATTATTTTATTTTAAATAAGAAGGATAAATTAGTTCCAAATTAATAGGAATTTTATAAATAATTTAATTGGAGAAAATTGGGGTGTTTTGCAAATTAAAATGAAATTTTTGAAAAACCTTTTGAAAACCCTAAAGTAGCCTAAAAAGGGATTTAAATATTATTTTATCTAAATATTATTATTTTTGAATATCCCTAATATCCTAATTAATTAATTTAACCAAACCTACCTTTTTTTCTATTTTTTCCTTTTTCTTTTTTCTTTCTTCCTTTTTCTTTTTGTTCTTTTCTTTTCTTCCTTACCCTCCCCCAACCTTGGCTAGCCCAACGGCCCAGACCACTCTCCCTTTTCTTTCCTTTTCTACGGCTTGTTTCTTTCATTTCTTCCTTCGGCACGAGATGTTTCTCTTCCTCCTAGTTTTTATTTTATTTATTAAATTTATTATTATTACTATTATAAAATTATAATTATTATTTCATTATCATTATTACAACTAATTTACTATTAATGTTGCTATTATTATTATTATTGTTATGTGATTATTATTATTATTATTATTATTATTATTGTTATTATCATTGTTAGTATAATTATTCTATATAGGGTTGAAACCCTATTGTGCCTATTTTGAATTATAGTAGTAGTATTATAAATATCAAGTATTATGATTATTATTAATATTATTATTATGTTTATCATTAGCATTTATTATTATTATTAGTGTTATTATTTTTATTATTATTATTATTATTTTAATAATTTTGTTATCATTCAATGTAGGCACAAAACAGTACTTCATTTTATCTTTGATTATTATCATTACTATTATTACCATTGTGAATATTATTATTTCATTATTATTATTAGTATTATTATTATTACTATTTCATCATTATTATTAGTATTATTATCATTACTAGATTTTGTTATTAATTTTACTAATTTTATTATTAGTATTATTTTGGTGAAGGGCCAAAACCCTTATTTCACCTTTTATTTTAAATCATATTATTATTATTATTATTATTATTATTATTATTAGTATTATTATTATTATTATTTTTTTTTCTATATTATTATGGTTTTTTAACATTTATACTATTTCTATTTTTACTTTTTTTTGTTATTGTTATTATCATTATTATTATTTTGGTAAAGGGGTCGAAGCCCTTATTATTATTATTTTTATTTTTTATGGGTATTGTTACTATTACTATTATTATCATTGTTATTACTATTATTATTAGTATTTTAATATGATCATTGTGACTATTATTATTATTATTATTATTATTATTATTATTATGATTATTTTTATTTTTATTTTTATTTTTATCATTGTTATTATTTTTAGTATCTTTGCTATTATTATTTTTGTATCATTATTATTATTATTATTAGGGTAAAGTCTTTAACCTTATATTATCAACTTTTATAATATTACTATTATTTCTTATATCTTTAGCAAAGTTAGTAATTTGTTAATGTCAATTTTATTAATATGTTATTATTTTATCAAAAACCTAGTCTTAGAATAAATTAGTAATTAATAGTATTTTGGGTAGGAGGGAATCTAATTTGTAGTTTTTCCTCATATACGTGAGACCAGTCAAAGCCCTAAGGAGGCGTATGAACATCCTCCAAGATCGGTGTCATTTTAGGTAAGGGTGTTACTAAGGCCTTATGTGTGTTTATATGCATTATATGCTTCGTATGCTATGTATTCTATGTTTATCACTATAATTATTTCATATGCAGTATGACGTGGAGTTGAAGTATTTTTTTGTGTATTGACATGGCATGTGTACTATGTATATATGATGAAATATTGTGGTATGTGATGTTATGTGTTGTAACCCTGTAAGACATGCATGTGAGGATGTTAGTGTGGTTTTTGTGGGGGAAAGGATGAAAAAGGAGAATGGGGGAAAGAAGTTAACTAAGGGAAGTAAGTTGACTAAAAGGGAAAGAGGTTGACCAAGGGAATAAGTTGACCAAGGGATGTGAGTTGATCTAAGCATTTTAGTGATTCGTGAGTGGCAGAATAAAATGGGGAATTTTAGGGTTTCTTGTGGGAGAATCTAATCTATAATTTGACATGGGAGAATCTAATCTATGGTGTTAGTCATGGGAGAATCTAATCTATTTTTTTGTATGGGATAATTTAATCTATGGTGTTGCATAGGAGAATCTAATATATGATGTTTCATGAGAGAATTCAACCTAGAGTTTTATATGGATTGAATCTAGAGTTGGCATGGATGAATCTTGAATTTTGTATAGAAGAATCTAGGGTTTTACATAAAGGAATATCGGGTTTTTTATGGAAGAATCTAGGGTTTTGTATGGAGGACTCTAAGGTTTTACATGGAGGAATCTAAGGTTTTGCATGGAGGAATCTAGGGTTTTGTATCGATGAATCTAGGGTTTTGCATGGAGGAATATAGGGTTTTGGCATGGAGGAATCTAGGATATTGCATGGTTGAATCTAGGGTTTTACATGGGAGTTTAGGGTTGCATGAAAATTTTGAAAGATTGCATGGGATGTGTAAAGTCTGCATAGGAGTATATTTTATGTATGAAAAGTTGACTTTGGATGTGAGGAAGGTAGTGTAAGTGTTGTTTGGGTGTTTGAACACTTTGGATGGAAAATAGTACATGGAGCAATATTAGGGTACGTAGGAGATCGAGCTAGGATTTAGTGTGAACAATTAGGGTTTGGTGTGGCCACTTAGGTTTTTTTTTTTGTGGTAGCACGTATACTTGGTGATTTAAGTGTAATGATGAGGGTTGAATCTATGGGTTGTGATGTATGGACTGTTAAAAATAATTTGGGTTATGTGAGGTGGAGTAAGATGGGCCACTTAAGCCTAAATTAGGGTTTCTAGGGAAAACCCTAGAGTAAGAAGTGAGTGGCCTTGGAGGTGTGTATTAGTGAGCCTTGACCCACATATTTAGGTGTTGGAGTTCTAGTGTGACTTTGCGTATAGGGGAAAGGTTGTTGGGCAAGTTAGGAGGTGTAGGGTTCTCATGATATGATACGGGTCAGTTGGAAGATAATTGTAAAGGGAGTGATTCATGCATGTCTAGGGTGAAAGCTTCTAAATAAGATGCTTAAGACATTAATCATTTAAAGTAAAAGATTATTGAGTCGGGTCTAGCTGATCCACCAATTAGGAATAGTAGTTAGGGTTTTTACCCTATGAGTGACCAATCCACTGGTTATAATAGTGGTTAGGGCATGATGCCCTATAAGTGACCAATCCACCAGCTATAATAGCGGGGGATCCTGAGCTCAATAAAAACAAACCAGAGTTTTGCTAAAGCACATAAAAGATACTAATTACTTACAGTGGAATACTATACGAGTAGGAACTAAACCGATCCGCCGGTAAGAAATAGTGGTTAGGGTTTTTACCCTATGCGTGACTGATCCACGGGTTATAATAGTGGTTAGGGTTTTCACCCTATGCATTACCAATCCACCGGTTAAAATAGTGGTTAGGAAATGATGCCCCATAAGTGACAGAGCCACCAAATAAAATAGTGGGAGGTTTTTGTACTCCCATGGATTGATAAAAAAACATGGTGTGAATCGATTTTTGATCAGAGGTTAACTATGGAATTAATCTGGACTATAAATGGGCCTTTATGTATCTACCTGAATGATTATGCGATATTATGTTATCATGATGGTCTTTATGTTCTTTTTATTCTTCTACATGGCTTATATGATTTTATGTGTTGGCCTTAGTGCACGGTTACCTTACTCAGTACGTAGCATACTAATCACCCTTTTTATGGGTGTTGCTCATTCCCATGAGTAGTAGGCCCTTCTAACTTTGTATAGGTAGGCGAGACATCAAGGGGGGCTGAGTATTGAGCTTGTGGGGTGCTCAAAGTTTGAGAGTATCCTGGCCGTATTTACTATTTATGTGATTTATTCCTTCTGTATTTCTTTTGTAGCATATTTACCCTTTTATGATTTATTACCTTGTATTAAGCATTTCAATTAAACCTTTTATCGATTGTAAGATTATTCCCTCTAAGGAATTTAGATTTTGCACTTTGATCTCTATCTTATAATTGATTATAAACTTTTATGTGTACTCTAATTTCTATGTTATGATCTTTTTAATTCATTTTATAAAATTTCGGTTTAAGTTTGAAAATAATCTTTTTAGCCTTAGCACTTGGTACTGGAATGGTTAGAGTGAACCAGTCTAGTACTAAGTGTGGCAGTAATATCACTAGAATTCACAAGTTTTCAATTTTGAATTCTTAAGCTTTTTTTTTAAAAAAAATAGTGAATTTTGGTTGTTACAAATATGCAAATATGTGATACAAACATGTAAGTGTAATTGTCTTTTGATCATCCAGGCGAATAGGTATCTACATATATCTTGAATATCCATCCAAAAGTCAATAATAAGAATGATCTTCTAAGATCTGTAACATTTATTCCATGAAAGGTATAGGAAATGATCCTTCCTATTTATTGAGTTTAATTTTTGATAATCAACACATACTCTCCATCTATTTTGTACCCTAGTGGAAGTCATTTCTCCTTTATCATTTTCAACTATCGTGATTCTTTTCTTTTTAATGACTGCTTATAGTGAGATCACCCAATTGATATCAAAAATGGGGTAAATAATTCCTACATATAATAGTTTTATAAATTCTTTATTTACCAACTCCATCATTATTGGGACAAGATAATGATGTGTTTGTATAGAAGGCTTAACATCATCCTCTAACATATTTTGTACAAAGAAATTGAGGGGATTATTCCCTTGAAGGATAATCTGTCCTAATACATTTTCATATTTTTTTGGCACTCTAATAAGCTTCTCGTCTTGTAAATATGTAAGGTCAGTAGTGATGAGGACAGAAATAATTTGATTTCCCACTAAGAATCCATACATTAGATGACTGAGTAAGGGTTTTAACTCTACTTTAGGAGCATTTTCTAAATATGGTAATGTTTGTCTTTCTCTTTTAGCAAGTCCATATATATCACCATGTTACTTGGGTGTGATCCTAAGGTAGATACCGTTTCCTCTTTTTTCTTATCCAATACACATTTTCTATTAAACTTCTCATAAGAGTATACTTCTATCAACTTTGTAAGAAAAAAATTATAATGGTTCATCACTTATTAATTAAAAAATTTATTCAATCAAAATCTCAATTACATTAACCATAAAAATAGATTCATGATCAGCAAGATATCTCATGGAGTCTCAAATATTAAAATGAAGTATTAAAATGAATTACTTCCTCATCATAATCCATATTAAGAACCCCATCATGGACATCGATGTTAGTTTTAGAGGTTTTTAGAAATGGTCTTCCTATCAAAATATAAGATGATGTAGAGAATCCATCATCTTATATATCTAGCACATAGAAATTAGTATGAAAAATAATTTCATTCACATGCAATAATACTTATTTATATACCTTAATAGGGTATACATTAGATTTATCAACTAATGGGATTACAGCACAAGTCTATTTTAAAGGACCTGGACATAGAGTATTAAATATAGATAAAGACATGGCATTTATAGAAACTCCTAAATCTAGATTTCATTTCCCATACATCATGTTTCCTATTTTACAAGGAATGGTAAAGATAATAGGATCCTTACATTTAGTGAGAGATATCTTTATAAGATAGTAGATACATTCTCTCCTGTACTAATTTTTTCATCCACTTTTAGTTTTCTCTTATCAGTGCATAAATCTTATAGAAACTTTGCATACCTTGAACCTTTCTTCTTGATTAATAGCCTCAATCAAAGGTATGTTTACCTCCACTTTCTTAAAGATCTCTAATATCTCTTATTCATGATCCTACTTATTACTCTTTAGGTAACCTACTAGGAAAAGGAGTAACAAGTTTATATACATTCGGAAAATTCACCTCACTTACCTTAGTAGGTTTTTCTTGGGACTTACCACTTCTCATCATGATGGCACTAGAACTCTCCTTTAGATTCCTTTCTACTTGGCAATCCAACTTTGAGCAGCTCTGTCCTACAATTTGCATATTGAATTTGCTAATTAACGTTCCTAGGTTTCTAAGTTCTTTAAACCATCTCTTGTTTCATATTGAAATTAAAGTGGGATAGTGGCTGAATTTTTAACTATATCCTCTAATGACATGCCTCCTGATTGGTGCAGTACTGGTGGTTGAGGAGGTTGCATAAATGGTGGTTTTGGTTGGTTGTGAGGAATAAGATATAATTTAGGGGGTTGGTATGATTGTGGTCTTTGATTATTCCTATACCTTAGGTTGGGATGATCCCTGCATCTTAGCTTATAAGTTGAAGCATAAAAATCATACTTTAGGTTTCCTTAAGTGTAATACTTCACACTTTTGTAGAATGGTTAAATGATAATTGTACTAATTTTTGGACCTTTCTTTATTTAATGTTACAATTTGGTTGGTGGTAATGTTTGGTTAGAACAAGGTTGAAAAATGAAGTTTCCTGAGTTTTTTTAGGATAACTAGTTGGCTGGGGCCATGAACCAATCAATTAGTTCATCATTTTAGAAAAATATGGTTTCTTGACTAAACCAATAGACCGGTTTGTTGAGTTGGGCATATTTCTCGAACTAGGTTTTTGGAAAATTTTCTTATATTGAAATGGAACCTTACCAACGCATGCCAAATTGACCCTAAGAAATTCCTAACCATTTTCATGATGCAATTGGCCAAAAACATCCGCATATTGATTAAGAGGTCAATTGGGACAATTGAGGTGGAGAGATGGCCTCATCTTTATCTTCTTCTACCTCTCTCCTCAACACATCTCAAAAATTAGTGCTTCTATCTAAGGTATAATTCTGAGTAGTTGGTAGATTCTTTCCACGCTGACCTTCCATTACCTCTCTTGTGTATTCTAATGTTGGCCTAATTAACCTACATTCTCTAGAAACACCATTTAAGCTCTACATAATAGGTCAGCATATATTGGATGGAATATATCTATATAGCTTGAATTCAAATGGTAATATCTAGGGTTTTCAAATTGTTCCTCAAACCCTCTATTGTTACTCTATATCGATTTGCTATAAATATCCTTAATAACAACTTTTGTGCACCTTGACTTTTGCTACTAAAATCTTCAAGTCTCTATTCTCACTTTTCTCCTCTCTACATTTCAAACCTTGTGGTTGAATTTCTTACACTCTAATAATCCTATCTCTAGCTCTCTTTTGTTTTAATAGTTAAGAAAGAAATAGTTAGATTTGTGAAAGAGATTGAGTGGGTCAGCCAAGCACCTTCCTATTTTACCTTAAGATTGTTTTCAAAGCTGAGTATTTCACTATTCTAATTTTTAGTGTACGAGGAGTTTTGCTTGCATTAAGTAAGTGATTCACTCTTATAAAAAGATTAATGAGTATTCCTACATGTTATAAGTTCCTTTAAGTTTTTCTATATGTAGGTATGAATGTATATAACATGCATCAGTGATTCGGATAGATCGATTTTATACTTTGAGTCAAAAGCATGAAAATTGACAAAAATAGGATATGATGATTTAATGTCAAGATATGCAAGTTAATTAAGTTGAAAATGTGTTAGATTATGTTGATACATGTTTTAATGTGGCTAAAGTTGATTTATAAGCATGAATCTATATGAAATTAATGGTTTCATGTTGTGGCAGAGTAGACTAATTGACTGTTTATGTCAAATAAATTGATTGGTTCTTAGAATAGTTAATTGGTTGATCCAACCCATTGATAGGTAAGCTTGGGGAGGCCTTGGTCTTACTCTCTACTTAAACCCATTGATTGGTTGGGCATAATTGATTAGCTAGACTATGAGAAATCAATTGGTTTGCCCAAGTTGATCCACCAATTTGAGGAAAATAAAGGTTTGGTTGAGTTAAACTAATTGACCGATCTACCCAAATCCATTGGCTAGTTGGTGGAACTAATCAGCTAGTTATGCCTCACCGATTGATGAGTTCAACTGGTTTGTGTGATTTGTTTTCTTTTAGTTTTGATAATGCTTTGAGGCTATGTTTTGGACTATCCTATGATTATTCATGTGATAAAATTTCGATTTTATCATTTATTAATGACCTAATGGAAGCATTAAATTGATCATAATTTATGACCTACTCTATGAGTATTGTAAAGGTTAAATGGGCATTCCACTTATCACATGTGATAGTTTTGATAAAAGAGTAATGAACCATAGCTTGGCCTTTAATAAAATAATATGATGTATATGAATAATATTGGCCTAAGATAAATGTAAAACCATATGATTGGGAAAATGGAAAGAAAATGATTGATATGGAATAAACATGGAAAATGCTTTGCTTGCTTTTGTATGAGCCTTGTATAATCACTTATGCTTGTGAATAATATATTAAGCACATAAATAAAAAGAAAATCAAGTTGCTTATGGGATTGGGTTACTCGATCCTCCATTAGCTACTAGAGTTTAGTATGCCTTTAGGTATTTTTGGTGCCTTTGAGCTTTGCCTTCTAGCAAGATACTTTGAGGTCCTAGTGCCTTACTTACTCTAGAAACTTATGATATACTAGGGGTTATTGATACTAAAGGTTCTGGTTACTTAGGTTGTTATTTTATATACAAAAACGGTTTTCAACTGAAAAGGGGTTTTAATATTGGTTATTTTATAGTTTTAATAATGGTTTTCAATCGTTATTGAATCGCCCGTTATTAAATCTTTAATAATGGTTCATAACCGTTATAAAAAATATACAAAAATCCGCAAATATGTGCATAAACTTTATATTTAATAACGGTTTTCATTAGAACTGTTATTAAAAACTTAGGTTTTAATAACGGTTTTCATCAGAACCATTATTAAAGCGTCAGTTTTAATAACGGTTTTCATCATAACCATTATTAAAGCTTCAGTTTTAATATCGGTTTTCATCAGAACCGTTATTAAAGCCTTAGTTTTAATAACGCTTCTGATGAAAACCATTGTTAAAACTCTATCATCCAATTAAGATTTCTTAGATTGATTATGCATTTATTAAACCCTAATATCTATTAATTGACCATAAATTTGAGATGAAATATGTGGTTTTAATAACAGTTCTTAATAAGAACTGTTATGAAAACTACAATTTTTTTTGAAATGTTTTTTTTTGTTCCTCCCCACATACACAGTTGTATGTTCAAATAATTACCAAATCTGCATTGTAAAACAACATCAATTCATAAAAAATCTACAATCACACCATAATTTCAATCAATCTCTAGTTAATATGCATGTCTTAATACACCAGACATATATACTCAAGAATCAAAATTAGTAGGCATACCACAACTTGGTAGCTCTACACCCCAATGTAAAAAGTTCATAAATCTAGCTTAGAAGACTGAGAGACATAGATGAAATACAAACATACATGGCTTGGATCTATGTTGACTAATTTATTTTAGACTATTAGATCCATTGCTCTACATATATAGTATCCAAAATCATCATTGTTTTGTTGTTGTGGAAATTTTCAAATGAATTTATTTAGCTCACATACTATTAGATATTAATTTGAATTAAAATAAAATATAAAATAGTTGTCTTCCTACTTACGATGATAGGCTCATATTGAAGATTCTTTGGGTCTGGGATACCATTCCCACCTCTCCTTTGATAAGTTGTCTGTAGTGCCCTAATAAATAGAGTTGGATACACAATATTATAAATATATATACCTCAAATATTGAATGTAGAATATATGTATAAATAAACTAATGAAATGAGAAGTCAAAAGTATACTAACATGCCGATAAATTTCTTCCCACAACGACGAGCGACTTCAAATGGCACGTCATAGGTTCGAACGAAATCAAATACATAGACTTTCTATACACTACTTTGAAACCATATCATTTGGGTGGGTTCTGTCGTAGAGAACCATCCCTTTTTCTATACATTTTCCTAAGAGATAAATATGACCTAAATGTTCTTATATGCTCCCCACAATGTCTAAGAAGCCATTTCTTCCTACTCTCTGGGACATTGAACACTCTCTAAAAATAATTGCATAAAATAGCATACTTACCATGATTTATGCTAAATATAATCCTTATGCCCCTTTAGAACCTACTTCCAATTATTATAGGAGATTGGAACACAATTATGGGTCACAAGTGAAATGTAAGTCAAGAAAATGTCTGCATAAAGGCCATTGGGAATATTGTAAGCATTCCATCCCAACTCGACTAATTCTCCTTTATTCCTCATGTCTGTTATGATTCTCATAAACATAGGTCCTATTTTCCCTTCTTCATCACTGATATCCCTATCAATGTTTTTGTTGGCCATATCTCTACAATAAATCAATAAATAAATTATGTTAGAATGTTATGTATTGAGCGAATGTTATGTATTGAGCATAATATACCATTATATTATCGATACGAATCATCCTTAGAAAGAATTAATCTCAAATGTATCATCCTATTATATATATATATATAGATAGATATATGAGTCATGCTAATATGTTTCCGAAAAAATATTAATAATAACCCTAACCCTAATTAACCATAATAAATGATAAAGCCTAACCCTAACCCTAATTAACCATAATTTATTAAAATAAAACCTAACCCTAAATCTAAATTGAGCTAACTATAATTAAACCCTAATATATAAATCATATTATTATTATTATTATTATTATTATTATTATTATTATATATAATTATTCTCTTTATTTAATTATTCACTTTTATATATTTCTTGTTTTATATATCTATTTAATCCTCATCAAATAAAAATCATTAACATATGTATCTCTAATTGAAATTTTCATTTAATGATATGCATATGTAAAATATATTTTCATTTCATTATATAACATTTTCTATATCTTATAACTACCGTCCTTTACTTATTAATGAAAATGTGTGTGTATCTGTGTGTGTGTGTATAGTTTTTTTGAGTGAAAATGTATATAATTCTACACTCTTATTCATATTATATATATGTATGTAAAGGTCTCAGCCAACACATTCAATTGTTAATATATAACAATAACGCAACAAATTCTACAATGAACAACAACATTTTCAACCAACACATTCAACAACACATTTTTGAACGACAAACTTCAATTTTTTATTAACAAACAAAAGCAACCCTGTAACATGCATATATATATGTAAGTAGAGAAAAATTTATGAGAGGAAGAACAAACACATACGTAAAGTGAGCGGCGACAAGTAAGAAACCAGTGGCGAGCAAGTTGAGAGCGGCAACAACCTATAAACACAACACAGGATGAAGGTATAAGTGCTAGCTAGGTTTAGAAAAATGACAGCACACACATGTAAAGTTGACAATGGCAGAGGGGTGGTGGAGAGTTGGCGGTGCGAGGGTTTCCCTTACTTGAGAGGAGCCGGAGTAGTGGTGCATAGTGTTGTGGTGCAAGGGTTTTCAAGGAGGAGGAGAGTAAGAGAAGGAAGGTGTAGAGAGTCTGAAAGTTTTGGCATGAAACAGAACTGAGCAAATTAAAAGTTTGATTTTTGAGTTTTAATAACAGTTCTTTCAGGAACCGTTATTAAAACTTTCAGACTTTTGATAACGGTTCTTGTATGAACAGTTATTGAAACCTCTTTTAATAACGGTTCTTTCAGGAATCGTTATTAAAACATCCGTGTAAATTTTAATGTTGCCCTTTTAATAACGGTTTTGAACTATAACCGTTATCAAAACTATCCCGCTCATTAATTTTCATGAATTTGACAACCGTTTTTAAACTACCGTTATTAATGTCCCGTTATTATTTCCCGTTTTCGTAGTAGTGGTGAATGGCATCAACTAAGACTTATGTCCATGTTGGTTGGCTTTAGCCTAGCATTATGTTCATTCTGGTGATTGGCTTTGGCTTGAACTTTTTGTCCCTTATTTTGATAGGATTCCATGGTATGTGAGACCATGGGGTGGTGCAAAGTCCATCACTAAATAATAATAAAATATAGATAACAAATAATTGAATGATAAAGACCTGGATAATGAATAAGAGAATATGAATAATAGGATAAGGATGGAAATGGTTTGAATGATCAAAAAGGATAAAAGCTGGTTTGTACATGTGGATAAAGGATTAAGTGACTAACATTTTTTTGATTGAAATGTTCGTCTAAGTATTGACCTATCTCAGTATGTGGTTAAGGAAATTGTATAATATAAAGGATTGATTAGTTAAAAATAAATCCTAGTGGTTGATTGGATTAATATGTTTAGTATATGTATGAACACGTCCGTGATGATAATCAAAAATAAAGCATGATATATCTTGTGTTGTATGAGTTATGCATGTTAGTATACTTTGATGCACTTTTACCTTTATGCATATGGCATTAGCATGATTTATGTTAAACCTTATATCCATGTACGATAGAATTTGCATACATATTTTTTAATTGAGGGAGCAACGTGGCTTAATTAGAATGTAGTGTACTGATGCGTCCATTTTCTTGATCACCTACTCATTCCCATGAGTAGAGCACCATGTGCAAGTTTTTGAAGATGGTTAATAAAGGGCCTACATCAACTTTGGTTTGGGGCTTGAGCGTGTGGAAATATAAAGATTTTATGAGGTATATGGCAGATTATAGTTTTAGTTTTGGGATCACACCCTAATCTCATTTTAATGTAGCCTTGTACTTTTATTTACATATATTTTGTAATGGTTTGGTTGAGGACCATTAAAGTCCTTCAATGTAAACAATATTTCAAAATTATTTCTGTAATCTTTTATTAGTACACTCTATTTTTAAAAATGTATTAATCGGTTTGAGTCTAGTATTAGATATGAGGTAGGCGGTGGACATCTATCCTATGTTAGGTATGGAAGTAGCACCCAATTTTTTTCCTAGGTGTGTTTTCAACTTTCTCACTATTTTAAATGATATTTTTTGGTAGTAAAAAAATAGGGATGTTACACCGTGGTCCACTTATCACATTAACTCGTTACTCTTCTTACATAGGGGGACATGCGTATATAGCATGTCCCGCATATGAATAAATTCCACAAACTTGAGTCGACACTCCCACTTTCACTACCATTTCAACTAAATAATTCAATTTACTCATATTTGTTTTATTATGTTCTACTATATTGTTCTCTTTTACATGGTGAGATAAAGAGGTAACATTTCAAGAACTCCAAGATTGAGATTTAGGCACTATAATAGATATTAGCCTTTTAGCCTTAGCCTAGGTCTTATCTATTAATGCTCCACTGCTAACAACATATACCATATTATGACCCATAAGGATTTATCCTTCATAGATATATTATATGGATAATTTCTCAATAATTTGATGGTTTAGACAACTACCCCACAATTTCTTAAATCTTTCCAAATATTTATGTGAAGACTCTCCCTCGTCTTGCCAAATACCACATATTTTTTTTCTAATATTTGTATTCCTTGATGATGGAAAATAATTTTCTGTACATAGTTTTTTTATATCAACCTAAGAATTAAAAGATAAAATAGTCGAATCATCAGTTAAAGAAAAAGGGAAAACTTTTAATTTAAGTTAATCTACACTTACCCTTATGAGTTTCATACTAGGGCATGTTATATGAAATTCCATATGAATCTTATTCAGATCAATAATGCACCTTGATCTCGAAGAGATAACGTCCTAGAAACTTGTAGAAATAGGTCATATATGCATCATTATAGGTCTAATCTGACACTCATCTTGTTTATTAGGAAAATTAATGTAAAGGACATTAGATTAAAAGTAGGAGTTGCAAGATCTTTTAGATTCTAATTCGCCATTGGTTCTTTTGATATCTTTTCTACATGTCCATTTATTTCCACCTTAGAAGATGAAGAACTATCACTCATGGGTAATAGAATGGTACGAATGTACTCCAATCACCTCCAAATTCTATTTTCTATAGGGGAAATTGAAGTGGGGTCCACAGGTTGTGTTATCAAATATTTTTTTTTATTGCAAATGCTCTCAAGAGTGAATTATTTTTCAACATAAACAATAAGAGAAAAATGAATCTCAATTTAAAGAAGAGCTAATTTTAAAAAATATTTAATCAAAATAAAATGAGAACAAAAATTATAATTAAAAATGTCAGTCCTTGATAAGGACATAAGAATTTAGTGTGTTGTCATAGATATTCCAAGTTAAATCCTAAATACATAAAAGAGTAAGTAGTCACTAGGGGTCAAAAATATGAAGAATTTAATTTAAACTATTAACTTCTATTATCAAATTGATTCCTCTAGTTTTAACTTTATGAAAAAAGTACCTACTAACAATGAAAAGAAAAAATAAGAAAATAATCAAGTAATAATAATCAAGCTCCGCTTATGATTTATTATATAATAAATTAATAACCTAGTACAAGATCTCTAGATTAATTAAAGAAAAAATTATTAATTAAAGAGCAGCTGACTATAACTATAATTACGATCATCTCTAATTATGTAATCCTAAGTATTGTTAAAAAATATTAAATAAAATTCTTTAAAAATTAAATAAAGTATTTGGTACTTGAAGATTTCTATATTGACAATTATATATTAACTATACTATCCTAGTATCCCATTAGCACTCCTATTAACAAGGTCATCAAGGTAGATAATAAAGTCCTAATATTGGATTGATGATAATAAAACTAGCTTATTCATTTAACAAAAAACATATGTAAAAATTAAATTCATTTCAAATATCATGATTCAGTATCCTTCAGCCTTTAATTATCCTTTTACCACACGCTAATCTAGATTATCATATTGATAAAATCATAAAATGCATAATCTAAACACATAAAATCATAACTCTAATTAAAATAGATTTAAAAAATTAATATTAAATTAAAAAACACAAAATCATGAACTCAATTAATTAAATGAATAACACAAATTACATTGAACAAAATAAAAATTATGAAACAAGTAATAAAACAAAGGAAAAAATGACCTTAGAATATTGGAGAACCACAAACTTTATATGATCTCCAATCCTTCAATTAGAACAATGAACTAACTAAATCTAACATACTAACCCTAATGGTTAAAAAATAATGAAAAAAAAGTCTAAAGTTTGATGATGGTACTCTCAATATCCTTTATCGACCTAATATATGTTGTATAT
Organism: Tamarix chinensis; assembly: GCA_030549775.1. Classification (NCBI taxonomy): domain Eukaryota; kingdom Viridiplantae; phylum Streptophyta; class Magnoliopsida; order Caryophyllales; family Tamaricaceae; genus Tamarix; species Tamarix chinensis. The sequence goes on along the minus strand of CM060176.1, from coordinate 63,809,057 downwards.
ATAGATAAAAAGTTGTATTAATCATATCCAAAATTTAGCAAAAATTTGACCTATATGAGTAAATATGAGGCAGTCATATTTTTACTCTAACACTTTACATGTAGTTTTTATTAACGAAGCAAGTGGATGGAAAAACTAGATAATACGGGTAGTATTTCCATAAATATAGAGATACCATATTTACTCTCTCTTCTTTCTCTTCTCTTGAATTTTTCACATGACTTATCTTTGGTGTTTTGCATTATTGTACATCCAAATTTTGATGACTTTAAATTTTTCAACTCATATGGTGTTTCCTTCCTTTAGTTATCTACTTAAATTGCCTTGATTTCATATTTTCTTGAAAAACAAGGAAAATTGAGAAAACTGAGAAAAAGGGATAAATTTTGCATAAAAGATATAAAGTTTTGAGTTAAGATACATCGATTAGTTCCATAAAATATACATCTATTAGGTTTCTCATGGTGAGTTTAAAATGATTAGAATCTTATAGTCAATTGTGTAAATTGAAAATTTGTAGGTCTTTAATTCTCAATTTCTTTATACTAATATGCATCATTTAGTGGATTGGTTCCTTCACCTACAACAATTCCTTCAATTCTTATATTTTCCTCACCCCACTCCATGTTCCCTTCATCATTCCACTATCAATGTCTTCATTTTGATTAAACTTCCATTTATAGGTTTCATTAAGGTTAGCAAAAACATTGTCCTCAATAAACATGATTGTCTTATTGTAAATTTTCAATGCATTATTTTCGATTAAGTAGTCTAGGAACACTAATTAGCCTCTCCTTACATTAAACTTTCTTGAATTCTCTTTTTCATTATTGAGCATAAAATATTTACACCTAAATCTTAAAAAAAAAACTATGCTGGGTTCCTTTTCCTTGAACAATTCATACATGGTTTTCTTTAAAAACAAGCTTGATAGGATTCTACTAGAAGTAAAGCAAGCAATCTTCATAAATTTACCCCAGAAGTTCCTTATAAGGGAACAAAAGAGTATCATGGTCCTAAAAATCTCTTTTAGTTTTAAGATATTTCTTTCAACCACTCTATTCTATTGTGGCATCGTTAGATGGGAAAATTTATGTTTAATAACATTATCTCTATAAACATTAATGAATTTGTGATTATCAAATTGATTTTCATGTCCTTACATAATATATTTTTGTTGTAGATTTATTTATTTTTTTTCTTTTTAATTTAATTTAGGGATTCATAAAAAATTTCTTATTTAGAAGATAATAATAGGGTCTAGTAAAATCTTAAAAAGTCATCTAAAATTAAAGAAAAAATAAATTTTGCCTCCTCTATTAGTCATTCATATAAGGTTGTATAAATCCATGTGAATTGTTCAATATCATAGGAGTAGATCCTCTTCCATGGCATATACATGCAAAACTTTCTTCTCTAACCTTACTAATTCCCACTTTGTAGATATTAATTATTCCCTCTCTTATTTGGGAGCATTCATTATCATGTATGCCGATTAATAGTTACACACTTATTTGAGAAAAACCCAACTTTGTTTTCCTTGTCTCACAAATGGTATAACTATATAAACTACGATATAAGCCTTAAATAACATAAAAGTTTTAATAAAATGTGAGATGAACTTACCCACTTTACCCATCTTAATGGTATCACATTTTTTGACATCACCAAATGTCACAACTCCTCTTATAAAAATAGATAGTGATAGGAAATTAATTATATGCCCCATCATGAGTATTGAGAAAACCTTATCCAAAAACCAAGCATTAAATTCTCTTACCCTGCCTTCCTTAACTCATTTTCTTAGATCAATTAGCTCATCTTCAATAATGAAATTAACTTATATATCCTTGATCTCCTCCTTTTTCTTTTTTCTTTTTTTGGTAATAGTTTATTACAAAAATTAGAAGTATTTACAATACCTCAACATGTGCAAATTACATCAAAGTGTGCCAAAATAACATGGTTATAACTAAAGTAGAATCCTACATGAATTTTCCTCCTATTGTAATTAACTAAACAAGTATGAATTTCCATGATCACCTCACTAACCATCACTCTAGGAGATATAAGTTGAGGCTTAAAAATTGTGCAGTGCATGCTCTTCCACATGGCGCATATATAATATTTATTATAGTAGTTTAGAAAATACCCATCTTGCCATTTTTCCTATGCACCTTCTCTATCAACTAGCTAAGTAGCTCATCCCATCCACCTTTTTTACACTAGGTACTTGAGCTTGCCTAACATATTACCTTATCATGTTGGTTTATAATAATAGATCACTAAAAAAAGATTAGGATGTTCCCTTTTTAACTCACATATTCCACAAGTGGACTATAGGTTGAGATTCTAAGTAGTTAGCCATGTATAAGTATTACTGCATATTATATAACACTAAAAAAATTTCATTCCTTAACATTCCATTATGCTTCTATACTAAATGGAACTAAGGTTTCATATCTTTTTTGTATCTCTAAAATTCATAATCCTTACATATATAATACTTCATAGCGCATCAATCTCCTTAGTGTGTGGAACTCAACAATATTAATCACCTCTTTTTCTACAATAGAGATAGTTAATTTTTAATTTTCTAATACAAGTTGATTTAATATTTCCAAATTTTCTTAGTCTCAAATTCAAACTACCTCTTAAATTAGTCGTAATTTGTTTCTTTTACAAAATTAGTGTGCTCCTTCTTATCACCACAAACCTCAAAAAAATTAAACTAATACTAATCAAAATTTTCAATAATACATATTTTAGGAGGACCCTTAAACTTGAATCTTAGTGTAACACCCCAAAATTCACTACTTTTTTTTTTAAAAAAGGCGGAAGCAATTAAATTAGAAACACTGAAAACCTGTGAATTCTGGAAATGTTACCGCCACACTTAGTACCAAACCGATTCTCTCCGACTGTTCCAGTACCAAGTGCTAATGCTAAGAAAATAAATAATCAATTACAAAATTAGTACAAACTAAACTCCAAATAATCATTAAACGGTTGTAAATCAAAATCAGAGTACGCATCAAAAAATGTAATTCATTTCCAAAAGAGAATTAAACTTACAACCGATAAATGGTTCATTAAAATACTCAATCGAGTATTCAGTCAGAAAATGGTAAATACTATACCAAAGAAATAACAAAAGGAATGAAATCGTGTAATGAATGAATACGGCCACAACACTCTCGAACTTTGAGCCAAACATGCTCAACACTCAGCCCCAACTGATATCTTGCCCACCTGCATAAATTTAGAAGGGCATACTACTCGTGGGAATGAGCAGCACCCATAAAAAGGGTGATTAGTACGCTACGTACCGAGTAAGGTAACCGAGCACTAAAGCCGACACATAAGCACATAAAATCATGCATAAGAATAAAAGATCATAAAGACCATCATCATATCATCATATCGACCAATCATTCAGGTACATACATAAAGGCCCAATCATAGTCCAAATTAATTACTTAATTAATCTTTTATCGGAATTCGATACACATCATGCCTTTTTATCATATCCATGCGAAAACAGAAGCCCCCACTATTATAGCCGGTGGATCGAAGGCACATAGGATATCATACCCTAACCACTATTATAGACGGTGGATCTGATGCACATAAGACTACGCGTCCTAACCACTATTCCTAACCGGTGGATCGGTCGGCTTCGGCACGCATGGTGTTCCACTGTAAGTAACTAGTATCTTTTAGGCATTTTAGTAAAACTCTAGTTTGCGGTTGTTGAGCTTGGGAACCCCCACTATTATAACCGGTGGATTGGTTTACACATAGAGCATCCTTCTCTAACCACTATTATAACCGGTGGATCGGTCACACATAGGGTAAAAACCCTAACCACTATTCCGAACCGGTGGATCGGTTGGTCCCGTCTCAACGATCTTCCACTTTAAATAATTAGTGTCTTAAGTATCTTATTCAAAATTTTCCACCATGGGTATGTACGAATCATAAAATTCCACCATCATAATTACACTTTAATAACCACATGCACATGATAACACAAAAACCCTAATCAGCCACCATAGACCTCAATTAACCACAACAAACCATAGTTAACCACTCCAAACCCTATTTAACCAAAACAACCATAATTAGCCACTCCACACCTTAGTTAATCATAACAAACCACAATTATCCACTCCAACCCTAATTAATCACAAGAACCCAGAGTTCATTACTCCAAACCCTAATTCAATCTCTTCCATACCCTCATAATGCTCCACGTACTATTTTTCATCCAAAATAGTTCAACACCCGAATAATACTTACATTACCTTCCTTACATCCCAAATTAACTTTCCACACATAAATTTCATACCCATGCAGACATTAATCTCCCCATGCAAACCTTCGAATCCTTTTCATGCACACCCTAAAATTTCCATGTGAAACCCTAATTTCAACCATGCAAACTCTAATACCACCATACAACCATCAATGCCACCATGTAAACCCTAATACCACCATACAACTACAAATACCACCATACAAACCTTAGTAACATCATACAAACCCTAATACTACCATGTAACCATTAGAACCACCATCCAACCCATGATTCTGCCATATAAAACCCTAAATTCAATCCATATAAAAATCTAACTTAGATTCTCCCACATAAAATCATAAATTAGAATCTCCCAAGCAAAATTAGAATTTGGATTAATTGGATTCCCCCAAACAAATCATAAATTAGATTCTCCTAATCAAATCATAAATTAGGTTCTCCCATATAATATCATAAATTACATTCTCCCAAATAACATCATAAATTAGATTCTCCCTAACAAACCATAAATTCAATTCTCCCATATAACATCATAAATTATATTGTCTCCCACGAAACCCTACATTTCCCATTTTATTCTTCCTCTTCATAAATCATTAAAATACTTAAGTTAACTCATATCTCTTGATCAACTTCTTTCTCCATCCTTATTTTTCATCCTCTTCCCCACACAACCACATCAAAATTCTCACATGCATGTCTTACAGGATCACAACACATATCATCATACATAAATAATACACAACCCATACAAAAACATACTTCAACGCCATGTCATATCATATACGACATAATTAATAATCATAAACATATAATGCATAGCATATGAAGCACATAATGCATAGAAGCATACAATGGCCTTAGTAAACCCTTACTTAAAACGTCACCGATCTTGGAGCACGCTCCTACGCCTCCTTAGGGCTTTGACCAAATAATAACATATTAATAAAATAACCTTAACAAAATTCTAACTTTGCTAAATAAAAATAAGAGAGATATTATAAACCTTGATAATAAAGGGTTACAGAATTTACCCTAATAATAATAACGATACTAATATAATAATATCAAAGATAATAAAATAATATCAATGAAAATAATAATAATAATAATAATCATAATCATAATAATAACAATAGTAATAACAATAATAACATTATTAACAATACTAATGGAAAAATATCTGCATTAATAATAATGGAATAAGAATAATAGAAATTCGAAATATAAAATAATAATAATAATAATAATAATACTTATAACATATTAAGATTAATAATAGTATCCAAGAAATAATAAGGGGAATAATAATAAAATCGAATTAAAATACAATAAGGCTTCAGCCTTCAACATAAATAATAATAAAACAATAATACTACTACTACTAATAATAAAACATATTAAGAATATAAATATTAAAAATAATAATAATGGTATTTATATGCAAATAATTGAAATAAATTAAATCAAGGCTTATAATCATATGGAAAATGGTTGAGAGAGTCTAGGGTTCAACCTTAAGCTAATGGTGATAGGCAGCACTGGCGGCGGTGGCCGGAAAAATAGAAGAAAAGAGGGAAAGATGGATGTTGGAAAAAATATAGGAAGAATTGAGGTGAGATAAGAGGTGTTTATGGTTTCCCTGGAGGAGAGGGAAAAAATGATTGAGGTGGTGTAGCCATAGGTGGCGGCGGACGGCAACGGAAGGTGGTTTAAGATTTTGGGGTAAAAATTCTGGCGAAACGAGCAACCAACTTTGTATGGTTATGGAGGCTCGTGCAAGAAGAATCAAAGGTTGAAAATAGTTTAGTTAACTCGAGGGCATTGCAGGAAAGAATTTGGGATGATGTGGTGGCGCTGAGGTTGGCTATCGGCAAAGGACGGCGCGTCTTAAGTTGCGGTGATGGCAGCCCTCGCCGAGGGTTTCAGGGAAGAAAAAATCTCCCACAACTCCTACAATCAGGCTTTTTATAGATGGTAGATGGGATAATAGGGTTTTGGGTGTCGGCAGAAAGGCATTAGATGCGAGAAATTGGGTGGCCGGTGGCAGAAAACAGTCAGGCATTGTTTGGTTTGCTTCAAATTTTCGCGAGGCTGGGGAGAAGAAACGGGCGAGAGATAACGGATGGGAGTTATGCCAATTTATTCCTCGAGTCAAGAGGAATACTAAGAGATAAGAAACGGCCGGTCAAAGGTCTCGTGGCCGGAGATGCCATTGACGTGGTCGAAAGGTGCAGTAGCATCGATGGAGGAGGAAGGAGGAAGAAGGAAGAAGGAAAGGAGGCGGACAAGTCGGTCGGGAAAAAGAAAAGAAAAAAGGAGAACCGGGCGGTTCGGCGATGCAGGAGGAGTCATTAAATCGAACGACGAGTTTCGGTTGAAACGGAGGCAACACGCGGCACTGGAAGGAGTCAGAGGAAGGAGCTGCGCGGGCTGGGCCGAAGAAGAAGAAGAAAAGGAATACTGGGCCGCAGCTGGCCCAGTTCGGGGAAAAAGGAAAGGAAAAAGGAAGAAAGAAAAAGAAAAAAGGAAAAAGGAAAGGAGAAAAATAATTAGGTTAGAGCCAATTAATTTAATCTAAAAATTTAGGATATTTAAATAATAATATTTGAATAAAATAATATTTAAATCCCTTTTTAGGCTAAAATAGGATTTTTGAAAGATTTTCCATAAATTCCATTTTAATTATCAAAACACCCTAATTTTCTTCCATTAAATTATTTATAAACTTAATATTAATTTGGAACTATTTCCTCCTTCTCATTTTAATTAAAAATAATTTATTTAGTTAATTTCTAAAATGAAATCCTTAAGTAGCTAAAATACCCAAATTCTTTCTTAATAAAAATAGTTATAAATTTCTTCTTGATTTGCCCTAATTAATTCAATTTATTTTAATAAAAATAATTTATTTAAATAATTTTCTAATAAATATCATTTGAAAGTAATTTATAAAATTAGAAAATTTTGGGGCATTTCACTTAGTTCAGAGATGCTTACCCCATATTCATCATTTTTAAAATCCAAGTTAATTCCTCTATTTACCATCATTCATAAATGATTCTTTTTCAACTATGTTGTGATACTCAGTTTCTTTCTTTCTTTCTTTCTTTCTTCTTCTTCTTCTTCTTCTTCTTCTTCTTCTTCTTCTTCTTCTTCTTCTAACCTCCACCTAGCTTTTTAGTTGTCTAGGGTATGATACTTTGTCGCACTCATAATTTTTCTTACACTTAATTCTTTGTCAATTTTATCATCTCCTTATGAAGCAAAAGTCATAGCACTATTATAATCTCTTTTGTGGAAATATTTAAATTTATTATTTTTCCATCCTCTCACTTACGATAGTTATTTATTTTTTGTGACTTAGCACTATTTTTCTTAAACCATTAATCATAATAAAAATTATACTTTATAAAGAATCTTTTTTTACCTTAGTTTTTTATTTATCTACTTCTATTATTTAGCTTCCTTTAAAAAAATCTCAACTTCATAGTGAGCTAATTTAAACTCTTCTTCATCATATCTAGGTTTACCCTCATAGATATGACATTCACTTTCTACATGGTGTGATTAAATGGCTTCTTTACAAGCTACTAGGGAACTAGTGAGAGTTTCCAGTGAGTAATTGACAACTCATTAGCCTCTTAGATAATTGTTTGTTCAGGCATGTAATTAACATGCATGTTAATAAGGATCTTTCTTACCTTATTTTTATGTGAGATACTCAAAATCAAAGGATGAAAGTTCATTAACTATCACTAGTAAACCTTATGATTATGTCATCTTGAAAGGCTCATATTTTTGAACTAATATTTTGATTTTATAATTTTTCATAATAAGTGATAAATTTATTAATTAGAAAATAATTAATACATTTATTTCTCCTTAGCAGTGTTGTTTATATTTTTAGAATATCTATATAATGTGCAAGAGATAAAGACATGTACAATGTTGTATAGTTGATACTCAACTTACGATATCACTTATGATAAGCTCTAATAACTAGTTGATATTCAAACATATATGTGCGGAGACTCTACTACTCGTTTCTCTCCAAATATGGTATATCATAGAAAAAAAAAGGTAAATTATAATAGCATTTTTTAGGCCTTGTTACTACCAAGCAACCCAATTTAACTAATGTTCCTAGGAACCAATAGCATTCTCAGGGACAATTTTTCTCTAAATAGTATCCCTAATCTTTTGAGAAATGAAAAAAAATATGATCAAATGATTCCTCAAAGTCCTAGTAAAATACATAGGATGTTCCATCAATCAGCCTCAAATACAAAAGGAAACCCTTTGTTAAAATATTTCCTTGTGTTGCAAGCCATATGATGAATTGTTATCTTGGAATTGGAAATTTATGTCATGTAGACCTTCCTCTATATCTTATTACTATATCTACAGAGCAATGTATCATAGCATTTAGAATTGCTAAAGAAATTTGATTAATCAAGTAAACACTTATGTCATTGATTGCTTAAAATATAGTACATGAAAGGTCTTAACTGAAGGATATTCCTCTTAACATGTGAAATTATGGTGGGTAATGCTATATTTCAAAGGTAACTATGGTTAAAATTGTATTTATGGGCCATTCAACTAACAATGATTTATTTTTATAAGTTTTATACCATAGTAGTTTGCAGACAATAGCCTTGTTGTACATAGTCTTATCATATAGCCTCAATCATACCTCATATTGTTGTGGGCATAATTTTCGCTAAGCTACCAATGTTATTTATATGATATGAACAAATTCTAACTATGGAAAAGAATGGCACATAGCTCTAATTATTTTAATTCTTTTTTTTGGTAGAACTAAAATAATGGACTTCAAAAGGCTCAAATGTTATAAAGTATTATCTTTCTATGTTCGAGCCTTCCTACATAACTCAACTTGTTGTTGTACACAATATAAGCCTTTTGGAACTCTTGTTGCTACATTTTAATTTTACATTATTTTGCCTCATTATTTCCTTCATGATGGACCTATAATTTTTCTAAGATACATTTAGCATATTTGAATGAGAAGAATGTATAGTTTTTCTACTTTGAGAGATAGTAGCAAGATCTTCATGATGTAGGTGCAATTTTGTCTATACCTCTAGACATATGTTTTTATTTGTTGATATGTTTGGAATGATTCTTGATAATTTTGAAGGTTTTTTGAAGTACTAATACACTTTCTTGGAGAATAGATCATAAATTAAGAGTTTGTGTAAGATAATTTTTCAAACACGACCTCAAGTGACATAGAAGGGTTTGGGTCATATATACATGAGAGAGAGAGAGAGAGAGAGAGAGAGAGAGAGAGTTGGGTGTAAGAAATTATTCATGTTAACATGGAGACGAAGTCATCTAAGTTCAAAAATCACGAGCTAGGATTTCATGTTAGTTGATATTTTTAAGTAAAAGATTTGTAGTTATTCTCAACTAATTATGTTGGATCTTTTTACATAGGTTGATGAAATTCATTTATGGATGTATAAGGCTAGAAAACGTTGCATAATAGCTATAAATGTGTGTGTATTCAAGTTTTTACCAACAAGTAGTTAGGGGGTTGTTGCTTTGAAATATATAAATTTAGTTAAGATTAAATGTTAACTAATTCCCCTAAGACCCTTCAAATGAAACACCTCTTTTTGAATGATTTTTGGTTGATTTTTTCTTGAATCTATGCCTATAAATGAGCCATGATGTTGAACATGAAAAAAAATTTATTTGTGAAGTAAGAATAAAGTATCTTTTTGAGCAAAAAAAAATCACTTACTTTATGTAGTTAAGACTTATATTAAAATGAGTCTTATTGTGTTCTATAGATTTTATTTAAAGAGTTATTTAAGTGAGATCTCTTTAAAGCTCCTTTTGGGAGATATCTTTGTGAGGTTCCTAAATGTTATAATTCAACATTGATCACCGTTCATATTCCCTTCCATTCCATTGAACATAAATACTACCTTTATTTCATTCATTCATTTGATTCCTCGGAGTTATTTTATGAGATGGGATTATGTTGATTTTAATTGTGGGTGTTTGTGTGGGAGATCCGCATGACTTGATGGTCCATGAATTTTTCTATAGTGTCTTATATTCTTCCTCTATTTATTACTTCTTATCCGTTTCCACATTCTTCTTATTTATGGTTTTTACACTCTTGTATGGATCAAGCTCCATATGTTCCATACTTGTTAGTCTTCGCATTATAGAGAAGAAAAAATCCCCCTTAATTTTTTATCAATTTTAGTATTACTGTAAAATTCCTAGTTTTATAACCAGAGTTTTTTTGCAATACATTTTGTGGAAACTAACTAGGAATTGCAAGGTGATACTATCACAACCAACATAGGAGAAGTACACACATGATACATAACTTATGTCATGTGTAAGGTTGAAAAGTAAACTCATATCCTAATATTCAAGTGTGGTTGTCGACTAACATGAGTTCGATACAATAGTTACAAAATTTATACAAAAAATAAATACAATATAAATAAGATATAACAATGATCTATAAGTGACAAAAAAAATAAAATAGTGGATAATAAGGAACCAAGCCTAAATGCTTAACGGGTCAACTAAGGACTCCACATTCTCAACCCTATATACCAATGCATAAGAAAAATGCACAAGATTGAAATGGCATGGTATTTGTATGGCGAGTGCACTAAGTAAGACCTAATTATCACACATAAGAATGGTTCACAAAAAAAATATGTTTCACATTATAATATGCCATGCTCAAAATGGAATTGGATCATGCACAAGCAAAGAGAAGAATACATTAACAAAACTCTAGGAAATTAAATTTGATTATTATTCATCCATATATCATAATTATATAAGTTTGATTTCTTATCTTTTACCCATGGTCACTCAATTGTTTTTAAAGTGTTTACACTAAAAACAAATCAATATTCATATATGAACAAATGGTTTACCCATAATTAGACAATAGCCAAGGGGCACAATAATATGATCATAGAAGCTAAATTCCCGTGCAGATATCTCGTCCTACTATAAATGGACAAAATCCATCAAGCATAATAAAAAAACATATGAGCCTCTGACTCTAACACAAATGGATAAAAGACAAAGAGTATAATCAAAAATACATGATAATTAGGCTTTATAAGAAATGGATAATAACCACAAGACATAATCATAAACATATGACCATCCTATTCTACCACAAATAGATAAATACAAGTAGGTATAAACTTTATGATTATCTTTCTCCATAGAAATGGATATCTAGGCCAAGGGGATTGCATAGAGACTCCAATATCCACCTAGCTTGGAACACTAGAAGGCTACAATAGGCCAGACGTCTTGTCTACTACTAATAGAAACAAGCTAAGGTAGTCTGAAATATCTCTCCATAATTTGTACTTAAATAATTCTATTAACTATTATAAATTATATTGCACATATAATTACTTTTCTTATTTTATGGTTAATTAGGAAATTAAATCAGAATATGGGAGACGGATCAAGATGAGTTTCTATGTAAAGCTGCTGCTAGTTGTTGTTGATGATTGAAATTTGCTGTATTAATTTGTTGATTATCCCATATGATGCATTCACCAGCATAAGTTGGCTAATAGAAATTAAGTTGGCCATGTAATCCGCCACCCGACCCATATTTACTAGGTTAGAAGGATTGTAGATTATGCAAACCTTGATGACCATGATTAGCTAACAAAATTTAGCTGATGGGGATTAATATGTAAATCCATTATTTGGATTAGTGTATATTTGTATTTTTTACTTTGAAGTCGGGCTGCTTTACTATCCCAACTCCGCGACCTATTTGTTGTATTAATCGGATGGATTATTCGGATGGATTGTGGGATGATATCCTGTATTTATACTTGAAACCATCATTCGTATAAGGGGTGTATTGTGTGTATTGTATACGCCCATATATAAGGCGTATACTAGACTGTATGTAGCAAATTTTGGCTGAAATACATTTGGATGATTCATTTCTGGAATTTCTCTCGACTTCTCTCTCTCTCGTGACCGACTCATTCGCTTGATCTTCTTCTTCCATGATATTCTTCTCGATCTTCTTTCTGTTAATCCAACTCTAGTAACCGTTAATTACAACTGTGCTCTGAGTTTTTCTAATCTTCCTTTAGATTAAACTCCTCAGGCTGATTTTTTTGTGCCAAATCGAACTCCGCGCTCAATTCACGATCCGGCAAAAATTCTTGAAACCTATCCAGGCTTCATCATTTGTTATTAGAGCCTTGAATCTTTGAGTGCTCATGGTTTATTTCGTTTATTGTTGAAATTTATTGCTCTTTTCTTAATCCTTGAGTTCATTAACCCTCGGTTCTGAAGTATTGTTTCTAGGGTTTGCGACTCACAAGAATCGAACGATTCTTATTTTGATTAAGCCGGTGAGGAAGAAATTGCCCTGACAAAGACGACAATGCTTGGAAACCCTAAGTAATTGTTGGTATGAACTTCTCAGTTAGGGTTTGGTCAGGATTCTTGAATCCTAATAGTACTCGATAAGTACTTCCCAATCGGTAAACTCAATCCTTTCTTTTTCTAATTCCTGTAATTATTGAAGTCAGGTTTGATATTCTTGTTACGACTTAGTACTCCACTAATTCTTTAAAGAGCGCATAGAGATTAACTCAGTACCGGCGAACCTTTGGTTCTAGAAAGGGGTAGGGACTCCGAGAAGTAGGGTCCTAACTCGTTATTCGGCTTAACCGCCAACATTTGTTGGTGCGGTAATTTTGTTCCTTTCTTGAAATTTTACTACTTTGTGCGGGTCAATGACTGTTTGATATTATTGTGCTATTTTAGTAAATACTCCTAATTTTGTAATTGCACTGCGATCCCTTTATTATAATTGTGTTCATTTTCTATTTTCGGTTGAATTGATAGTAAAGTGTGCTATTCTCTATAAATTGATTGTCTATTTTTGTTTCTCTTTTTCTTTATAAATTAAATAACGATAGGATTCATGATGTCTAATAACAGCTAATCTGTGAACCAATTTGTATCTATATCTAGTAATGATCTGTTAGAGACACTTAGGACATTTGAAGAACAAATGACTGCCCAATTGGCTATTTTATCTGCTAACCTAAAGTAGAGAATAGGAGAGCAAGAAATTAGAATAAATGATTTGCAGAATAATAGGATAAATGACCAGTATGCTGGGGTATTAGGAAGGGCTCCCATGGACCCTAGCAATAAGATTCCACCTTTAACTAACTTAGAGAAACTAGAAGATCAAATATCCAATAATAGTGATAGGAGACCAAGACAAGCTAATAGGAAGGAAAGAGAGTTAGATCAAGTTGATAGGAACATAGGTATCCTTAAATTTAATATACCTGGATTCAATGGGAGGAATGATCTTGATTAATACTTTGAGTGGGCAAGAAAGATAGAATTAGTGTTTGAATGCCACAACTATTCTGATGAAAAGAAAATTAAAGTAGCAGTAGTAGAATTCATAAACTTTGCATCTTCTTGGTATCATAACCTTATTTTAACTAAGCGTAAGAGTGGAGAACCACCTATATAAACATAGGATGAATTTAAGATTTTGATGAGAAAAAGGTTTGTTCCAAGTTATTATTATAGGAAATTACATAAAAAGCTGCAAACATTAAATCAGGGCAATAAGTCTATAGATGAGTACTTTAAGGAATAAGAGATGTTAGTGATCAAAACAGGAGTTATTTAGGATGAGGATGTCACAATGGTTAGATTCTTGAGTGGGTTAAACTCTGAGATAGCTGATAAGGTAGAGTTATATCCCTATGGAACCTTGAGTGAGATGGTTAATATATCCACAAAGATAGAAAGTCAAATAAGGAGACTAGGCAGTATAAACCCCCTGGAATTGGGATTAGGAATACTCTGAAGAGGAATTTTAGAGGACCTAGTTCTGGAAACTGGAAGAATAATGGGAAGTTTGAGTATAGGGGTAAAGGTAATGAGGCTAAGGTAGGAAACATATTTGATAAAGGAAAAACTGTAGTAGCTAATCCTATTAATGGCCCTAATAGAACTAGAGATATAAAGTGTTTTAGGTGTGGGGGATTAGGTCACATAGCTTCTGAATGTCCTAATAAGAGGAATATCTTGATTAGAGAATCTATAGGTATAGAATCTAAATCTGAAGAAGAAGAATTAGAGGTTAACTTGATTAGGGATGACAACAGTGATTCAGAAGAAGAGATAGAACTTCCAATTAGTAGAGATCTTTTTTTGTACGTAGGGCATTAAATAGTAATAAGTTACCTAATCCAAATGCAATATAGAGATAAAACATACTTCATACTAGGTGCTTAATTAATGATAAGTTTTTTTAATATGGAAATAGATTGTGGTAGTTGTATAAATGCTGCTAGTACTTTATTAGTATCTAAATTAGGTTTACCAACTACTAGACATCCAAAACCCTATAGGCTACAATGGTTAAATGAATTAGGAGATTTTAAGGTTAGCCAACAGGTTCTAGTAAAATTAAAATTAGGTAAGTATGAAGATTCTATTTTGTGTGACATTGTTCCAATGCATACTGCTCATTTATTATTGGGAAGGCCATGGCAATATGATAGAAGACTAATACATGATGGGTATAAGAATAGATATACTATACATAAGGATGATAAGAAAAATATTTTAGCACCTATGACTCCAAAAGAAATCTTTGATGATCAAATTAAAATAAATTCTGATTATAAGGAATTAACTAAATAGAGTCTAGAGGCTGGAACTAGTTCAAAGGAGGTTTAGAAATCATCTAGGTTTTATGCTAAAAGGGGAGATGTTGAAAAGGCTATTAGGCAGCAATCAAATATATATCTAATGGTCTATAAAGAGTGTTATGAGTGTCATCTAGAGTTAATTGAGGATGGGACTGATAATGTTCGGAAACTGTTAGAGGAATATAGTGAGTTATTCCCTAAAAAGATTCCCCATAGATTACCTCCACTAAGGGGTATAGAACATCAAATAGATTTTATACCACGAGCTATTATTCCAAATAATCCTACTTATAGGGATAACTATGAGAAAGTTAAGGAAGTAAAGAGGTAGGTTTCTAAATTATTGAGTAAGGGTTATATTAAGGAGTCAATGAGTCCCTGTGCTGTCCCTGTATTCTTAGTTCCAAAGAAAGATAGAAGTTGGAGGATGTGCATAGATAGTAGAGCAATAAACAAAATAAACATTAAATATAGGTATCCTATACTTATGTTAGATGAAATGTTAGATCTTCTCCATGGTGCTGTAATTTATTCAAAAATAGATTTAAAGAGTGGATATCATCAAATTAGGATGAAACTAGGAGATGAGTGGAAAACAGCTTTCAAAACAAATTTTAGGTTATATGAGTGGTTAGTTATGCCATTTGGGTTATCCAATGCTCCAAGTACCTTCATAAGGATTATGAACCATGTGCTTAGAAACTTTATTGGAAAGTTTGTAGTTGTTTAGTTTGATGATATACTTATTTATAGTAAATCTCTAAAAGAGAATTTGAGACATTTGAGAGTCATTCTAGATGTGTTTAGAGCAGAATAGTTATATGCTAATTTAGCTAAATCTAGGCTTTTTTTTAGAGAGTGTGGTATTCCTAGGATTTGTTATTGGTAAGGATGGCATATCTGTTGATAAGGAAAAGATTAAAGCCATACAAGAGTGGCCTGTACCTAAAACACTGACTGAAGTTAGAAGTTTCCATGGTTTGTGTTCTTTTTATTGCAGATTTGTTAGGAAATTTAGTACTATAGCTTCTCCCTTAATAGCAATAACAAAAAAGGAAAATGGGTTTAAATGGGGCTTAGAGCAACAGAAATCTTTTGAAACTCTTAAAACTAAGCTAACACAAGCGCCTGTATTAATCCTTCTTAATTTTGAGAAAATGTTTGAATTAGATTGTGATGCTTTAGGGTTGGGAATAGGGGTTGTAATTTCTCAAGAGGGTAGACCTATAGATTATTTTAGTGACAAACTAAATGATAGTACTTTAAATTACTCTACTTATGAAAAGGAATTGTTTGCTTTAATAAGAGCCTTAGAGGTTTGGCAACATCATTTATGGCCTAGAGAGTTTGTTATAAATACTGATCAAGAAGCTATCAAATATCTAAAAAGCCAATCAAAATTAAATAGAAGATAGGGTAGATGGATTGAATTTCTTGAAAGTTTTCCCTATATAATTAAATATAAAAAAGGAGGTGATAATATACTGGCAGATGCCTTATCAAGAAGACATGCTTTGCTAAATACTGTAGATGCTACTTTGTTGGGACTTTCTTGTGTTAAACTTTTATATTTGGAGGATCATGATTTTAAAGAAATATATAAAAATTGTGAAACTACTACACAAGGGAAATATTATATCTATAAGGGTTACTTATTTAGAGAAAATAGATTGTGCATACCTATGTTCATATAGAGGATTATTAATTCAAGAAGCACATAATGGTGGATTAATGGCACATTTAGGATTTCAAAAGACTTTGGACATATTAGTTGATCATTTTTATTGGCCTCATATGATGAAATATATGTTAAAATACTGTGTTAATTGTGTAGCTTATAGACAGGCTAAGTCCACATCAAAACCTTTTGGGTTGTATACTCCATTACTTGTTCCTAATCAGCCTTGGACTGATGTTTCTTTGGATTTTGTTTTGGGATTGCCTACAACTAATAGGGATAAAGATTCAATAATGGTTTTAGTAGATAGATTTATTAAGATGGCCCATTTTTTACCTTCCAATAAAACTAATAATGTTGTGACTGTAGTTGATTTATTATTTTCTTGTATAGTCAAATTGCATAATATACCTAAAACAATAGTACAGGGATGTTAAAATTTCGAGTCATTTTTGGATGGTTTTATAGGGTAAATTGGGAACTAAGCTTTTATTTTCAACTACATGTCACCCTCAAACAGATGGACAAACAGAGGTAGTGAATAGAACCTTAGGTAATATGTTGAGGCCTGTCCTTGGAAAAAATCTTAAGCAATGGGAAACTGTACTACCACAAGTAGAATTTGCTTTTAACAGAACATTACACTCTATGACTAAGAAGACACGTTTTGAGATTGTGTATGGTTTTAATCCCTTGACTCCCCTTGATATGATTCCTTTGCCTAATTCTGAGTTGCATAATTTTGATGATGAATCTCGTGCTACAAATATAAAGAAACTACATGAATCTGTAAGTCAAAAATTAATCAGAGGGTTTAGCAAATGGCTGAGAATGCTAATAAAAAGTGAAAGAAAATGGTCTTTCAACCAGGAGACTTAGTTTGGGTACACCTTAGGAAAAAACATTTTCCAACACTTAGAAAGTTAAAATTGGATCCTAGGGGAGATGGACCTTTTACTGTATTAGAAATTTTAATGATAATGCTTATAAAATTGATTTTCCTGCTAAATATGGTAATGTTAGTGATTCTTTTAATGTTTCTAGTCTAAGTCCTTTTGCGAGTATTATTCAGGTTTCAGAGACAAAACCTCACCAAGAAGAGGGGAATGATATATGTCTCCATAATTTGTACTTAAATAATTCTATTAAATATTATAAATTATATTACGCATATAATTACCTTTCTTATTGTGTGGTTAATTAGGAAATTAAATCAGAATATGGGAGATGGATCAGGATGAGTTGACGTGTAAAGCTACTGCTGATTGTTGTTGACGACAGAAATTTGGTGTATTAATTTGTTGATTATCCCATATGATGCATTCACCAGCATATTTGGCTAATGGAAATTTAGTTGGTCGTGTAATCCGCCAACCGACCTATATTTACTAGGTAAGAAGGATTGTGGATTACGCAACCCTTGATGACCATAATTAGCTAAAAAAATTTAGCTGATAGGGATTAATTTATAAATCCATTATTTCAATTAGTGTATATTTTTATTTTTTTCCTTTAAAGTTGGGCAGCTTTATTGTCCCAGCTCCACGACCTATTTTTTGTATTAATCGGATGGATTGTGGGCTGATATGTTGTATTTACACTTGAACCCATCATCCGTATAAGGGTCGTATTGTGTGTATTGTATACACCCATATATAAGGTGTATACTAGACTGTATGTAGCAACTTTTGGTTGAAATACATTTGGACGATTCTTTTCTGGAATTTCTCTCGACTTCTCTCTCTCGTGCGCGACTAACTCATTCGCTCGATATTCTTCTTCCTTGATCTTCTTCTCAATCTTCTTTCTGTTAATCCAACTCCAGTAGCCATTAATTACAACTGTGCTCTGAGTTTTTCTAATCTTCCTTTGGATTAAACTACTTATGCTGATTATTTGTGCGAAATCGAACCTTGCACTCGATTCACGATCCGACGAAAATTCTTGAAACATATCCAGGCTTCGTCATAGTCTTACCAAATGCTCTATAATCCTTAACTATGCATACCTCCTAAAATACTATATGGATACTCTAGAGAGGCAAATAGAGTATTTTGTAACAATAATGCCAAATAAAATTTTTGTGATAAATAAGTAGAATGATTTAAAAAAAAATAAGCATACAATTTATAATGGTTCAAGAAATACTACAATGTTTCTCTACATCCACTATCAAAAGATTTTTCCTTTTAAATATAAATCTCTCTTTATATATGGTGGGAGTTTGATTATGGTCACTTCTTTTATTGTTTATGAGCCAAAAATCTCATTAACCCTTTAGGATATAGTTTACACTTTGTGTATTTATCCTTTCTTGGCTTATATGAATGCAATCCCAATGATCTCTCTTAGGAATGCTAGGTAACATACGACTATTCACTTTTTTTTGAAATGATGATTTTAAATAAATATAATAAAAATCTTCACTAGATAGCATATGAAGATGAGTAACTACTAGTGAAGATTTTTATCTACCAAGAGAAATATTAAAATGTATGCAAACTCTAGCAAAACAAGAAGAACATACTAAGTACTAGAGAAGGTTAATCAGGATTTGAAAATATAAAATAAAACTCTCTTTGATTCTTTGTAAAATAGAAAAATGATAATTTTAGAAGAGTTTTCCCAGCTTGATTAAATTTTTATTAAAGTATAATAACACATATTTATAGTGATAGAAGATGAGAGAATTTGGCACTAGTTTTTGGGTGCAAAAAGTAATTCGATTATCAAATTATAATTAAAAAAAATCTTAGAAATTCTGAAACAAACCAATTGATTTTCAAATCAATCAATTGGTGAGCCAAATTTAAGTACGGAACATTTTTGCAAAAAAATACATAACTTGAACTATAAAGCTTGAAATTGAGTGTTGTATTTTTCTATAAAGAGAGCATATTAAGATATCCAAAGAAATATTAAAAATTAATATCTATAGAACTTATGGTAAAATTTTCAAGTTAGATGATATGTAAAATTACTTAAAATGAAATCAATTTAAGATAAATGTTTTCACAAATACCTAGAAATATTTTTTATGCATGAAATCAATTTAAAATCTTTCAAAATGATTTTTGAATAGGATTAGAAATATCAAATAATTGAAAAATCTAAGTGCCAATATGTAAATCATGTGGACATAAAACCTAAGACTATAAGACACTCTTTGAAGCTTGAATCATGGTATCTTGAGAGCACTTTCTTATCCCTTCATGGTTTATATATTCCACATATGAAATTGAATTAATTAAAGGATAAGTCTTATTCTATCCCCCTTATTGATATTTTTCTTGTGCTTGGGAAATGTTTTGTGAACTTGATTTCCTTATCACTTTTTGACTTACTCAAGTTTTGAATACTTGAGTTTTTTCTATGATACACATACACAATTAATAAGATAAATCAAATTTATAATTAAGTTTTTTATCATCAAAACAAAATTTGATTAACCTCTGAGGCCAACACCCCCTTTAGCGAGCATAGGAAGCCTATACAACTAGAGATGGAACTAATATAGTATACAAATAGAAACTATTTCTATACAAATAAAACAGGAAACAAAAGTTAAGAGGACATACACCAGTTTCAAAGAATAACACATAACGTCTGCCCATTTAAAAGGATTACCATAATCTCTTCTTATTTTAAAGGATTATTATAACCTCTGTCACTTTGAAAAAAGTAGTGTAAGCTCTCACATCAAGGAGATAATACTAGTGTTTATGATTACAAAAAAAAGTTAAATAATGTTTAAAATTTGTTCAAAACTAGGAAAACCATTCATCAAAAGGATCACCACAAATTTTAAGATCCTTTAAAAATTTTGGGAAAAATAAAAAGTCAAATACCAAAATACATACAACAACATCCAAAATCAAATGCTAGAAGCTATGAGAAATAATTTTCACGAGCATAATATAACCATCTCTTAACAATTAATAACCATCAAGTCCTCCAAATACAACTTCGATGCCCAAAAATCTATAGGTTCCACCTGGTAGGGTGCCCATGACACAGTTTGTGCTCATGGTACCAACCAATAGTAAATACCCCTCACACAATTGTGGCATCCTTGGTATCTTCTCTACAAATAAATTAAGAAAATCTCAAGTGATTGAAAGATCCTCAATGAGTGACATGTTGGTGTTCCATTCTTAAACACTGCATAGGTATATAAGGTAACCTCTCTACGCTAATGAAAAAGTTGGTGGGCACATACAAAATTCATTATAGGCCTAAGCTTACATCTCCTATAGGAGGCCCTATCACTTTGAGGTCTCCAAAAAATTCATTGGTATCTTCCCAACATATTTATCCCTAGGATCATTTCAAATTCCTAAATTTCCATCTAAACCAAATATTTTAAGAAAAATGTCTACCCTCATCTATATTTGGTGCATTATGGATACAAATTGGGTCAAGCTAGAAAAATTAATAATAAGAACCAAAAGAAATAAGACGAAGATGGATAGGAAGTTAAGAAGTTAAGATATGACTTAAGAGACCCCTAATTCATACACTTGAATCTACCACTAAAACCTTTACAGCATTTGAGATAAAAGAGAAAAGATTTGTGAATAATATTCAACACAAACATACACTAGTTAGGAGGTAATCTTATTTGAAAATGAGAAGGATAACGGTAGCCATAGTTCCCTTTCTTTTAAAACTTTCTCACACTTACGGAGGTGTGAAACTATTTAGTTACATATTAAATAGACTCTAATTGAAATGTTAGAATCTCATTACACTTTAAACTACCAAGTTATCTAATAAAGCTAACTGAACTAGTTTAATTCTAAGCAACCAAAAGTCAACCTTTGGGGTCTTATCAACGTCCTAAATGTGTGCACATGCTCTGAATTCTTCCTTGATCTAATTGTGGCTAGGATTACATGCATTATGGTTCTTAGCCTTGATAATCATCATTTAAGCACATAAAATAAGCTAATAAATATAGCACATACCAATGGATGAAATGAGCACAACAAAGTAAGGAATTAGTACAACAAGTGGTAGATATAATGGCACAAAATCAATTTAGTTCTTATTAACCTCCTTACTTTTTCATGACCATTTCCATAATGGCATTTTTCCATATTAGTTATGTTTTTTAGATCTTGCTGGTTGTTGTGGAGGCTCGATCATCTAGGGTAGATTAGCTAGGTGATGGATTGCATTATCCAAAAAGGAGGCATAGAATTTGAAAACTTATGCCGGCTAAAATGCATGCATGGATCCATACAAGGATGGATCTTTTTCTTTACTTATATCATGAAAACTCTTCCCAAAGTAGAAGAGATGTTAGTCCTAATTTTAGAAAACCAATAGATAAATGTGGATGTTGTATTAACGATGCTCCTATATCATCCTCTCTCTCTTGGAAAAGTTATCCTGTGTATTAAAAACATTCATTGTGTATGTATAGAAGTAAATCTCTTGCATTAAATACATTTGTGATAGTCCCCATGTCTTATGGTAGCTTAATCTTATAGTCCCTATCCCTAATATTCTATAGTACCTTATATGAACCATCACTCCTAGGCATCAGTTAGTTCTTCCTTTTTGTGGGGAAATACTATTTCCCTAAGTGAAACCAAAATAGATCTCTAGGTTCATATAAGTGTTATTCGTGGTACATGTTTTCCCTTGCTTTGTTGAATTGATTTACCCTTTTGATCATTTCCCTTCTTGTTCATGGAGTCTCTTCATAGCCTTAGCTCGATTTTATGCCTCAAAACTTACATATTCATCAAAATTAAAGGGAAAGAGGTCAACAAGAGATATGAGATTCAACCTATATAAAACATCAAATGGTGAGTGGCATGTAGTATATGTTTGAGATAAGATGTGTACAAACTTAGTAAAACATTATTTGATATCCAACTTTCTTGAGGATTTGTGAACCAAACATCAAAAGAGCATGGCGAGGGTTTGATTTGTTACATTAGTTTCTCTATTGATTTGTGGGGTATAGGAACTACTAAAGAGAATTTTGAACTAACTAGCCTCTGAAAAAAATTTAATTATAGCTAAGGAACTTAGTATCCCTATCAAAAATAGTAGATTTAGGAATACCATGTAATCTAGCTGTCTCCTTGAAGAAGAGATTAGCTACATAAGTAGCATCATCTATTTTGTGAAAAGAAATAAAATGAGTCATCTTAGAGAACTAATCTACCGCCATTATTATAGCATCATGTTTTCTTTGTGTTCTAGGCAAGGCTACAATAAAATCCATACTAACATGATCCCATGGTTAGTAGGGTATGTGTAGGAGAGTATACAATCCTTGATGGAAATGACTTTTAACCCTTTAGCTAGTCACACATTTTTCCATTATACATTGTACATCTCCTACCATTCTAGGCTAAAAAAAGTTCTTAAAGTACGTCAGCTATTTTATTGATACCAAAGTGACCTACAAGCCCTCCACGGTGCACCTATCTAATGAATCACTCTCAAATGGGGCTTCTAAGTACACAAAGCTTGTGATTACTTAAAAGGAACCCATCTTGAAGCGTGAAAGAGCCTTTCATTTAGAGCCTTCTATGATGTAGCCCCCAAAGCCTTCATCTTCTCAATAGAGTTCTATAATACAGCTAAATCCCAAGACTCTTACTTCAAACAACAAAAACATAAAATATCTCCTAAAGAAAGTATTATCTAGAAGAAAAGTTACTCTAGTTACAAGGAAGTCAATCTCTTCTAGCTTAACTACAATACCCCATCCTAAAATCCTTCAAAATATGTTGAAAATTATGTTAATATAAGTTAAATTTGTTTTAGTTTTGAAAAGGTATCAAAATTCTAATAAAAAGTAAATTTTTGGTGTACCGATCGAATGGTTTGCCTAAATGATCTATTGGTATGCTAAAAGATTGACAATTTTATTCTCGATGAACCACTCGACTAGTTTACTCAAACCAATTGATTAGTTATCTAGTAATTTCACATCCTTTTTTTATTTTGTTTTGAATCCCTTTATAATATTTATGAAAACTTCTATCTAGAATCTAGTTATGCTTATAAGTATACTTTAGTACTTTAGGATTACTTTTACTTCACTTAGATCATTATATGATTTTATTTAGTTAAATATCTTATAAAAGTAGTTTTTCAGACATACCTCACCTCATATCTTCTCCCTCACTTTCCTCTCTCTATAATTATTGCACATTTTTCCTGACATGCCAACCCTCTGTAATTGTCCCCTCTTAACCATACTTAATCTCCCTCACACCAGAATGCCTTTTCGTGCACCTTGGTTGCCCACATTCAATCATACTAGTCTCATGTCTCTCCCTTTTGTGGATTTCAACAAGCTCTCTCTTCTCTACATTCCATCCATGATTCATTTTCACTTCTTACTTATTTTCCTTGCTCTCTTTTTATTATCCATTGGTGATGTTTTCTAAGTGTTGAGTATTCACTATTTTTATTCCTTTTTTCTCTACTGTGAAAAAACATTTTATGTTATTTTCTTCCCTCCTTAGCATAGTTATTGTCTCTCTTTTCTTCTTCTAATCTTAGCTTTAGTTATCACTTATTTCTCTTAAGAAAGGAAGGATTATAGTTTTAAAAAATGTTGAATATTTAAGCTTCATTTTCCTTAGAATTTTGTTTTGAGAAAAGGTTGAGTTATACTAATGTTTTTCTTTTCATCCTTTTGATTTTTGATTTTTTTTTATTGGAGTTTAAAAAAGTATTTTTAATGGTTTTGGTTCTTGATTATCTTAAGAGATGCGGTCTTAGTAGACTATCATCAATTTAGGAGTGTTGTGCTAGAATAATTTCTTTAAGGTTAGAAATTCTTATCATTACCATTACAAAGGTCTTATGTTGTTTGATGTGGTTTTGAGTTCTTAGTAGGCTCGATGATGTGTATATGTTAAGTTAAATTCTTAATTTCGAGCATGTTGTTATACTTCTAGTTATGAAGTTTTGTAGCATGTTTGAGTATTTTGTTATTATGCATGTTTGAAGAAACTCAAGCATGATCTTGCTAAGTATTGGTTCTTGCCATGATTTTTGTGAATTCATATGTGGAATATGTATTTTTATATGGTTTACAACATAGAATTGTGATAAGATTAATTTAGAAATGATTTGCGATTTTTGGTTTGTGGATTGCAAGTTTGGGTGTTGTTTTACCCAGACCAATTGACTAGTTTGTTGAACCCATCAACTAGTTGTGTGAATAATTACATAGTTTGAAAATTTTGATCAGTTAGTTGTAAGATTAGTCAATTGGTTCCCTATGAGCAGTTAATCAGTTTGTCAAGCCAAAATACTAGTGACCTTGTGACCGAAGTGGTCTGGTCTTTTCTTATAACCATCAACTGATCAAACCCATTGATTGATTTCATTTGAACAATTAATCGATGAAACCAACAAGCCAAATGGTCCACTCATATTATTTTTAGCTCATGTCTAGTATGACTAAACCAGTTGACTGGTCTCTGGCATTGATTGACTAGTTTGGTTGTATTTTGTTAGGTCTGTTGTTAATTATTGTTATTTATTTTGTCTTTTAATGTTAATACTAACATGTATTTAAAAATATTAAATTATGGTTACAACCATATTTACCCTAAAATTAACAAAGAATCACAATGATGATATTTTAGACTTGAATTTATTAAGTTTAGTACCATCTCTAAACGTCTAATATGTGGCTTTAAGGCCTTGTAATGATTTTGGTGTTTTCACTTGGAAACTCCTAATTTGGATAGTAAAAAAATATATTTGTGTTTGATGTTGGCACGTAGAAACACCCAATTGGATATTTATGGAATTAATATATGATTTGTGATATCACTTGATAATTAAAAATAATAGAATAAGATTTTTCTTCAAGAATTTTTCTATGACTCACGGGGTAGCTGACTAGAAGTTTGTTGGTAGGTTACCTTGTGGTTAATATTTTCACTTGGTACCTATTTCCTTCTCTATCAGGTTGTGGTTAGTAGGAAGAACACGCATACCTTTGAGGGTAGGATTATACTATGTCAAACAAGCATGGCATCAATGTCCAGTTCGGATGGGTGAGTTATCCTTGCACATGCTATTTAGCACTTTGTATTATCGATTACTTAGATAAGTATGGTATTCCAACTTTTTAGCTCTTACATTAGAGGCATTTAAAGTATGGTGGGTGAGGTATCTTGGTACAAGTGCCCATGATGTACTTTTACCACATGATATGGCTATGTTATACCATGGTGTGATAGCCCTTACAATAGATGCATTCAATGTGTGGTGGGTGTGGTATCCCTAGAGCAAATCCCTTCCGATATATCCTTACTCGATGTGGTTGGTGTGGTATTCCATTATGAATGTATGTTGCCATGAATTTTGTTTGTGATGGAGAATTAAATTTGTTTGGACAATTTATATTAATATCTAGAAATTATGTGATCACTAAAGGAAGATTTATAATATGGTTTACATTATGTGGTCATGATGCATTTGCTATATTATTATTCTTCCATTATCTCATGTAAGAATGCCTTGTTATATTCATACCATGAGCTTGAAAGTTAAATTATATTGTTATACTTAACACCATGCTACTATGTAACTTCATTGTACTGCATGAGCCATTAGATAGCTTGTTTTACTAATACTTCAGCGTGTTGATACTAAATTTATGTTGTAATTGTGATGATACAACTTTTGGTACATGGAACATAAGATAATTTGTAAGGATATGATTCTTTACTATAGTATGTTGAGGATGATGGCATGGGCTGGTAGTTAGCCATTAGTTAGGGTTAAAGATTTATATTTTGTGCTTAAGAATTAGGATAATCGACTAGATGTGTTTTTTCCACTGCATTACGAAGTTTTTTTTTCTTCTAGTTATTTAAACTATTAGGTTTGATTTTATAAACTATCTTAGTCCTTTCTATCTATATTATTATTCTCATTTTTGTTATTAGTAGTACTAGTGTAATATTATTATGAGCATTCATCTTTTCATTCATTATTTTATTTTGCCTTGTATTAAGTATGGGTTAGGTAATGATCACATTTCTCTTATGGTTGCTGTAGCAGTAACATTCCCAACTTTACTTTTCAAATTATTCTATAATGTCCTAAAAATGAAATTTTTTGGTTCAAAATTGGGGGTGCTACATTAACATACAACTTGTTCTTATAAGGGATAGAAATTCAATATCAACATGTTTTATTTGTTGCTTTTCATTTGGTCTATGCATAAGTATTTCATCAAAATAAACTACCAAAAATTAACTAATGAAAGGCCTATGTACCACATCTTGAGTCATTAACGAACCTTTAATCTTATTTTAGTTTTTGAAGTAGTTCCCAAAGTCATCATATTCTTAGTAGACTTCTATGATGCCACTAAATTCTAGGACTCTTGCTTTTAACAACGAAAGTATACAATATCTTGTAGAGAGAGCATCAGCTACAAAATTTGTTTTTTTAATCTTATGTTTAGAAACAAATGAAAATGATTGTAGATAAACTACCCGTTGAGCATGCCTAGGGTTGAGTTTATGTTGTCCATTATTGTACTTGAGTGATTCATTGTTAGTGTGAAATATAAATTGTTGAGGCCCTAGGTAGTGTGAGCAATAGTCTTAGGCCCTTACTACTGCATATAACTACTTGTCATACGTTCTCTAATTCATAAGGTACCTACTGATTTTTTCACTAAGTTAGGCAATTGGATTTTTCTTGTGGAAAGAAAAACTCTTATACCCACTCTAGTACCATCACATTCTACTAAGAATAGTTTCTTAATGTTAGGTAGGCCTAGGATGGGTGCTTCACTAATCTTAGTCTTGAATAATTTAAAGGCTTCTTGAGTGGCATTTTTCCTCTTGATCTCTCCCTTTTTCATACACTTGGTGATGGGATATAGGAGTGTGTTAAATCCCTTAATGAATCATTGATATAAAGAAACAAGTCCATGGAATGATATTACCTATGTTAGACTATTTGGAGAACGCCATACCTTGATAGCTTCTATCTTTATCTCATACATGGATGTACCACCTTTGAACATAACAAGCCTAGAAAATTTACTCTAGTTATAACAAATTCACGCAGTTCTAGCTTATCATACAACTTGTTTCTTCTAAGGGTTATGTATACATGATCAAGATATTTTATATGTTGCTTTTCATTTGGATTATGCACAGGTATGTCATCAAAATACACAACCAAAAATTGGCTAACGAAATTTTTAAGTACCTCATTCATCATTCTCATAAATGTACTAGGGGAATTTGACAAACTAACAGGCATTACCATCCATTCATACAATTCAGTTTTGGTTTTAAATGCAGTTTTCCACTCATCATCTTCTTTCATTTGTATGTGATAGTAGCCACTCTCAAGATCAATTTTTTGAATGAAATATGCTCCATGCAAAAAATTAAGCTAGTCATAAAGCCTAGGTATAAGATACCTATAATTTATGGTAATTCTATTGATATATTTACTCTCAACATACATCATCTTGGTTCCATCCTTCTTTGGTATTAGCAAGGCAAGCATCTATGTATTCTATGGGATTACAACAATGGAAACCCTTATTGGGGAGGGTAGCATCGGGTACAATGTTTATGTAGTGCTCTATGAATCATATGGGGGTAATACTGGGGTAGATTACTAGGAAACATGTCCTTAAACACCTATATAAAAATAATGAATTTAAGGATATTGGTATTCCCCCACATTCTATTCTAATAAAAACAATGAATACATGATCTTTCCCTGTAAAATTGACCCAAGATAAACATTTTTCATCAATAAACAGTGAATTTTGACACTTTATAGCACATCCACCTATGAAAAAGTGAGTCTTAAATGGTATTAGGATGATGTTCTTCTAGGCATACTTTAACATGTACGTACTCCTCCTTTCATCATGTGCCACGTGCCTATCATATTGCCAAGGGTATCCCAATAGCAAGCGGAATGTACCCACTAGAACCACATCACACAATACTCGGTCTTGATATATTTTTCCAATCTAAAATGACATGAGAACCTGCTTGGTGAACACCACCACACTACCATTATTCAATCATTCTAGCTTGTATGGCTTAGCGTGGGGAGTATTCAGTAGCTCAAGCTTATCCACCAAAGTTCACAATGCAACATTATCACAATTGCCGCCATTAAAATGAGTGTGTACACCGTCCACATGATGGTGATTTTTTTAAAACCAATACACTCCCTTTGGGTGTCATTATCCATGGTTTCTTTGGTATGCAATATCCTTCTTATCATCAATGATTCCCCAACATCTAGGGTATTTTTTTCACCTCTTCTTCTTCTTATACCAAACTTTTCTCTTCCAACTCCTTGTGGGGAATGGCTTCATTAACCTCCACCAATGGCTTCATGGCCCTTTGATTAGGACACTCATCTTGATAGTTACCTCCTCTTTTTCACTTGACAAACCTTACATTTCTTGATCTACTAGACTCACCAAGTCTATATTTAGCCTTTCCCTTCATGTCAAACTTGAGGGGATTCGAGGATGCTTTGGGTAGTGTGGCCACATTTTTGGAAGGGATTACACTTGGCCTATTGAGACTAAATTGAGTGCTTCTCTTGTCCCTCTTATGTTTTATAACTTTAATAGATAGATGAAAGAGCTCATCTAAGGTGTAATTTCTTTTCATTTCTAACTTTCTAGCAATATCATTTCTAAGACTTCCACCAAATATTAATATTATGTGTTATTTACCTTCCTTAATGCCGAGTCTTAGTAATAGTTTTTCAAACTCTTTGATTTACTCTTCTATACTCGTTTGTCCTTATCTCAAAGATGATAGTTTTTTGTACAAATATAGGGTGTAAGAAGATGGTATGAATCTTTTCCTCAATACCATTTTCATTTTTAACCATAACCTCACCTTTGACTTGCCCTTTCTCCTTGTTTGGTTGATAAGATTTACCCACCAAAGAGAGGCATGACCCTTGAGTTTCAACGTTCCAACATTGAAACTCTTGTCATCCTTGTAGAATTTTTCGCCCAAAAGCCTCTAGTACTTTAATTCCTACTCTAGGAATTCTTTTGGATCATGGAGGCCTTAAAACTCAAAGGTTTCTATTTTTCAATCCCTAATGTTACTTCTTTTTTCTTCTCCCCCCTTCCTTCTAGACACTCATGAAGACTCACATGATGATGAAGCACTTTCACTTGAAAAAGTTTCAACACCAAAGGGTAACTCCCCTTCAAGGGATGCTCGGTTTCTCCCTGAAATAGAGGGTTAGGATTTGGGATGAGTTGTTTTACTAGGGTTTGAATGTGATCGATTTCTTCTTGTAAACTCATCAATGTGTGTTCTATTCATTAAATTTCCTTTTGCAATGATTCAATGGTATGATCACTCCATAAATTATGAGCCTCATCAATATTCAAACCCTTAGGTGGTGGATCATTGAACATTACATATTGATTTTTTTAGGGTACCAAAGGTTTAAGAAAATGGAAGAATAAGTGAGAGGGTAGGTCTAAATTTTTTTTTGAAAATTTTTGGTTTAGGTGTGGTGTTGGATGATAGGAAATTTGAAAACCCAATACAAGGAAACATAAACTTTGATACCAATATAAGGCATGATGGATACAAATTAGGTTAATCTAGGAGAATTAATAGTGGTTTGGGTAAGAACCACCTAAAGTAATAGAGAGATGAGGAAGACGTTTATTAGATGAGATATGAATTGATTAGTCCCTAATTCATATTCTTAAATATATCACTCAAACCTTTATAGCATTTGATATTTTTGAACAATAATCAACCCAAACATGCACTCGTTGAGAGGTAACCTCATTTTAAAATATGAAGGATAATGGAAGCCACAATCCCCTTTCGTTTAGCACTTTCTAACACTTATTGAGGTGTGAAAGTATTTAATTACAACTTAAATAGACTCTAATTAAAAGGGTAGAAGACGATTAAACTTTAAACTACCTAGTTATCTAATAACTCTA
Organism: Tamarix chinensis; assembly: GCA_030549775.1. Taxonomy (NCBI): domain Eukaryota; kingdom Viridiplantae; phylum Streptophyta; class Magnoliopsida; order Caryophyllales; family Tamaricaceae; genus Tamarix; species Tamarix chinensis. Next base: position 63,778,323 of record CM060176.1, on the reverse strand, counting down.
ATTAAACTGGCTTAATTCTAAGCAACCATAGTTCAACCTTTGGGGTCCTATCAATTGCCCAAACATTTGCCCATGCTCCTCCCCCTTCTTCCCTGGATCTGATTATGGCTGGTGTTACAAGAATTTAACTACTTGTCTTAGATAATCATCATTTAAGGACACAAAATAGGGTACTTAAAGTAACATGTACTAAGGGCATATGTGAATGATCCAACCTATTCATGAATCCATGCAAAGTCTAGCTCAATTTCGATTTATCTAGCATAAAAATTCTTCCTAAAGTAGAAGGGTTTTTGTCCTTTTAATTTTGGAAAAAAAAGCTAAATGTCCATGCTATACTAAGGATGCTCCCACATTAATCTCTAAGGTCACTTTTAAGTAGAGTTTAGCATAATCCAACCTATTCTTAAATGAAAAAGCAATAGGTATAGATACTCTAGAAGATGGAGATAACATAGCCCTAACAAAAAAAAGTGGTAGACACAAATGAAAGTGAAACATTTAAATACAATTATACATGTACTAGAAACAAAAGGATGGAGAATGTACCAATTACTATGTTAATTTCTGAGTATCCTCTACTTGATTGATGATGTTTGGGAACCTGCCTCCTTATTATCCTCTGTGATACCCTCCAACACTTCAAGCCTATTCTAATCTATCATGAGTGAAAGGCCAAAACCTAGGTGGCCTCCCCTTATCCTTCCTAGGTTGAACATTAGCTATGGAAATATCCCCTATCACTAGTGTCGCTATTGTAGCTTAAAGATTTGTTGCTAATATGCCAACAATTGTAGTACAAGCAATATCTACAATAGATAACGGCCCATCTGTTGTTGTGTACACTCAAAGGCCTTGTGTTCTATCAACTTATAAACCACACACTGGACCTACTTAGCCTAACAATCCTTCCCTGAATGATCAAACCCATAACAATGGTAAACAAAATACCTATATCGCCCTTGATGACTAAACTGACCACCTAGCTAAATAATGGGTTGAAAACATAAAGGCCTACCACTGTAATCCTAAATCTTCCCCTAGATCCCTACATCTTAAACTTCCGCTTACCTATAATGGAAGAATCTCCTAAACTATAGTGGTGATGACATATGCCTATTCATATGACATAGCTATATCATGGAACATAATTGCATTATCCATCATACTTTGGATGTTGAAATGAAGCCCTTAGACATACTAGAGGCATACTGTAGCCTCAATCAATGATATACCTAGAGCAAACATCAACAGCTTTATGAATCACATTTGGCTCTCTAGCACCATCAGATTCCTCTAAGCTAACTACATAAACTCCTCAAGCTTATCCTTCTTAAGGCTCTTTGGCTAAAATCATATGCAAAGTACCATCTTGAAATCCTTCTAGGATATTATCAATCCCCTTTGAGTATAATGACCCAACCATATATCATCGATTGATCTCAAAAGGGAATATATAGCTATGATCACCCTTCTATCCTTTTAATAGTTGACCGCCTCAAAATTCCCATCAAAGTAATGTATCTAACCTTTTAAGGTGATTAAATCCTCTCTAGAATTCATGGGTGGGTGATAACCTAATACCCTTTGAAGCTAATCCATTCGGATACCCTCTAGTGGACGATACAAAGTTGGTAGTGACTAAGGTATTGGTGAATGCTACAAGAACTCTATAAAGGCCTTGAACACCTCCTCTAAATGATCAATGCACCCATTTAGAGCCTTGGCGAGCTAGCTACAAGAAAGAAATGAGGTAAGAAAATAAATTATATCTTATTAATATGTAAAACATATAAGCACATTCTAAGACCACCTAGGCTACCCATTTTTGACTCCTCAAAAGATAATCTAAGCTTTTTGGAGAATTAAATTTTATAAAATAAGAAAGAGAAAAATAAAATCATATAAGGGATCGTAAAAAACAAAATTTTGAAAACAAACACAATAATCAAAACCAAGACTTCAATAAAAACTTGTAACACTATAAAATTTACTAATATTTTTTTATATTTTTTATAGACGCAAAATATAATATAGTTACCTCTTACTAGCCCATTTTACCATATCATTTGCATACCAAGTAAAAGGCAAAATTTTATGATAATTTAAATTAGTTAAAGAGAGAACTAGAGAAGTTCCAAAAAATAGATACAATCTTAGGAGATAAATTTCAACTATGATACTAATCAAAATACATCAAAAGGAAACCCATAAATTAAAGATTCCATAAGATACCTAGAAAAACATCATAACTACCAAATAACCTATATGTTCACTACCCAACAAATAATCGCTCTTCCACATGTAAAGAATCAAAGTTAACAAAGTCACCCAGATGGTGGTTAAATACCTACATGTCAACAAAAGAGTAGTCTACTTGTGGAAATGAGTAGATCCATAAAAATCATGATCATGACTTACGTATTGAGTAAGGTAACAAATATATTTCATTAGTAGGGGATGGAAATGGGTCTCGAACCCAACCTAGACATGCTAGAACCACCTCATTTTTCACGGGTCTGGATCCATGATGTTTAGACACAATGAGTCTAGATAAAGTCTAGGTTCATATATATATAGGTGTGGTTATATATATGCATATATAAATACATACTGACATTATGTTTTTCAATAGTGTCATAACCTTATTTGAGCTCCTTATTTATTTTTTTATTTTATTTTTCTATATTTAATTTATGAGCAATATGTATAATATTGTATTCTAAAAGCATTAAAACACCATTTAAAAAGTTAACGTAACTATTTTATTATATTTATTTTTCACTTGAAGGATTTTTTTAACAAAAATACATATTAAGCTATGTAAAACATAAATGTATTTATATTTACATATATTATTATTTTTTATTAAAAATAGCAGGAATTATTTAGAACCCATTTACCTACTAGACCTAGTGGATCTAGGTTTGGGTCTAAACTTTTGAGACCCGATGGGTCTGGGTCGGGTCTATGTCTTGGTAACATAAGTGATTCTTGGTGTGGTTATGGCTGGACCTAACCCAAAACCAACCCATTACCATCCCTACTCACTAGAGTAAGGCATGAATCACTGAATATCTCCTTAAGGAAAAATTCACAAGCACACTACTCATAATTGATACCTACCTAAGATAATATCATATTAAATATTTAAATTAAGTGATCAACAAAACCATATCATTAACGTATTAAGGTTAACAAAGTGATAGTAATAATAATATGTTCTTTCCCCCATAGATCAAAAAAAAGGTAGTCAACCTCACTAATGATTTCACATCCATTGTAAAAGATACTAGGGTCATTAGTAAACTTATACTCATTAAGTACTTGTACCTATATAGACCAATGGATCGAATTGATATAGAGTAGATTAGGGCCCTCTTGTTTTGATATAATCAGTTAACTAATTCTAATAATTTTAGAGTAATTTGTCCTACTTGATATGCTCTTCCACTTAAAGTGCTAATGTATTATTAGTACCTGAACCAAATCATAGCATATAATAGATGGACTGCCTAAGTTAGTTAACTCATTGTACTTCTGCATTTATTATCATTGGCTCATTATAAGATAAGTTTTTTATCCCGTTTATTATGAATTTATTACATAATTGATAACATCCAACTCTTATAGTATATCACTGATAAAACATTGAAAATATCTTAAAAGTAAAGGCAATACATGAGAATAATTTTTGAATTATATAAAAGAATCTTTTACAAGGTAAAATACCATAATACCCTAATAACTAACAATTTCACAAGTACACCACAACTTCACCCATAAAACTTTTTAACTCACCAAATTTAACTATCTAAACTAAAATATTATTAAAGACAACATATCCAAAAATCATAACTTAACTTTAAACATTCATACACAAAATACCGAGGCCATTCTTTTGGTTATTATTCTCAAATTAAACATTTTCACGTGAAAAGATACTTTATGTTATTTGTAATTGATCAAGATAATTCACTAATCATCATTATCATATTTTGGGCCATATATTACTTATGCAAAACTTAAGTTCAAGAGTTAACTAAAAAAGATCAAAATACCATTAATTCACCTAAACAACTCTAATTTTGTTATATTCATAACTAAATTCGTTCACATCTAAAACTCAACATATTATTGACCAAATTTATTGCAAAAATAACAAGGAATATAATAAAATATTTATTTTTTCCAAAAACCTACAAAAGAAATAATTTTACCCTTATGGTATAGATTCCCCCAAAAATTTACAACATTCTAAAAATCTGTAATTCTTACAAATTTAATACACAAGCACATTTACATTATCTATCTAAAAAATATAATTTGTAAATACTATAACAACCCATAACACAAAAAAGCTACATGGTCAAGAACTACACAAGGCATAAAATTTCCAAATTTTGAGATTTCAGCATCATACACCAATCACCATACTTGATATAAATTAATCTACTCCCCCTAAGACTTAAAAGCATAGCATAATATAATAACATTCCTAGGATTTAAAGGCAAAGCCTAACAATGCATAAAATAGGCACTTCATATAATGTTAAAAAAACTCATGAAAACGCAAAGTTAGCAATTAATACATCGATATAAAATGAAAATAAATCCTAGTATGATTTCTAGAAAAAACTATGAAAATCATATAAGTCAACACATAAACACAAATACTCCCAAAGATAGAGATATATATTCATTAATGAAGCTACTTCAGACTTAGCACAAAAATACTCCTATTAACCTCCCCTCACACTTTGATCACATGAAGGAAAAAAAATATATATATACAAGAATTGGATAAGGGGGAATATAAAGGGTTAGAGTAGAATAAAAAATAAAATGGGAGGAAAATAAAACCTCTAGGATTGAAAATGGACGTTTAGGAAACCTTAACCAATCTATAACTTTTACTCGCTTTTGCTTTAAGACAAGAAAAAAAAGGCAAAGATATGATTTTATAATTAATAAGATGAAAGAAATTGGAGAGAAGAAAAAGATAGGGGCTCAAGCACAAAGAAAAATTTAATAACAAAAATGTAAGATCCCATCATTTCTAGAAAATGTTGGAATGAGAATTGTGCCAATTTAGGATGTTTGATTTTGATTTTGTGTAATGATTTGAATTGATTCAAAGTTTGATATGAAACATGTTTGGAAAATGAAATTTATTGAGTTTTTCAAGAAAATCATTTAACTAGTTCCATGAACCAATTGACTAGTTTGACATTTTAGTAAAATGGTTTTTACTTGACTAAACCAATCGACTAGTTTGAATAATAGTCAACAGGTAGGCTAAACAAATTGACTAGTTTCTTGAGCTAGGTATATTTTCATAATTTAATTTTTTTTAAATCTTATACCAAAATGAAACCTTGTTAACCTATGCCAAATCATTTCTAAATATATTTTTAACCTTTTTCATGATGTCTTTAGCTTGAAATGTTGCCTCAAATTGATCTGGATGATTGATTGAGACAATTAAGGGGAGGAGATAACCTCCATCTTTCCTTCTTCCACCTCTCTCCTCTAGAAATTTTTTATACCAAAACTTTGATCTCAAGGACGATTCTAATTAGTTGGAAGATTCCTTCCATACCAACCTTTAATTATCCCTCATGTGAATTTCAATTCTAGCCTAATTGGCTTACATTATCTAAAAACACCATTTGAGCTCTAAAAAATAGGTTAATATATCTTGGATGAAATCCAATTGTTTAACTCAAATTCAAACTATAACTAATAGTGTTTTCAAATTATTCTTGAACCCTCTTTGATTTGTGTTGATTGGTTAGTTATAAATAGCCCTAATTATCCCTTTTATTCTTCTTTCTTAGCCACCAAAATCCCTAACTCTTTGTATTCGCTTTTCTCATTTCTACTTTTCAAGCCTTATAGTGAAATTCCTTCGACTCTTCTAATTTTTTCTCTAGCTCCCTCATGTCTTAATTATTAAGCAACGAACAGTTAGATATGGGAAAAAGATTGAGTGGTTCAACTGAGAATTCCTTGTTTTTTCCTTTGGGGTGTGGTATGTTTTTCCTTTTTTATTTCAAATGAAATTTTATTAAGGTTATGTACAAACATCTATGTTAAAGCTCATTATTTTCATGGTTTTAAAATTTGAGATTTTCATAGGCTGAGAATTCTAGTTTAAGGGAGCTTTTCCAACATCAAGTAAGTGATTCTTTCTTTTAAAATTGATTATGAGTATTATTTCGTTATATGGAACTCTTTTAAGTTGATATTATGTGTTGACATAAATTTATATAGTTTGCAAAATTGATTTGAATGGCTAGATTATTCATCTTGAGTAAAAAACATGAACTTTTAGAAAAAGGAATTGTGGTGATTAAATGTTGGGATGTACAAGTTAAATAGGGTGAAAATGTGTTATGAAATGCTAAATCATGTTCCAATATAGTTTGTGAAGATTTATTAGCATCATTTGTATGTAAATGATTGTTTGGTTTTGTTATAGGGTAAACTAATTGATTGGTTAGGTTAAACCAATCGACTAGGTCCTAGAACAATCAATTGGTTGACCGAATCCATCTATTGGTAAGGTTGCACACACTGTGCTCTTGCTCTATACTTAAACCCATCGACTGGTTGGATAGAATTGATCCATTAGTTGATGAACAATCGATTAGTTTTCCTAAACCAATCGATCAGTGTAAGGAAAAGTAGGGAATGGTAAAGTTACTCTAATTGACTCGTCGACTCAAACCGGTCGACTCGTTGGTGCAATTGATCGATAAGTTGGCCAAACAGATTGATTGATTCAATTAGTTTGTATGATTGATTCCTCTTGATTTGGTTATGCTTTGAGACTATTTATAGGATTGTTCTATGATTATTAAAGGGATATAATATAGATTAAATCATGGATTATAACCTACTAAATGGATTACTTGGATGATATTTTATGGTATACTCAATGAGTATTGTAAAGGATAAATGGGTATACCATTTATGAAATGTGATGGCCATTGAGAAAGTATAATGAAGCACAACATATGTTTGAATAAAATAATATGACAGGCTTAAATAACATTGGATAAGGATAAATGGGAACCCTACACATGATTTGAAAATGGTAAGGACTGATAAGGAATGCAAATGGGAATGTCTTACTTCCTCTTTGTATGGGTCTTGTATGATCACTTATCCTCATGAATAATATACTAATCACTTAAAAGAAAAGATAATTGAGTTTTGTATGGGCATGGATTACCTGATCCTTAATTAGTTACCAGGGGTTAGTTTGCCTTTGAGCATTTATTGGTGCCTTCGAGTGAGATCTTTAGAGCTTTTAGTGTCTTACCTACTCAAGAAACTAATGATGTGCTAGAGGGTATTGACACTAAAGGGTCTTGTTACCTATATGGTTGGCTTCGATTTGGACTTATGCCAATTCTAGTGATTAGCTTCAGCCTATACTTATGTTTGCTTGGTGATTAGCTTTGATTAAAACTTATTTCCCTTTATTTGGATAAGCTTCCATGGTATATGAGACTATATTATGGTGCACAGTCCATCACTCAATAATAAAAATTAGGATGATAAGTAATTGGATGATAAAAATATGGATAATGAATAAGCAAAAAATGAATAAGTGGATAATGATGGTAACAATTGTTCAAATGATAAAAAAGGTAAGAGTTGGTATGTGCACTTGTATGATGTCTTAAATGAATAATTGGTTATTGATTGGAAAGTTTGGTTGATAGTTAACCTATATCAATATATAGATAAGGAAATGGTATAATATAATCAATTGAGCAATTGGAAAATAAACCCTTATTGTCACTTAGGTTAATCTAGTTACTACATGCATGAGTGCCTATGTGATTATAATATGACGATATGCATGATATATTCTTTGTTGCCTGAGCTACACATGATAGTATGTTCTGATGCATTACTACCTTTACATATACGTCATTAGTATGAGGCATGTTAAATAGGACATCCATGTTATGATAGATTTTGCATTGCATACTTGTGTTTCCATGGAGGAAGGAACTTGAATTACTCAATACTTAGTGTACTGATGTGTTTGTTTACTCCATTACCTACTCATTCCCATGAGTAGAGAGTCATGTGTAGGTTTTGATGATAGCCAGAAGTTGGCCTACCTCATTTTGAGTTTGGGGCATGAGACCGTGGACATTTGTAGGTTTTTATGGTTTTGGGGGACCGTTGAGATCCTTGATGTAAATAATCATTTAAATTTTTTATATAATTTATGTTTGTGCACTCTATTGTAAATTGGTTTGCTAGTTTTAGCTTTGTATCTAATATGGATTAAGTGGCGGACATCTATCTTGTGTTAGGTACTGCAATAGCACCCCATTTTTTCTAGGTATATTTTCAGCTTTCACATTATTTTAAACAAAATTTTTCAATAATAAAAAATGGGGGTGTTACAAAATACCACAAATAACACAAAAGAGGGGAGAGAATTATGTTGATGTGTAGAAAATTTTCTTAAGTTTAGAATAACCTATCACATGACACAACCCTTTATGGGTGTCAAAAATGAGTGTGAAAAAAGGGAGAGAAATATGATGAGAGGTTACTTGTAAGAAATAAGAGTGATGGGAGAGGTTTTTATAGGTGAGAGAGATTGTAAGAAAGTTGATGGATGTTGATAGAGGTGATTATAGTTAGATTTTTGGTTAAGTGAGCAAGTACCATGTTGAATCTCATCATGGGTTATAAGGAGGTCATAATTTCAAATCCATCGTATCCAAAGAAGTTAACTATGATTAATAATGGTTTATAAAAGGTAGAAAGTCCAATTAATATTTTAAAATAGAAAAAATAATAAAAATAATTTTCAATTTTCATAAAATAATTATGAAAAGTTAAGGATTTAATTTGGAAACTCAAATACATAAAAAAATTATTAGGCATAAGAATTGAATTGAGCTAAAAATAAATCAAGATAAGATAGAGCAGTGACAATTTCTCAATGCGAGTTGACTGAAAAAGGCTAGCAATCCACCTTCTAAGGATTTGGACGAAAGGGTCAAGGGCTTGTTGGCTAATTGGCTAAAGATTCAACTCGGTTGACTGTCAATATGCTAATTTAAAAAAATAGACGTTTTGATGGGTAGGAAGGTAAAATGAATGTTTGAGAGGTATAGGTAAGGTATTCAAACATGGTTTAAACTTAGAGAAGGGATTAAGAGACTAATTACTCAAGAATTAGGGTTACAAAATTTAGAGTATTACAAAGACTATAATGGAATGGAAATCTTCAACACTTTTCTAAGAACAAAGAACAAGATGAATAAAAATTAAGGTAAGATAAGACAATCAAATGACACTAGATGGGGAGAAAGAGGGAGGATGGGTGTCCAAGAGTTTTGCGAGAAGGTTGAGAGCATCGAGCAACACATATTGAGAAATAAATGAGAAATACTCAGTTAAGATAAAAACTGGAAGATAGAGAGTTATGATGATTAGAATTTAGAAGCCTAAAAGTAAAGTTGGAATGAAAGTAACGTAACCCTACAAAGTTATTTATGGTCATTATCAGTCATGAATAGTTAAAATAGGATTTAGATCAAATCTGACTAGATGTTCAAATTTTACATTAGCAAAACTAAAAATTAATTCAAGTGTTGTCCCATATGGATTTTAGGTTTGAATCAATATCTGCACACCCCTAAATAAACATAAATAGAGAGACCTAGGTAGCTTAAGCTCATGCATAATATACACTTCCAATATTTCATAAAGAAAATATTATTTTTCATTTATGTGGCCTATGAAGTAGTCGCTAACATAAATGATAATCAAAATTTTAGACATAAATTTTCTATTATACCTTTGATATATTATATTATAACTGGATTTTTTTATAGTGGTAATTTGGAGTATAAGTAGATTTGAAAAATTCAACTAATGACATTTTGGAAAAATGGCCTATTTGTTTTGCCATTAACAAGGCAACCACCTAATGGCCAAAAAAAAAATAGCATGGATATTTTTGAGGACTCATACCATGTATAATGGAAGACTTTGTGTAAATTAATAGGGTAGCTTTGGAAATAATAGAAGATTTTGTGTGATTTAATTAGGTAGCTTTGAAATTAATTGAGTAGTATATGGACAAGTTATTTCACAATTTATATAATGGACTCCTCGCACCTTGTGAGGTGCTCCTATCATGACATGAATCACTCCAATAATAATATTTAGAAGAAAAAAATAGTACCTTCTATATAACACAAGCATACAAACATAACCTTTCTTTCTCGCCAATATATATTGTAATCCCCTTTCATATTATAATTTTAAAATAAATTATTTTTATTTTAAGGTATTAACAAGTACATTAAAGTATCTCTCTCTTTTTTTTTTCTCTATAAATAAGCACCCATATTACCATATTTTTTAAGAAAAAAAATTATCACGTAAACTTTTCTTATATTATAAATGATGTATTATGCTCATCAACTTAAAATCTAATATAAATTCGGCAAAAACATGATAGAGATTCAGCTTATTATAGGTTCATTAAATAGTCGATATACATTTAATATAAGTCAATACAAAGTTCATATATTGTCAACAAAAACTTGATATGATTTTAACAAATATTTAAGATAGGCTAAACAGATATTTAATATAAGTTAAATAAATATTTCATATAGATTGGGTAAAATTTTGATATAGGTTCACCAAAATTCTCGGTTTACACTCTACTAAAATATATCAATATTATGCAATGAAATACAAAATCATTTCTTAATTAAGACAAAGTGAAAGGATATCAAAAACTTACTTGATCTTAGTATGACAAGTATGTGTTGTGTTAGCGGGAAGCACATGACCTTGTTCAATTAATAAATTAGCAAGTCTCAGTTGGTGCAGCACTGCAGCCAGAGAATTGCTGTTCAAGGGGTAAAAAGTTCGTCTTGTTATTTGTTTTTCGATGGTTGGTGCCAAAACCAATAAAATCGACAATTTCTCAAATTTTGATCAACTTCAATAAGGAGAGGTTAGACGAATTTCGAGCTCATTTCTTTATTTTTAATCATAAACCGTACACATAATGCTCAAAAGTAAAAGGATATTAAACTGCAAGTTGCACATATACATTGCATTAAAAAAGTGGAAATCTTGCATGGAATAAATTAATTGATTTGAAGGTTTTTTTTTAAGGCCAATTGGTTTCTTGAATTGAGTCACGGTGATTGAGGCATATGCAGTGAAGCTAAATACAAGAATAATTCAGCAAAAGTATCGATTCTTCAAATATTTTATGAGAAAAACCAAATTATTTTATATAATTGATCTAATAATTTATATGGTGAACCTAAATATTTTATGTGATGAGCTTAAATTTTTTATGTAATGAACCTAATTATTTTATGATTCAAAAAAATTAAAGGTTAAATATATATTTTGTACAAAGAACCTAAATGCTATATAAAATAAAACAAAATATTTTATGCAATTAACTGAGTTGTTTTATTATATAAACCTATGCTAAAGACATATATTTTTATCTTTATGTCAAAAATATATTAATATAGGTGCCCATTTATAAAGAAAAAATTGAATAATATTTTGGTATAATTTTATAATTTTCTTGTTAACCTGAAATAAAGATGCTTTATTTTTAAATTTTCAAATTAAGGGAGATTACTATATATTAGAGAGGAAAAAAAAGTTGAGCTCCTGTTTAACATCTATATATAGATATATATATATAGATATATATTACTATTTCTTATATGGAAGTACTTTGCAATATGTTGTCATGTCAATGATATAACAATTGAGATTATTTAAAAAAAAGGCATGAGAGTAGTTCATGGGGGAATAGAGATATGACCCACTTTATTTTTTATGGATCCCAATAATATCCAAGTTGGGTATAAGTTATATATATCCAAGCCATTTTGTGTACTTTATAATTAATCCGTAAGACATTTAATTTCCAAATTATTAAAATACTACTTCAAAAATTAAAGAAATTACTTTATAATATTTATCTTTTCACAAAATAATTTAATTTTTAATATATATATATATATATATATATATATATATAATATATATATATTAATATTTATGTAATTTAAAAAAAATCACTCTATTTATTTAAGATCCCTTTAACACTTATTTACCCTCTAAACGTGGCAGATATGTGCCTAGATTTGAACTTTTGATAGCTAATAGATCTTAATCTAGGTGTTGTAAATGAGTCTCAGGTAATTGGACCCAACTTACTCTCCCACCACTGCCATCTCTATTTAGAAATTAGTAGCATAGGAAAGTGTGATATAAAATATAGGAAATAATTAATTAATAAAAATTACAGACAAGTTAATAGGTAAATAATAAAAGAGATTTTGTAATAAATAATATTTTGGTTGTAATTAGGTATTTAATAATATAGCTTTAATAATATGACTAGTAATTAAGTAACAATCATTGATTTATATATTTAATAATTACATTAAATAATGAAAATATATTAAATAAAATTGATATGTATTAATCAATGATAATGACGAGACAATATCAGTAAAAAAGATTGAAATTTAATGAAATATAAAATTAGTATTAAAATATATATTTAAAATATTAACTATTAAAATATGAAATTTAAATTGCATAAATAACATTATTTATTAATATAAATTAGTTAATAAAAAATTAATATATTAAATTGATTGAGATAAAGTTAATGGGTTATGTTTTGCGAAGTATGTTGGATTGTGTGCTACTATCGTAAAGTAGTTTTTTTGAGTAGTATCTTCCCAGCTTAGAGATTTATTTTTTAATTAACAAAAAGAAGTATTAAATTTCTCTTCTAGTAGTTACCATTATTCATACTTAATGGAGTATTTTTTTTTAGTTACCAACAAAAAGTTATACATTTTCATAGATAGCAAGCTCCAAATTTTTGATAAATTCACTAAAGTCAACCTTTACATTAGTAATTAACATTTAGCAACTCTAAAATTTTATGAAAAATTAATTACTAGCAATAAAACCTAATGCTTCTTCATATAATAATTCTTTTTCAATTTTTTTCAATTTATTTACACCTTTCTCATGTATTGTTGCAAAATTCTCATGTATGTTTGCAACTTTCACGTGTAGTGTTAATTTTTCGTGAGATGATTGTAAGCAAGTTGCAAATCTTTGAACATAAAAAAAAATTCTTGGCCCCAAATCATGATATGTTTTAGGTTCTATTAGATCTTTTAAATAATAATTTTAAAATTTATACTTGATAAATTTACAATAGTTAAGAGCTAAAAGCAATGAATTTTCAAAATCTAGTGCTATTGTACTCTGTATTTTTGCATACATAAAGCCCACAAATTTTTTTAAAAAGTAATGTATACAATTCTTGTTAGTTAAAAGAGTATATTTACTAATGAATCAATATTTGAGGATCGTCATGCTACCCAAAACTAAAAAAAAAAACAATTTTTGCCTCATTTTTTTTTTCATCACTCATTTTGTCTCCATAATAATATTCCTCAATATAACAATAAAATATATAGATATTGCATGAAATATCCTTATATTTTAATAAAATGCATATGATGTCCGTACTCTAATTTACACTACAACAAAAACCTCAATGTTGTTATTTTTGCACTTGTGCTAATCTTCTATTACATTTTAAACCTAGAACGTTAGTTTTATAATAAAATTCCAACTATATCCTTATTCACTTCACAAACTTCCAACTCAACCTCTCATTGTCTTCCTCCCTTATCATATTTATAATAATCCATAATTTAATATGTTGCATTAACTCAAACCTGCATATATTCAACAATATAAATCATCCCTACTTCACATAGAAACAAATCAAAACACATTTGGCAAAACTTGAACAAACTATAAATTCCCAAAATATCAAGTTCATTTTAATCTTAAACTACAAATGGAAAAAATGTGGATAACCCAAAAGTGATAGCAATGGAAGGAATTGAAACAATAAAAATGACAAAAGATTTGTTACATTAACAATAAACGAAGATAAGAAATCGAGCTAAAGAGCTCTCGGTGTCGTATGGTCGTTTCTCTCTCACACTTTCTCATCCATGCTCCCCCTCTTTGACTATTATCCCTCAAATCCTTCCTTCTTCTTTTCTTCTGTTTGGTCTTTTTATCTTGTGATCATTTTGATGGAAAATGGTAACCGAGAATTGCAAAAGGATGAAGGAGCTGATAAATTTCTAGCGTGCACTTTATTTAGATATGCGAAATTAGTTGTTGAGGAGGATGAATATATAAAAGTTTCACTAGAAAGTGTGTACCTCTTAGATCCAATCAAGAATTTTAAGCCATAGGCTTTGAATTGAAAAAATAAAATGAAATGGAAGCTAAAAATAAATAAATTTGAAAGCCTCATTATGTGAGGAAGATGATGATGCGAGTCCCAATTATAGCAAATTGAAGTGATAAATCTAGAGAAGAATGTTTCTCTTAATTCTTTAGTAAAATATGTGTCATCTCATCATTTGATAGAGCTCGCCATTATATGTTGCAGTGATTGAGTAAGGGGAAAGAGAAGGTTAAAGATTAGTAGTGTTTGACTTCGTACGATATAGTAAGCTTGAAGAAAAAGGCTAGAGGAGTAAGGGAATATCTGTCTATTTATATTGAAATATTACTGAAAATATACTAATTTAATTGGCATTTCGTTAAAATTGAAAGAAAATGTTACAGAAAGATAACACGTGTACAAAAATTAAAACAAAGGAAATTCTGGTATATTGTAAATTAGAGTATGAAGATTTTATTCATTTCATTAAAATATAGAGCATTTTCCCACAATATATCTGAAATATAATAACCAAATCTACGCCTTACCACGCCCCCACTAAACTACTTATTTAATTAATTATATTACCATCATGCTTTAACGCTTAGACCGCCCTTTTGTTTTTTTTTTTTCGCCGGACTGGTTTTTTTTGGCCCTGATTTCCCCCCACCTCCCGTATGATTTTTGCTGATGTGCTAAATTTTTGACTCAAAGGAATCAATATGGTCCATTGAAACGCTCCTGTGGCCACTCCAAGTTGCTATGGACATACTTGTAGGTGGAACTTATGTTTTCACTTGGCCCAAAGGTGCGCATCCTAGTCGTACAGCACTCTTGTCACAAATTATATTTGAAAACATCCACACGCTAACGTGAGGCGGGATGGGAAAACAATGTCCCCCGACCGCCGATATTTAGTGGGTCAAAAATGCCTCGCGCTCCCTTACCAGAAAACGGAAAAGGCGTCAAATTGTGGCTAGTTATGTCACGGCTCATCTATGGCATTGACATTTGAAAGGTATGACCAACCCACTCGAGCCGAGCCAGCACGCACCACCCCATGCATGCTTATGTATCACTGTTAGGTGAGGTTCCATCCTTAATTTAGTGGAAAACAATTTGTTTATTTTTTACGAGGATCCGTAATTGAATATCATTGCCTCGATTATATATTTGAGATGTAAAAGAATACGTGAGTTTTTTAAGAAGAAATAAGTATAATAATCTGAATAGTCACAATATAATAGTTCGATTTATATCTATAACTTAAATCATTGGTTAAATAGTCAGTTTTTTATAGATACATATGACTATAAATACGTGATTTTTATATTTTTAAGATATATATTGTAATTTATCTTCAAAATAGGATTGACCGTGGTATCCGAAATAAAATGCTTTTTTAAGATGTACGACCGTCATATATAATGCTCTGACTTCGAATGCACACATCTTACAAGTGTAAAGTGTGAGTGCATGATTTAATTTTAGTTTTTTTTTTCACATTGCTTCTGATCCCATCCCCCAAAAAAGGGGAAGGGTGGGGTGGGGGGCGGCAACAAAAGATTTGCTTTAACTTCCCTTACTAAGAACTCAATCCAAGTTTTCTGCCAGCTAACTGATTGAACCATCCATATGGGGCGCACTTTTTATCCCTTCATGTGTACTCAATTGTTCTGAATCTCTTCGACCGCCGAAGGGCCAGGATTTTGCTGCCAAACAATTCAGAAGTTTGAGTGCACAAAAATATACTCGCACAATCAAAAAACATGTAGGCTAAGATTTTTTATTTTTTATTTTTATAAAAAAGATAACAACCAACTTCATCAAGGTATGACCAAGAAATATATTGGAACGAAATTAATATAACATGAGTTTTGGCTACCCCTATCAATTATCTGATGAGGTGTAGCCAAACACCCTCGAGGGCATCCCAATAGAATACAAAGCAACAAAGGATTCGAGTTAAGCATTCTGAGGATTGGATTAGCTCTTTGAGCACAAAAGCATAAGTATAAATGGGCGACTTTTTTTTTTTTTGGTAGAAAAATTACGGAACTACAGGCCCTAATACCTTTTACCAATAGATCCATATGTTTATATGACCTTATAACATCTATTGTTCTCCTGTAAATAAATCCTTTTGTACGCGTATGAGTGCAAAATAGCTCTTCACCCAACTACTTCGCATTTTTCTTTCCCCTCCCCTCCCATCCTCGATCGATCTTCAACACTGAGAGCTAGCCATGCTGTTTCTCGCATTCCTTTGCCTCTCAAAACTCACCAACTACCATGACAGACACTAGAGAGTTTTTCTCACCATTTGACGAGATCCCTATAACGATTCTAGCTACTTGATCAACCTCGATCTCTGCTCGGGTTACCTCAGTCGAGCGCCACTTACGATGATTTACACATCCCACTCTAGATACTTCAAATAAAGCCTCTTAGTTTATGCATCGGTGAAGTGAACGTCTAGTTTGAATTTCTTCTCTCAATATATATCACTACACCTTTATGATTGGCTGTATTTTTTCCTTCTCAGTTCTTGCAAGTAAAATAAAGTAAATAAACATAGCTTTCTGCTTACCATAAAACATAGTTAATTAACCCATAATGATTCAAACCGTAGAGGTTCCTATATTTTGATTATTTAAAATACCAATACCTATAACGTATTATGCTAAATGTTAAAGTACACGTTTATCCTAGAGGTTATAGCAACTCTTTGATATTAGAGATCTCAACTTTAAATTCTCTCTCTTTCAATATATATATATATATATATATATATATATATATGGTAAAATACATTTTGGCCATGATCTTATTTTATATTCACCTTACGTTGGTATAATTTAAATAATAATAACTTATAGTAGTGATGTGAGCAATAGTGATACAATAACAAATATTATGTATGAACATGTAATAAATTAATAACAGCAACAAATAATCATATCATATTAGATATGTAAAAATCAAATCAAGAGAACATGACTTACATAGTAGGTGAGCAATGAGTGAATAAGATATTCTAAGACACCATTTGATAATCCATATTATTTCTATGTTATCTAGGAAAATAGATTTCAAGCTATTTTTTTTTGTTGCCTATTATATTCATATCCTTATAGTTTAAGTATTTATAGTTAACTTTTATCATTAGATCCCAATAATTTTAATTAAATATCAAAAATACCCCATATTAAATTAACCCCACCAATCATAATTATAAATGAATAAATAACACGAACAACATTAATCAAAATTATTGATTGCAAAGAAACTAAAATATTGTTAATTGTACTTTTATTATTATTTGTTATAATAATATACTATTAGTAGTTATTATTAATATTTTATTTTATTGTTATAAGTTATTGATAATATTATTTTAGTTTTAAATTATTATTAAAATAATTTATTATTAAGACAATTTAATAATAATAATAATAATAATAATAATAATAATAATAATAATAACTACCAATAGTTATGAATAATGTTGTTGATTAATGATATTTTTGGGTTTAAAGGTTTATGAGATTATAGGTAAAATTGTAAAGTTTCATATATCATATATCAAAAGTATAAATAGTTATTAATAAATACTTTACACTTAAAATTGTTATTATAAATCAATTTATTTTATTTTAAACAAATTCCCAAATTTTATTATTACTTAAGTTGCATTCATATTGAAATAGTATATGTCTATGAAATGGTGCCTACACTCTATTGTAAGCTTCACATAGAAAATAATATGTTCCTTGGTATCATTCAGTTAATGATACGGGAGCATCCATTTCACTTTTAATTTTGATTTTCAAAATTATAATGATTTTTGTTACCATCCTAAACATATGCCTAAGGTCTTTTTAAGCTTAATTTTAATCAAGAGAGAGCTATATTATTAAGGGTATGCTAATCCTACATCAAAAAGGCTCCTTTGATATTAATTAATTTTTCTAAACTATGAAGCTACACAATGCCTCTAACTTGGAGCAAATTAATTACCTAGTAAGGCAGTCCTACAAGGGTTGAATGGCATACCATGTTCAATCATGCATGAGCCAAATTAACCACCAACCATTCATGGCTAATATAGCTCCTATCAATCCGAAATTCAAAAATCCCAAGTCTAGCCATGAAACAACTAACAACAACCATTTTTTGGGCTCCTTGGGCCACAAAAAAGGGGAGATAAGAAGCGTAATTTAGGCATAGGGTGTTGGAGATGGTTAAAAGGGTATGCAACACATTTTTTAGTAGCCAAATCAGTCACTCATGGATAATAAACTGACACTAAAGAACTAGCTAGTTAAAGTGGTTATTTGCCTATTATGGGATGTAATTTTTTTACTATTTTAGTACATAGTCAAAGGTAGGTGATGTGTGGTTTCTTTCTAGTAAACTTTCTAAGGTCAGATCACCAAGCTTAATAGTTGATTTTCATCAAGTATTTTTGACAATTAGCCATAGGAAAAGTGTTAGAAGCTTATTATTGGTTTGCTAAGTTTAAACTAGTTAGTTGAGTTGTGTTAAATAACTAGTTGGTTGGGTTATGTAACCAAGTCAGCCCTTGGAGGTTGGGATGGTCATGTTGTAACTTGAGGAACTTAACACCCCCTTTATATATGTTAGTTCCAACTCAACGAAAAGAAATGACCCTTTGTAATGATTTTAATTTTTGAAAATCAGGAACCACTCAATGCTTAGTGCATAACCTTATTTTATTCTCTAAAAATCTTATATAGTTTGTCAAGTTTTGAAACCTTAATTGGTTTTTGTAATTTCTTAATTTTGGAAGGATTTTAAGATTTAAGTTCTAGTCATTATTTTATTATCTCTCTTCTATTTTCTGATATTTGTTGAAATATCACCTAACTCCATTAGCAATACCATGACCCAATTTGCTTAGCAATATGCATCAGTAGACCTCATTATGTGCTCATTATCTAATTATATATATGTCAAGTCCTTCACAACTAGTTGCAAGCTTTACATAGAGAATCATCAATTGAAACATTATGAAAATAATATGTTCTTGGGCAACATTTGCTCCAATTCATTATATGCTCATTGTCTAACAATTATAATTCAAATTATTTGTTTTACCTCAATATATTCATATTGCCATAATATCTACATTTTATTTACAACTTATTATTTTTCTCACAAGTAGTCCCACTAATTTCAACTAAATGCCAAAAAAAAGTATCTTAAATTATTTATGTTTATAACAAAAATATCCTTTATTAATTAATCCCACAACCTCATCTATAAGTATGAAATTATCATTATATATAAATTCATTTTACTTTAGATAAATTAACATATTTTATTATTACTTCAAACACATTTATATAAATTTATCCACCTAACACTCTACCATATTATTTTTTTTATGTATTATTACTTTAGATTATATTAAGACCATATATTAAGTTACTGAAACGGTATATTACAGTATAAAGCTCGTTACATCATGCTTCCAATTGACATGTTTCTTCTTCCTTTCATCAAGCCAAAACAAATAAAAACAAAATAATGTAATGATGATGATTATGAAAAAACTTTTAAAGATTTTTTTTTGTTTTTATTGATGTTATTGTCGTTTGTGTTTTGTGAACTAAAGGTACCTAAGGAAATCAAGTGTGATATTCAGCAATCAAGAAGTGTTGAGAGGAAATCTTAGAGGAGAGAGAAGAGAGAAAAAGTGAGAAGTTGTATTAATAATTTTGAATCCCCCAAAATGAGTACAAGACCCTATATTTATAGACATCAAATTGGGGAGGAGGGTAATAGGGAGAATAGTAAGCAGTCAAGAACATCTAATCATCTTTAGGAGCGAGATATAACAACTTCTACTAAATTGTGAGGGGATCCTAGGTCGTAGGCATGCATAGAAATCCTTAGGCTAGCCTTCTTTCATTGGCAACCTAATAACCATTAGTTTGAGAAAGCTCTATATCATCACTTGTTTCAAAATTTCATCTATCGTATCAATCCGTCTCCTAGGGTAAATATGATAAATTTCATTGATATATTGGCGTTCATGCATACAAGTGGGTTGCTCCCCTAGAATAGATAAATTGAACTTCAGAGACTTGTCGGTGACCCACATTATGGGTTTACAAAAAGAAATATATCCATCAAACCTCTACAGACATAATAACTAAATGACCAGCAACAATTTACAAGTGAAGAGGTTAACTTGCACAGAATTATACAATAGTTGTTGGTTCATTATAAAATAAAATTTCGTCAACCATTTACATATAAAATTAAATAGGAATATCACCGAAATCTTTAAGGCACAATAATAGAAATGACTGTTGGAAACTTAAAAATATTAAAACAGACTCATAAATATATTTACAAAATGTCCATTGGTAACTTGAAAGTATAATAATAAAATATTATTGGATATTACTCATATGAATCAACTAATGTTGGAGAATCAAATCTCATAAGCAATGTCCATCATCATGTCCAAACGAGAGGAAAATAAAACTACACCAATGTCAACAGTCAAGGTGAAATTTCAAATCCTAGTAAATCCCTTACTCTATTAAGGGATATTTTCGTATAACATTTTACTAATTTTAAACCCTCTTAAATTTTAAAATATTCACATACATTTATAATACCTTATGTAACACCCCCAAAATTCACTACTGAAAAATATCGTTTTATTAAAAGATAATTGCGGAAGCAGATAAATAAAACGTGAACTTTGGGAGTATTACCGCCACACTTAGTACCAGACCGGTTCACTCATACCGTTCCAGTACCAAGTGCTAAGGCTAAGAAAATAAAATACAACTTGAAAGAAATTCAACACACACCAATCAGAGTAGCGCGTCAAATCGTTTACAAGAATAAAATCCACCAACGGTGTTTACAGTAACACATAACATTAAAACTAGGAATTTAAAGAGAAAGAGAAAACCCTAACGATACCGGATAACTCCTTACTCTCTTTCCCGTAGCCCACTTGAGTAGCACCTAAAAATACCCGCAAGGGCACTGCCCATTGAATAGGCAGGGGCCCCATAAAGGGAATCCCTTTAGTACTACGGTACTGAGTAACCCTTTAATAGCACACTTAAAGACAGGACCACATACGGCACATAATGCAAACTACACATATAAATAATGAGAGATGCATACATAACAATAACAAACATAATACTTTATAAGACACGATCGATAATTTGGGCCTTAAGCCATGTCATAGTGTAAGATCAATACATTCGGGCCTTAAGCCATTATTCTGTCATCATTCCATCAGTATCATATTTTATATCCATGTGAGTGCGAGAACCCCACTATTATAGCCGGTGGATCGGAAAGTATACACTCAGGGCAGAACGCCTCTGACCACTATTATTGCCGGTGGACCGGAAGATAAACACACAGGGCATAACGCACCTGACCACTATTATTTGCCGGTGGACCGGTCTGGCCCCGACTCACATGGTGTTCCACTATAAGTGATTAGTATTTTTCCATAACATTATTCACATACATAACTAATTTTATTGAGCTCGGGACCCCCACTATTTTAGCCGGTGGACCGGAATATATATAAAATCATCATCCAGGGCACAACGCTCCTGGCCACTATTATAACCGGTGGACCGGTACACATAATCACATTCCAGGGCAACACGCTCCTGGACCACTATTATATCCGGTGGACCGGTACTCAATATCACATACCAGGGCAACACGCTCCTGGACCACTATTATATCCGGTGGACCGGTACTCAATATCACATACCGGGGCAACACGCTCCTGGACCACTATTATAACCGGTGGACCGATACTCAATATCATAATCGTCTGGGCCCGGCTCATTAATATTCCACTTTTAATAATAGTATCTTTCCTTTTCTTTAATCAGCACATCAATCATATTTATTTGCCTCGAATGGGAGATCGATAACCCGAGACACAAAGGTACACCGGTCGTACAGGTGCATACCAGCTACTCAGTACCCTTCAACCATGAACCCAAGGACGCAAAGGTACCCTGATCGTACTGGTGCATAAAGCTAACTCAGTACCCTACCGACAAGGATACCTAATCCATAAGTATGTATACCCCCTAACTAGGTCCGTAGAGCTAAAAAGAGTAAGATATAGGGCCTGGCTGGGGCACAAAGGCACACCAGCAAATACAAGAATAATCGTGGACTAAACCACGTCCTTAGGGTAGCGACCCCCAAGGAGTCACCATTCCCGATCTCGAGGTCTTCCACTTTAAGTAATAGTGTCTTAATTAAGGTGATCACGAAAGCACAATAATCCGATACTTATTCACTTTCAATCGTTCTGATATCATTAATCATTTCTTATTCAGATGATTATCCAGGATATCACAGAGAAATCATTAAGGCCAGACTAATTATCAAATACTCTTACTTGGCTAATTAGCATTATTTGAATCATATTATAATGTTCCACAATCTCAAAGACATGTTAGGTACAAATTACTCATTTGCCTTTTACTTATGTATTTGTTAAGTATCTATTCCTTACTTGATAAATTACCACATTACCCTTAAGGTT
Organism: Tamarix chinensis; assembly: GCA_030549775.1. Classification (NCBI taxonomy): domain Eukaryota; kingdom Viridiplantae; phylum Streptophyta; class Magnoliopsida; order Caryophyllales; family Tamaricaceae; genus Tamarix; species Tamarix chinensis. Next base: position 63,755,419 of record CM060176.1, on the reverse strand, counting down.
GCATAATTACCAAATTACCCCTTGTCCACTTTAGATTACCAAATTGTCTCCAACACTTTTTAGATCACCATTCACCCCTCATAATTACTACACTTATCATATTTCCCTTTTGGTTGGTTATATTACCAAATAGCCCTTCCCCTTTGTTATAATTACTAAATTGCCCATGAGTTGGATAAATTACTAAATTACCCTCCTTCATTATCATGATTACTATTTTGCCCCTTTAGTTGGTTAAATAATTATCACTTTACCCTTTAATCGGCTAAATTATCAAATTGCCCTTCTCCTTTATTATAATTACCAGTTTACCTCTCTCAATTATTTTAATTGCCATTTACCCTTTTCAATTATCATAAATCCCAAATTAACCTTCCTCATAATTAATTTACCCTTCTTCATAATTATAATTACCATAATGCCCTCCTTCATCCAAAATTACTATTTACCCCTACTTCCAAAATTACCATTTTACCCTTCTTTCTCACAACTTACAATTTTATCCTTTACTTATAAATTATTATTTAACCCCTTTATTTTTAAATTACCAAAATAACCTTTTTCTTATAAAATTACCGAAATACCCTTTTCACTTATAAAATTTCCATTCAATCCCTTTATTCACCATTTTTATGAATTTACTAACACTACATAAAATCATGATATTAATACTTCGTTTTTATCCTCTAAGTCCACCAGATTGTCATTATTCAACATAATACTCATTAGCAACTACATACATTAATTCACACACCTCATAAGCATAATTACTCAAATACCCTTAAAGAGTAACATCATTCATGCATTGGCAACATGATATATCATAAACAAGCATTTAACATTTCCATCCTTAATCAACTCCTTCCTTAATTAACATACCTACATAGGCACAAAATTCATCATGCTTTTCCTTTTTATCAAACAATATAAGAAACCATATACATATCATGCTAAGCACACAAAATATGCATAAAATCATACTAAACCCTTAATGTGCTAGCATACGTTTTTCCATATATTTAAGGGAGGATTAACGGTTAACTTAATCCCGCAAAATATCAAATCTTACCAAGCATAATTAGCAACTCAACACCTAAAAATAATATCCATCATATTTATGTTAGAAATAAGAATCCAAGCATAAAACTTTATAAAATTTAATCAATAAATACTTAACATAAAATACCATTATACCTTAAAAATTAGCCAAGAAATTTTCAATATAAAGGGGAGCTCACGCTGCAGGAGAAGCATGAGTTTCATGCAGAAAAGAGAGGGGAAAAGGCGTGAAGAGGGGTGAGGTAGAAGAGGGGAGAGGGGAAGAGAGAGGGCAAGGAGGTAGGTGGTGGCCGGGTTGCAGGCGGCGGCGTGCTCGTCGTGCGCAGGTTGTCAGGCGTGGGAGAAGAAGAGAGGAGAAGAAGAAAGGGACTAGCGGACGGACCGGCGCAGGAAAAGAAAATAAGGCAGTCGGCCGGTCCAGGGGCAGAAGAAAGGAGGGCGGGCTGGTGTGCCGTGCGAGGGGGAGAAGGGGCTGGGGGAAACGGGCCTAGCCCAAATGCGCGGGGGAGGGCTGGCCTAGCGAGGCAGCCCGAGGGAAAAGGAAAAAAAGAAAAAAAGAAAAGAAGAAAGAGGAAAAAGGGAAAAGGGGCAAAAAGGGGAATGGAAAAATAGGAAAAGTAATTTAATTTAATTTATAAAATCATAAAATATAATATTCTTGGTAAATTATTTAATTTAATAATTTAATTTATTATAATCTAATATATTGGTTTAAAAAGGATAAAGTTGGTAAAACATTAATTTGGAAAATTATTCAAATAAAATAATAAGATACATAACAAAATATTTATTTTTAATTTATTAAATACTCTTATCCAAATTTACATACTCCAAAATCCATAAAATAATTAAAATAAATATTCTTAAAGCAATTTTATTCCAAATAAAAGTAATTTATTAAAATATAAGTTTTCGAAAATTTTGGGGTATTACACCTTATGTTGTCTTATACTTTCTTCATCCTCAACAATCCCTTTGGCCACAAACCCCTCACTCCTTTTTCATCTCTTTTGTTTTTCTTTATCGACCATTATGGGCGAATCTTCTTTTATGAACTAAATCATTCTCCTTCCTAACAATATTATTGATGCTAAACTTGAGCACTTTCTATGAATATTATTAAATTTCCATTTCTCTACCCTAATTATATCAACTCCATTAGATAGGCTTAATAGTTTGCGAGAAGAGTGCATATCCCTTCAGTTGAAGCTCTTTATGCCAACATCTATTTTTATGTACCTCCATTTGTGAGAGAATTACTTTAAAACTATTAGTTTATCCCAACACAATTTGTTCCTAATTCTTGGAGAATGATAACGGGCTTCCTATACAGATGTCATTTGTTGTAAGTTACGCCATCAATGGATTTCTTTAGACACTTCTTTGAGTTTTTAGGCCATCCCTTAGCCTCTATATTCTATTATATTCAAACACGAGGAGAAAATAAATTCATAAAATATTATCAATTCTTTGTGAATAAATGAAAGTCACAATACTTTATATTCTAGATGACTCTGAGTGGAATTTATCCAAATGGGGTTAGCTCAATCCAGATGTTTGAGAATGTCTATATATCTCTCTAAAGTTAAAGTTAGCATGGGACATTTTGACAAATTTATTCAATATGGGAACTTTATAAATATCAATGAAGGCACTAACAATCCCATCATTCTCATAAAGACAGAGTTAATATTTATAATTGGTAAGTGGTACCTGATTAACTTCCTTCATTGTATTTATTTGATAAGTTTAATATGTCCACTGATATTTTATTACACTTGATGTTGTATAAAAGAGTGATGCATAGAAATCTTGTGTAATACCCTAAAATTATAAAACTTAGAAATTAATGATAAATTATTACTTAGAATAATTTAATATTAAATTATTAATTTAATTATTTTGTGGACTTCTGATCTATAAAAATGGATATGATTATTTAATAAATTAAAATAAATATTTTATTATTATCATACTCTCTTTATATAAATAAATTTTCAAACCATAATTTTACAAAAATTATCCTCTTAGATTAATATCTTAAATTTTAGAGAAATTAATTTATTAAAAATAATTTCTCTAACTAAATAATTTATAAACCTCTTTCTAAAAATTATTTTATTTTTTCCCCTTTTTCCTTTTCCTTTCTCTTTTTTCCTTCCATTTCCCTACCTTTTTAATTTCCTTTTCCTTCTTTTCTTTTTCTTCCTAGGTTAACCAACCCTCTTCCTTCCTCCTCCCTCCACCTTTGGGCCACTAGCCTTCTTCTCCCTACTTTCCCATCCAACGCCCCCTCCTTCTTTCTTTTCCCACCCGGTTAGGCTAGCTTGATGTAGGAGTAAATACTCAAAAATTGGCTTTCATAATTATGGAACTAATTATTCTTCATTTGGAAAGTGTCTCCCACAAATTAGAAGACCAACATATGGTTACATTACTAGAAACATAATAAACAAGCAACTAAGTGTCTACGTGTATGTGCATGGCATGTATGGAAATAATGACCATGTGCATGGGGATTTTATTGACAGCTTGGTCAAGCATTAATAATAATAATAGCTAATTAATTAATTAAGTAGTAGGATTGGATAATAGAAAAATCATAAAGTAGCATAAAGTTAGCATAATATATTTTAGCTTAGAATATTTTAAATTATGTTTTTAACTAGTGGTAAGCTGCTATGATTGTTGAGTATGAGAATTGAATTAAAGTTGAAGATCAACATTGAAGTTGCATACAAGTGAATTCTCTATGGGTTTAAACTCAAGCAAAACAAATATGTGTGAACTATTTAGCTTAAAAGTTTTAATCTCTTTGTCTGTGTGAATTAGAGATTAATCCATATTTTTCTTGCCATAATTACTATCAAAATCCTACTCTAACTTAAATTTAATCAAAACCTTAATTTAGTATACATGACCAAAACCCTACAACCACCATTCTAAACCCTAACATTCGAAGCGTAACATCATCAATACACCATTATAGAATACATATAACAATTACCGCAAACCATACGAATCATCACTATATGAATAATCATCATACAAATCATCACCATTAGTAATCCATCACCTTCGAACCATATCTATTTTGTTTGCATCATCACCATCCTATTTTCCTCCTATTTGAATATAATCAACCCTAATCCACCATCACCGAGCCTTATCCTATTTATTATTTATTATCATCACAATCAAAGCATAATCTCATCAATTTGTGAAATTCACACTCCCACACACATCACAACCCAACCTTTCTTTCTTTCTTTCTTCTTCTTCTTCTTCACACAGCTCCCCTCGCATGCCTCCCCTTTCCATTTTCTTCCTTCCTTCTCTCTTCCACCCTAAAAGACCTATATCACCCTTTCCCCTACAACCACCAACCCTACCTACCCCATTTCCCTCTTCTTTTTATTCTCCTTCTCTTCCTCTCCTCTGCCCATTTTCTTCCCTCCTCGAGCCTCCTTCTCCCCCATCGATCCCTCTCCTCCTTTCTTTCCTTCTTCCTCTCTTCTCCCCTATCTTTGTTTTGTAGCCCCAACCACCTTCTCCACCACCTAACCAACCACCTCTTATACTCCCTTTCCTCCCCTACTTCCTCCCTACACCACCCAATAGTCACCAATCATCCCTACAACCCACTTTCCCCCTTCCCTTTTCTTTTTTCTCCTATCAACCCTCCTCCCTGCACACCACCTTGCACTACCCATTCCCCCTCTTCCTCTACCACCAAAGTTGTTCCTCGACCTCCTGACACCTCCCCTACCACTTCCTTACCTCACATTTCCCAAAATCCCCTTGTACTACCCTCCTTCTATCTTCTTCTTCCCCTACCTTTCAACCATTTTCTAGCCCCTTCCATAGCTATCTCCACTACCCTGAGCCATCATTCTTTGACCATTGGCCACCACCTACACCCTACCACCCTTCCTACACCCAACCACTACCCCAAATACTCTCTACGACTCCCTCAAATGCCCTTATCCAAGACCCCCTTCCACCTTCATCTAACCCTCCCTTCACCCCATTCCTTCCCCTTTGTGCATGCATCCCATGCTGCTCATACAGCATGAGTGTTGATGCACCCTTTTAAGTTTATTTTACTAAACATTGAGGTATAATATAGTTAGTATTAATATGTGTTTACTAAAAATTTTGATAAAAATTTATCCTTTTAATTTTCTACTATTAATATGTTAATTTTGATATTATTTCTAAATACAAACTTTTACTAATCAAGTTTAAGCTTTTAACCGAGGTACCGGTAAAGTTTAGTTATTGCCGGAAATAAGGTAACCATTAAACCTTACTAAAATATGTGAATTTACATATACTAAAACATTAGGGTTTTTGATGTGTTTTGTGCGTATATTATGTCTTGCTAGGCATCTTAGATTTTTAATGTTATGTTGGAAGATAGAATGAAAATTATACATGCTATTGCATGAAATGTGACATGTGTGTAGAGAGTCGGTCTTGTTGTGTATAATAATATTAGGTACATGTACATACCATGATAAGTAAATATGGTCATTTGTAATAGAGATAATACTACTATAAGCCCTAAGGGTATTTTAGTAATTTTACTTTTATATAGTGAGTGACCTAAATAAATGTGTATGGTAGGTGATAATGGGTATTTATAATGAATAATAAGGGTATATGGTGTTAAATGATGCATGTAAACTATAGATGTTAATATTTTATATATTAGGGGTATTTTAGTAATTTTTACTTAAAAAGGGGTAATTTGGTAAAATAATAAGTAAAAAGGGAATTTTGGTAATTTTGGCATTAGAAAGGGGGTAACATGACAATTTTTTGAATAGAAAGGGTATTTTGGTAATTTAATAAGTAAGAAGGGTAGTTTGGTAATTTTGGCATGAAAAAGGGGTAACATGGTAATTTTATGAATAAAAGGGCAATTTAGTAATTTAACAAGTATAAATGGCATTTTGGTAATTTACAAACACGAAGGTTATTGTGGTAATTATACTAGTATAAAGGTCATTTGGTAATTTCACGAGTATGAAGGGTATTTTTGTAGTTATACAAGTATAAGGGGTATTTTGGTAATTATACAAGTATGAAGGGTATTTTGGTAATTTAATAAACAAGAAGGGTAATTTGGTAATTTTATAAGAAGAATGGTAGTTTGATAATTTAACAACTAAGAAGGGTAAATTATTAATTTAACAACTCAAATGGGTAAATTGGTAATTTTGCAACTAAGGAGGTTAATTTGGTAACTTTACAAGTAAGAAGGGTAAATTGCACTACGACGGAAAGGGCTTTTAATAACGGTTATTATACAGTTTTAATAACGGTTTTCAACCATTATTGAATCGCCCATTATTATATCTTTAATAACGGTTCATAACCGTCATGAAAAATACACAAAAACCCGCGAATATGTGCGTAAACTTCATATTTAATAACGGATTTTACTTAAAAACCGTTGTTAAAAATGGAGCTTTTAATAATGGTTTCGCAATAAACCATTGTTAAAAATAAGTTTACAACGGTTTATCAGAAAAAACCGTTGTTGAAAACCATGTATTAATAACGGTTAATACAAAAACTGTTGTTAAAACATCATCGAATTACCGTTTTGGACATTGATTATGCGTTTATTAAACCCTCTAATACGCATTAAATGCACATAAATATCAGATTATAAGGAGTTTTAATAACGGTTCGTAAACAAAACCGTTATTAAAACTGATGCTTTAATAACAGTTATTAAAACCTCAGATTATAATAATGATTTCTCATAGAACAGTTATTAAAACCTGAGTTTTTAATAACGGTTTTATTTAAAACCGTTATTAAAGAATAGGTTTCAATAACGGTTTTCATAGAACCGTTATTAAAAGTGTATGTTTTTTTTTAGAATTTTTCTGTTTTGTTCCTACCCACATACACAGTTGTATGTTCAAACAATTACCAAATCTGCAATGTAAAACAACATCAATTCATACTAGTAGGGTATCACACCATAATTTCAATCAATCTATAATTGGTATGCATGTCTCAATACGCCAACTATACTTAGGAAAAAAAATTAGTGGGCATACCATAACTTGGTAGCTCTACACCCCAAAGTAAAGAGTTCACAGATCTAGGCTGGAAGACCGAAAGATGTAGACAAAATACAAACCTGAAAATGCATGTAGAATATATAGATCGCTACCTAATACCGAATGAATGAGTGCACATGCTTGGCCCATTGGTCTCTAAATTCATCAATTTCATCAACATTATATTGCTGGCCTCGTGCATAGTCATCGGTGAAAAACTACAACACCCATGTTTCAATTAATATACAGTTAGACATTAGGTCAAAAATATATATGTCATGATTCATTAATAGAAAAATATGGAAAAGCAAACATACATGGCTTGGATATATGTTGACCGATCTATTCTGGACTATAAGATCCATTGCTCTACATACATAGTATCCACAATCATCGCCATTTTGCTATTGTGGACACTGTCAAATGAATTCAATTAGCTCTCTAACTATTATATATTAATTTGAATTAAAACAAAATACAAAATAGTTGTCTTCCAACTTACCATGATAGGCTCATATTGAAGATTCTTTGGATCTGGGACATCATTCCCACCTCTCCTTTGATATGCCGTCCGTAGTACCCTAATAAATAGAGTTGGATACATAATATTGTAAGTATATATACCTCAAAGAATGAAAGTAGAATATATATATATGTATAAATAAGCTAATGAAGTAAGAAGTGAAAAGTATACTAACATGTCTATAAGTTCCTTCCCACCACGACGAGCGACCTCAAAAGGCACGTCATAGGTTCGAAGGGAATCAAACACATAAACTTTATTAAGATCAGGTCGGACGGTGTACAAAACCCAATGTTCAGTTGCGAGGTAAGGAATGAGATAGAGCTTGTTGTGTCCCTCAATCAAAATGCGATCCGCTAAATAGTTTATGTGCCTATCCTCTGTTATTGTACTACTGTCAGCTATGTAGTATGGGCACACAAAAACAATAGAGGACATCATTCCCTCCAACGCAGCGCGACTAGCTACCAACCTATATATGGACGACAATAATAATTGATATTTGTTAATAACTAATAACTCATATAAGCTTAAGAGGTCGTAAAAATTATATGTCTCCAAGAGTACTAAAATCTGAAATATGAAATAATGCTTACGTGATATAAACGGCGACACTCGTGGTTGACATCCATTCCTAATTATAAATGTCGCTTATGTCAACTGTCAATACCATGTACGTAGCATCGTCCCTTCCAACATACTCAGGACGACAATCGATGGAAATATAATTATTCTCAAGGTAGTTTTGGGCATAGAAATACAATAAAGCTAATGTTGGTGGAGGTTGGTGTATTTCCGAAGAATGAATCTTTTGTGGGGCAACTGATTTTTAAGATTTAGCTCTCTTTCCTTTGGCAGCGCCCTCTTTTGTGTTGCTCGTTCTACTAGTACCTTTCTTAGTTTTACTAGCAGGAGCAGTCTTCTTCTTTGATTCCTTAAATAATAATAATAAACAAAATATGTATTGAGCATATATATATGAAAAAGGTATAAACAATGTAACTACTAAACTAGGTCTAATGAAGATATTGAATGTCAATACATCTTCAATAGTGAGACGTATCTGATCCACAAGCCAAGGCACGAAGCTGCCATGAGCTTCTAGCACTGTAGCTGCCTCATCGCCCTCTTTATAACAAGGCAAGGGCGCACTACCAATGATTGGAGTGTCAATACTCACCGGCCTTGTAAGTAGGGCTAAGTTGTACCCGTGGACAACTTGCGTTTTGGTACTGTGACTGATACGGACCCTTCCTTTCGCCAAAAGAGTTGAAAGATCATTCTCTAACAAGTCACATTTATGCAAACCCTAAACGAAAATATTACACATTATTAATTATTTATGACACCGAATAAATTTAATAACAATTCAAAGTTATGTAATGCTTACCTTGGAAAGAGAAGAAAGACGTGCATCAGCTTCACAACTGTCTTTGATACTATTAACATTAGGTATGTGAAGCTGATCATGGTCGACTAAATCGGATGGCTTATACCCTTGAGATTTAATAAATGACAACTCTTGCTCCATTGTTGCCATCCATTCAAATGCCACGTTCAATTTCTGTGTAAGGATGGCGACTTGCTCATCAGTGTTACGAGAACCACGAGATCGACCACGTACCCTCGTTTTCGTAACACCTAATCCAAGACCCTTGTGTCTTCCAGGGTGTTCTACAATTCCTATAGCCTGTGATACAATGTTATATTGGTCTACCCCCTCGACCACGTACCATTTGACGCTTGAAGTTTGTCCTGTAATGTATATAATATATGTAAAATTAGCTTACATGAATAAGCATAATATAATAGTTTTCTAAAAGAAAAGTAAGCAGGGTTCCAAATATCTACAAACTTACAATTTTTTTCGCTGCAACATCTACATCTTCATTAATATATCCATCTGTTGTTGCTCTAGCCTTCTTCCATAATGTACCAATATTAATGGATGAGGTACATGGGTCTAAGTCTTGGGCTATGAGCTATAAATCAAAAAATATTCTTAAAATGTACCAATATTATAAAATTCGTCAGTACGCTGTAAATAGATAAATCACAAAATACATACCAACTCCTCTTCAAGGCCTGCATAACCTTTGCGAGCCATATTATGCCGGTATTTATTCTGCTTCGCAATCTCTTTATTTTTGGCACTTTTTTCCTATGTCACCAGCCAAAACATAGTGAGATAGTTATTTCAATATTATGCACAATACTAGGATCGATAAAAAAAAATTAATTGTTATCTAACAAATACCTTAAAATCACCGGTAAAACGATATGCAATAAATTGGTTCCAACTTTCTTGATCGATGAAACCGTATCGTTTGGGTGGATTCTGCCGTAGAGAACCATCACTCTTTCTGTACATTTTCCTACGAGCTAAAAATGACCTAAATGTTCTTAGACGCTCCCCACAATGTCTAAGAAGCCATTTCTTCCTACTCTCTTGCACATTAAATACTCTCTACATTGTAAGACATACAAATGTATACTGATATTAATGTATTAAAATTAATAACATTTTACATACATAAATGATTACATAAAATAGTATATTTACCGTGATTTCCTGCCAAATATGCTCCTTATGACCCGTTGGAACCTGCTTCCAATTATTATAGGAGATAGGAACACGGTTACATGTCATAAGTGAAATGTAAGTCAAAAACATGTCTACATAAGGGCCAATGGGAAGATTGTAAGTATTCCATCCCAACTCGACCAGTTCTCCTTTATTCCTCATATCTGTGATGATTCTCATAATTGTCGGCCCTCTTTTCCCTTCTTCATCACTGTTGTCCCTATCAATATTCTTATTGGCCATATCTCTAAAAGAAATCAATAAATAAATTATGTTAGAATGTTATGTATTGAGCATAATTGAGTTGAAAAAAACCAACATAGATATTAAATGTTACAATATTATTACCCTCATTGCCTTCTTTTCCTTCTTTTTCCCCCCTTGTTTTTGGATTAGATTCAGGATCTGATACATATATTACTTCACGATGATCATCCCTAACATATATTTCCTCCTCATTAATTGTATTGTCATCATCGTTCAATAATTGAGTTGCTTGCACAGCTGAGACACACTCGTTATTCCAATTGGCATCATTTTCATCATCACATTCATTGGCATTTCTTTTTTTTGTAGATAGTACTACAGACCATCTGTTATCAGCAGGGTCAGTGACATAGAATACTTGTGTCGCTGGTGATGCTAAGATGAATGGGTCTTGTTTATGCCCTGCCCTATTAACATCTACTAATGTGAATCGATCTTCATATCTAACCCCACTACCGTTATCAACCCATCTGCAGCCGAATACAGGGATTTTAAATACAGTGTAATCTAACTCCTATATATGTTCAATCACACCATAATAATTCATATCTGCATAAGTTGGATTCTTGTCTTTCGCACTAGCAACATGCATTGCCTCAGCCACTAAAGTCACCCCACTGTTCTGCATTGTAGTCTTCCCATCTTGTTCTTTTGTATAAAAAGTGCAACCGTTGATCACATAACTGGTATATTGAAAAACTTCATAACGAGGTTTCTGAGATAACCAATGCAGGGTTTCGGAAATTAAAGTTGGTGTATGACCGATGAGTGGAATGATGCGATCTCTTATCCAATCAATAAAGGAAAGATTATGTTTATCGATAATTCATTTCTCAGTCTTGGATGGATATTCAATCCGTAAAGAAGTCATATGCTCTTCAATGTATGGTTGAACATCATCACTGTTGTGTAATATATATAGATGTGCTGCATGGAACATTTTAGGGTCTACATGCCCAAGCTGTCTGCCTCTAATATCCTGTCCTTCAAATTTGCCCGCATATCGAGACTTAGGAATACCAAGAGCTTTAGCATTTGACAAGTGCTTTGTGCAAACCTCAATTACCTCTTCCACCAGGTAACTCTCAACAATACATCCTTCAAGCCGATATCGATTCTTCACATAACCTTTTATCAACTTCATAAACCGTTCAAAGGGGTACATCCAATGCCCATGAACGGGTCCTAACATCTTTATCTCATAAACTAAATGAACAGTTAGATGTACCATAATGTCAAAGAATGACGGTGGAAAATACATTTCAAGTTGGCACAAAATAATCACAATCCCTTTTTTCAAGGCGTCCAAACTATCAGGATGTATAACTTTAGAGAAGATAGCTTTAAAAAACCAACAAAGCCTCGTGATAGTAATTCGAACACGTTTTGGCAAAATTCCACGTATAGCTATCGGCAACAAGTGCTGCATCAAGATATGACAATCATGAGACTTCATGTTAATTAATTTCAACTCTTTCATCGACATGAGCCTTCTGACATTTGAAGAATACCCATCCGGAACCTTGACACCGTGCAAGAATTCACAAAATGAAATTTTCTCTTTTCTGGAAAGAGTATGACACGCCGGCGGTAAATATGTTCTTCTTCCGTTGTCTCGCGGTGTCAGTTCCCGTCTAATGCCTATTTCTTCCATATCCATTCGAGTATTTAGCCCTTCTTTATTCTTGCGTGGAACATTAAGTAATGTGCCAACAAGACTATCACATATATTTTTCTCAATATGCATCACATCAAGGGCATGTCTCACGTAGAAAGATTCCTAATAAGGAAGGTTGAAGAATATTGACATCTTCTTCCACCCAACTGATGGAGGCTTATCTTTATTCTTCTTCCCAAACTTGACACTCAAATGTTTCATCTTCAACCACACTTGTCGACCCGTCAACCGGATTGGTGCCTGTCCTTCTTCTCGGAATCCATTGAACGCTTTTCTTTGCCTACGATAATGATGATTCTTCGGTAAAAACCTACGATGCCCAAGGAACACAGTCTTTCGGCCTTGTGTTAGCTGAACAAATGAAGTATTCTCCTCACATATCGGACATGCATAATGGCCTTTCACACTATAACCTGACAAGTTGCCATACGCTGGAAAATCATTTATAGTACAGAATAACAATGCTCTAAAAGTGAAATTTTCTTGACCATATGCATCAAATACTTCAACGCCCATGTCCCATAAGAACTTCAAATCATCAATCAAAGGTGCCAAATAAACATCAATATCATTCCCAGGTTGGTTTGGCCCGGAAATGAGTAAAGACAACATCATATACTTGCGTTTCATATAGAGCCACTGAGGTAAATTGTATATAACCAAAATCACTGGCCATAAACTGTAGTTTCCTTGATTGTGCGGATTCATTCCATCTGCAGAAAGCGCAAGGCGCACATTTCTTGCTTCTTTACCAAATTCAGGAAACAACCCATCAATCATCATCCATTGTGGAGAGTTGGATGGATGTCTAAGAAGCCCGTCATCTATCTTGTCATTAGCATGCCATCTTAGGTTCTTGGCATCTTCAATATCATTAAACATCCGCCTTAATATTGGTATTATAGGAAAATACCATAACACCTTAGCAGACACCTTGTTCTTCTTGTATCGTGGTGCTTTGCATTCAGGATTAGGACAACTGTCCAAAGATGCATTGTCATTGCGATATAAAATACAATCATTAGGGCATGCATGTATCTTCTCATAACTCATGCCCATAGAGGATAGAATCTTCTTCGCTTCATACGTAAGATGGGGTAGAATGTTATCATCAGGAAGCATATCCTTCACAAGTGACAATAATTCTGTGAAACTCTTGTCACTCCATCCGTTACATGCCTTTAAGTTGTACAACCTTAAAGTAGCAGATAATCGCGTAAACGTCTTACAATCACCGTATAAAGGTTTCTTTGAGTCATTCAATAACTTCTCAAACATTTTTGGACAATCCTGAACACTTTCCTTAACCTTTTGAGTCTTCTCCTCTAACGAATGTCCCTCATAGTTTATATCTTGTCAACAACTTTCCACTCCTATCTTGTCTAGAGGCATAACGAAACTCACTATTCATCCTCTTATGGAAGCCTCCATTACTGCGGTAACCAAGAAAATTTTTTGAATTCCTTTGACATTTCACAATAATATTTTATCATGTTCTAACACTTAACATGTCTTGTTATGTGATCATGAGAGTGAAAAGGTCACCAAGCCTCATCCTAAAAAGTTGAAAAAGAAAAATGTTCTGATTTTAAAGGATCTACACTTACCCCCATTAGTTTTCTTCCAAAACATGCTACATAAAATTCATTAAGAAACTTGTTATGATTGGAAACAACATCTTGATCTAAAGGAGAAATAAAAAAAATGTTAGTAATATTACAAAGATATTAATTATTGATTCATCGGTTATCCTTAAAGAAACATAATTTGTGTCCACCATAATTTCTTGTATCACCACTTTATTGCATAATCCATATGTATTTTTAAGGTGAAGGCCCTCCTCAAGCAACCTCAAAGAATGTAACACCCAAAGTATTATCTATGTTGGCTCCGACAGTAGTAGAGTTAACACAATCAAAGACTATACCAAATTCCTCTTCTAGTTTCCTTGACCTCCATCCATTCTTATGACTATCAGTCTTAAGGCCAAAAATCCTAAACCACAACTGACTATTATTATTGAGAATAATTCTAATAGCGAGGAAGATTTGGAGGCAAGGGTAGTGCCAAAAGCATATGGGAGCTCCTCCTAGCCTTATTAACCTATCCTCTCTATTCAAAAATCCTAGAACCTACACTAAGGATTCCTCGAAAACTCCCTTTGTCCCAGATGATGCTAGTATTTGCAAAAAAAAAATCAATCTATTATTGATTCTGGAGTTGGAAAGATTGATTAATTTTTTTTAGAGAAAAAAACTTAGGAAGGTAATTGTAAAGTTTCTGTTGATAATGGGGTAGCCAGCATGTCCATATTTGAAAATGATTCCTCCTTTGAATTTCATCCAAATAACCTTGTTAGCATTGAAATTTCTCATATACTAATATTGAATAGGGGTTAGGAGATTGTTGGCATCCTTTTGAGAAGAACTCTCCTAAAGGCTAACCTAAAAACCTTTCGGAAATAACTTCCTAGGTTTATAGAAATTAGCTTTTTATATAATAATTTCAATAACTCTTTAGACATTATTTTGCAGCAACTTCCTATAAGGAAAAATATATTTGATAGACTCCTACAACACAATCATCATTTTTCATAGGTAGAGAAAGCACTATCGGACCTTTATGAAGCTCACTCAACTTTAAAGGCTAACAAAGAAATCCTCTATTATAAAGTGACTGAGTAAGAAACTGAAAAGAGTGAGTTAAGGTCTATGTTACTTGATGCATACTTCATTTGAACTTTACTAGCTATCTTAGAAGAGCACATGGAAAGAGAAAAAATGAGCCTTTAATAATTAGGTTGGGTTGATAAAAGTTAAAACTCCCAATTAGAGGATGATCTTTCCAAGGAAGACATTTTGATTGATGAACTATCATCCTTGAAGAGGAAAAAAGTTGTCGATGACAAGAAAGATGGAAACTATGACAATACACTTAAATTTTAATAATGGGAGAATACAATTCTTCCTAGTCAGATTACTTATATGAAAAAAACCTTGGAAGTGCATCATATTGAGGGTGAGAAGCTATGGAAGGAAATTGCTAAAAAAGACTTGGCCTCTAACATAGAGCTTGAAAATTTCCAAAAGGAGTTGTTTAAGGCCTAGTATCAAGTTTAAGCATTTTAGAAACATATAGATGAGCACATTGAGAAGGCTCTTAATGATGGTAAGTTGAAGCATACAGGTGAAGTTATAGATAACTATTTAGCAAGTGTTATCATTATTATAAATAACTCTAGTGGTAGTCATATGATTATGGTCCCTATTTAGAATATGCTCAAGTTAATGACTCTACTTAGTGCGATCAATTGCATAAGGCCAACTAACATTTGTACAAAGGTAAAGATATGGAGGTTGAGGGTGACAATGAAAATGAAGATGATTCTTAAGAGAGCAATCCTTCTTCATTCTTGTTTGCTTTTTCAACATAACATGTACAAATCCTCCTTATATGTGACATAATCTTTTTCCCTTGCTTCCCAAATTCTTCTTACCATATTTTTATGTACTGGTGTTAAGTAGAAATAATATTCCATATTAGGAAGAAAAAAAATAAGAAAATAATAACAACAAGGAAAAAATACTTAAGATAAGAAGATCACCTTGCTGAAATATTTCTGATAAGAAAAATAAAGATCCATATGGCACATACTTCAAATATTTATTATACTTTTGTGGTTCCAAATCAAAGTAGGTTCTGATCCAATCATCATTGGTTGATCAGACCAAATGAACCAATTGTACCCATTAGTATAGGTTTAGTTCCCTTAATACCTGCATTGAGGAATGCACCATGGGAGTCTTGGCATAGCTAATTTGTAAAGCTACTAAATGTGCCTAATTGCTCTATGTCCTCAATACCTCGACTAAGGACACACCTTAAGAGATTGGTTTTATTGACTAAAAGAGAGAATCACTCCTTTTTTTCACTAGGTGTGCCTTTTAGGTTTGGTGAGTAAAAGCAAGTTTATCTTTTACATTACCAAGCATGCCCATCATCAATTCTGGCCTCTTTAAGGGATTATGTATTGGGCCTTTGGATTAGTGCAATTCACTAGGTGTACCCACACTTGTTTCTCCATAACCTTTGAGAGATCTTAAGTATCGAGCCTTGGGATTAATGAGCGAAAGTTTTTTTTTCTTTTTTGGTAGTTTTATCTTACTAAGTATGCCCCTCTTTAATTCTTGACAACCTTGATGAGACCTTATGGATTTATATTTTTCAACAACCTCTTTTGATGTGTGTGGGAATATGAAATTATATATTATGTAAAACCAGTGCTCGATTATGTTGCAATTAGGAAGAAGAAGGTTTGAAAGTGATGTATTGATGATGATGATATTCGAATATGGTAGATTAACCAAGATGATGATTCGGTGATGGTGTTGATGATTTGGTGGGGATGAATTAATGATAAAGATTATTTGAATTTGATGAGATGATGATGATTCGATAATTAGGGTTTGATGATGGATGGTTTTGTGGGTTAGGGTTTAGTTAAAAAATTAGGGTTAGGGTTAGTGTTTGGTTCGAAACTTACGGTTAGGATTTTGAAATAAAATTTTGATTTTGGGATGTGTTTGGACAATGCATATAGCTAGAATAGTTTGCACTATGGATTTTAGAAAATATAGTAATTAATCTCTAATTCACACATATGAAGAGATTAAGGGTTTCAAGATTAATTGTTCATATAGATTTGATTGAACTTGAGAAGAACTCACACAGAATTCAACACTTGCAATTTGCATTCAACTCTAATTCTGGATGTATCTTCAATAGTGGGTTCTATGGATTTATATAGCAAAGCTACCAATTACAAGATACTAAATAAAAAGCATAATTTTTCAAAAGATACCTAGCTAAAAGATACTAGAATATAGAATATTCTTCAAAAAGGTATATTTATGCTACTATATTCTCTAGCTAATCTCTAACTCTACTAATTAGTTAATTAATTAATTAACTAAAACAATTAATACACAAGTCCAAGCTGCATATTATTTCCCCCCATGCACGTGGCCATACACTCCATGCATGTCATGCATATGCACGTATACGCCTAGTAGCTTGTATGGTATGTTGATCTATTACTTGCAACATAACCATTCGTTTATCTTCAACTTTGTAGGAGATCCTTTCTAAATGAATAAAAACAATTTCCATAATTATGAATGCCAAATCTTGAGTATTTTCTCCTACATCATTCTCCTCTTGTTGATTTAAATTTTCTCTCAAATTTGCATTGTCATAGTAAGGGCTAATGTCTCCAAAATTGAATGTCCTTGATACCCCACCATATGAATATGAAAAATCTATCTCATAAGCACTTTTCACTTAGCATAAGCTTGTTATTCCTTAGACAAAGAAATCTCTCCTTCCTCAAGTGCAACCATACCAAATCTCTAGATTGAAAAACATGTTGACTCCTATGCTTGTTGGCTCTTATCTTATATACTTCATTTGAATTCTCAATATTGAGCTTAATTTGTTGATGAAGTTTTTGAAAGAACTCCACTCTCTCTTGTTCATCATAATTCTTCACTTTAACTTTCTTCAATGGTTCATATGAATTGGTATATATGGATTAATACCATATACTATCTCGAATCCTAAAATATTTTCATCCATCATGGTAAGTACTATCGTCCTCCTAGATGATGCATCTACCATAACATTCTCCTTGCCATCCACATGTCTTGTAGAGAACACAAATGTTTGCAAGAAGCTTATCCACTTAGCATGTCTTGGACTCACCTTCTTTTAAACAAGTAGATACTTCAAACTATCATGATCTAAGTGAAGTACAAAAGGTTGGGTCTCAAGTAATGACTCCATGTCTCCAAACAACATACAATAGCATAAAACTCTTTATCATAGGCCGAATAGTTGATTCTTGCACCATTCAAGTTTTCACTAAATAAGGAGTTGGTTTCCTTTCTTATAAGAGCACACCCCTAATTCCTACACCAATAACATCATATGTTACTTCAAATAATATATTGAAACAAGGTAAAGATAATATTAGCGCATTTGAGAGCTTTGTCTTTAAGTCTTCAAAAGCCTTTGTTGCTTAATCATTCCAACATAACTCTCCTTTCTTCATCAGTTGTGTGATAGATGCTGCAATAGTGGAGAAGTCTTTGATGAGCCACCTATATAAAGAGGCCAACCTATGGAAACTTCAAACTTCATGAAAAGTTCTAGGAATAGGCCACAATTAGATTTCTTCCACCTTTTATGGGTCAACTCTAATGCCATATCCACGCATAATATAACCAAAGAAAACCACCCTTTCCATCATAAAATCACATTTCTCTAACTTACCATAGAGCTTCACCTCTCTAAGCTTGTCAAATATACTCTTTACGTGTTGTACGTGCTCAAGATCACTCTTGTTATATACTAAGATATCATCAAGGTAAATAACAACAAAGACTCTAAGAAAGGGTCTAAGTACCTTGATTATTAATTTCATGAAGGAACCTGGTGTATTACATAACCCAAATGGCATTATTAATGACTTATAAAATGCATACTTAGTCTTAAAGGATGTCTTCCACTCATCCCCTTTCCTTATTCTCATTTGATGATAGCCGCTCATAAGATCAATCTTCAAGAACACCTTTACACCAGGCAACTCATCTAACATGTCATCTAATCTTGATATAAAAAATCCATAATTGATTGTGATATTGTTGATTGTTCTCAAATCAACACACATCTTCCACGTACCATCCTTTTTAGGTACCAACAAATCTGGAACACCAGATAGACTTATACTCTCCTGAATATAGCCTCGGTCCAACAACTCTTGTACTTATCTGTATAGGTCCTTAGCCTTCTCCAGATTGCACTTATAAGCTCATTTATTTGGTAATGGGACTCCTGGCATGAGATCAATAGCGTGCTTTATACCTCTCAAATGAGGTAGCCCACTTGTCAAATCATCTAGAAAAACATCGGCATGTTCTCTCAACACTTGTTGCAATTTTGGATCCATATTTGCACTCTCAAATCATTAAACCTCCTTTACCACCAGTGCATAGCATATCTTCTCCTTTTTTATAGCTTCATTCATATCACACTATTTAAAGATCAACAACTCCATGCTAGTCTTCTTTCTTCCCTTCTTACACTCGACATTTTCCTTCCTTTTTTCTCCCTTTTTTGCTACATGATCTTGCTTCCTTCCCCTTTCCCATTCCTCAAAATTGAATCCTCTATATCTTCATTAGGTTTTAACCTAAAATTATTTTGACCCTTGCACACCATATAATCATTAAGGACTCCATCGTCCACAATCTTCCTATCAAATTACCACGACCTCCCCAACAAAATATGACAAGCATATATAAGTAGAATATAACATAAAACATCGTAAAAATAATTTTCAATATTAAAAGAGATAAGAGTTTGTTTGGTTACCCTTAGACCTTTGTATTTGTTGAGCTATTAGAGTAATTATAGACTTAAATGACCCATGGTTTCCAAACTAAGCTTGTTCACAATATTCTCACTAGCAACATTAGTGCATGAACCACTATCAATGATTACTTTACACACTTTATCACCAAATATACACTTGGCCTTGAAAATCATCTCCATTTGAGTAAGTAGAGGTTGTTGTTATACTTGGAGCACCCTTTACAACACCTAGCAATCCACTTGTCCCTCTTCCAAAGCATCCTCCAGGCTATCACTTTCTTCTTCACAGTCTCCATCAAGATCTTAATTCTCATCACAAGCCTCCATACTTACTATCTCCTTCAAAGTCAATGTCCTTTGGTTTAGATAATCACGAGAAAAGTGGTCATAACCTCTACACTTGAAGCATTGCTTGTTCACCTTATCAACCAATTAATCCTTACCATTTTCTTCACTAGTGAAATTTCTAATATTTTCTTGATTTGTTTCTTGAGAAATTGGTGGCTTCAACACCCCTTTGAAAGTCAAACCATATGGAGCATTAGTTGACTTGTTTGGTGGCTTCGTTCTCTTTAAATTTTTCTCAAACTTGATTGCTAACTTTGCTAGCTCTTCAAACACTTCATAAGGATACACCTCCACCTTCTCCCTAAGTTTCATATTTATCCCACCAATGAATCAGGCACACCTTTGTTCTTCTCTTTCTTGAACATCACATATTAGATCTAATCTTTAAAACTCTCTAATGTATTCCTCAACTCCAAGAAACCCTTGCCTCAAAGTAATCATATCTATAAAATTCTCTTATTCGTATTCTCGACACACAAATTTCTTCTTCAAGTGTTTTTTTTAAAAAAAATTCCTATAACCTAATTTTTAGTTTTCCTTCTCTCCCCCTTCTCCTTTTTCAAATTATCGTACCACGCTCTAGCAAATTTCTTAAACTTCAATATTGCTATTCAACACCTTTTCTCATTATCAATCTCTTTATACTAAAAAATAGATTCAACAATTTATAACAATTTGAGAAAAGATTATGGATTGAGATTACCTTCAAAGGTGGGTAGATCAAATCAAATTCCCTTTTCCACATCATCATGGGTCTTCTTGATGTGTCATGTGGTCTTACATAATTTCCCACACTCTCTTCTCCTTCCTCCATTTGATTTTATGCCTTTCTCATGTGATCTTCTTCTACTTGTTCCCCTTGATTTTGTAGCTACACATGTGACCCTTAAGCTTGTAAAGTTTCTATTCTCCCCACACATATCTTTATCTCCTTGACTTTTTCTATAAATACCTTGAGAATATCTCTTAAGTCCTCTTCTTGGTTCGCCATCTACTCCCTTCACCAACTGAGTGGTGCTTCTCCAAACATGCCTCCAAGTGTTTGGATTTTAGTGAATTCTTGATGAATTCTTGAGAGAATCTTAAAGAAGAGACACATTCTCTTAAAAATCTTGAAGTAAACACACGCTCTTGCAAGAATCTTAATGAAAGTTAGGATGTTGATCACAATAGATCAAACCTAAGGCTTTTATACCAAAATTGATGTGCGTGGGAATGTGGAATTATCAATTATGTAAAACCAATGCTTGATTACATTGCAATTAAGAATAAGAAGGTTCGAAAGTGATGTGTTGATGATAAAGATATTCAAATAAGGTGGATTAATGAAGATGATGATTTGGTGGAGATGAATTAATGATAAGGATGATTCAAATTTCATGAGATGATGTTGATGATGCTTCGACAAAGATGAGAAAATGATGAGGATAATTTGATGGTTAGGGTTTGAAGTTGGATCATTTTTTGGGTTAGATTCAGGGTTAGGGTTTTACTTCGGAAATTAGGGTTAGGGTTTTCAATTAGAGTTTTAATTTTATAATGTGTTTGGACGATGAATATGGCTAGAAAGACATAGGTTATGGAGTTTGGAAAAGATATTACTTAATCTATAATTCACATAGACTAAGAGATTAAGGGTTTCAAGATTAATCATTCACACAGATTCGATTAAACTTAAAATAAACTCACATAAAATTCAATACTTGCAATTTGCATTCAACTTGAATTCTTGATGTATCTCCAATCATGGGCTCTATGGCTTTATATAGCCAAGCTAGCGATTACAAGGTACGAACTAAAAAGCATATTTCTTCAAAAGATGCCTAGCTAAAAGATACTAGAATATAGAATGTGCTAAAAGATACTAGAATATAGAATATTCTTCAAAAAGGTAGATTTATGCTACTTTATTCTCTAGCTACTCTCTAACTCTACTAATTAGTTAATTAATTAATTAACTAAATCAATTAACACACACATCTAAGCTGCATATTATTTCCTCTATGCACGTAGCCATACAATCCATGCATGCTATGCATGCCCTACACATGTACTTATACACCTAGTAGCTTGTATGGTATGTTTTATCTATTACTAGCAATGTAACCATTCGTTTGTCTTCAATTTTGTGGGAGATCCTTTCTAAAAGAAGAAAAATTGATTCTATAATTATGAGTGCTGAATCTTAAGTGTTTATTCTTACATCATCTTTATATAAAGGTTTACTACTTTGATAAATACCTTTTTGTGAGATGACTTACAACTTTCATAAGAGCCTCTTTATAAGAGGGTTGAGAAATTCCTTTTTCCCATGAGTTCTTTTTAGAAGGCTTACTTACTTGAACTCTATGTACACATCATTTAGAAATTTTATTCACTATAGAATACATTATTATTGCCAAAAATGTAAGAAATAAAAGTTTGTTCCTTTATTGATAGGTTTTTAAGAAAAGGAAAACAATAGAGTACATAAATGTATATGTAACAATATTATCATTAAAATAATTCTCAAGAAATTTTACATATAATATTTTCTTAAGTTACGCTCCAAGAGTTTCTCCATAAGTCAACATGGACCTTCTAACTTAGTTGCAACCTTACCTTGATGGTAATTACCTTAGAATTCAGTCTTCCTTAATAACTAATCTCCTAGTCATAGAAATGTAGGCTTTACTAACTTATGATAGTATTCAGCTACTTGTTGTCAATAATTTGTCAGTCTTATTTGGACTATGTCCCTTCATTCTTTAAGAAAGTTCTTCTCTATTTTTATGGATTCTTTGTTTCCTATACAATCACAATGAATGATCCTATAAGAACTAGTATCTCTATCCATAAAAACAACCATCTTAGCTCCAAAAGATAAGTTGAAAGGAGTTTCACCCATCGAGTTTTTTACTATTGTCTTGACAGCCCATGATATTGCTAAAATCTCATCCACCTAACCCCACACGGATCTATTTAGCTAGTGTCTTAGCGCTTCTAATATTTAGGCAAATTATTTACTCTAATTTTGAACTCCCTCCCTCTCTCTCTTTCTCTCACACACACACACACACACACACACTCTCTCTCTCTCTCACTCACTCAAATGCACACACACTCACTCACTCACACAATCTCTCTCTCTCTCTCTATCTCTCTCTCTCTCGCATATAGAAATCATAGTATTCACCATCCTCCTATAGTTGATTAACTTATTCTATGTGAACTCCCTATGTTGTCTTATCCTTCCTAGCATCATACCTATGTTTCCTTCCTACCATTATAGCCTCACATTCCCTCACCTTTCCCAGTGTTGTGTGCTTATGTTGCTTTGACTAATTGGGTAAAGTGTAGAATTGATCTACACACCACCCAAACATCCATTAAGGCTCTTCCTTCTACCTTTTACTCTTTCCCCTAAGCTAAACAATCAACCACCTTCACCACCACCTAGCGACCATATTCATAGCCTTTTTCTATACCTCACCTAATGTTATTACTCTATGAGATGTGTGTGGGAATATGAAATTATAAAATTTTCAAAACTATTTGTAATTAGAAAGAGCATGATTTGAAAGTGGTGAATTAATTATGAGGATTTTCGAATATGATAGAATAATAATGATGACAATTTGAATATAGAGATTATGATTCAATAATGATGAGTGAATGATTAAGATGATTTGAGTTTAATGAGATGGTGATGATGATGATTTGATAATGGTGTGATAATAAAGATGATGAATCGATAATTTGGTTTTGATGATGGTTGGGTTTGTGTGTTAGGGTTAGGGTTACGGTTTAGTTTTAAAATTTATAGTTAAGGTTAGGGTTTGGTTCGAACCTTAGGGTTAGGCTTTTTCAAATTAGGGCTTCGATTTTGGGATATGTTTATATGATGAATATGGATAGAAGGGCGTGGGTTATGGAGTTTAGAAAAGATATTACATAACCTCTAATTCACACAGACAAAGAGATTAAGGGTTTCAAGATTAATCACTCACATAAATTAAATTAAACTTAAGATGAACTCACACAGAGTTCAATACATGCTATTTGCATTTAACTTCAATTCAATCTGATCAATCTCCAATTGTGGGTTCTATGTGTTTATATAGCCAAGGTTACCGATTACAAGATACTAGCTAAAAGGTATAATTCTTCAAAAGATACCTAGCTAAAAGTTACTAGAGTATAGAATATTCTTCAAAGAGGTAGATTTATGCTACTTTATTCTCTAGCTAATCTCTAACTCTACTAATTAATTAATTGATTAACTAAATCAACTAATACACATATCCAAGCTGCATATTATTTTCCCCATGCACGTAGCTATGCACACCATGCATGTCTTACATATACACGTATACACCTAGTAGCTTGTATGGTATGTTTCATCTATATACAACTTTCTAAATGATGAACAATTGGTTCCATAGTGATAAATGCCAATTCTTGAGTGTTTTCTCCTACATCACTATGCCTCAACCCTTACTGTATCTCTCCCCTATGTTGCTCTGCCATATTGTATGGATAACTCACACAATCCAACCCTTTCAAAGTGAATAGCTCACATTGGTTACCCCTTGACTATGTGAGTTTTACTCACTTTTGGTCCCTACCAACTTTATGTAGTGTATTATGAGTTTTGATGAATTCTTTTTATATTATTTTGTTATATTATGAGTTATATTATAATATATTTATTTTTGGTCTTAAGTTTAGTTAAAAGAGGAGGATTAGTGGAGCATAATGATTTATATTGGATTGCTTATATTTATGCTTTTTGCTAAAATACAGGTAACCTACATGCCTTACTAAAATGATAAATGTTGCATAATACCATATTAGGGTTGAGATATATAAATCGTATTAAGCATGTTTGGTTATGCTATATTTATTTTTCTAACAATGTTAACATGGAATTTTGTATAACAGAGCATGTTGAGTTTATAAAAATATTATGTGCATAAAAGCATGCTAGAGTAGGTTAAACGTGGTGTATATGTTACATTTAATATATAGTTATAAAATGATAGGTTGAGCATAGTTAAGCATATTTTTAGCATGGTTATTATCATTATATTCCAAATGGGTAATTTGATCTTTTTAAAGAGTGCCATGTTATTTATTCCAATATGCATGCCTAATGTGTATTATATAATGTTAAGTATTGAATTATGTAATTTAATGGTTTGAGCATACATGTTAGGGTTTTAAGTGCTAAACCAGGCGTGAGGGAGAACTGATCATTTGTTGTGTATGATAATTTATTTGTTTGCTAAAATATTTTAACAATCATATTTTATCCTTTTCATATCATATTATTAAATAAAACAAAATTAGTATTTAAAATTGATAATAACATGGTAAGTATGGTCTTAAAGCCCTTTTGGTCATTTTTGATCTAATATACCTTAAAATGAATAATTGAACCCATGATGACCATGATAGTCTATTAGGTTGATCTTAGTGTTGATTTGGATTATAGCTAACTTGAAAAATTAGAAATGAGTAAAAATGGTTATATAATAAAAATGGAATCAACTATGTATTATGTGATATGATGGTCACCTTAATAATATACTAATATTTAAAGTGAAAGACCTCAAGATAAAAAATGGTGGCCTTTTAGGGGTAGCTACCCGAAAGATGGGGTTTAACCCATTAGGTTAATCTTTTTCCAATATTCCTTAGTGCCTTTATTAGGTCCTATATCATACTCTATTTACCTCTACAGACATCTTAGAAGGTATGTATGATTATGGATTAAATGTCCTTATTGAAACAGTAATGTGTTTTCTTTATGTGTCGGTGCGACCACGATACCTTAATATCCTTAAGTTGATAGTTAGTAAGATACTATTTTAGCTTTTTGCATTAGTATAACCAAAGTACCTTAATATCTCCATGTTGACATGATCTCCCCTTTAGTAAATAAAAATGAAAGTAATTATTATTAGTTTGAAATGATATTGGTTTGGTGGTTAATATTTTCCTTTGTGTGCTACTTGTGGTGTTTTGGAGTTAATTAGTATAGATGTTGAGTTTATAAGATATAATGTGAATATTGAAAAAATTAGGTTAAGAATGGTTCTATGTATTCCCTTTAAAAAGCATCCTTAGTATGTTTGGTTGTTAAGTTGCATTATATGATTTAAATGAAATGGTACAAGGAACCTTCAACCTTAGTGATATTTTATCACTTCATGTATATTATAATATTAGTATTTCATATTACATTCTTTTGTGATACCTTTTATGTGCTTCATATTACATTTTCATGTTTAGTTTTGTAGAATGGGTTGCTTAGTACCATTATATTAATGGGTTTTGTTTTATGGACCCTTGCCTTTCTAATGGATAGTGGTAACTTTATAAGATTGCTTACGAGTTCATCTTGAAGGGTAGTATTTTGGGGTTGAGAGTTTGGACTATCAGGAGTCCTATTCCATATCTTTTGATATGGATATTCTTGGGTTGTTCCATCTCTTTTGTATTTATTTTCATTTAAACTTTGTAACCATTGTCTGATCTTGTATAATTAGAATGATGTTAAACTGTATTCTAATATGTATTGTGTTTATTTATTTATAATTGCATTATTAATCTAAGTGGAGTTATATTTTAACCTTAACACTTAGTATAAGAATGATAAAGGAGACCAGAATTATACCAAGTATGTAGGTAACACCCTAAATTTTAATGTTTTAGCTTTCATAATTAACTCATTAAATTTTTTAACTACTAAAAATGGGGATGTTATATATATGCTTCTACTAAATGTGATAATATTTCAATTTTGTGCTTGAGTAAGAATTGTGCTTGTTGTGAATTTTGAAATATATGCACATTTATTGATATATTGTAATCTTTCCTTAAGCATGAAAACATGAATTGGTATGAAAACTTGTGTTAACTTATGTATTTTAAATTATGTAAAATATCATCCTAGAATAGGATTAAATGTGGTGAATTAAACATGCTTGTGATGTTAGCATGGCTTGGCTAAGGGCATTATTGTCCTTTTCAAGACATTTTCTTAAATTTTGAGCTTATCATTGGCCTCTTCACATGTTTAACTTAAAATTTGGTATCCGATATGCTGAAATTTGAGCATGTATAAGCATAGTTTTGTATGAATTAAGTTTTGTATGCTGTAGGGGTATTTTAGTCATTCCACATCAAATCTATAATTTTTTAGTATATATGCCTTTATGTGTTATATTACGTTGAGTATGATGAGCATGTGAAACATGGTATGTTAGCTATATATGATTAAGAGTTTATGCGTTTAATGGGTTTAAGTGTGTTTTAGGGATAAAATGGCAATTCTTCCACTTCAATAATTTTTCTAGATTTGTAAATCTTGTTATAATGCTTATTCTAATGTTATTTAGCTATCAGATGAATTTTTTTTTTATCTCAGTAATGTTTTATCTTAAAATGAGAATTGAATGAGTAAGTAATGTTTATGGGCATTTTCATCATTTATGACTTAGTTTGTTTATGTGTTGGATATTCGTTATAGGATGACCTTAGTTTATCTTTTGGTTGACCTTAGTATTGACTCTTAACTTTGTCTTAGACCGCTAACTATAAGATTGGATTTTCATAACTAGAAACAAAGGAAAGTGGTTAAATATGAATGGACATTGTATGTGTACTATATGATTTTTTTGTGATCACTTAATAAAACACTAATATTTAAGGTTAATGGCATCAAGATTGGAAATTTTGGCTCTCTAAGGGTAGCTAACCTAAATATGATTTAATCCTTGATTTAGGTCATTATTTGGAGGAAGTCTTAGCGCCCCAGCTAAACCCTACATTTTCTCTATTTAATTCTTCACACTTATTAAGGGGTATCAATAATTATAGATTAAGTATTATTATCGGTAGGATATTGTACTTCCTTCATATGTCAATATGACTAGGGTACCTTAGTATCCTTAGATTTATAGTCGGTAGGATATTATACTAACTTTATGTGACAATATGACTAGAGTACCTTAATCTTTTCTATTCGATATTATTTGTAACAACCCCATTTTTCACTATTGAAAATTTTTATTTTAAAACATCATGGAAGTGGAAAAGATAAGAAATATATCTAGAAAAATTAGGGTGCTATTACCACACCTAATATAAGATAGGCATTATCAGCTTTTCCTATGATAGATATAAGGTTGAGGAACCAAACTAATCAAAACAAGAGTAGAGTGTGCAAGAAATACTATATATAGACCCTTAAAGAAAACATTTATAGAATAGGACCTTAAGGGTCCCTAAAATATTCAAATACAAGAAATATGGTCAAACTCAAATACAAAGCTACAATGATAGAAAACAAAGGTATGTTGTTGCTCCAAATTTTAAGAATGTTAGGCACCGAAAAACATTTTCTAGATGTACATACTCTCAAGCTCCAAGCCCAGAATGAGGTAGGCCCACTACCAACCATCCCCAAAATGTTTTATATGGTCTTTCTCTCATGGGATTGAGTAAGAGACCCAAAAAAAGAGAAAATAAATATGTTTCGTGCGAAGTAAGCCATATTACCTCTTCAACAGGATTCATGAGCATGCAAAAGTCCTAGCATAATGTGGAGATTATGATAGACATATATCATGTTTATGCCATATAACTAGATATAAATGCTCTATTATGGTCATATAATGCATCAAAACTTCATTCCATACACGAGTCAAAAATTTAGGACTCATCATGCTTATTCACATAACAATAACATCATAGATAACAACATACAATTTACTAAGTAGGTTATTCAAATGACTATTATGGTTTCTATCATCCATTCACATAGTTTTCCATTGGATTTATTTTCCAACTTACAAAATCCATTATTTATTTATTTATAAGCCATTATTTCTCTTTACCTTTCTTTTTCCTTCTTTCTATATTCATATCTTGATCCTCATTCTTATTTTTATCATTATCCTTAATCTCATATTATTCTTATCCATACTCTCATTCTTATCTTTATTCTTATTCTTATGACGTGATGGACTATGTACCACTCCATCATCTCAAATACCATGGAAGCCTAACCAAAATAGAGGACATAAAGTATAGCCAAAGCCAAGTAACCACCAATGGACATAAAGTCCAGTCAAAGCTAAAAAGCACCTAGGTAACTTGACCTTTTAGTATCAATACCCTCTAATACATTATTAATGTCTAGAATAGGTAAGACACTAGAAAATATTAGTATCCTTCCCAAAGGAACTAATAAACACCCAAAGGAAGACTAAACCCCGATATCTAATAGAGGTTCAAGTAACCTAGACCCATACACAATTCAGTTATCTTCCACTTTAAGTGATTAATGTGTTACTTTCCAATGTTATGTGATCATAAAAGACATACAACATTCAAGTAACAAATACACATACTATTTCTAACTTAACCATTTTTACCTCCAACAATGTGGTGGGATTTCTATTAGTGATTAACCAATATTAATCAATCCATTATAGGATAAGAGTCCAAATTACATTAACCTTTTGAATTCATAAAATACTTATTCAAGTTTTCCACTAAAGCTTTTCCAAGTACTTATTGAGAAACCATGAATTATAATCCTTTCAATCCATCCATTAGGTTAGTTAATCCATGCCAGAAAGTATTTTTTTATCATTAAATGATCGTATAGTGTCATTGGACATGGTCTCAAAATATATCAAGTCTAAAAGATCAAAATACATGCTTTAGTCAAACCACTCTATCGACTTGGACTAACCAGTCGATTGGTTTGGGTCAACTAATTAATTGGTTTTTCTTAGCCAAACCTTAGGTTTCCTCAAACTATTCAATTAGTTTGGCTGAACTAGTTTATTGTTCAACGACCACTTGATTGCTTATGTTAAATCGGTCGATTGGTTTAGTAGAGAAAAACCAAGTCACCACAAGCCAACCGGTTGGTTGTTTTGATCCAAAAAGTTAACTATTTTAAGGATTAATCGGTCAATATTCTCCTAGACAATACATATCATATATTTTTAATTCAAATCACACTCTAAAATCTTACCACACTTAAACTGAATCATGCTTCACTTTTAAGAAAATGGACCCTATTTTCTATAAAATCATGCGTTTCTCTCAAAATTATCAATTAATTCAATGCGCATCAATTAGAAGCCAAACTCTCAAGCATGCTTCTAACATTTAACATCTTGTAGAGTACATGACATCATATACTTATTTAGGTCATATTTGAGAGTTAAGAACGACTTACTTGATTCTTGATAAAATTTCTTACTAAAGAGGAAAAACTCAACTCGGAAGATTTCAACTTCAAATACCTTTAAAAAAATTTGAATGCAAATATTGAATAAATTTCACAAATCAAAAACTTGAATTAAGTAAGAAAGAAAGAATTACCACCTCCAAGAGAAAACCAGAGAAGGATTTAGCTAAAAGCAACTCAACTTCCTCTTGAATGTATTTTTTTCTTACTTAAAGATAAAATAAGAGGGATATAGAGAAAGGATTGGTAGAGTAAAAGTAATTCAAAAGTAATTCAAAAGTAATCTCCAAGATTTTAAGGGTTTAGATATTTTGGAGGCTGAAAGAGAACTTTGAATAAGGGATTATTAGAGTTATATATGTCTAATGAATTGGTCAAGGACTGAATGAGGTTATGTAAAATATAAAAAAAAAACCTAATCTTATCATTCAAATCTCAGCTTAATAGGTAAATTTATCAAAAATAGGCTAACTTCTATCTCTGAGCTCAAATGGTGATTTTTTGGATAATATAGGTTAAGTTTGTCTATAAAATATCAAACACAAGAAGGGTAATGGAAGATCAATGTGGGAAATAATCTCCCAAAATGTGTAGGGACAACCTAGAATTGAAGCATATTTCCAAAGGTGAGAAAAGGAGAGAGGAAGAAGAAGACAAGAGTGAGATCATCCTTCCACTCAACTATCAAAATCAAGCCCTTGAATCTATTTGAAGTAATAGATGCAACTAAGTAAATGATAAAAAGAGTTAAGAATCACTTAAGAATAGTTTAGAATTGGATTATTAAAGTTCCATTATGATACAAGAAATTTTTCAAACAATATCAAATTTCAAAAAGTACTTATCCTAACCAACCAAAAGACCACTTTAGCCAGCAAGTTGACTACTATACAGACCAATCGGTCGATTCCCCAAACCAAACAATTAGTTTGCTTTAACAACACCCCCTAGCGGAACTGATGAACCAACCTATCGGTTCATAAAACCAATTGATTTGTTTGCCTTAAAACTTATTTTGTTCAATTTTCCAAACTTTACTTAAAGCATATTTACCTCAAACCTCATTATAGTTCCAAATCAAGATTGAACATTATTGAATTTTATTCACCACTATAATTTTTCATTCTATAAATCTTACAAAAATATTGGGTATTATATTATCTTATATCAACTAACTAAAATGGAATTAAATCTTCTTTGATGGTCTTTAGATATAGTTTTAATATGGTGGTTTGGTGGTCAACTTAGTGCACTATCATTTTGTAAATGGAATTGTTTTGGTATATTGGTTTGTGATTGCCTTGGGCATTACTCTTTATGCTATGAGTGGGATTGTGGTGGTTATTAAAAAAAAGTCATAAATATGGTTTGGCATTTCCCCTTCGTGGGACACCTTTTGTATAAATTAGATTACTAAAATGATCATAATATGGTTAAGTGAAATGACATGATGATTATATGATCTATAGCAAATCATGAGTTTATGGCATGAGTATTGTATTTCTTTATCTCATCCATTCTTTGATGTGTTTATACCATGATTACCTTATGTTTAACTTATACGTGATCCATGTGGCTCTTGCATATTTAGTATTGTATAATAGTTTATTCGGTACTGTTAAACTAATGTGTTCTATTTCATAGTTCCTCACCTATTTAATAGACACTAATAATCTCGTGGGAGTATTTAAAGGGCCCTAAATGAGGTGACTAGGATGTGGGTTTGAGAGTTATGGATATCTGGTATTTGTTTTGGTATTTTTGGTCTAGATTTTCCTTAAAATCTTA
Source organism: Tamarix chinensis (assembly GCA_030549775.1). Classification (NCBI taxonomy): domain Eukaryota; kingdom Viridiplantae; phylum Streptophyta; class Magnoliopsida; order Caryophyllales; family Tamaricaceae; genus Tamarix; species Tamarix chinensis. The sequence continues at coordinate 63,723,403 of CM060176.1, read as the reverse complement.
TGTCACCTTCTATATGCCTTTTTTTGTAGGTGTACCTTTATCTAATCTTATGTGTAATATCAAAATAATTATAATTTGTGATGTGGTATCTCTATCTATGTAATATCCTAAATTGAGCGGAGTGTTATAAAGATTGATCTAGCTACTTATATCAACCAAGTATACCATCTTTTTGCTAATATTGTCCTAAACACTCCATAGTTAAGCATGTTGGCTGTAGAACAATTTTTAAGATGACCATCTTGGAAAGTTTTAGAAATTTTCTAAAAATTTATTAGGAATCACATGAGTTGGCAAAAGGCATGCTGAAAGGACTTGTGTTGATCTATAGGGCCAATCGATTAATCCGAAAGTACTCCAGGGTATTCCTCAGGTGGTCATATTTACTCGGGATGATACAAACGGTATCAGGATGAACCCTCAGCCATGAGCCAAACTTGAATGATCTAATCAGCCACCTAGTAGGACGATTCTTGGAATAAACTATAATAAAATAGTTAGTGGTTAAGGTACAACGAGGATGTTGCAATTTTTGAGTGGAGGTGAATGTAATATCCCAAAGTGAGTGAAGTGTTATAAATATTGATCCGGCTACTTATATCAACATAGTATACTATCTTTTAGGTGATTCCATCATAAAAACTTCATAGTTAAAGCATGATGGTTGTGGAATATTTTTTAGGATAGGTGACCATCTTGGGATGTTTTAAAAATTTTCTGAAAAATTCTCAACAATCACATTAGTGAGGAAAAGGCGTGCTAAAAGGACCTGTGTTGATCTATAGGGTTAGTAGATCAATGCGAAAGCCCTTCTAGGTAGCCTTCGCGTGGTCATATTGACTCGGTGTGTTACAATCTATTTCTAATTTATTATTCTTTTTTTTAAGTATAGAAATAATTTATCCTTAGCCCTTAGTACTTAGTATAAGAATGGAAAATGGTGTCAAACTTATGCTAAGTGTGACAGTAATAACTTGCATTTTAAAATGCAATAAATCTCTTAAATATATTTTTTAAGTGCTAAAAATAGGGGTGATACACTTTATATTACCTTAGATGTTCTTTCTCCAATATCATTTGAGTTTTGAATATTTGGTTTTGATGATATTCGTTCATGGTGGTTAGCTAGTGTACATGCCTATTTCTAGGTCTGAGATTACATTTTAATTCCATGTCTAGTATGAGTTAGCTACTAATCACATATTTTTATGTATTAGATATGATGGTAACATCTTACGCTTAATCATCGTACCATATGTAAACTTGTAATCCAAATAAATTTTTGGTTTAGAAAAAACAAAAGAGTTACAATTTCTCGGTAAAAAAACCATTACAATGCAAAAGTTATTGCACAAAGAAGTTTTGGTTCCGAAAACTTATTTTAGTTGGTTGCTTCTATGTATTATTTTTTTAATAAAAAATATACTTATTAAAGATAAATTTTGAATAGGTAGTGATTAAAAAGCTAACCTCTAAACCAAAGACTTTGAAAACTAAGCCGAGGAGTTTTTCTCTTATGATAAGTTTAAAGTGACTTGATTTCAAAAGAAACTCGTAAAAATTCAAACTGAACCTGGGAGGTGGTCAAACTTGAAAATTCAACTGAATCCATCATATGCATTTTGAAAACCCAAAAGCACGCAAACTCATAAAGGCGCAAAAGCATGCGATAGAAAGATCCGACGACCGCAACGGGGCGCCTAGGCTTTGGCCCTTTCATGAAAGAAGACTATTGGGGTAATCATAACGGCCATGGTTCCCCAACGGGGCAGCAAAAAACACCACCCCAAGCAGACCACACTACTTATCGCTGCAAATGCCCGCATCCTAACCAAAAGAGGTGAGAAAAGCATCCATGGTCGGCATTTACTCGTTCACACATGCAGGTTTTATTGTTATAAGCAGGGTTGTAAATGAGTTAAGCTAATTCGGTATTCAACTCACCTCGGTTTATTAAAAATTCAATTTATCTTTTTTATTTAGTTAAATAAATTAAGCCCAAACCTTATTTTTGGACTCATTTTTTTATAAGCTGAGCCCGAATTAAAAAAAAAATTAAGACTTGGTTTATTGTATGACTTTAACTTATGAGTTTGACTCGGCTTGACTTATTAAAAGCTCGATTTAACTTGTTCGTTTAAGTAAACGAGCCAAGGCTAAGGCTTATTATAGACTCGTTTAGTTAAAATAGTCGAGCTAGAGTCTAAGGGTGTTCAGCTAGGTTCGATTCGACTCGGCTTGACTTATTTACAGTCCTACTTTACAAGCAATACTTTTATGAAATTAGGCTACCCTTGCCTTGAATTTATAGGCAACTAATTGCAAACATATCGTTTACTCGATATTAAATTGGGTACTATTGAAAAATAAAACAAAGAAAATGATGTATAAAGCAAAAAATTGTATATCAGTTTAAAAATATTCTTGTCATTTCTTTCCCTTTTATAACCTAATATGTCATCTACCTATTGCACTTGATCTTAGGTCCCCCCCCCCTTGAATAATCTAGTTCAAACATTTTTTTTAAACATTTTCTAAGAATATTTAGTAAAATTATAAATGCAAAATAATATGTCCTGAAACCTAAAATGAGTGCATCTAAAGAAAAGAAGAGTAGACAAACTACTTGTTATTTCATGTACGGGTTGATTTAAAAAAAGAGTTTCAATCTCAAAATATAAATTTTTTAACCACAATGTTTTAATATCGATGCTAATTTTAATAAATTTGCTTATTAAATATAAAACAACTTATGGTAAAAAAGCAATTTTTTTCCTAAACAATGCATCATAAGTAATCAGTTTACAACTAATCTTTGTATGAATATTTACGTATAGAGAATAAACGGGGGAAAAAGTATATCTATGAATCAATGCTTAACCCTCTTTCTTATCTACTTTCCCTCCGCCTTATAAGAAATTCAATTATTGTCATTTCCAACTGTAACACGCTCCATAGCCAAAAATATAAAATAAAGGTGGGGGGAGGCAGTAAAGCGTTGCTAAAAGTAAAAAAGGAATAAAAAAAGCTTAGGATATTCAAATTCATGGTATCATTGGCAACGATTTCGGAATTATGAATTGTTTATTATATAAAAAGATGCTGTTGAGAAAATTAAATTATTCATTTTTTTTATATAATAGATTGAGAAAGTGACAATAGTTGTTTATATATATATTTTTTTTTTAATTTTAATTTAAAAAAAATGGCAAATTAATTGAAGAACATGTGAGGTTGAGATGCAGAATATATGTAGGACACCGGGAGAATAAGCTCAAGAATTTGACATTATTAATCTCCTTTTTAAAAGTTTATATGAATTTTAAATAAAGGTAAAGATAAATTCATTTGACAAATGAAGGTTTGAATAAATGGTATAGTTTTTTCAAAATATAGAAATATTTGATGATATCCGTCAAGTTTAATGCATATATGCTATTTAAAATAGGAATTTTAATGTATATAACAAAAGTTTAAAAGCGCTATCCAGTTTTATCCCTATGCATGAACTCTTGTCTGCCTAATATTTATCCTTTCTTTCTTCTTACTCTTTCGGTCTATCACTTTTTGAAATATGATGCAGGAAGAATAAACAAATGGAGAGATTTGACTGAGAACTACGTCATTCATTGAAATCTACCGCCGAGGGTTGAATAAAAATTGCCAAAAGTAATGTCGGCATAATCCAAAACAAGCGGAAGAAACTTATGCTTCATTTGACTCGTAAAAATTTTTTTTTACAAAAAAAAAGAAAGAAAAAAAATTATTGTATTTAATTTATATAAAATAATGAGATAAACAAATAAAAAAATTCTTAAAGATTGGCTATGCAATTTTAAAACCTAACAAAATAGATTTTTATTTAAAAAAAATTATTAGAAGCAAATGTATAGAGCCTTAAAGTTAATACGTAACTTCAATTTCTGTACGCATGAAACTATAATTGGAGGCCCAGCCATATTGTGTTGATGGTTGATATTTATAGTTACTATAATTAATGGAGCTTAAAATTTGCCCGAAGGAGAAAGACTGGAATGACGTGCAAGGTTGAATAGATCCACTACTATGTGTCAAGTAATTTTTAATCACAGTACTCGAGGGTGACTTCATGGACTGGGACGTCCAACCCGCTGGTTTCTTTTCGCATGTCACAGTAAACCATCTCTTAGGGTTTATAGTAACACCTTTGACTTCCCTACAACACAGATTGCCAGCCTCACCATGGGTAACATTTGCCCCTTCTTTATTCCCACCGGTCGCAATAATTGCCGGTCCCCTACCTCTACCACCGACATAAATTATCGGTCTCCTATTTTCATGACCAACAATTTTTGCCGACCCCCTACCCCCACGACTAGTTGTGTTTGCTATTGTACATAATATATATATATATATGGTGAAGGTCCTATACAAACCCTTTCTAAGATGCATATATAGAAACCAATCTTAACCATTAGATTAGTATTTGATTAATGGTAAAGATTTAGTAAATACCTAACTTAAATTTATTTTAATCTCAGCCCTTGAATCTTTTAGATATAACGGTGATTAACGGTGCCTACGTTCGTATTTTAAATAATAGTTTTTACCAGAGTCTAAATCTATATATATATATATATATATATATGTACACACACTTAGATAATAATACTAGAGGAATCTAGCCAAATTATTAGAGGGCCAGGAGGTATCGGACCCGGGAGGAATAAAAGATGGTATTGTGTATTTCTTCAAAAAGTTGTATGAGAAACCTGATCTTCCACAGGTGAGCATTTCTTCCGACGGGTTCCAGAGACTAACAATAGAGCAGAGTAGGGGGATGGATAGAATACCTAGCAGGGAAGAGATACAGAAGGCGGTATGGTCGTGCGATCCAGACAAAGCACCAGGGTATGATGGTTATCACATGAGATTTATCAGGAAGATGTGGGCCGTTATAGGGAGGGACTTCACCGATTCTATTTTACAGTTCTTCAGGACAAGCAGGCTACCCCGGGCACTCAACACTACGCTGATTTCGTTGATCCCTAAGGTTGAGGAAGCGGAAGAAGTTCATCAGTTCAGGCCCATCAGCTTAGTGGGATGCATATATAAGGTGATCTCAAAAATCATAGCTCAAAAATTGAAGCAGGTGGTCGGGATACTGGTTAGTGATTCTCAAGAGGCTTTTATAGAAGGAAGAATAATTCTAGACTGGGCTTTGGTAGCCAATGAGATAGTTCAGTGGACGAAGAAGAGGAAAGGAGCGAAATGAGTAATGATAAAGCTGGACTTTCAGAAGGCATATGACATCATCAGGTGGGATTTTGTGGATAACATCCTCAGCATTATGGGGTTCGGGAAGACTTTCAGAGGATGGATTCAGGAGAGTATTACGACACCAAGGATCTCCATTCTTATTAATGGAGTACCTTCGGAACCGTTCGAGATGGGTAGGGGGATAAGGCAGGGGAATCCTATCTCTCCTTTTCTGTTTGTATTAGCAGTGGAGGCATTCACTCAGCTCATTAGAAGAGGCGTGGAAAAAGAATCCCTCCAAGGGCTTACAGTGGGCAGGGATAGATGTCTGGTCACACATCTACAGTTTGCGGACGACACGATGGTATTCTGTGGGGAGTCTTTGGAGAGCGTAAGAAATTGGAGAAGGCTTATGGACTGTTTCTTCTTATTGTCAGGCTTGCGGGTCAATTTCGAAAAATCAGAATTGATCGGTCTAGGCGTGGACACATGTTTTTAGCAGGAGGCGGCATGAATTATGGGATGCAAGGTTGGAACGCTACCTATGAGTTACCTTGGTCTTCCTCTGGGGGCAAATGCAAGCAGGAAGGAAGTGTGGAAGCCGGTAGTGGAAAAGATTAAGAGGAGACTAGCGGGATGGAAGGCGAGAGTTCTGTCAAGAGCAGGGAGGCTGATTCTGATCAAGAGTGTGCTCAACAATCTACCATTGTACTACATGAGCTTGTTTAAAATCCCTAAGGGAGTGGTCAAGGAGATCATTGGTATTCAGAGGAACTTCTTCTGGAGTAGTACAGGAGGAAGAAAAGCTTTGCCACTGGTCAAATGGGAGGTGATTTAGAAACCCAAAGCCTTAGGGGGGTTGGGAGTTGGGGACTTGATGATGAGAAACAGTGCTTTACTCTTTAAATGGTGGTGGTGGTACTACACAGTCGAGGGAGCGACATGGAAGAGCATTATTTCATCGATCTATCCAAACGATCACTTTGGATACATAGAGACTCCACAGCACAACAATGAATGGGCACCATGGAGAGACATTACCAACACAGGTTGCGAACTTCAGAACTCTAATCTAGGGCTGAAGGTCGAGGTGGGAGACGGGAAAAGGGTTAGCTTCTGGCGCGATGACTGGACAAGGCAGGGAGTTTTGAGGAACTGTTTCCCCAGGCTTTACTCGGTATCGAATCAACAAGACGAAAAAGTGGCGGACATGGGAAAATGGGAAGGTGCACGATGGACGTGGGACCTGAAATGGAGAAGAGCTCTCTTCGTATAGGAAGTGGACCAGGCAGAGCATCTGAGGATAATCATTCAGCGGTGTCAGCTTAGCATAAGCAGACAGGATATGATCAGGTGGGAGGGCGACAATACCGGTACCTTTTCTGTGAGATCGCTCTGTCAGGTTAGGTACCAAAGGATAGGGGAGGTGTGCCAGAGCCCTACTAGCTCAAGTTTAATGTGGAGCAGTGTGGCCCCACCACGGACGGCGCTCTTGTCCTGGCTCGCGGTGTACAACATGCTCAATACCAAAGGCAGACTGGTCAGGATGAGCATTATTGGAGAATCGGAGGCAAGGTGTCCATTTTGTCTAGTAGAGAAGGAAACGAGCGACCACATCTTTATACACTGTACAGTGACAGGGAGACTGTGTTATGATATCTGCAAATGGATCGGGCGCGAATGGGTAATGCCAGATACAATGAACAAGAATGCTTTGGCTTAGCTAGGGGTCCGGAACAGAGGGAGGGAAAAGGTCATTTGGCAGGCAGCCTTTTTTTGCTATCACTGGCTCCATTTGGGAATCCAGGAATAAGGTGGTCTTTGACAATCAAGAGTTCTGCATCAACTGGATGCTCTTGTCCATTAAGTTGAGAGTTGGCTTTTGGTTGAAGTACAGCAGTAAGGAGTTTCCCTATAGTATAGAGGAGTTAGTGCATAACGTTCATGTTTTCTTAGATTAGGTGTCCTCAATCCTAGGCCTTTTTGGGCCCTCGAAGGAGTCTTGGCACCTTTCTTTTCCTGTTATGAATTATCAAAAAAAAATTAGACACCATTATTACATCTAACGAAAAAAACTTATTTGCACATTAGAGTTATATGTGGTTGTGGTTAAAGTATGGGCGGAAAAAAAATATGTCAGAATACAAGATATGGGCAGGGACTGGTGTAAGCATGGGTAGGAAAAAAAATTTGTTTTATACAAATGTATTGTTTCATTTTTTTTATCATCTTGATGCTTATATTTAAGTGAATAACTTCATGAGTTTTATTCTTCACTATAGAGAAATCAACTATATGTTTCAATATAAACTTTTCAAAACCACGACTTTGTTCAATTTTTCGATAAAATTTCACGTTGTTTTTTTAAAAAAAAAACACTTAAAATAAATAATGAATTTAGAAGTCTTTGAAACAATAATGAGTTTTGAACTACTATAAGCTAAAACAAGTTCAAAACTCTAATGCACTATGATGATAGGTTCACAACCCCAACGTATTATGATGATGGATTTAAAATACCGACAATGTATGGATACATAGAAGAAATACAAATGGATTCTCTAAATATTAATTACAACTTAGATGAATAGGTAATTTTTTATTATTATAAATTGTGTTGATAAATTTGGTTTGATGAAATTAATACTTATTCTTATTATATTATTATGGTGAAATCATTTTTTTTCAGGATATAGAGAATACATGTTTTATGACCCAAAATTATTAGAGATTTTTTATAGCATAGCAAATGTTTATGATCTTGAAGAACTTGTAACATGGATTAAACATATAGTAGAACTCATAAGATAATTTTGATCATCAAAGGTTCTAGAAAAGAAAATGGTATAAGGGCAGGTAGAGTCTCAATAAGTTGTGAAAGAAATGAAATATACATTCGTACTAGACTTATAGATACTAAAGATGTACACAATACAAGTTCTAAAAACAATGATTATCCTTTTATTATTATTTTTGTTGAAAATAATAATGGTGGATGGTAAATGGTTATTAGGACCGGAGCACAGAATCAGCCTTTGACAAATTATGCACAAGGACATGCTCTTTTAGGTAAGTTAATGGAAAATAAAGTTTAATTTATTGATGAACTTATTATAGGTAACGTAAAGCCACGATAAATGAAACTATTTCTTAAAAAATAATTTTAAGGAAATGTAAGCATGAGAATGAATATTTATAATGCCTAATAGAAGCTTAGATCCGAAGAAGTGGATGGTCAAACAATGTTACAATATGTTATGAGTATGTTAGTTGAGAATCATTATTTTCAATGGAATCAAAGTGAGCCAGAATCAAATATAATAAGAAAACATATATTTATACATATTGTATCTGTTAATATTTTACTTGCATTCTCTTTTGTTTTACTAATGACTTGTACATATAAGACAAATAGATAGAGAATGCCCATACTTGGAATTATTGGACTAACCTCAACATAATTGAACTTCAACACTGTATGTGCATACATGTCGTATGAAAAAGAGAAAAATTATTTGTTGGTACTTGAGAGGTTGAAGACCTTAATGAATTCATCTATTCTTTCAAGCACCATTATTATTAATAGAGAACTTACTCTCATTTTAGGGGTGGAACATATTTTTTCAACTTCAAAACATTTATTATGTAGGTTTTATATTAATAATAATGTGGAGAAAAGGTGTAAGAAAATCTCTGGTTATTCATCATTTGCACATAGTTTTATATCACGATAGAAAAATGTGATAGATGTCATAGATGAAAAAACATAAGAGGAACAACTCTTGTCAATGGATTAAGATTACAGAAATATACCTAACCTAATTTCATATATAAAGATGAATTGGCTATGACCATATAAACACAAAGCCATTTCTACTTTCTTCAGTGATGTATTTCATATCCATCAAATTATAATGAATAAGTATGATTTATATTTTATCTCCTAGTGCAATTGCTTTTGCTTCTTTATGCTAATCAAGTAATATACCTTTTTTTATCAATAGGTATGAAGGTGCTCACAAATCATTAAAGAGATTTATACAGACATCACAAGGCAACTTCAACATAATGTTAAAACAAATGCACGCGTGATGCACTCTCATATGTACAACAAATTTAATAAATAAATCCTAATTTTTAATTACGTAGTAAATAGCAAGAAGGAGTCGAACCCAGAAGGAATGATATATAATCAATAATTCTGTAATTGATGTTAAAACCCTAGTTATGTAATCTCATTACTTGTATCACTTATTCTTATACTATGGATAAATAATAAAACACTATACTCACTAATTAATGAGTAAGGATAGGAAGGTATTGATTATGGAATTAGGATATCAAATAATCATGGAGAAAAGAATGATTCTAAATGATTTAACGTTGACCTGTAAAAACTCATATTAATTCATCTCTTTACTTTCTCTCAATTCTAATAAATTGAATAAGCTCTCAATTTATCACCTAACCAATTAATAACCTAGGTTAAGAATGCTAGATTCAATTAATGGCAGCATTACGCATGGGAAGTAGTCAACTACGACCATAATCACATAAGATCGGATCATGCAATCGTATGAATTAATGGGCAAGATTAATAATTAATCTTTTTCTACTTTGAAAATGTTAATTAACAATTATGTATTAATTTTTTTATCCTAGCGTAGATTAACATCTAAACTAGATAGATGATTAGTCTAATTAGTTTAAATTATTAATCTATGATGCGAGATCATTCGATTCCGTCTATCAATGCAATTAAATTTCATCTAGAATCATGAATTCAAATTACGTTGTTACTTCTAAAACCCTAATTCCATCATCAAATCCTCCTACCTTATACTGTGTACATAATTGCAATGACACACAATTAAATGCAATAATCTATAATTAACATCAGTGGTTACAAATAAATTAACAATGAAACACTAAATATGAGAGAAATAATAATGCAATAAAGAGAATTTATTTGTATTCAATCAAAAATCAAAACTTGCAATTAAGAGAGGAATGGAGAAGAACATATCTACTTGAATTGCAAAGTGTTGATTGTTTAATTGAATACGATGGAGAGAAAGAGAATTGGAATTATAAATTACATGTGGTATCTAGAGAATATAGAGAAAAAGAGAGAATCCAATTCTCAGACTCCCCAGAACCACCCCTCGAATATTTAGAACTTTAGAAATATATCAAGGAGAAGTTCACGTGAACGGTTACACAATTTAAGAAAAACAAAATCCATGTTAGAAAACACGGGAACTCCATATTTTTTCTTGAATTCTCTGCCAAATGCTGAATTTTGTGTGCTGATAAAAAAATGGGCTGTGTTTATGAAACATGGAGGGGTGAGTTTATGAAAAGCCGGGGGCCATGTTTCTTGTTCCTTCACTATTTCTTTATGAAATTTCAACACAAGCTTCCCTTTGATATATATTCTTCATTTCTAGTATTTTCTTCCATTGATCCTATGTCTCTTGATGTGTTATTTACTTCATCTGCTCTTTCCATTGATTTTCCATTGAATTTCTTCATTTTTCTATTTTCCTGCAAAATCTATCCAAAAACGAAAAACTCGAGAAAAGATTAAATCTTATAAAAATAATAAGGAATAAATGAAATTTTTACTTAGGAAAATAACATATAAATCCCATATATCAACATGTTCCTAGAATTGCAACATGAGATAACAGTATCAGTAGAGAGATCTCAATTCAATACTCATCATTTTGATACAAGTGCCCTTTAGGGCAATTTGAGAGGTCACATTACTTTATATGTAATGATGTTGGTCAATAAAGAGTGTCAAAGAAGTAATTATATAGGTACTAATGATTATTTTATATGAATGTTACATGTGGCGTAGGCATGGGATATCATGTACATACGAGATTAATATATACATTCATAACTACATGTCAATCCTCCCTATCAGCAACTCATTCATTTTGGAAGAAAATCGACATAGAAGAACTGATTAATTCGTTGAAAACATAAGAACCAATATGGGTTTCACCTCATTTATTCCATATTTTCATAGAAGTTGTTATGAGTAAGCTACCAACAATACAAAATTAGTTAGCAAGAGAGACATTTAGTATTGTCACTCCCTAGAGAACGCCTCTCTAGGAGTCATCGGTACAACATCATTGAGGTTGCCTAAGGAACTTCACCAGAAGAAAACAATCTAGTTAGGAGTATATAAAACAATAATTTTCAAGTTGTTAGGGATTAACATAAGGTCAAGCATGAGGTCGGGGTTGAGGATGAAAATCTACATTTATGTCATTAGGAAAATTACAATTTCCATATGTGAGTAAGATGAATTAACATATAGTTTCATCTATTAGTACCTAGTATAATGTGTTAGAAGATGGAAATTATGGTTTCCCAACATTAACGTAAATTATATTGACAGATAAGGAACAGTGGGTTTAGATTCATACTAACTTCTATCATGAGATATCAGCGAGATGACAGTTGTGTGAGAATGTGTTTGTATATGGAAACATTGATAAAGTTCTTAATATTATTGCCCATTTGGAAGGGCTATCTCTAATGGTATACTAGATGGAAATACCGGATATTGGTCATGTCATTGTAACTTGTTACCATATGTCATTTGCATATTATTCATGAAATGCGTGTAGTTCATTCCTACCTTTAATAGAGCAACTTGGAATTTAAGGTCTTGAAAAATGAAGTGATCATATGTTTTTTGTAAGGCATGAGTTACTATATATCGGTATATGGGTGTTTTATGACTTTTTCTATTTCAATATTATATCAATGTCAATTCTTATTTTCACTACAAAAAACTGGTGCATTAACGACCAATTTAGTGACCAAAATTTTTTTTAGTCGCTATTAATATATTATTATTGACCACTATTAAAAGTCGTCGTTATTGGTATATCTATTACGACCAGTGTAATTTTTGGTCGTTAATGGTTAATTTTTTTGGTCGCTAAAGGCATTTAAGTTTCATATATATATATATATATATATATATATATATATATATATATATATATATATATATATATATATATATATATATATATATATATATATATATATATATATTTTTTATAGTAGAAAAAATTTAATAATTTTTATCTATTAAAAATATTTATGTCTATGAATTTTTTTATGAGGTCGATAAGATCTTCGCAAAATTTTATATTTAAAATTTCTACAACTTATTTATGATTTTTTTTATGTTTTTTTCATTTTTATTTACGGATGACATTTTTATAAATATATAAAATTATTATTAGTCACTTAAACATGTATAAAAAGAAATTTTATTTCTCGGATCTTTATGAAAACGGTTTTTATTAAATAAAATTTACATAAAACTATTTGTTATCATATTTTAGATACTTAAAAAAAAACAGTCGCTTAACAGACTCACGGCCCCCGCCCCCTTTTCTTTCTTTCTCCCTCTTCCTTTCCCATTGGCTTTTTTCTGCGCTGAGGCCCGACCCCCTACTACCCTTCTCCCTTCCCTTTCCTGCTCCACTGCGTGCTTTCTTCAGCCACCACGACACCACCTCACCACTGCAACACAACCACCGGACGACGACAACACAGGAGCGAGGCAGCAGCAGTTGTGGTCGGACGAGCAGCGCGAGCAGGGAAGCCGAGTGGGTCGCTCGACCCTGCTCCGGCGCCATTTCCACGACACCACCGCGACGCCACCGCCGGCCACCTCCAGTGACGTCCACCATCGGCGGACATTCCTCGACCTTTGACGAAGCTCCAGTGCCCTTTATCCGCCCTATTTTGGCTGATATTATTTGGTATAAATTATCCTAAACCCTAACTTTTGTTTCGATTAAATTTTTATGAATTAGCTTTGATTATGCTAAATTATCTGCTGAATTGAGTATGTATCTGTTATATGATTGATTTGGATGGGTTAATTATGTGGTATATGCTTGATTTCTGAAATTTGGGAATTTTGCCCCAGTTGTGTGAGGATTGGTCGAAATGTTCGGAATTTCTATGAATTAGCTTTGATTATGCTAAATTATCTGCTGAATTGATTATGTGTGTGTTGTATGATTGATTTGGATGGGTTAATTATGTGGTATATGCTTGATTTCTGAAATTTAGAAATTTTGACCCGGTTGTGTGAGGATTGTTCGAAATGTTCAGAATTTCTATGACTTAGCTTTGATTATGCTAAATTATCTGCTGAATTGAGTATGTATGTGTTGTATGATTGATTTGGATGGGTTAATTATGTGGTATATGCTTGATTTCTGAAATTTGGAAATTTTGACCCGATTGTGTGAGGATTGTTCGAAATGTTCAGAATTTCTATGAATTAACTTTGATTATGCTAAATTATATGCTGAATTGAGTATGTATGTGTTGTATGATTGATTTGGATGGGTTAATTATGTGGTATATGCTTGATTTCTAAAATTTGGGAATTTTGACCCGGTTGTGTGAGGATTGTTCGAAATGTTCGGAATTTCTATGAATTAACTTTGATTATGCTAAATTATCTACTGAATTGAGTATGTATGTGTTGTATGATTGATTTGGATGGGTTAATTATGCGGTATATGCTTGAATCTGAAATTTGGGAATTTTGACCCGGTTGTGTGAGGATTGTTTGAAATGTTCGGAATTTGGGAATTTGGATGGGTTAATTATGTATGTGTTTTGCTTAATATTATGAAAATAATATGTTATGAGCTTAACTTGGTGTTTTGCTTTTATAATAATTATGGCTTGGACTTTTATCCTGTATGGTTTGTGATATGGATGAAAGTTTTATGGTGAATTTGTCTAGGGAAATGATTAACCATGATTTCCAAAATCTTCCAAGAATGTGGCGGAAATGGTTTGTGGTGAGAAGGACAAATCTTTCCCTATTTTTAATAAAATTCCTAATTTATCAAAAAAAAATATTTGTTATCCAAACGGATATTTTTCCATGAATTAACTTTGATTATGCTAAATTATCTGCTGAATTGAGTATGTATGTGTTGTGTGATTGATTTGGATGGGTTAATTATGTGGTATATGCTTGATTTCTGAAATTTGGGAATTTTGATCCGGTTGTGTGAGGATTGTTTGAAATGTTCAGAATTTGGGAATTTGGATGGGTTAATTATGTATGTGTTTTGCTTATTATTATGAAAATAATGCTTAATATTATGAAAATAATATGTTATGAGCTTAACTTGGTGTTTTGCTTTTATAATAATTATGGCATGGACCTTCATCCTGTATGGTTTGTGATGGATGAACGTTTTATAGTGAATTTGTCTAGGGTAATGATTAACCATGATTTTTAAAATCTTCCAAGAATGGGGCGCAAATGGTTTGTGGTGAGAAGGACAAATCTTTCCCTATTTTTAATAAAATTCCTAATTTATCAAAAAAAAATATTTGTATTTAACTACTGTTTGGTTATTGTCTTCAAGTAAGCTTTAGGTGTAACATATATCAAAATTTAAGAAGGATGAATCAAATGCTTTCATTACCACCACCTCTGCTAGAAAACTATGTGTGAGTATTTTGGATTTCGGTATCGGAACATTGTGATTTCGTTTGTTTCTTATGAGGCTCAAATAATTTGTTTTTCTTTCTGAATTTTCAGTGCCATATTATTTCTCTATTATGGGGAGGGGGCGTGGAAATGATTGCAATTGTAGTAGGTCTTAGGAAGAGTTTTGCAGTTCGGAATCTAAAGAACTGTAACTGTCTTTGCATTTTGATTTGTTCTATATATGTTTATGTTCAAGCAGCTCGAATTTGACTATGTTAATTGGTTGAGTATTGGTTATCCCTTCTCATTTCTTGTGGAGTTCGGTGAACTTTGATGGTTAGAATTATCTAATAATTGAGACACTGAAAATAAAAGGTTAGAAAAGTAGTGTCTCCATGATTCACTATAACAGTTTGGTCTTGGAAAAACGAAATATTTTATTTGTAGCGCTACTTTGACAATCTTAGGTCTGAAGTGTTTTGAGCCAATCATATAGATACATACAATACTATCTAGTTTGGTCTTATCAACATTAGATAGAAGAACTCATATTCCGATATGTGTAATAGAAAAAATAATTTTGTGAATGTAGGATATCTATCTAAACCTTTTAATCAATTGGACAAAATAAAATTAAATAATCAATTCATTAATATACCTGTACATGTATTACTTCAAGTCTTGCTATGTAATATTGATTAACTTTTGATATGATATGTCATTGTTAATTTGATACTTATATTAATTATTGTTTTTATATTTTGGTTGTTGCAGATCTTATTCATTTTGATAGGCTGACTTAGTCTATTAGGTTCGGTGAATAGAACGATTAATTTTTAGGTGGCTACTTATCATAATATTTGTATAATGCAATGACATCCTATAGCTCTTTTGTAATATATTTATATTTGATCAAATATTTTGTTGTACCAGACATGTAATACAAACTATTTGTATGAATATTTAGTTGAATGTTTGTAGGCAGGTATTTAGAAAATTATATCCACATGTTAAAAGGGATATATATGGATACAGGTACAGGGATTGAGAAGATTGAAATATATATATATATAATTACAAAAAAACAATTGATCGTCAATATTATTTACGATGATATATTTTTTTCGTCGCTATTGTTTATAACGACCAACATTATACGTTGTCGCTATTACTTATAGCGACCAGCATTATAAGTCGTCGTTATTGCTTACAGCAACCAATATTATAAGCCGTCGCTATTGCTTTAGCGACCAACATTATATGTCGTCGTTATTGCTTTAACGACCAAAAAATTTTGGTTGGTCGTTAAAGCCTTTAGCGAGGGAGCAATAACGACCACCGACGACCAACAATTTGTTTGGTCATTATTGACATTAGCGACCAAATTTTGGCCATTAACGACGAAATTTGTTGGTTGTTAAAAGCTTAGGTTTTTGTAGTGTTTTGTATTTGACAGGTATATATTTTGAAAAATTTTCCACTCCCAACACTACATGTAAATTGGAACAAATATCGCGATAGTAGCATTTGAATATGAAACAAACTATATTATTCAAGATTCCAACAATGGTGCTTATTGGTACATGATGTCACACAAGAGTCACATCCTTTATGTTTGGACTAAAATTTTATCTATAATTTTTATAATTTTTATTTGTATTAGATCTTTGAAACATCTACATGATGAATTTTAATAAATTTGTGTTTATTTTCTTGTCACCTTTCCATGATTGCTAAGTACCCGACCTTTGGCAATAAGATATTTTTGACTATTATTCAACTTAAGTCTCTTAGTGTTAGGTGTGTTCAATATTGATTGAATTATACTTTCTTAATCATGAAATAAAATAAAAATTATATTATATAATTGTAACAAGCATATTTTAGTCAAATATATAACCATATAGTAATACATCAAGGTAATTGCAAATATCCACGCCCATGCTCATGCCCACCTCCAAACCCATGCCTAGGTAGAGTAACTCCTAAATTAAGCACAAGATTTTCATAGCTACTAAAAATTTGGAGTTGGCGCTCCCCTTCAATAGAATAAACGAATAGTTTTATGACCTTCATTAAGATGTGTATTAGTTGGAATTTGATGCTTATCATTCAGATGTTCAACCAAATACTCATCTGTTATTACCATTATATACCTATGATTTCTAGGAACATACCAATACATATAGTCATGAGCCACATCCTATGGGTATTAAACTAGTGATCCGAAAACATCCGGGCTAAATATGTATTCCTAACTCAAGAATCATTGGTTAAGCATGTGTGTGCAATAAAATATATGCTTCTTGAGGGAAGTACTTCTATATGTGTTCCTAGTGGGATTGATAGACTCCTTAGGAATCACTTGTGTATATCCAAACTAGTTTATCACTCTATCTGGCATATACAATTTAACTTTCTTTAAATAGTGTAAAAATATGTGATATAATGCCATAAGATAATCCCTTATATAGATTAGCTACTCCATGTGGATTCTAAATGACGTTTCACAAAAAGGAAGTAAATACGAATATTGCTAACATAATATAGTAAGAGTATGATAGTTTGAGAATACCTTTGATGCAATCATAAGATTAATCTTAGCTTGAAAGTATTCGAGTGTCTCCAATTTATTGTTAAATTTATGTCCACAAAACCACCTCATACAATGGGGATAATATGCATCATACCTAGATTGTTCCCAAAAATTATTCATAATTCCATATCTATTATAATATTTGGTTGTTTGAATTATAACTAATGTATCAATATATATATATATGTGTGTGTGTGCGTGTGTGCATGTGATAATTATAAAATTACATATAATAGAGTGAAACATTATGACATTTGAGTAGCACTAGCTCAAGAAGCCATACAAAGTTATCGATATAGAAAAGTAAGTGTTGCTATACCCTATGCATAACCTTCAACCCAGCTAAGATCTTGAAGAAAGAGGATATAGTACAGATTAACTTTATTAACAAAATTATTGACAAACAACGATAGACCAATCAACCACAATAGATAACCAATCATTTTTCCACATCCCCTAACTAGTATGATTCACATACTTCTTATAACCATTTAAATAGAAGCACGCCCTTTCGAGTGACTTTATTCACTTGCATTTCCTTCATCCCAAACAAGGCACCCAATGCACCAATCAATTGCCCATGTGTGTTGGCTGTCATCTCCAACTGTAATGGATGACCATCAACTCATAACCCAAATATAAAATATATATCTAAATGGGTGATTGTCATCTCACTTTATGGTATATGAAAGCTATTAATGTCTGATTGTCATCTCTTTATAAATGCTTATATAAATGATAAATTAGCATGCTTAAATGTGTTGACTATAAGGTGTGACAATCTTGTTTGGTGTATTATAGTGATTATCCATTCTTGACGCTTCCAAAAAAGCTTTTCAAACTACCTGTCTCATGTGGATCTTCAGACAACCATGATCTTGAAAAATAAAAGAAGCAAATGTAATGGATATATATGATTAGTTCTACGTAAAATAAGAAATAAGACATAATGAATATGGAAAACTTACTTATCCTAACCATAAGTCTACATCCGCGTGGCAGCCAAATCTTAGGATCAAATCAGGGATCATTGGACCTTTTGAACATGGTCCAAGTTAGTAGCATTCATCCTTTAGTTGTATACCTTATTCATCTTCACTAGCATCACCAACATCTCTATCATCATCATCATCATCATCATGATGTACATAAGTCGATGACAATGGTTGATAAGTAATGTGGGGTAATGATGTTGGCAAATCCAATGACAATCTATAACCACCAACAATAGTTGGGTGAACTGAGGATGATGGTACTCCAATGTCAGTCTTTGTTGGTGAGGTATGAAAATATATATATTCTATATATAATAGAAAACCTTCATACCTAGAACCTTTGACCTCCAAACCTTTGTGCCCCGAACCTTTGAATCTTGAACCTCCATACCCTAAAATACCAACATCGGCCATAAATGATGAATCTTAGTTGTTCGGGAGCTTCTGCATATTTTTATTGTTTCAAATATTTTTTAGGTTCGTATTCGCCAATTTTTTTGCCTCGTCAAAATCCTCTGGTAAGAATTTATCCTAGACTTGTCAGATGAGACATCAAAATAGGATGTTTTGTGACATTTCTATTACATCATGAAGAAGTAATAATAGGATGACATTCAGTTCTATCTACTACTTTGTCTTGTCTGTGATTCATCTGAATTTCAATAATACAATTGATTAAATTAAAATTAAGTATATGAATTGTAGGTAATAAGCCATCAAATAAATGAAACACAAACACGTAGGCGACAATAATATAATTTTTAAATAATATAATATCAACCTATATTATAACAGCCAAAGAGATATATATACCCAACCTTATAACTAAAATGTAATCTCTTAAACTAATCATCTACTTTATTAATTTAATAAATCAACAATAATTGTACTAATTAAGAAACCATGAGTAATAAATATAATTACCCCACGCAAAACCCCACCCACCTAACAATAGGTTTTGACGAACCCATTCCCTCTCAATGGCAAAACCTATCGATCATCATCCCCCCACCAAACAATAAACCTATTGATCCTCCCCCCAAATGATAAAATCTGTCGATTGAACCCCCAACAACAACATTTGCCAGAAACCTCCCCATTTAACAACATGCATTGCTAAAGTCATACCACCGCCGAATCTTTGAAGCTTGATCTAACCTTTACCCTTCAAATGGCAAAATTGGCTGAAAAAATTTATCATCTATTATAAAAAACCACCGATATCTTCCATCCACCCTCTAGATCTCCATTTTCTTTCCCCCATGACAACACTTATGGTAAATTTTAGCTAACAAACAACATGTATGGTCAAACCTTTAGGCCCCGGTAAAAGTTGGCTGTTTATAACCTTCCTGAAAGATAAGCATAGCTATTCCCCTCCTTGAGAACCAAAAAAATGAACTTACCTTACCGGAGAGTATGGTGAAGAGACAATGAGAGAGATTGAGAGTGGAATGAGACAGTGAGGGATGGTGAAATCAGAGAATGAGAGAGATTGAGAGAAAGAGAGAGAGTTTAGATAAAAAAGGAAGGGTAAACTCATTAAAAAAATATATTTTCTACCGAGTAAAAACTTTGTTTCCATTTAACAAGTAAGCATCTATTATTGAGACAATGCCTTTAGATTTTTGATATGAGAATATGATCTCTAAGCAACTTCAAGTTTGTCGGGAAACATGCATTCAAAAAATAATGGGATTTTTGCCTAATAGAGAATTTTGGTTTTCTTTTAGTAAAGGTTGTTATTAGATTGATTATGCTTGATGTTTGTAAAATAATTTCTAAAATATAGAACTTAAATGAACTTATGATTTTACTAAAATGGTAATTACTTTTATAAAATTTTGAATCAAGAGAAAATTGCATGAATAATATAATTTGTTAGTCAGCCATGATTGGTGTGACGAGGGTACAGGGACGACTAGAATACAAAAATAAAATTGTGCAAAACACCAAAGCTTAAATATTTAAACTTAGAGTATTCTTATATATACATTTTTTAAAAATATACTGAGGAAAAGAGAAATGAAGAAATGGTACGCCATATCTGCTTTGTTTTTACGTCAAAAATAAAATTTTAAGGGAAATTTTTTTTTATCTCTTTACTGATTTGATTTTCTTTATATATAGTTTAAGGAACCATTTTTAGAGTAGGATGATATTATATTGAATGGTAAATATTTTCCTCAACCTTTCTATAATCATTTTAGTTTCGTTATAAAAGCATTCATTAATTAATTAGTCATGTCTTGGAATGCATTAGTGGTTCAAAATTGTTAGTTACTGTCGAATAATTTTGATTTTTGCAACACGTCAGTTCGTTAGAATGTTACAAATTTTCAACAATTTCAAGCAGGACTAACGTCTGTTTGAAAATGGCATACTTACTTTCTTTTACACAAGTCTAAGGAAGCAAATCGTACGTTTGTGCTGCAAAATTCTGGAAAATCATTAGGCTTGACGGGCGAGCATTTTCTGTGCACAATCTGACGGCGCACTATCGTAATAAACAATCATTGCTGATTAGAACCAGTGCCCGTCTGGAAAAATTAAGGTTGTGTGTAAAAATAAGAGTTGTCTCTTGTTTTATTACTGTATTTTTATGTTATTAAAACGAAATGGGAAAAAGTATAATTTTCTTTTCTAATTAAAAGAAATCAATTATAGATAATAAGATAAAATGAGAAACAGAAAAAAAAAATATTTTATTCATTTATGCATTCATATAAGTTTCCTTTCGTTTATAATTTTTATTTTCCATATACATAGCATTTATATTTATAATATTTATATGAAAGGGTGACAAGTAGAAGTAGCAGAAGTTGACTTGGTCAGACTTGTACAAAGCTTGATTTGATATAATCCAATAATTTTTTTAAATTTACCTGTCCCAAGCCCGGCTCAAAATTAACCCAATACTAACGTGAAAATAATTGACATAACCTAGCCCAACCCAAACCTAAATCGAC
This sequence comes from Tamarix chinensis, assembly GCA_030549775.1. Lineage (NCBI taxonomy): Eukaryota > Viridiplantae > Streptophyta > Magnoliopsida > Caryophyllales > Tamaricaceae > Tamarix > Tamarix chinensis. The sequence goes on along the minus strand of CM060176.1, from coordinate 63,702,094 downwards.
CTTAACCTATAGTTCAACATCAACTTAATCCACTATCAATTAAATCCATTATCAACCTGTGACACAATAAAACAAACTCATTATTAACATGTTATGATAATAAAAAATTACATACACCTTATTATTTATTTATTATTTTTAAAAATATATAATGTTATAAGTTTTACTTATATTTCTAACTTTTATTGTGAACATACTTATTCACCACCAAAATTCTAATTTAAAGCCATTAAACCTATCAAAACTCTCTCGTCTTGTATTCTCTTGTGTTTTTGAGAGAATTATGAACGAAGTGATATTATAAGGATTGTTTGATTTTCTTTGTAATCACTAGTACTATATACAATAATGATCATAATTGTTTTCCTAATTATTATGATGTTTTGATTGTTATCTCAATTAGATCTTAGAATTTTCTAATTACTTGTTAGATTAGGCATTGGGCATTCACATTTGTTGATTTTTCCCTATAATTGGTAATAAAGCTTGGGTGTGTGATCGATATGTATCGAGATGACATATATAAGATTTGAAATTGAGAAATTTGATCATTTTATCAATTTTGGGGTATGGAAATTGAAGCTAAAGGCAATATTTATTCAAAATGGATTGGAGAAGGCATTATTTATAAAAATGGAGAAGATGAAAATGATGTCTAATGAGGAGTTTGGGGATATTGATTTTAAAGCCTTATCCACCATGCACCGGTGTTTGTCAAATGATGTTTTATAAGAAGTAGCCAAAGAGACAATCGTTGCCATCTTGTGCTTGAAGCTTAAATTCTTGTATATAATGAGATCTATGGAGAATTGTTTGTTATTGAAGAGTTGGCTTCATGGTTTAAAATTAGGATAGGGTCAGTCTTTGAAATCTTATATTAATGAATTTGACTCTATAGAATAGAATTACATAATATGAGTTTGAAATTGGATGATGAGGATCCAGCTGTTATATCATTTTGTTCTTTGTCGGTTGCTCATAAGCATATTTGTGAGACTGTATTATATGGAAATGATAAATTAGATCTTGTAGATTTCAAGAATGCAATATTATAGCTTGAATTGATTGAGAATCAATTGACTAGACGATGTTCAAGTAATTCATATGGTGAGCAACTCGTAACAAGGTGAACTGGTGATAATTAGAAATTCAAATTGAGGAAGGACATGTTTATGGTTATGGTCTACCAATGGCGGAGCCAGAGTTTTGGATCAATGGTGTCCCTGGTATATTTATTCAGTAAATAATATACTAAAATAGATATTGAAATAAAATAATATTTGTAGGTGCTTAAATAAATTCGTCAAAATTTTCGAAAGTTGATAACACAACTTGATTAATAGATTTAGATTCATTGTGGCTATTTTTAAGCCAGCTTGAAAAGTATCGTTGCATCCTAAATTAAGACATTAAACAATTTAATGAATTAACTAAGGAATTTACTAAAACTTAATTTATAATATAATTTTAGAACAAACTAATTCAAAAACTAACTAATAAATTAAACACTTCAATCTATAAATCTAAAAAATTTGATTTCTAAAAGCTAATTTTGATTTCTACCTAATTAATAAGCCAATTTCCATTTACTACATTAATAAGATAAATTAGAATTTCTATAAACTAAAAAAATTGATTTCTACAAACTAATTTTGATTTCTACCTAATTAATAAACCAATTTCTATTTACTACATTAATAAGATAAATTAGAATTTCTATAAACTAAAAAATTTGATTTCTACAAACTAATTTTGATTTCTACCTAATTAATAAACCAATTTCTATTTTCTACATTAATAATATAAATTAGAATTTCTATAATCTAAAAAATTTGATTTCTACAAATTAATTTTGATTTCTACCTAATTATTAAGCCAATTTCTATTTTCTACATTAATAAGATAAATTAGAATTTCTATAAACTAAAAAATTTGATTTCTACAAACTAATTTTGATATCTACCTAATTAATAAACCAATTTCTATTTTCTACATTAATAAGATAAATTAGAATTTCTATAATCTAAAAATTTTGATTTCTACAAACTAATTTTGATTTCTACTCAATTAGTAAGCCAATTTCTATTTTCTACATTAATAAGATAAATTAGAATTTCTATAAACTAAAAAAATTAATTTCTACAAACTAATTTTGATTTCTACCTAATTAATAAACCAATTTATATTTTCTACATTAATACGATAAATTATAATTTCTATATACTAAATACTACAATCAATTAATACAACAAATATAATCAATTAATACTGTATTCTAATTTCACAAATTTATAAATTTATGATAAATAATTTAACAAACTAAAAATTAACTTAAATTTTACATAATTACATAAATAATTGATGATAAATAATTTAACAAAATAAAATTTTACCTTAATGTCGACTTTGGTGGCACACTGGTGCCTAGTGGGCAGGGGCGCAGGGCCGACTGTGGAGTGTGGAGTGTGGACTGGCTCGGTTGAAGAAGGCAAGGCAACTAGGCACAACAGTCTACAGACATAGACGACAATGGCTCCGAGCCTCCGGCGGTGGCAGTCGAGATGGCAGATAGAGGCGGAAGGCAGCGGTAGCGCTAGGTGCAGTGGTGGTGGCCAGTGGCCGAGCAACTACTCTGCACTCAGCAGCTGCATAGCGGCGGCCCACACCGCACCACACAAAGGCAACCGCCGGAAGAAGAAGAAATGGCGAGCTCCGGCATTGTCCAAGCAGGCGGTGTGCGTCTTCACTGGAGTGGTCTGGTCTCAAGAGAATGGGAGGGCAGAACGTCAAAGCCAGTGGCGTAGCAACGGTCGAAGACTGGAAGAGAAGGCCAGGAAGGGTAAGAGTTTGGGGGGGAAAAACATCAAAACGACGTCGTTTTGATGGTGTGACAAAAATTCAAAACAAAACAACCACGAGACTTGAACCTGTGATGTCTGGGCAACAATACACGGGACCCCAACCTACCTTACCGCTTTTCCATTTTAATCTTTTGCTATGGTGTCCTACAAGTATTATATATATATAATATCTAAAAATCAAGCAAAACTTTTATATTCCAGCCAGGGCTCCGTGGTGTCCCGGGACACCATACGGAAGCCCTGACTCCGCCACTACCATGGGTTTTTTTTATGAAATATCAAATTAGGAAATACTAACTTAATAGGAAACTTATAGATACTTATGATAGTGTATCTGATGAGGGTGATACTATCATAGCTGATGGTGATGGCGATGGTGATGTATTCATTGCCATATATAGACCGACAAGATTGACTAATAGGTACATTTTAGATTCTAGGTGCTCCTACCATGTATGTCCCAACATAACCTATCTCTAGGCATACGACACTATTTGAGATGGAGTTGTTATCTTGGAAAATGATACTTCGTGTAGAATTGTTGGGATTGGGACTATGACGGTGATGATGTATCATAATGTTGTCAGAACACTGCCCAGTGTTCATCATATTTTTGACATAACCAAGAGCTTGATTTCACTATGTTCCTTAGATAACGAATGCTATAGGTGTGTTATTAAGAATGATAAATTAAAGGTTGCTAAAGGAATTATGGTGGAGATTGTTGGTAAGTAGGTCAAAATATTGTATGAGCACGTTGGTACAATTATTAAGGGTATCGTTGGGGTGACATTGAGAGTGTGTGGCTTAGATGTTGCTGGTTTTAGATCAATTCAACTTGTATACAGGAGTATCATTGGCATAAATAGGAGGTACTTGTTTCATGACCTCGTTACATCTAGATTTATTATCTTTTGTGAGTCCAAATTCCTTCTTGATAAGAAGGTGGAGTAGGAGAGTCTATTGGATACTTTAAACTGGGTGGAGGTTTTTGTTGTTGATCTAGATGGTACAGATTCTTCTAGTGAGGAGGAAAGTGGGAAGTAGGTGGATCAAGTGGGCATTGATTTAGGCAGATATAGTTATATGTTATATACTAGGGATAGTAATATTGGTATGCTACAACTAATGTCAGACTCAAATGTTAATTTGGACACTATTTTTACCTTGTGGTATTCAACTGTTGTTGTTGTTGTTGAAGAGGCGTGGCTTTTTTGGTGGAAGCAAACATTGGTATGTGATGTTTTACTAGTTATTCTTTTATTATGTGTGTATATTATACTTGTTGTAGCAAAATAAATGTTATAGGAGAGCAGCATGATGACTTTGGGTGTGCCTAAATCTAAATCAATTGTGGTAGCTAACTTAGTTTCTGGTTCATATTCATTAACTATGAGATGCTTGATGTATAGTGTGATTAGTTCCAAACCTTGTATGTATCATGTTCTAAATCCCTTAAAGCCACCTTGGTTAGGTGTGGTGCGACTTCAAAAGTACCTAGTGAATACAATATAAACATATTTAGAGTATATGTTGTCGGCTCTTCTATTGATAGGTTATTCTGATCTTGGATGTGGTCTTGATGATCAGAGGTACACTAGTGTGCAGTGTTCAATCTTAGAGGTTCTAAGGTTATGTGGTTAGCTATGATTAGAGATGATAATTTTGTTTGGCTTAGAGTGTTAGCTTGTGAGGTTGGGATGGTATGAAGAGTTACTTCTAATTTTTATCTAGTCATAGTGCTAATGGAGCCATTGCTTGCTCTTGTTCATTTTTCATGAGTGGTTCTTTGAACCTAGGGTTCATGATGATCTTTTGTGATTTGGTTGCTTATTGTTACAAATACTATGTCAAAGTGAATATTATGAGATCATGACTTCTTTTTATATGTATTTTAGAATTTATTGATACATATAGGTATTTGGATAAGTTTGGAGCCACAAAGAGATCAAGGAAAAAACCACAGAGGCGTAATGTTTTTGAACATGACTCTTATTTTCTTGGCATACTTGATCCTATATTACTTTGGTAAAAGTTGATAGTTTTGGAAAAAAATAAGGGGACATGTTTATGAACACAAACCATATTTTTTCCTATTTTCTATGGTTCTCTTGTGTTGGTTACATACTCCTATAAATAGATGCGTATAAAACCCTAGTGATCAGAGATATGCCATCAAACCAGTCTAAACCCTCTTCTCTTATATTCTCTTGTGTTTGTGAGATAATTATGTACTGAGTTATATTATGAGGATTATTTGATTCTACTTATAATCACTATTGCTATATGCAATAAAGATAATCATTTTTTATCTAATTGTTGTTATGTTCTGATTATTATCTCAGTTAGATCTTGGAGTTTCCCGATTTGTTGTTCAACTAGGTTCTAGGTATTTACATCTAGTGAACTTTTTCCTCATAGATTATTATAAATGATTTTAATGTAATTATAAAATAAATATTTTAAATGATAATTATTGTGTGATTAATATTAAGAGTTGAAAATCATAAGCTAAGATCATCTCATGGTGGCCAACAATAGTCACGTAAGTCTACAAACTCATTATTTTATTTTATATATATAAATAAACTATATGATGTTGAATTTCATTGATATTTCTAAATTATATATGACAAACACCCTACTATTAGAATTCAAGTATATCTGTTGGTGATAAAGAGAATATAAAAGATATATCTTTTATACTTGGGTTTTATAAATTTTAGACACATGTTTTTATCATATTGGTTATACTATTATGTGAAGGATGTACACTCAGGTGTTCTTCATGTAGGGTATAGGATATGTACACATGGAAGACTAGGGGAAATAGATAGGAGAGTGAAATGGGTAAAAATGATTGTCTTGATTCCAAAATTCCTCAAAGGAATATAAGACCTCTTATATATATAATAGTTGCACAAAGGTAAGGGAATTAAGGGAATATAATGTAGCAAGACACGAGGTAGACTGTTTTACGAGTCATGTGTATCAGGTGGCCAAGATGTGGAGGGTCAACTTAGGGCCTAGCAAAACTAGACAACAATGTGCCTAGGGAAGGCCAAGGCTACTTCTAGGTAGGCCTTGCTACTTAAAAGGGCTTCTGGAAACCCAAAAATCCAATTGGAAAAATATACATATCATCACTCTCTTTAACTTTTAATCAACTAAATTAGAGACCTCCTAGAAGGGATGTTGCAAAATGGCACTCATTCCAAACAAGGGAGTTATCCACAACCAAACATTTGGTTAAATATTCCTAGGTTATATAATTAGGACAAAGGTCATCCACAACCATCTAAGAAATACTAAACTAAGGTTGGTGCTTGGGTGAGGCATATAATTGACCATTAAATCGAGTGGAAGTAGAACTAGGTCTTGATAAAATACATCAATAAATAAAGTACACTAAACCAAATATCCTAAAGTAAAAGATATAATTTGATATGAAGTGGTTAGTAATTTTGAAATTTGAATAACAAGAGGGGAAGTAAAAGGGTGGCTTGGTGAAGATAATTAATATCGACAGATGTTTGCTAGGCTTCCTTAGGTAATGATAACCACACATATTTTTCCACTACCATAATATATAAAAGGGTCTTTCTGGTAGGACATTTCCCTTCTTAAAAAATGTATTGGGATATCTAATTGTAATGAAAATATCAAGATAACGCCTTAGAATCTCCCTCAAATTTTTTTAGTTGGTGTATAACTTTCAACTTCTAACTCAAAACTAAGGCATTTGACACATACCCTACTCCTATTTATTCCCTTATCATCCCTTGAGGTTTCCTCTTATTTCCCCTCATTTCTGAAATCATTTGACTCAAGAAGTTAGAGCTTACACCTTTCATGGAAAAAAGTTAAATCATCTTCCTTATGTTGTTAAAGTGTTTCTCTCTATGTTATTTATGTCATCAAAAGCTTCCAACCACCCAACTTTTAATAAACAAATCATTTGAATGACTTAAATTGTTTATAATTTTCATTGTTAGAGGTTAAATTACTTAATTTTTGTGATTTATAACATTTTTTTAAAGTTTTGAAACCATAGTAACATTTTGAATAATATTTCTAGGATTCCTCATCCATTGTTATGGTTTTATGTTCTATGCCACTTTTGCCATATAAACTCATGTAAGACTCTTCTTTCACGTGGATATTTGATACTCTTACATTTACCTATGTTTCCTAGTTTTTTTTTAATTTCAAACCATGTTATTAATAAAAAGACACTATTTATTATTTTAGTAAGTGTTCATCAAATTTTAACGTTTATAATCCCTTTTATTGGTTTTCTAAAAATTATTATTTTTTGAAATAATCTTATTTTATTGCTCTTTAGACAAAATCTACTCCATAAATATTTCTTATTTTATTGCTCTTTTTTAGATTAATTTAGATACTTTTTGACCATGAAAGTCATCAAATTTGAATTTTTCTTCTTCTAAACCTTATATAATCTTGTAAAATTTAGCCTAATCCCTTCAATTTTTTATTATAATGGATAATATAGATCTATTTCGGCCATTAATTTTTTTTTCTGCCCTCCTTGTCATGGACAACTTATTTTTTCTTCTTTGAATACATAATTACTCTTTTATCCTTACTATCCTTTTCTTTTCACCACTTCCCCACCCTATTACTTTTGTGTGTGGATCTATGAGAACCATCCATTTCTTCCATTAGGTTTTGCCACTCTTATCCTTCCACATGGGTTTTATATGTTAACAATATCTCCTAAGATTTAAGGCTTATGTCTTCTAAGGTATTTCTTATCACCTTAGTCATTCCAACTTTGTAAAAAAGTACTCATATTTTATCCTTCTCCTCTTTTTTAAAATTCCACCTTCCTTTGTTTCTCACTCATTTTCTTGGCCTTCCATAGCCTTCTCCTCCATTGTTAAAGCTTGGTTTCCTTCCTAGAATTTAAGGACAATCTCCTTTATGATTTTCCTAGGTTTAGTCTTGTTCATTTCTTAGTTTTAGAGTTTATAGGATTAAAGGTAAACCTTCCAAACCTTAAGTGAATAGAATCTATATGTGTTACCTATTTTATTTCAAGGTTAAACATGATTTTGATTGTTATGATTTATGGTAAAGTGTTGGATGGGTTGATTGGGTTTGATTATCTAGGTTGATCCTATAGATTTAGTAACTTATTTAGGTTTATTTAAGTGAATAGAATTATATCATGTTATTTTTTTTTGTATTTTAGGATAATTTTGATGTATAATTTTTTTTTATGTTTGGATATATATGGAATGATTTGTTTTTATTTTAGAAATTGTGCCATGGATGGTGTTCTTAGTGCTGTTTGAGCTTTTGAACTTACTTTGTGATCTTATATATGTTTAATTTGAGTATGATTTGATGAATTCGGTTAAGGTTTAAGATTTGATAGGTGTTATTATTCTTCGGTGTGTTCTTTGTGTTCTTGAGGACACTCAAATGTTCTTGAGCTAATCACTCCCTAATTATCCTAAGTAGGGTTTAATTTAAGATAAATCATGTTTTAGATTAATTAATCATAAAATGCCATATTTAACCCTAAAAGGCTTTTATAATGACTTAGAGTTAAATGTTGACCATAAACTTTGACTTTTGACTTTGAATCATATGAATAGTAATTGAGAATGAATAAAAAAAATCTTGATGAATAATAATTTTGGTAATAAAATATTTTTTGGTGTTCGGATTTAATCATCTCGCCATAAAATATCATCACACATCATTTCTGAATAACTTTTTTTCTTTTACTAAAGTTTATGTTTGAATGGTTTTGGCATTTATGAGTTATTTTCAACCTTCAATTTGGAGCTTTGGGGCTCTAAATGAGTTTATTTTAGATTTAAAGTGTTTTCTAGATTTTAGGTTATAGTGGTTTTATTCAGTTGAGCATTATTTTAAATTGATTGGCTTATATGCTTCACGTTTTAACATTTAGGCAATGCCTTTGGCTTTAATGGTTTATTTTTATTTGGGCTTCTTGTTTGGGTTTGTTTTGGTCTAAGTTATGCTCTTATTAAGGAGTTATTGGTTTAACAAATATATTATTTCTAGGTTTCATGCCATATGTGACTTTGGATCCTTGGGTTATTTGTAAGTGGCTTCGATAGTTGATGAGTTGTGAATCAAGTTTTGTGAATATGTTGTGAATGTTATGGCTTGATGCTTAACCTTAGCATTATATGGCTAGATATTGTTTTGTATCAGTTATGGATGGATGCTTAATTTTAGCTTTTAGGGCTAGTTGTTTGTAACCCCGAGTGATTGAATTTGATTGGGGACTTTTTGGCTAATATATATGCCTTTATATTTCAAGGTGAGTAATATTTTATTCTTGAATAAAACATAAATTATTAAGGTGGGAAGATCTAGATATGAGAATGGTTGCCTCTTTAGAGTTAGCTACCTTGAAATAGAGATAGAAATCCTTGATTTAGTTAGGTAACTTGGTAGTGTGCCTTAGTGCCCTAGCAAGGCCCAAATTTATTCCATTTAATTCTTCGTACTTCTTAAAGGATATTGATATTTAAGGAATAATTTCCCTAGAATGGGTGAGCACTATGTTTCCTAGAGAATGCGTGTATGATTGAAGTAGCTTATTATCTTGGGGATATATTAAATAGTGGACACCATGTTGTCTTTCTACATCATTATGAATAAGGCATTTTAATATTCATAGATTACAATTTTTGGGCCCCTATAGAGTAATAAATAAAGTTAATTTGGGTACATGGTTTGTTTTACATTATGTGTTGGTTATCAATATTAGGTTAGGTAGTGATTTTAGCTCACCCATGTTTGTTGAGATGTGATATAATATATATTGGACTAATTGGTAGTTTTAGTCAGTTATGGTGTTTATTAATGGGTGTGTTAATAACCTATATTGTAGGATTTAGCACTAGATACTCCATTTTATTTGAGTATGAGATTTGTATGGTTATGATAATATTGATAAGACAAACATTGTTAATGAGAAGAATCATTATGAGTGGCTACTTCTTTTATGAATTTTCATGAATGGTTATGAGTATCTAAGATAATATGTTATTATGTTATAGTATTAGTTATGTATTATGAGATTTTTGTAGTTACTATTATGTACTACCATTGATTTTGCAGTGTATTAGTTGATTGATTGTAGGTTGCTTGAAATGGTTGATGGTATTGTATATGGTAGCATGCCTTACCCTTGAGTATGAATGATTTTATCTAATTATGTGATCTTATGCATTTAATGCATGACGTTACACTTTGTATGAGATATGGTTGTGTGAGCTTGATATTTGTACAGGCTTAGGTATATTTATACATTACTTTTGTACTAAATATATTATTTTATAGTGGTCATGGCACAAGTGATTTAGATATTGTTGAAGCTTTGATTGAGTTTAGGTTGGCATATGACTAGCCATAGAATTTATTGGGCTATTGTTTGGGAAAATATCGAGAGTAAAGAAATTAACATAAATAGGGTCTATGTTTTTTTGTTCATCTATGAAACAAGACACTTTGTTCTTGAGGGTTTTATCATATATAAAAGAGTTGTGATAAACCCTAGCTTCTGTGTCCAAAATTCAATCTTCTACCCATTGACCATGTTATCTTTGATTACGAAAATTATTAATTGTATAATCTTGTTGAGTGAGTTGTTGAATCCTGTTGTAAGTATACAATTACTGGAGCAAGCATCTCTAATTTTTCCTTTATTATTTTGTTGATTGATTTCTGAGTTGCTTTTATAATTATCTTGTTAGTTTTGATTATTATTTAAATCTAATATGATAAGACTCGAATTGGCCTTTTTGTTTTTACACAACTCTTTGGTATCAAAGCTTGGTTGCTAAAGTATATTAGGTGTTCAAGATAGCTACAATATTTGATATAGAGATGTTTAATCGGTCCATCAATTTTCATTTGTGGAAGTTGAAGATGCCAACAATCTTGATTTGGATTAGGTTGCAAAAAGATTTTTCCAAACAATCAAATAAGCTAGATTTGATGATGGATGAGATATTTGAGGAAGTATATCTAAAGTCCCCCTCTCCCATACAATTATGTTCATCTAATAAAGTGTTGTAGGAAGTGGCAAAGGGATGAATGGATGCTATATTATGGTTGAAGTTCGAATATTTATATATGACAAAATCCATATCAAATCATCTATTATTACAGAGTCAACTTTATGACCTAAAATTAGGTGGTCATTTTTTGATTTTGATTATATTATGATGGATTTGAAAAAATTAGAAGTCAAGCTTGATGATGAGGATTTAGCCATAATATTTTTGTGTTCTTTACTTGAGTGTTTTAAGCATTTTCATGAGATAGTGTTGTATGTGATTGATAAGTTATTTTTGAAGGATATGAAATCTACCTTGCTACAATGAGACTTGATTGACAATCAATTGACTGATAGTAGTACTTCTAGGGACTTACATAGTGAGCGACTTGTATCTATGGGGAAGGACTTAGGAGCTAGGGGTGGATGAACTTAAAAAGTACATATCCATGTTGAGGTATTGGTATAGAAACATTGTGTACCATGGGTGTCACAAAATGGACATATTAGAATGTTTTTTTCATTATAAGAAGATCGGTGTGAAGTTTAGTGAATCATTTGGTACAAATGATGATGTTATTGTTACCTATGATGACAATAATGGACATATTTTAATGACCACTAATAGAAAAGCCAAGATGATTGATAGGTGGGTTTTAGATTTTGGGTGTTTTTACCATATTTATTGAAATGGAGTTAGATTCAGAGTTATGAGGCAAGTTAAGGTGATTTTTTTTATGATATTTAACAATGGTACTTGCAAAGTAGTTAGAATTAGGACAATGAGAGGGAGGATGTATGATAGTGTTGTCAAGACACTATTCAATGTGAGACATATCCCAAGGATGACCAAGAACCTTATCTCATGAAGTTCATTTGATTGTAATAGGTAGTGGTATGTGATTGAGAATGGTACCTTGCGAGTTACGAAAGATGATTTGTGTTGATGAAGGGGAAATAGGTTGGGAAACGATATAAGTTGGTGGGTTCCACAATTTTATGTAGAGATGTTATTATATAGGCAAGTTAGATAGACTCAAATGTTACCAGAATTTGGAACATGAGATTGGGTCACATGAGTGTTTGAGGACTAATAGAACTATCTAAGAGGGGGCACTAGTTAGATATAGTATGTGTACTATGAACTTTTGCGAGTACGATGTGTTTGGAAAGTGGAAGTAGGTGAGCTTTTTGATAAGTAAGCATAGTATAAGGACACATCTTAAGTATATCCATTCAAATTTATGGGATCCTACAAGAGTGGTTTTCGAAGGACGTTTGAGAGCCTTGCTCACATTTATTGATAACCTCTCTAGAACAATATGTGTGTATTTATTCAAACATAAGAATGGTGTATTTGTTGTTTTCTTGAAACATAAGAGAAGCAGACAAGGAAACAAGTTAAGTGTCTCTTGATTGATAATGGTCTTGAGTTTGTTTAGTAGAGTTTCATTGAGTTTAGCTAGGACCATACGATAGAAAGACACTGCACTTATGTTGGGAGACCAAAACAAAATGGGGTTGCTAAGTGGATGAATAAGACCATGTTGGAGAAAGCCCATTGTATGTTATTATAGGCTAGGCTAGGAAGAGACTTTTTTGTTAAGGCAATTCATATGGTGACATACCTTGTATGCCAGTCACCTAATTTTTCCATTGAGTTGAAGATACTTGAGGTGTTGTAGGTTGGTAAGCAAACCAATTACTCTGCTATGCTTGTCTTTGGTTTTGTTGCTTATGTTTAAGTGAATAAAGGGACACTTGATTTGAGAAATAAGAATTGTATGTTTCTTAGCTTTACATTTAGAGAGAAGGGGTATAGGTTATGGGACCTTGTTGCATCTAAGTTATTAACTAGTAGGGATATTATCATCAATGAGTCTATGTTCCTCTAGAAGATTAAATCTACTAATGATATGCCTATGAAAGTAGGGGAGGATAGTGCTTTGAACTAGGTGGAGGGTTTAGATGACAAAGACCCTTCTAATAAACCTATTAATCTTAAAATGGGTGGATTCAAGTAGTAGGAGGAGTAAAAGGGCATTGCTCTAGGTTGATCATAGAGGATTGTTAAGTTTGTGCTCAAGTATGGTTCATCAGATTTAGTTGGGTAGGCCTTATCTAGTAGAAATATAATTACTGATGTGTATAAGAGAACATTACTTTCAAAGGATATTACAAGTTCTACTTTGCTCAGTGACATGCTACTATAGAGGAGGAGATGCAGTCTTTATTTAAAAATCATACATGGAAACTTGTGAAGGCACTGATGAAGAACAAGACAGTTGGTTGCAAGTGGATGTACAAGTCCAAATAAAAAGCCCTAGGAGTTAAGAGACCAAGGTACAAGGCTTGTGTAGTTGCATGAGGATTTAATCAGATTCTAGGCATTGATTATAACTTGGTATTTTCTCTTGTAATTAGGAATACTTTTATTCGTACCTTATTTCTCCTTGTTGTTATGCGTAATTTAGAGTAAAACTACATTCACGCATTATGTCCTTAAAGAGAAGATTTACATGTTAGCCTCATGGGTTTGATGGGATCTGTGATCATTTGTCCCTATTCAAGAGATTACTATAATGTTTGAATAAGTCTTCTATATAGTGGTATAAATAGTTTTTCTTGAGCATGGTTTCTCTAGGAATGAGTAAGATGGATGTGTGTACTTGATGGAGATAGAGGATCTTTGGCAATAAAAATATGTGTCTAATGTTGATAGAGTGAAGATAATATTGGAGAGTGGGTTTACGATGAAACATCTTGGAGTTGTAAAGAGGATATTTGGTATAGAGATCATAAGAAGAAGTGCTTGTGCTTATCATAAGATTCATATGCAAATAAGGTGCTTGAGAAATTTCATATGATGGATGCCAAGTTGGTGAGCACTCCATCTTTTATTCAATTTAGGTTGTTATCTTTAGATTACAGAAAATATAAAGAGGAAATGGAGTTTATGGCTATTGTTCCCTATTATAACTTTTTTTGTTATATCATGTATGCTGTGGAATGTACTTGACCTAATATTGATCAAGTTTTTAGTGTTGTGACTTGTTATATGGTAAATTTGAGGAACACTTACTTAAGAATAGTGTAGTGGATCCTAATTTACTTGAAGGGTATGATATAAACTTGTTTAGAGTATGGGAGATCAATTAATTTGCCAGTTGAATTCATAGAGTGATCATGGTAGAGACCTTAATAGTAAGAGATTCACTAGTGGATATATTTTTTCTTTTTACCTTATGGTTCAACTATTAGCTAGAGATATTCATTGTATTTAGTGATAGCCTTGTCCACTACTGAGATTGAGTATATATCTTTGACTAGGTAACTTTAGGAAGCTATGTGGCTTGATGGTTTAGTATGGGAGTTGGGGTTTGGTCATGGTACATTAGTTGTTCATATTGATAACCAATATGCTATCTATTTATTAAAGAATCATAATTCTTTCCATTATTGAATGAGGTGCATTAACATTAGGTATCACTTTTATCCAAGGTCTTGTTGCTACTTGCAAAGTTATGTTGAAGAATATGGGTACTTTGGATAGTCTTACTAATATGCTAACGAAGTCACTGTCAATGGGCAAGTTTGAGTGTTTCTTAGATTTAGTCAATGTTCATATGATTTGAAGCACTTTAGAGGGCTAAGTTTTTTAAGGAGGTATTCCTATGACATGTGTCAGAAATACTACATCTAGGGGTAGAATTATGAGCTTTCATTGGGGTTTTGGTGCACATCATAACAAGGTTTTAGTTCATGTAGGTTACTAGAGTAGTGTGGGTTAACATATGGTTTCTATGAAAAACAATGGGGGGGGGGGCTAGTTATGGACATGGATCGTTTTTATCTAAGGAATTTCCTAGGTTACTTTTTTAGATAGAAGTTAGAGTGAAAAAAAGTAACATAGGGACTCATGCTTTATAAACATGGTCTTCTTTTTTGGTTAGATCTTTTCCTTATAGGTTTTTTTTGATATAAAAGAGTTGTGATAAAACCTTAATCGCCATGTTGAATGTGTAATTTTCTTCTTCACTATTATGTTTTTTCTACTTAAGAGAATTATTGATTATGTAATCTTGTTGAGTGATTTGTTGAATCCTATTATAATTACACAATTTTATGAATAAATATCTTTTATTTTTCCCTCATTATTCTATTAGTTTATTTATTAATTATTTATCATAATATTCTTATTAAGTCTATTCATTGTTAAGATCTAGTCTTGGTAGACATTAATTGACAGTTTTAGCAATAGTTATGTATTATCAGATGTCAGTAGTTATTATAGTGTACTACCTTTGATATGGGGTTTATTAGTGGATTGATAATTGGTTGCTTGAGATGGTTAGTGGTATTGTATGTTATAACATGCCTTATCCTTGAGTATGCATGATTTGATTTTATCTTTTGATCTTATGCATTAAATGCATGATCTTATGCTTTGTTATAATATGTAGTTGTATAAATATGCTATTTATTTACGGCAACGTGTTTTTACTCCGTATTGTTTTTTGCTAAATAGATTATTTAGTAGTGGTTATTGTGAAAGTGTTGTTGGAGCTTGAGTTAGAACAAAAGAGTAGGGATTTTGGTGTTTCATTTCATGTTGGTTTTTTACTCTTGCAGGTGTGAGTTGATTTTTACTCTTGTATTGGGATTTTTAATAAGTCTTTTCATGCGCTATTAGTTCTCTTTTGTTATTGTTTTCATACTTAGTCTTGCATCAGCCATGAGTTTGGTGAACAGACATACCTCTTCTTATAAAAGTGGTGGTAGTAACAT
This sequence comes from Tamarix chinensis, assembly GCA_030549775.1. Taxonomy (NCBI): domain Eukaryota; kingdom Viridiplantae; phylum Streptophyta; class Magnoliopsida; order Caryophyllales; family Tamaricaceae; genus Tamarix; species Tamarix chinensis. Next base: position 63,686,374 of record CM060176.1, on the reverse strand, counting down.
TCCTCATTTTTGTATTTCACATATATATTATACTTTTAAAATGAAATTTAAAGTAGAGAAAATTTTGAGTGACATACCACTACTGTTCGTTAATATATATAAAATTCCCCTAGTGTTGACATGAGTGGCGAGTTTCAAAAGTGCAAGATTTTTGATAGTCAATGATATTGCAAAGTTCGTGTAGTTACCTTACAAAACATTACCACATTTGAAAGGCCTAGTGAATCTCCAACCTATTTACATTTTACCATATGTTTATTGTCTTAAAAATTCTCCTTCTTCCATCAATTCACAATCTTCAAAAGCCTTTGCCACATCGCCATCTTTTAACTCTTTATTCTCACTTTCTTTAAATACCACAACAACACTATCTTCCTTCAACTCCTTTTCATTCTTCTAAATTGTGGTCTCTGAACCTTTAACCTCTTACTAGGCTAAATACCTAGAAATTTTCCCTCCTAGTTACATTATTAATGCCCTACTCAATCAATCTCACACATTGTATCATTTTCCTAATACTATGATGTTGATTCCACCTTCTCTAATGTACAAAGTGAATAGCCCCCAGAGAGATTTATAACCTTGTACTTCAAGGCTTTGTATAACACCCAAAACATTTACTACCAAAAACTTTGTTCAAATGAAAAAAGGTATTTAAACACAAAAGGGGTGTTAACATCGTAATCGATATTTGTCTAGCCATGAACCATCCTCATACCAATTACAGGGTAAAAGCAAAACAAAATACAAGCCATGATAAAATATCTAACAAGGATATTCCATAACATAAATAAGAGTTTAAATGTTTATTTTGAAAGAAGATTTGTAATTCATAAATAAGTACTTAGATGAAAAAGGAAAAGAATAAAAACAAGTTTAAAACAACAACTAGATAATATAGCTCTATGATCCCCCACCCTTGTAAATAATCATATCAATCCACTCCAATTGGAGCATCATAAGCAGCAAAGTCATCTAGTGAGTCCTTATTTACCTACACAGGCTCAGAAGGGGTATCTACCTGTGAAAATGAGTAACACCTATCACAAGGATAATCAATACACTGCATACTAAGTAAGGTAACAATACAGTTAAGAAAGTCACGAAAACTCATAACACCACAATAAGAGGTGACATGCACATAAATTAATCTTATTAACTTATTTAATATTCTCCAAACATATAGTAATAGTGCTATGATAATTATTCACGATTTTATTCACAGTTTGTTTAGGGAACCTATAATTTTCAATTGGTGGCATGCTAATAAAGTACAACTCTAGTTCATGATTCTCTAGGCCTCTATTCTCACTGATAGATTAGTAATTAGAGTATAACATAAGGGCAGAATGCTTTGAGCTACTATTCCCACTGGTAGATCGGTAATTAAAGTACAAGCGGTCTTGACCTACATGATGCTCCATCGTAAGTAATTAGAATCTTACCAACAGTTATTTTCATCCAAGGGTTTGATTTACTTGAGTTTGTGACCCCACTATTCTCAATTGGGGGAACAATAATAGGGTAAAACTCTAGGTTAAGACGCTCCTAGCCACTATGTTTTTGCTAGTTGATCAACATATACAACTGGGCTTGACTCAAGTGATCTTCAACTTTAATTTATTAGTGTATTATTAATGATTTATTCATTTCAAGTTCAGAACATAGTCATGTTCAGGTACTCATGCAATGCACTATCCCAACTTATACCACAAAACAACCCTATTTCCCCTTAAAAACCCTAATCTCACAACCCTAGCATATTCTGTCCTCCAGTTTCCCTATAGCCCTAAATTTAGCCATTGAATATCAACATGTTATTAGGATTCACATATTAAAGGGTCATAATCTATTACCCACATTTTACACATGTGATAATAACTTACCTTAAGGGTTACTATTCGAACCTCCTCCAAAATCCCTAATTATCTTGCTTAGCATAGTCCCTTCTCCAATACTTGATTTGTCCTCAATATCCATACCTATGCATAGAATTCTATAGTTAACCATTCACTCAAGCATTATGCTTAACTCCCACATTTTACACATGTGATAAAAATATACCTATTCGGGCCCCTCCAAAACCTTAATTTCTCATTTTGGCTATAACTACCATCTTAGATCCCGTATAGATACCAACTTTAGTGTACATTCCCAAAATTTTATGGTTAACATTACATCCCAAGGTTTCTATCCAACTCCCCCATCTTGTACATGTGTTAATAGCCTATCCTTAGGGTTGCCCCTTGGGTATCCCAAAACCTTAATTTTACCTTTTAGTTATAACTCCTTCCCTAATGCTATAATGTCTTCCCAAATTGTATGACCACCCAAGATACCATCATTAAACTCATATCCACTCCCTAGTATTAATCACTCACCTTACTCACATATAATCATAACTTCCAACTAGGTTTTACTAATGATATTTTTGGTCTTTCCCCTTCCTGTATTTACCATAAAAACCTTTATTTTTGGCTTGATTATCTCATATAGTATACCCAACCTATTTTTTCTTGTTAACACCCTAAAGTATCCAATGTGCCAATTCTTTATATTATTGACCAAAATTCTCCTAGGTCACTAGAAACCCTATTTCAACCTTCCCTTAGTTATAAGATGCCCGAGACAAAGGACTCTTCAACTTTCCACATATGTAATAACATAAAAGGTATGGACATGATTATACTTGAAACTAACATAGTCATGACTACACAACTTTCTGATCTTCTACTATCATCAATCAAAAATTGCATATAAAACACTAGAGTCATTTAACATTTTGTAAATTCCTTCACACATAAACATATCAATGACATATTTTTATACAAAAAAACCCCATCTATGAGTTTATCTATAATACCCCCAAAATTTACTACTGAAAAAATTTATTTAAAGAGTATATTGTAGAAGCTAAAGTAGTAAATTATGGGGTGTTACTACAACAATTGGATTAAGTCTAGTTTCCTTCAGTGTTTTGTTACCAAGTGCTAAGGGTAAATGTATTACTACCCTTAGATTCTGAACACAATTATAAATCAAAGTTGTGAGAGAGTTAAAGTGATCATTTCAAATAAAACAAGTTTTTAATGGCTATAAAATGCTAGTGAAAGAAAATACATAAGGATATTCAGGGTATAAAATTCCCTAAATCAAAAGATACAAGGCAAAACACTAGATTGACCTAAACTATCCACCCAAACAATAACCTGAAGTGACCTTATATATTAACTTGCAAAGGCCACTACCCATTGAATAAGTAGGGGCCTATGAAAGCAAACCCTTCAGTTAAATGGTACTGACTAACCCATTATACAAAATGAATATGTAAAACTAACTTGGTACACTTATATAACATCACACCAATACATGATATAAAACATTTAACTAAGCCTACATCATTTGAAAACAATATTCATTCATATAACAATTTTCACAAAGCTCATAGGATCATAATGAGAGATGGTATGCACATAAGTAAATCTTATCGTCTCATTTAATATATTTTGAACATACGGTAATAGAGTAATGGTAAGTATTTCATGATTTTGTTCACGTTAGATTTAGGGACCTCACTATTCTTAATAGATGGAATGTCAATTAAGTACAAATTATAGGGTAGGATTCTCCTGGACAATATTCTCAACAATAGATCAGTAATTAGATCAGAACCCCAAGGCAAAATGTTCCCAGCCTCTATTCTCACTAGTTGATCGGTAATTAAGGTGTAACCAATTTTGACCCATGTAATGTTCCACTATAAGTAATTAGTTTCTTAACAAAATTTATTATCATTCAATTGTTTACTTTACTTGAGTTTGGGACCCCTCTATTCTCACTAGTGGAATGGTAACAAGGTACAACTCTAAGGTAAGACGCTTCTGGCCAATATTCTCACATGTGGATTTGTATGTACAACTATGTGTGACTTAAGTATTGATCCACTATAAGTAATTAGTGTCTTACCAAATTTTATTATCATCCAATGGTTTACCTTACTTGAGTTCAGGACTCCACTATTCTCATTGTTGGAACCATGCTCCAAGTTGATTTTATTGGAACAAAAACCACTAATTTAGTAAATGTTTCTAGAATGAACAAGATCATGTCACACCCACTATAAGTCCTCTATATTCCACTCATAAAATCCATGGATATGGAGTTCCATTTCTATCCTGGAACTTCTAAATACTATACTAACCCTATTGGTGTGGTGCTAAAAAATAACCTTTCAATAGGTCAGATATCTTACCATGAACTCTACTACCTCTCATTTCATTCGAGGCCCACAATAGATCCGCTTAAAGTCCTTATACTACTTTCCCCCTTTTAGGTGAATAAAATAGGGTTGTATAATGTCCTTCTTCCAATATCTGGTGCTTTAGATCAACCCAACTCTAAGCTACACACTAGCGACCCTTGAAGAGAAAGCTACCATCCTCATGTATCTAAAGACCCTCTATCCAAATATCTTGTATCTTCTATCATATCCTCTTGAGTTTAATGTCTCTAGGTTCCCTAGATTGAATCTCGTTAAACAATATTGGTGAAATCAATAAGGAATCATACGAACCTCAAGGTTACCTTCTTGGATTGACTCTACCCCTGTCTCACTGAGTTCCTTGAGTAGGTAACTAGCCATCACATAAGAATTCACAAAATGGATGTCTTCCAACTTAAAGTGTATATAACAATGTTAGCATTACTAGCATGGTAGGTAAACTCAATATTATAGTTCCTTAACAACTCTAGCTATCTTCTCAACTTAATATTCAACTCCTTTTGGGTAAATAAATATTTGAGATTCTTGTGGTTGGTAAAACATTTGCATCATGTTCAAGACAAGTAGTGTCTCTATAGTTTTAGTGCTAAGACAATGACAACTAATTCCAAATAGTGAGTTACATAGTTTTTCTCTTGCCACTTTAGTTTATAAGAAGTGTAGGCAACCAACATACCATTTTACATCAACACACACCCTAACCTATGCTTAAATGCATCGCTATAGACCTCCAAAACTTCTAATCCTACTAGCAGAGTCAAAATTAATGCTTTTCATTAGATGCTTCTTCAAATTGCGGAATGAATTATCATAGATAATATCCCTCTAAAACTTGGTGGTTATCAATAGGTTTTTGTAGGGTCATGTACTCCTTGAGACATTTTGAATAAAGCACTGGTAATACCTGACAAGATCTAGGAAGCTAGAAACCTCGAATAAGTTCATGGACACCTTCCACCCTATAAATGTCATATTTTTTTCCAGATCCACAATGATTCTTACTACTGACAACACATATCCTAGAAAATAAACATCTTAATGCAAGAATCCACACTTGGAAAATTTAACATATAACTTATACTCCCTAAGGAGGGACAAGATGGTATATAAGTATTACTCATGCCCTTCCTTATCCTGAGAGTACACCGAAATGTTGTCATTGAACATAACTACAAATTTGTTGTGGAATAGCTTAAGGATCCTTTCCATAAAATCTAAAAAGATGGCATGTACATTAGTGAGCTCAATAGGAATCACCATAAAATAAGACTACCAACACTGTGCCCTAAAGGCCATCTTCATAATATATGTATTTGTAATGCCCAACTAGTGGTAACCTAACCATACTTCAATTACTTAGAAGATAGTAGTGCCCCAAGTTGGTAAACAAGGTCACTAATCCTTGTGAGGCAATACTAGTTCTTTACTATCAACTAATTCAGGCTCCTATTACCAATATAGAAACAAAGGCTTCCATCCTTCTTTTTACAAATAGGATTGGTGTTATCTATTGAGACACACTTGGGTGGATGTATCTGTGAGTCAACCAATCCTTCAACCGAGTCTTCAATTTGCCTAATTCCATCAGTGCCACCGGGTAATGGGCCCTCAAAATAGGTTCAGACCCTAGTGCTAGGTCGATGATGAAGTCGATCTCACACATTAGTGGCATACCAGGTATCTTCTCCTAAAACACATTGAGGATTTCCTAGCTAATAAGAAATTCCTTTAAGGTTACTAAATTCTTATTAAGCTCCTTTATACAAACAACATACATTGTTTACCCTTTACACATCAATGTTTATAGTGTTTGAGTAGATATGATTTTGATTATTTACTTTGGTTTGTATTTCCAATAGGAAACCCTAGTACCCTACTATCCATGCAAAACTATATACTCCTCCACATAGTCATTCACTATTCGGTATCGCCCTAACATTTCCATCTAAAATATGACACCAAAATCTTGTAAGTCCATTTCAACTTAGTCCAATATGCTAGGTGCAAACCTCATAGCGAGAATTGATATATCACTATTGACTTGTTCATTGCTATACTATGTACAAACCTCAAAGCTACATGAAATGGGATTAATAATACATCGTTGTCATGCCTTCTTGGGTTAGCTACATGAGTTCCTTTAATTTAACCCTATTGAGGCTCTCTGGGTAGAACCTAGTGAGGATTGGCATCTTAAAATCCTCCTAAGACATCGGCGACCTGTCTTGAATACAACAACTTTCCCACTAGGCATTTGTGGTCCCATACAGAAATAATGCTATGATGCTAACATTCAAGATGGTGGACATTTGACTGGCTCAAAGGTGCGATCTATCTCTTGGATGCACCCTTCTAGAATAATAGGGTCTTCCTCATGGGCATAGTGTGACGGGGTTGTCCAGTGACCCTCTGAAGCCATTCCTTCCCTATTCCTTCCCAAGGATGATATGGAGGTGGGGGTGGTAGATGAGTTTAAGGCTGACATTACACGAATTCTATGAAGGCCTATAAAGCCTCTTACAGATGTCACGTTCATCTATTCATCTTTACAGTTAGTTAGATACAAAATAAAAGGCATGTTGGGCTAAACCATTCTAGTTTACTAACATCTATCACACATGTCATATTTTTGTAGAATTGCTATTTTTAAAATATGAAAACCCTATTAAATATTCTTATGGGAAATCATTTGAAACTAATTTTCTGAAAACAAAGCATGGTATTTAGAACCTAAGGTCTAATACTATCTTATAATACCCTCAAAATTTACCATTGAAATTTTGTTTTAGTTGAAAAGGTTAGTGTTACCACCATAATCAATATATGGCTGGCCACAAAGCATACTCATACCAATTATAAGGTAAAAGTAAAAAAAGAATTATATAAGCTATGGAGCATATAGAACAAGAATAATCTATAACATAAATAAGAGTTTAGATATTAATTTTGAAGGTAGAATAAAATACATAAATAATGTACAGATGAAAATGAAAAAGGAGGAAGAATAGTTTAATAAATAATTAGATAAAAAGGCTCTCCATCCCCAACCTCAGAATAGAATGATCGCACTCCACCTTGCGTAGGCTCAAAAGGGGTCACCGCTCATGGGAATGAGTAGCACTGATAATAAGGATGACTAGAACACTACGTATTGAGTAAGGTAGTAATATAGTTAAGAAGATCACATATATTCATAACACCACAGTAAGAGATGACATGCACATAAGTTTATCTTAATGATTTATTTAATATTCTACAAACATTAGGTAATAGCTCGATGATAATTATTCATGATTTTTTTCATGTTGGGTTAAGGAACCAAACTATTCTCAGTTGGAGGAATGGTAATCAAGTACAACTTAGGACTCTCTTGGCCACTATTCTAACTAGTGGATTGCTAATTAGAGTAAGCCCTTACTAGTGGATTGATAATAGAGTTTTAACCGATCTTGACCCATGTGGTGTTCCACTATAATAAATTAGTGTCTTATGAAATTTTATTATAATCCAAGAGTTTAATTTACTTTAGCTCGTGACCCCACTATTCTGTACTAATGGAATGGTAATAGGTTATAACTTTAGGGCAAGATGCTCTTAACAACTATTGTCGTCGGTGACTCAAGTCATCTTCCACTTTAAGTGATTAGTGCATTGTTAGTGCTTTATTCATTTTAGGGTCATCGAAAAGTCATGTGCACCTTCTCATGTAAGTTACTATCTTAACATATACCCCAAAATAGCCTTGTTTCTCTTTAGAAACCCTTATATCACAACCCTACCATATCCTCCCCTCTAGGTTCCCTATAGTCTCCAATTTACCCAGTGAATCTCAAAATGTTATTAGGAACTACATATTCAAGATTGATGGTATATTACCCTTATTTTACACATATGATAATAACTGACCTCTAGGGTTACCATTGTCCCTTCTCCAATAATTTGTTAGTACTCAATTTTTATACCTATGTGTAAAATGCTATTGTTAACCATTCAATCAAGTGTTTTACCTAACTTTTACATTTTAATAATATGATAATAAACTGTCTTTTCAGACCCTTTCCTTAACCATAATTTCTAATTGTTCCTATAAATACGTTCTTAGATCTCACATGGCTATCAAATTTATTGTACACTCCCAAAATGTTATGGTTAACATCTTGTGCCAAGGTTGTCATCCAAATCCCCTATTTTGTATACGTGATAATAGCCTAACCCTAAAATTACCCCTTAAGCTTCCAAAACCCTTATTTCACCTTTTGGTCATAACTCGTTCTATCTTTCTAATCTCTAACCATGTAAGACTTATGCTTCCTCTTCTGCTATCACTAGAATATTACTTGGAAATAAGGACATACATAGTTTAAACTTTATTTATCTCTATTTTTTTAATTATCTTTGACCTAAAAGAGAGCTAAAAGAAAGATAAAATTGGATAAAGGAAATGGAGGGAATAAAGGTGGGAAAAATTCTATAGGGTGGTGCATGATGGTAGAAATGATAATGATACAGATGGTGGTGACGATGGCTAATTTGGAGAAGTGGATAGAGGTTGTAGAAGAATTGGGGATGAGTGGAGTTAGCTGTGGTTAGTGGTGGTGGATTTGATAACTAGTGGTAATGCATGGAGAAGATTAACTTAGAGGGAGAAGGAAGTAAGGGGAAAAAGAAGAGGGGCTTGTTATGGTGATTATGATAGCTGGGGTACCTACGTAGAGTGGCTCTTTTGTTGTGGTGGCATGGAGTGAGAGAATTATGTTGGTATTGGTAGTGGTGGTGCATCCACTTGCTTTTGTAGGCATAATAAAAGGGAATGTTACAAGGAAAGGGAAAAGGGTGGAATGGTAGGTCATTAGTGCTGTGTAGGTAGGAGTGAAGGTAGTAATAAGTTTGGTCGGCTGATGATGGGCAATGGTAGCACATAAGGGTTGGAAAATATGGAGGAGGGAGGAAAATTAGGGGAGCTTCGGTATGGAGGCTCAATTTTAGGTCATAGGACAGGGGAGAGGTTTGGGGGTATATATGAGTTAGGCAGGTTAAAGGGGAAGGGAAGATGATAAGGTAGGGAGAGCAGTAGTTTGGTGTTCATGGCTTCAAGGGGAAGGATGACAGTGGGGGTGGTATAGGGCATAAAGATAGGGTTAAGGGATAGGTGAAGGTGTATATGAAGATGTAGGGTAGCATGGTGAGTGTGTATGGAGGTGCTTGGTTGAGAGGGGGAAATGTAGTGTGTTGGGGGGTTGTTTGGTGCGGAATAAGAAAATGATGGAAATGGAGGAATATGATAGGTAGGGAAGGAAGAAAAATGAACGGAAAGAAAAAGTAATAAAATGAAATAAAAAGGAAGAAACAAAAAAAAGAGAAGGGAGAGAGCTTGGGAGATCTTGGGAAAGGAAGGAATAAAAAGAAAAAAGAGGGAGCGAGTTGGGTTGAGTGAAGCACAACCTAGGAAGCCAAAACAGAGAAGAAGAAGGATAAAAAAGGGAGAGAAAAGATTATAGAAAAAAAGAAGGAAGAATAGAAAAGAAAGAGAGAAAAACAAAATTTTAGTTGTGGGATTTAGGTTAATAATTTTACGGTTGATTTTATTTTTGATTAGTAATTATAAAAAAATTTACCCATAAATTTCTTTGGTTTGAAGTTACGTTAAATTAAGATAATTAATTATAAAAAAGTAAATATTATAAATTAGGTTAGATTAAAATTTTAATAAATTAAAATTAGAATTTAAAGATTTTGAGGTATGCACTTTGTTTGTTATGGTTTATCTACCTTTACATCCCTTCATTGGGGAGTTACTCTCAGCATGCTAGCTCAAATTCACTGAGAAGTCTAACCTGTCTAGGACTAAGGCCACATTTGAAAATAACTTGGTACAGTCCATCCTATCACCTAAAGGAAGAATGAAAGATAATGCTACACTAGCAAAGGACGATAACTTAGCCTTAGGCACAAATGTAGAGGATACAAAAGATAGGGATGCACTTAACTCGAACACATGCACGGGGAGGGATAATATGGCGAATGTACCCATCACAATTTCTGGTTGGGGTCAGCCTCTACTAGACTAATCACATTCAGGCATTCACTTGACTCACCTCCTCTCTAAGGGAAGGGCCTAGATCCCCGAGGCCTTCCTTTGGCATCCCGAACTAGGGCACCAACTAGAACATGTGCTCTCTGTTGGAGCTAGTGGGGTGTGGTCCAGAAGTGCTATTGATAAGCTTGCTCTTGGAGAATCAGGGGTCCCCTTTGCTAGTACTATTGACTCTAGAACAATTGGAAGTGCAACCGATCACGATAATACTCTGAGTGGTGACCTAATCTACCATAGTTCACACTAGACATGTGTTTTCCCTCACAGCTCCTGCTCGAGTGTCTCCTTCAACAACATTTGAAAGTGAGTCCCCTTGGTGGTCCCTTACCTCTAACTTGATCCTTTAGCTGGTGTCTCATGGGTACTCTTACTTGTGGTTGGGTCCTGCTCCCAAAACTGAGGCCCTCTAGTTTCCTCTTCTAAAGTGTGGGGCACTACCATGGAAAGGGGTTTTAATAACGGTTATTTTATAGTTTTAATAACGGTTTTCAACCGTTATTGAATCGCCCGTTATTAAATCTTTAATAACGGTTCATAACCGTCATGAAAAATACACAAAAACCCGCGAATATGTGCGTAAACTTCAATTTCATCATCATCATCATCTAAGTTCCTTTGTCTCAAAGATCTGGTTCCAGTAGCTCTTTAAATTTGAATATCTTAGTAACCATGAAAACAAAAGAAAGTAATAGCCCCATTAAAATACTATTACAACCCTTACAAGCTAAGACATGGTAAGATACCCAATGAGGCTAAATAGATGGATGGCTGGATAAAGAGATAAACAATAGAGGAAAAACAATTCTGATAAAAGTAAAAACTAAAATAACTGAAAACATGTATTACCCTACATACAAAATAATACAAGGGGGTAGATATATAATGGTTGTTTGTAGAATAAATTCTATATAAAAAATACAAGGATAGGCAACATGTAATACCACTTTAATCAAGACGTTATATAACACCCTCATACCCTAGAATGTGAAAAAGGTTTTCAGGATAGTCTAAATTAAAGGTTCAAATTGTTAAAAAGACCCTAAAAATATACCCTCAAGGTTGTATGACTTGTATGTAACAAAAAAACCTCAATTTAGAGGCCAAAATGTCCTTTTTTGGGCTCCAAAATTGCCCAAACCGGCTACAGTTGTAGATCTTGAAAAAATACCCAAAATAGCCTCCTAGATCACCTAAATCCGAGGTCCCATGAAAAAATTATGACCCTCCAAAGTTTACTGTTGAATCTAGCTCTAAATAACCTCAATAATGTCTTCTCTTTTGTTTGTTATGGTTGTAACTCTAAATAATGTTGAATCTATATTATCCATACAAACAAATACCACAATAATATGTAAAGGTCTCGGCCAACACATGCATTTGTTAATATATAACAATAACGCAACAAATTCAACAACAAACAACAAATTTTTCAGCCAACACATTCAACAACACATTTTCGAACGACAAACTACAATCTTTCAATAACCCTGTAGCAACATGCATTTATATATATATACATATATAAGTAGATAAAAAGTTACGAGAGGAAGAACAAACACATACATAAAGTGAGCTAGCTACAAACGCGACGGTAGAGGCAAGGGCTTCAAACACGACGGAGGATGAAGGTGTAATGGCAGAGGCGTGGTGGAGAGTTGGCGGTGCGAGGGTTTCCTTTACTTGAGAGGAGCCGGTGTGGTGGTGCGAGTTGTTGGTGCACGGTGTGGTTGTAACACCCCCAAAATTCACTCCTGAAAAAAAAAATTTGAAAGGATAAAGCGGAAGCTAGGAGAGAATTTGGGGAATGTTACCGCCACATCTAACACAAGATAAATGTCAACCATTTATCTTATGCTAGATGCAAGGCGAAAACCTGTCAAAAAAAACTTTAAACATCAATGCCGTAAGGATAAAATCCCACAAGGAGATATCCACAGGCAGATGGCAAGTGAATCAATTCACTAAATAAAATCATCGCTGAATCAATCAGCGGAACCTGCGAAATAAATCCGAATTTTAAAAGCTTATCAGAGTACGATAAATTGAAAGTTAAATTACAATACCCTTGAATTTTAAATACAATACTTGAGAATTCCAAATACAAATACAGTTAAATAAGACAAAACCCGATAGATCAAATTTCGGATTTGCCTACTCTCTCAAGTCAAGTCTTCCACCCAAAAATAATATTCGAACTGAAACCTGCACAAGAGATCTGCTCCCCACCATCAGTGGATCATCACAGGACCCATTCAATCAAGGTAGCATCAGTACGGGTCCGGTACTGAGTGAATCAATACTACCAAACTCATGGAAGGAAGCATAAAACACATAAGATACAAGCGTACAAGAAATCACGATAGCATGCTAAGTAACACCAATCTAACAATCCAATGATAATCATTATTACATCCGATTTTATTTATTTACGATGAGTTCAGGGACCCCACTATTCTTAAACCGGTGGAACGGTCTGAAGCACCTCTCGGGGACAACACACCCGAGCCACTATTATCATCCGGTGGAACGGATCCTACACCTCTCAGGGCAAAACGCTCCTGGGCCACTATTCTGAACCGGTGGAACGGCTTGAAGCACCTCTCGGGGACAACACACCCGAGCCACTATTATCATCCGGTGGAACGGATCCTACACCTCTCAGGGCAAAATGCTCCTGAGCCACTATTCTGAACCGGTGGAACGGCTTGAAGCACCTCTCGGGGACAACACACCCGAGCCACTATTATCATCCGGTGGAACGGATCCTACACCTGGTCCTGACTCACGTAATCTTCCACTTTAAATAATTAGTGTCTTATTCATTACTTAATTCATATCATATTTTTATTCACGATGAGTATAGGGCCCCACTATTCTTAATCCGGTGGAACGGACTGAAGCACCTCTCAAGGACAAGTCACCTGAGCCACTATTATCGTCCGGTGGAACAGACTCTACACCTCTCAGGGCAAAACGCTCCTGAGCCACTATTCTGAACCGGTGGGACGGCTTGAAGCACCTCTTGGGGACAACACACCCGAGCCACTATTATCGTCCGATGGAACGGACCCTACACCTCGACCCAACTCACGTGATCTTCCACTTTAAATAATTAGTATCTTATTTAATAATTTTAGCCGACCGTAAATCAGGCCCAAATAAATTATTCTCTAACATAAGGATATAGCATAAGGTATCAAATATTTCCAAATCCATACTCAACACTTCACATACTCAAATACATACCATATTCAACGTTATACTAACATGCATTAGCATTGAAGCTATAAATTCACACATACATAAAATTAGCATACAGAACACATCATATACTTGACATGATTAAATAATCGATAGGCATACTTATCACCTTTCACTTCAAACCGACATACATCCAAATTCCGCCATAAGTAAAGGTAAGTAATGACTTACCTAAATCCGAAGCTAGCTAAGAAAATTGAGAAAGAGAGAGAGCTATCGAAAGCTCGACAATCCACGAGAAAGTTTTCCTAGATCGCCGATAGAAATCAGAACTAGGTTAGAAACCATCTTATCAATTAATAATTCACATATTCTAATTAAATAAACACAAACGATCTTTATTGGAAAAAGTGTCCAAAACTCAGGACTCAAGAGCATAGCTCTATTAAGATTTAAGATTAAAATATAAATCAAATGATTTAAAACCCAAACACAGAAATCGATTAGATAAAAGACACACAGCACAATCAATTTTATAAAATCATCCCCGAAGATTAGGGTTTTAAATGCCTAAACTACGAATAGACTAAATCACTTTGATTACCTCAGATTGATAGTTTTAAAACATAATTAAACTAATTTGAGATAAATCTAGAAAATCAATTTCAACAAAACAATCTTTTGATTAACCAATTCAGGACTATCCGTTTTCAAAATTAGGGTTTTAAAGCCCACGACACAAACTCAGATAATTCAAATCAATTAATTCCAATTAAAGGTATTAGAATACAATTAGGATCATTTCCACTACTTCTATAAATTTAATTTTAGAAAAACATTTATACAAATAACCAATTTCATAATCTCACTTGAAATCTAGGGTTTTAGGCCCGAAAATACAATTCGGTTGAATTCTATTAATTTATTTAAATTAAATGTTTAGAAATATGATTAAACACATTTTATAACATATCATATAATCAATTACTCAAACTAATAAAAGAAATACCCAATTCAGCATAATTAGGGTTTTTGGGCCCGGAACGCAAATCCGATCAATTCTTGCCAAAACATATAATTTGACGGTTCGAAAATGAAATTAAATATATTCTAATATAAATTATATAATCAATTGAATAAACCAACCTGATTACACAATCCAATTTAGCCCCGCAAGAGTTTTGACCTAAAAATCCAATTCAAATTAATTACGCGCAATTTTCCCAAATCAACACTTCCGATATGAAATTAAATACATTTCAAATGATATTGTAAAATCAATTGAGCGAAACGACTCAATTACGCAACCCAATTTCAATACACACGAATTTTGACCTAGATATCAAAATACGATTGATTCCGCATAAATTTCTCAAATTGACGGTTCCGACATGAAATTAAATACATTTAAAAACATATTGTATAATCAATTTATCCAAAATCGCCAAATCGGACGGGTCCGAAAAATTCGGGCATAACCCAGCCTAAAATTCAATTTCCCAAATTTTCAACACAAACCATACAATTAACATATCCAAATCAATCTTACAGCACATATATACATAATCAAACAATTAATTTAGCTTATCACAAGCTAAATCACATTCAATTAACCAAATCCATATTAGGGTTTTTCTGAAATTTATACCAAATGAAATTCAACAAAATCGGAGCAAAGGAAGGCCGGGGAAGCTTCGTCGGGGATCGGGGGTGGCTCGCCGATGGTTGGGAGATGTCGACGGTGGCCGGGCGGTGGCGGCGCAACCTGCGTTTGCTGCTCGTCGCTGATGCGGCGCGCGGTTGCTGCCGCCTTCTTCGGCTGCTGTGCGTGGCTGCTGGGCGCGGCTGGTGGCGGTCAGTCGCGTCGCCCGTTGTGGCCGGCGGTGGCTGGCGAGCGATCGACGAAGGAGGAGCAGGGAGGAGGAGGTCGGGGCTGGGGTTTCTGGCGCAGAGAACAGGTTGGGAGGAGGAAAGACGGGAAAAAGGAAGAGAAGAGAAAAGGAAAAGGAAGAGGGGGGCACCTGTCGGGTAGGGCTCTTTTTTTTTTCTTTTTTTTCTTTTTTTTTTTTAAAAAATACTCCTATAAAATAAAATACTAAAAGTTTAAAAATTATTAATGGAATATTTTATCTAAAATTCATTAAACAAAAATTATTTCGTAAGGTTCCGAAGGCTTAAAATCGATATAAAAGCTAAATAAAGAATTTCGGAAACATTTTCGGAAAAACTTACCAACGAACGTAAAAATTTATATTATTTACAGAAATAAATTTTAAGACCTCAAAATAATATTTAAAAGCATAAAAGTAAATATTTAAATTAAATTCTAATAAACCGAGACTAATTTAAATAATTCCCGAAATCGATTTTCCGTAAACCAAAAATCGTAAAACGGAAGAAAATTAATTCCGGAAAGAAATTCACAAATAAACTCCGAAAATCTTTTTAATTTAAAACTTCCCGAAGATATTAACTATTTTTAAAAACGAATAAATTTAAAGTCGGAAATATTTTCTACAGATAAAATCATTAAAATAACTTTAACTATTTAAACCAAAATTTTATAATTTAAATAATATATTTCGTTAACGAAATATAACTCCAAAATAAAGTCATAATCACACGACGAAGTTAAAATCGAAAACGAATCTAAAATATTAAAAATCAAAACACGAGAAAGAATGGAAATACATATTTTTAACTAAAAATCGAAATCATAAGAATATAATAAAATCATGGTCGTGAACGAATTTGTCCAGAATGGTTTGCAACGGCAACGATTAATTAAATTCAAATATGAGTTCGAAATCGTCGATAAATCCATAAAACGAATCGAAATTAAAATAATTAAATATTTACATCAAATTACGCTAATAAAATCATTAGGCTTAATAAAATTAGGTTTCAAAATCCGGGGTATTACAGTGGTGTTGCGAGGGTTTGCAAGGAGAAGGAGAGGAAGAGAACGAAAGTGCAGAGAGAGAGTCTAAAAACTTTGGCACAAAACAGAACCGAGCGAAATAAAAGTTTGATTTTGGGGTTTTAATAACGGTTCCTGAGAGAATCGTTAATAAAACATCTTTTAATGACGGTTCTTCCAGGAACCGTCATTAAAAGATTCTGACTTTTGACAACGGTTCTAATATGAACCGTTAATAAAAGATGTTTTAATAACGGTTTACATAAAATCGTTATTAAAACATCCGTCCAAATTTTAACGTTGCCCTTTTAATAACGGTTTTTAACTAGAACCGTTATCAAAACTTCCCGCCGATTAATTTTCACGCGTTTGACAACGATTTTCAAACTACCATTATTAATGTCCCGTTTTTATAGTAGTGGGGGTCTACTCTTGGGCAAGAGTCGAAGCGATACAAGTACTCTCATAAAGGATGGCTAGATCAGTGAAGGCTATTACTCCCATCGTATGGCGTATGCTGATGTTTAGCCCCTACTCAAATTAAAACACCACTGTGGACTCAATAGCGGCGATCGCTGGGGTAAACTGAGTAGCTTGGTGAAACAAGTGTGATCCCAGCGGACTATCATGTTGCCCTAGGTGAGCTGCATGAACTCCTAGAGCTTATCTTTCTTCAGGCTCTCATGGTAGAATCTAAAGCGCATCGTAGTCTTAAGTACCTCCTAATTCAATAGAGGACCATCTCAAGTATGGTACTCCACCCATTAGGCATTTGCTATACCTCTCAAGAATAATGCTACTATGCTAAGCTACCAAGCTAAAGGGCAATCCATTACTTTGAAGGTGTAATCAATGTCCCAGATCCACCCTTGGAGGACCACCAGGTCCACCTCACTAGAGTACATTGGAGGATGATGCCTAGTGACACTCTGGAGCTAATCCTCACCAACGCCCTATAAGTGGTGGGGATGTTGGTTCGACACTTGGGGTTGGCACCGGATGAACTTTGTAAAGGCCTAGAAGGCATCCTGATGCAGGAGCATCCATTGAACATAATGATTATCATTTTCATTCTAATCCTCAAGGTAAGGAGGATGATTTAGCTTTCTTAATGTTGGATCCTATCATGTTAAATATTCTTGATAATTCTTATATGCTTGACATTGAAAAACATTCAAGTTATTCTTGTAGGTATGTTACATATTTGCAAGAAGATGATGTTCATACACATTGATGTGTACAAGTATTCCAAGGCATGCAAGGCTATGACATATATGGGACGATACCTTACAACAAGAGATAAAGTGATGATATTCATTATTTGTATAAACTTGTTGTAAAACCCTAACCCTAAGTAAATTTTATGTAAGTTAGGGTATGGCTATAATTTCATGTATGTATCTTAGTCTATTTTATAGCTTTGTAATATTAATCGTTAGTATAATTTAACCAATGATATTATGTTATGGATTAAGGTTAATATGGGCTTTATTCAACCATGATTAATGGGCTGGATTATGTGGGTAAACTCGGCTGGTTAATGAAGCTCACCACCGAGCTTATTCTTTCCTATATATACCCTTTTGTGCGCCACATTGTATGCAGAATATTGAATGAAAATTTTGATCAAACTTTGAGCAAGAGAGATAAAGTTCAACCCTCCCTTTTGGGTCTACATTGAGAAAGGAATATCCGGGATAATCCATCCTCAAAAACTATCTTAAATCTCGACATATTTGAAGGTTATACAAATCTGTTGAGTACCTTCAACGTGTATCTTCAATTTCTTCATCTATAATTCACCAAATCCCTTCATTCGTTTTGCATTAGATTGTGGGTGACAGATTCTACTACAAATTTTGATACAACCTTCAATTACTTTGATAAAAACCACATCATTTTTGGTATCAAAGCTTCATTTGTTCGAAGCTTATAAAACCAGTGATTTCTACCGACCTGAAATCATGTTGTGTTCTTTCACTAAGAACTCCACGGCCACTCCACCATTTCTCTTAATTCTTGATTCTTAATGAAATTTTTAATTTTTCTTGAAGTTCTTGTTCAAATTTATAACAATCTTGCAAGGATCTTGTTGCATTTTCGCTCAACTTTCCACATAAAATACCAATAGAGTTCGAATTTTAGCAGCACCAGTTTGGTTTGCCTATTTGCAATGATCGTGTGTGTATCTCAAGCACTTGATTTCTATTGTATTCTACTCTATATTACTGTTTGATCAAGTGTACAACAACCCTCTTCAAGTTCTCTTCGTGCAAGCAAGCAAAGAAGCCTCAAAGTGTTCGACATTCCCGGACTGCTTTCAATCACCGAGACTGACCTGGAACTTCCAAGCCGTGTATTAGATTCATTTCTCAACAATTTCTCTCAAGAAATTAGTCCATAATCTACCTATGGATGTCTGCTACATTTCCTATACAGACTTCAACACGAATCTCCCACTGGAACACAAGTTTTTTGTTGAAAATACAGAAACATGTTCTATGATTTTATGTGAAGTTCGAGATTGACCTGGAACTTGCAGGCCCAATATTCGATTCATTTCTCATCAATTTCTCTCAATAAATTAGTCAATCATCTACCCCTAGATTCCCTCTACATTTTCTATGCAGACTTCAACACGAAAAACCCCTGGAATATAAGCTTTTATTAACAACACATAAACATGTTCTCTGATTTTATGTGAATCATTTTCACACCTATTATTACTAAACTTTCATTGTTTGTGTATACCTACGTGCAATGCCTATTCTTGGGGCTAAAAGATCTCCTTTGTGCCCAGATAAATACTGTGGGTATTGTTTGATATTTCCTTTAGAATTAAAAATTGGTTTGTGCTTTGTTTGGTTATAGGCAAAACAAATCTAGCACCTACATTTGTGGAAGATATATTGTGTGCATCAAGAAAGGTTGTGTGTCAACCTTCACCATGGCTAGTGAAGAGGTGCGTGCCCCTGTTAAGTCCATCAAAATCCTCACCACATGCATAGATGCCCAACTACAGACTCAAAACACACTACAACATCAACTCCAAAGTGTAGAAGTAAAGTTGGCGGACCAAGAGAAGTGTAAACCATGGCAACCTCGAATGGAAACCACACATGATAGTGTGGAAGGGAGATTGAAGTCGATTTACCATGCCAAGAATGGATGTGGAAATTTCAATATTTATCATCATGAATATGAACAAGATGAGACAAATTCTTTTGGCTCAAGAAATGAAAGAAGAGCACCTACATTCCATGTAAGAAATCCACACCATGAAGATGAAGGTATTAAACTTGAACTTCCTGAATTTTATGGTGATTTGAATGTGGAGTCATTTTTTGAATGGTTTGATGAGATTAAGGCTATTTTGGAGTTAAGAGAATATGATGATGATAGAAAGTGCAAATTAGCTAATCTAAAGTTCAAAAAGTTTGCTCGGATTTGGTATGATAACTTAAAACGAACTAGAGAAAGACAAGAGAAGTCTAAAATCAAATCTTGAGAAAAACTTAAAAAGCACTTAAGAAAGAAAATATTTCCTAGAGACTATGAACAAGATATGTATGTTAAAATTACTACTCTAAGGCAACGCTTATTTAGTGTAGAAGAATACACTAGAGAGTTTAAAAGACTAGCCCTTATTTATGATGTTCATGAAAGAAAATAACAAAAATGTGCTAGATACTTAGGTGGCTTGAATAACTTAATAAGAGACAAGGTTGATATGTAATCTTATGACTGTCTTTATGACTTGATAAAATTGGCTATGAAAATTGAAAGACAAACCAAGAGAACAAAAGCCTATGTTAAGTCTAATGCTTCTACTTCGATTAAACTCTATTCTAACACCTTTACACCTAAATCAACATTTTCATATGATAAGAAGAATAAAAAAGATGATAAAGATAAAAATAAGGTGTTTGAAATGGCTAATAAAATTTTTTTTAAATGTAAAGGATATGGACATTTTGCTAGAGATTGTCCTAACCAAAGAGCCTTAACCTTACGTGAAATAGAAAACATGGAACCATGTAGTGATGATGATGAATTAGAAGTTGAATATCCTAATGAAATAATAACTATGGAAGAAGAAGAAGGAGACCCCTACTTTTTAATTCAAAGAGTCTTGAAAATACAACCTAGTATTACACCTACTCAAAGAGAAAATATTTTTAAAACTAAGTGTAAAATAGGTGATAGAGTTTGTAGACTCATAATTGATAGTGGTTCATGTACTAATGTTGCTAGTGAGGCTATGGTTAAGAAAATTGGTTTGGAAACTACTAATCATCCTAATCCCTATTCTTTACAATGGTTAAACAAGGATAAAGGAGCTAAAGTAAACAAAAGAGCTTTAATCACACTTTCTATTAGAGACTATCACGATGAAGTTCTATGTGATGTTTTACCTATGGATGCTTATGGATTACGTTTGGATAGACCATGGCAATTTGATAGAAAATCAACTCATAAGGAAAAACAATTGTATAGGGTTAAACCTTCTTTATATGATCATATGCCCTTGAGAGTTGATAAAGAGAGATTATTTTTACATGAAAAGGCTATGGAGAAATGTATAAAAGAAGAAGGAATTTGTTATTCTCTAGCTTCTAAAGATTATAAACTTGAAAAACAAGGACTTGAAAATCCTAATTTGATTAAGTTGCTTGATGAGTATAATGATGTATTTCATGATGACTTACCTCCTGGATTACCACCTAAAAGAGGTATAGAACATGTTATTGACCTTGTTCCTGGTATTCCTATCTCTAATAAACCGGCTTATAGATGTAACCCAGAAGAAGCTATGGAATTACAAAAATAAATACAAGAACTTATGGACAAAGGATTTGTGAAAGAAAATATGAGTTTTTGTATAATCATCTCAAATACTGCTTATGTCAAGTTTATGAGTTATTTCTGGAAAACTTTATGGCATATGCTTAGTGCGTAAGGTGTGAATCCTAACATGCCTATTAACATGATTCCATTGAAAAAAGGTGAAATGCAAAACTATGAGGCTAAAGAGAGAATAAAATTATTTCAACAACTTCATGAGAAAATCAAATATAATATTGAAAAATCCAGTGCCAAGTATAAAGCTCAAACGAATAAGCATAGAAACTCTTATGTGTTTTCTCCTAGAGACTGAGTTTGGTTACATTTACGTAAATAGAGGTTTCCTAATTTACGTAAAAATACGCTAATACCAAGAGCCAATGGTCCATTTAAAATACTTAGGATGTTTGGAGATAATTCTTATGAACTTGAACTTCCAGATTCTTATGGAGGAATTTCAAGAAATTTTAATGTTGATGATTTGTCTCCTTATTATTCTGATGAAAATTTGAGGGCAAATTCTTCACAACTTGGGGAGTATGATGCAAGTGCATCCATTGAACATAATGATTATCATAGTCATTATAATCCTCAAGGTAAGGAAGATGATATATCTTTCTTAATATTGGAGCCTATCATGTTAAATATTCTTGATAATTCTTATATGCTTGACATTGAAAAACATTCAAGTTATTCTTGTAGATATGTTACATATTTCAAGAAGATGATGTTCATACACATTGATGTGTAAAATTATTCCAAGGCATGCAAGTCTATGACATACATAGGATGATACCTTACAACAAGAGATAAAGTGATGATATTTATTATTTGTATAAACTTGTTGTAAAACCCTAACCCTAAGTATATTTTATGTCAGTTAGGGTATGGCTATAATTTCATGTATGTATCTTAGTCTATTATAATATTATTCCTTAGTATCATTTAAACAATGATATTATGCTATGGATTAAGGTTAATATGGGATTAATTCAACCATGATTAGTGGGCTGGATTAGGTGGGTAAACTCGGTTGGTTAATGAAGCTCACCACCGAGCTTATTCTTTCCTATATATACCCTTTTGTGCACCACATTGTACGTAGAATATTGAATGAAAATTTAGATCAAAATTTGAGCAAGAGAGCTAAAGTCTAATAATCCCTTTTGGGTCTACATTGAGCAAGGAAGATCTAGGATAATCCTTCCTCCAAAACTATCTTAAATCTTGACATATTTGAAGGTTATACAAATTTGTTGAGTACCTTCAGCGTGTATCTTCAATTTCTTCGTCTATAATCCACCAAATCACTTCATTCTTTTTGCATTAGATCGTGGATGACAAATTCTACTACAAATTTCGATCCAACCTTCCGTTACTTTGATAAAAACTACATCACCTCCTCTAGGTGTCCCATTCAATCATTCAAGATGAAAAGTAGCTAAAAGAGAAAAAGAGCTTTAGAAGTGAACCTATTGGTTCAATGCAGTTATAAAATACTATTTCCTCTTTTAGGAATTTCCTTGTCTACCCTTCGTTCCTCACCGTGGCGCCGAACTTAGAGTTATTATAACAAAAAGACCCCTTTATGGTATAAAAACACTTTAAAATCTATAAAAACTTGTTAATAAAAATATTCCTTGAAAATAAAGTATGGTTACTTGAACCAATGCTCCGATACCAACTTATAATATCCCAAAAAACACAGTTAAATTTTTTTGTTGAATTAAAAACATACACAAGCACAAGGGGTGCTACTATCATGATCAGCGCAAGCATGACCCCTAGCATGTCCCGCACCAACTACAAGGCTATAAAATATTTTTGAAAGACATTAAAATATTTATACATGAAACTATAGAAATCTAAAAGATTCATAATTAAAGAGAAAGTCATAGTGCATAAATTAAAGCATCCATAGATAATTTTAAACAGCTATAGTGTTAAGCCCCTAAGGGGAAAGAAAAAGCCAACAAAAATGTAACATAAAACCATAAAAAGGAGATTCTGATTGACACTCACTCTTAGACCCTGCAAATTCTAACAAGTTATCACACAAGCTAGCCCAATGCATCGAGTGCATCATAGGCATCAGATATGGCATCTCATACTTGCCCAAACTCAAAAGGGACCTCTGCTTGTGTGAATGAGTAGCACCCATGAAACAAGTGATCAGTACCCTATGTAATGATCAAAATAACCATATGGATAAGGCCATGTAAGGACAATACACAAGTAAGGCATACAAAGCATAGTTCAGGTCCATATCATCAAGCAAGACATAGACTATTATTTCCATCTTACACATTTCCCACATTAATTCTGCATGAGTACGGGGACCCCATTATTGTAGCAGGTGGAATAGAAAAACTCCAATGGTTAAAATGCACCTGACCACTATTGTAGCTAGTGGAATGAATATCACTTCAAAGGGTAGAGTGCACTTGTCCACTATTATAGCTGGTGGACTAGAAAGTATCCTCATTTTCCTCGACTCACATGGTGTTCCACTATAAGTAATTAGTATCTTCCCATTATTTATTATGATGCAAAGTTTGGTTATTCAAATTGGAATCATCCATTATTACAGTTGGAAGACTACAAACACTCCACAAGGCAAAATGCACATGGCTACTAATATAGCTGATGGACCGGATATTACTCTAAAGTGCAGCATGCACCTAACTACTATTATAGTAGGTGGACCAAAAATTATCCTCATTAGGCCCAAATTGATAATCATTCATTATAAGTGTTTAGTGTTTTACTCGTATCTTATTCCACACACAACCTACACATGATATACATGACCCAGTAGACTTCCCATGATGTTACCTTGATTCCCAATTTTCTCGAAAAGCCCGGTCCTATATCTTAGGACCTTTACATGACCAATAACTCTAAGACTTCCTCCCTAGGATTTCCCTCTCACCATGAGAAATCTAAAATCCTCTACACATGGTTTAAGGATCATTTTCCATAACTCTGTTTTAACTCCACCTCACCCTCTAGAATTTCCTCTAAAATCGTAATCTAGCCTATGTAGCATCAGTTTCCTCTTAAACTCTAATCTGGCCTATGTGGGCTCACTTCCCCTCATTTTACACAACCCATACTCTTCTTTGCTACCAAAACCACCACTCCCTTTCAAACCATACCGAACACCACAGCCTCACTACCCATCTTCCACACATGACTACAAAAACCCTAGTTTACTTCCCAAGCCCTAATACTTCTTCACTCTTCTATATCATTCCCTCAACACCCTAAAACCTTTTCCATTGGCTCACTTCCCCTCCATGTGACACCCCATTCATTATTATCCCCCACTCTGGCCATTACCGTTATTTTTTCCTTCCATCCACACTTCTCTCACTTAATGTTTTCTCCCAAAGCTTATCCAAGTCTACCATGCACCGTTATACCAACCCATGTACTATTTTTCATGTATGGACTCTAATTAGGCCAATGACTCTTGCCTTACATTACTTAACCCTAAAGTCAAAATTTTCTACGTAAAGGTCATCCCCATATTATGGATAACCATCCTATGTAATCCTACACTCCCTATGCATATGTTAGTCCGTCCTCCTAGTTTGTTCCTATTATTCCTTCTTTTATCCACCCATAGGTCTTGAGATTTTTTGACCATTCTTACTACCCTCTAGTCAACTCACTTTCCTACTCTTTTTTTCCTTCTCACAACCACATCACACTACTCAAGGCCTTCTATCATGCAAGTCATGGAGAGAAATATTACATAAGCACAATCCAAATATGAGTAACAATACCATATTACACATGTCATAAAAAAACATACAACTTACCTTAGCTCCATACTTAGCAAGCTGCACTACATGATCACAATCCATAACACATAAGGTACACACATATAACCAACATAGATAAAACATATTACACATATTTAGGCCTTAACAAGATCCTTACCTAAAATGACAATGGTCTTTGAGCACACACCCACACCTCATTAGGGGTCGGACTTAGCTTAACTATAAGAGAGAAACAATAGGGTTAACTTCCCTCTTATTAATTTCATTATTTCCTACTTTACCTCTTGTATAAACTAGTGTTAGTGATAATAGTAATAATAATAGCTTTAGTATAAAAAATAAGGATATTATCCCTAAAATGGTTAACCATGCTATTATTAGCCAAAATAGGGTTAGGTAATTATATTAGTCATGGCAAGATATTTTTAACAATATCAGTAATAATAATAATAATGATTTTAATAATAGTAATAATAATAATAATAATAATAATAATAGTAATAATAATAAGGATAATAGTAATGTTAGAATAATAATTATAATAGATAATTTAAACTTAAGGCTAGGAAGGGTTAGGGCACAACCTAGTAAAGGTGGCAATAGCTGCAATGGTGGCGGTAGAAGTGGCTGTTTTGGGGAAGGTGGCTCTTTTAGGGCTACAAAAAAAGAGTGGGGTGGTGGTTGTTGGGTGGTAGACTATCTTGGTTGAGAGGGTTGTAGTGGTGGTGGTAATGTAGTAGGGGTGACGATACAAGTGGTGGTGGTTGTGGTGGTCGAGGGTAGTGGAGATGTTGAGAGGAGGAATAAGAAGGAGAAATGGAAAAGGAAGGGTAGGGGAAGCTAGGAAAGGTTCTGTGTAGTTTATTGGGTGGTAGGGGTGGTGGTGATTATGGCGGAGGAGGCAGCGTACGTGGGCAAGAGGGGTGGCGATGAGGTACAAAGGGTAGTTCAAGGTGCCCACTTGGAATGATTGGAATGGGTTGTGTAGGGGGATTTAGGGTAGACAATTTGCTCGGTATTGTGGAGGGAAATGCAGGGAATGGATTGTGAGGTGTTTTGGACAGTGGTGGTGCACGACAACGAATAGGGCGGTGTCTAAAGTGGTAGGGGTGAATTTGCTAGAATTTCTAGCAGAGTAAAGGAGGGAAAATAAGGGATGGGTATGGGGTATTTATAGGCCAAGGGAGGAAGAAGAAGATAAAGGGTGTAGAGGACAAGGGGGTAGGTATAGCAGTGGCTCACTAGTCAGTGATGGAAGGCTGGTACAAGCCTACGAATGGCAAGATGTAGGCAGTAGGTGGAGGGAAAAAGGAAAGAATGGGGAGCATGCAGGCATGGTAGGTGAGGTGGTTTGGCTCCAAAAGGGAAGAGAAAAGGATAGGGGAGAGAAGTGGGAGTAGGTTGGAATATAGTGGCAGGCGGAAGGACTGTGGTAGGTCGTAGGTGCGAACTATAGCCCAAAGATAGGTGAAGGGAAGAGAAAGAAGAAGAAGGGATTTGAGTCAACCGGTTGGGGGAAACAAGAAAGGAAAAGAGATGTCAAGAACCGAGTAGGCGAGGGAGGAAAAAAAAAGATGACACGGGCTGGGCCACGGTAAGGAGAGAAGATGATAGGGGGAAGTTTTGTTACATAGGTGAGTCCTAACTGGGGAAAGAAGAGGAGAAAAAGAAAAGGAGAAAGGAGGAAAAGAAAGAAGAAAAAAGAAAAAAGAAGAAAAATGGAAAATGGAAAAAGGAAAAATAGGGTAGTTAGGGGTGTTTAGGGAATTTTTGTATTGTTATTACTTAAAAATAATATTAAAATTTAGTCATATAATAGTTTAATTCCTTTTCATATTAATTTATAATTTTTTTGGGTAAATCTTCCTAAATTCTAGTTTAGTTAGCAAATTACCCTAATCTTCCCTAATTAAATTCTTTATTAGTTCTCTCTTTTTTTATATTAATTACTCTCATTATTTTATTAAAATATTATATTTAATTAATCTCATAAATAAATCTCTATTTTATCATAACTTCCTAAATTAGGATTTTAGAGTATTACAACCACACAAATGTGTTTAGTCCAAGAGGAAAATTATTGAGTATAGTCATCGTATTCCATATTCCATCTATCATGGAGGGGATATATTGTATAAAGATTTGAAGTAGGTATATTGGTGGCCCCATTTGAAGTGATAGGTTGAAGAGTTTATCCCTTGATTTTTTACCTATTAGAAGATTAATAAAGAGAATAAGAGGCTAGTGGGGTTAGTACTACCACTAGAAGTTCTAGAGTGAAAGTGGGATAACATATCTATGGATTTTGTGGTTGGTATTTCAAAAATTTGTAATGATTTTGATTCCATCCAAGCTATTATCAATCATGTGAATAACTTAGTATTGTTCATAATAATGAGGAGGACATAGAGTATAAATCAATTAGCTAACTTTTAAAAGAAGAATGTTGTGAGAATGCACCGGGTCCCTAGAGACGTCTTGTTAGACCTAGACTCTATATTCTTGTCTCACTATTGGAAAAATTTGCAAGTCACTTTTGGGATCCTTTGAAGAAGAGTAATACTTTTTACTCAACTGTAGATAGTTAAATAGAGAGGACCATTCAATCCTTAGAGGACATGCTTCAGGTATATGTGTTGGATTTTGGAGCAGTTAGGAGGACCACATGCACTTGATTGAATTCTCCTATCAAAGTACTTATCATGGATGTATTAAGATGACTCCTTTTGAGGCCTTGTATGAGAGGAGGTGTTATAGTCCTTTATAGTGGAGTGATATTAGTGAGGCAATTATGTTAGCACTTTACATGATCCATGAGATGTTGAGGTAGATCAAAGTGATGTAGGACCTTGTGAGAGCAGCCTAGGACTTAGAGAAGAGCTATATATATCTGAGATGACGAATTGATTCTTACAAGTTAGGTAATATAGTCCTTTTGAGGTTATCTCCCACTAATGCAGTAATGAGGTTCAGTAGAGAGGGTAATCTTAGTCTAAGGTACATTAGAAGGTACAATATTGTAGATCAATTTGATAAGATTTCTTACCTGTTGGCCCTACTAGTGGAGGTTTTTTGTGTGCAAAATATCTTTCATGTTTCTTAATTTATGAAGTGCATAGGAAATCCTTTATATGTTGTCTAACCAAAGTTGTTAGAGCATGTTGATTCCCTAAAATCCACTAAATGGTTAGTAAGAATTCTAAATGCAAAGACCAAAGAGATACCCCAAAGATCGTACCATAAGTGAAGGTCCTTTGGTCATAGCATGGTATTAAGGAGGTCACATGAGAGGTCGAAGAAGAGATTCAAGAGAAGTACCCTAATTTTTTCTCTTTGTGTTGATTAGTGGTGGAACCTTTATTTTAAGGGGGCAGTATCACCTTTCACTAGTTAAGTGTTATGTGTGACTTGCTATGTATTTTATGATGCATCTAACTTTATTGTCAGTAATCTTCAAGGATGTAATATATTTTAAGGGTAAAAAATTTAATACCTCATGTTATTTAAAGTTTAAAAAATGTTAAATTCTTCCTTTTAATTAAATCTGGATGATTTATATCGTGATTTAGAACTATAGTTTGGGTTTAATATAATAAGGATTTTAAAAAATTTTGGAAAATGGTATAAAGTGAGTTTTCTTGGTAAAGAGATTGAAAAGTTCTCTAAACCAATCAACTTGCCTTTGTTTCAACTTGGGTTTTTTAGTTAAAACTAATCAAATGGTTTAGGAAAACCAATCCATTTGGTTAGAGAATAGATGACTAGTCTGGCCAATGTGATTGAATGATTTGTCAAGATGAGTGCTTTTAGAATCTTGATTTCCTAGAAAATTTCTTTAATGAAAATGGGAGTTTGATAATCCAACACCAAAATTTTCCTAAGTAGTCAAACTAAGTATTTTTTATCTTTGGATGGGATCTAGTAAATCCCCATGCCTTACCAACTATAGACACTAATAATGTATGAAGGGGTATTGATACTAAATGATCTAATAATGTAGGTGGATCTTGGCTTCAACCAAACTTTATATCTAATGGTGGTTACGAGGATTTGACCAGAATTTATGTCCCATTGTTTGGATAGGCATTACTAGTATATGAGACCATAGGGTGGTAAGTAATTCATCTCTCAGTAATGATAAGATTAAGAATGTGGATATGGATAAGGAAAAAGGGAAAAGGAAAAAGTAATAATGGCTTGTAAAAAGTTTATCTAATAGATCATGTTAACATAGAAATGGAAATAATAGAATACTCTTGTAGGTGAAAAGTAGAAGAGACTAGTAAGATGTGTAAGCATGCTACCGTGTTTAATATAACCTTTATTATTACTTGTGCCCTTATATGCTTGTGACTCCCTTTGAAGAGGTAATTAGCTTACTCACTAAGTAGTGTATGGATGCTCTAGTTTGTTTGGTCACCCACTCAAAACAAAGATCAGAAAGACATGTGCCTTTCTCTTATTGGGCTTGGGGGCTTGAGAGCATGGGCCTCTAGAGACCGCTGTTTGGTCTTTAATGGAATAGGGTTTGGGGCTATGCCCTATCATCTTTTTTTGCTTATTTTTTCTATGTACTTTTGGTCTACTCATTCTCTTATGGATATAAATATTTTTCAGACCCATTGAGGTCTTATATTTTAACATTTTCTCTTAGTACTTATATATCATATCTCTTGTGCACTCTGTAATTGTTTTGGTTTGCTGGATTTCTTAGCCTTGTATCGATCATAAGACGAGTGGAAGATCCCAATCCTCTGTTAGGTGCAGTAATAGAACGTTGTTTTTCCTAGTGTACTTGGTATTTTTTTAGCTTGTAAAATTTTTTAAAATAAAAAAATATAGTAGTGAAATGGGGGTGTTATATCAACATAATACATACGCATCATATAACATGTCACAAATATGAAACCAAAATAAGCAACATAATTCCTTAGCCACATCGAAGATAATGATGCCTTACCTCTAAGAAAATATTCTAGTAAAAAATTAATCCTAACTTGATAGTTTATACCAAAATCTTAATTTCCTAAGACAATTGAGTATCAAAACCATTAAAACATATTTTGAAAATTTAACAAAATGATATTAGATGATGAAGAATAAAAATGGCATAACACAAGCTTTCTCACAAAATAGAATTTTAAAGAGAAGCTACCTTTTACCAAAACATAATCCTTCCCTCTTTTAGTGAAATAAGGTGGAGCTAAGGCTAATATTAGGAGAAGAAAGAATTCATAAGAATTCATCAATTGATGATAAGGTAATAGAATTTTAAAGAGGAAAGAGGGAGAAAAGTGAGGAATGGCCAATAATTAAAAAACTTTTGCAAAAAAAAGGGAGAGAATGAGGAAGTGTAGAAGAAAAGAAGTGAAAATGAATCAATAATGAAGTGTAATAAAGGGTTAATCAACAACCTCAAGCGGTGAGGAAAGGATGACTTGGCTAAGTGGGAACAAGAAAGTGTATAGGAAATGCATGATGATGTGAGAAAGGTAGATTATAGTCAAAGGGATATGGTTGATGGTTAGTAACTTAAGGAAAAAGATGTAAGATGTTAAACATGTAGCCATGTCTTCTAGAGGAGAGAAAAAAGTGAGGGAGAGTGGGAGAAGGTGAGAATTACCTCAAAATTGCTTTCGGAAACTTTTTGGCTAAATAAAAATCACAATATGATCTAAATAACGTAAAAGTAATCCCGAAGCATCAAAATATGATTATTAGCACAAATATGTTCTAATGAAAAGGTTTTATAAATGTTTGGAAAGATATTCAAATGAATAATAGTTAATAGCTTAAGGTAAACTAGTTGACTGGTTTATTGAAGAACAAGAATTATAGTCCTGAAGAGTATCGTTGATTGGTTAGAGAAACTTGTCAACTGATATGCTTAAAATTCACATTCTATTAGAATTTCAAGCCCTTTTTAAAATAAAAACTAATATATTTTTTATCAACATAATTTTAAATATATTTTGACGAATTTTAGGATGAGTTGTTAAATATGTTGTGATCTGTGTGGATTTTTGATGCCTATACTATAGAGTTTCATGGTGTATATAAGTTAGTCAAAGCTTTGCTATAATAAAATGTTAAAAATAATGGAACAAAAAATAGAGGATTTGTGGGAATGAAGGATTCTAGGGAAAGGTTAGGTATGTGCAAAGTGAATCTATGATCGAAGAGAGGAGGGAGTATTTTTTCGGGCAGTGGGTGAGATGTGAAATTGAGAAATGACTGAAAGTACACAGGGGGTGAGTCAAAGATTGGGGAGGTTTGGGCATGGTTTATCCACATAGGATAGACCTAGGTAATGAGAGGAGACAAGAGATATGATGACGCTAGGCCTAGTAGTTGTTGGCTAGGTTATAGGGACATAGCCATATGAGAAGGGAAAACCACATAGAAGAGGGCGATCGGGCTTAAAGATGAAGAAAGAAAAAGGAAGCGGAGGAAATGAGGAGATAGAAAGAAAAGAAAAAAGGAAAAGGGATTTAGATTTATGATTACGAATGAGTTTAAAGTTATGAATAGGAAATTATGGTAAGATAAAAATATTTATTATTTAAGATGAGGGCTAGGTTAAAATATTAATCACCCAAAATTAAAGTAGTTAAAAAAATTTGGGTAGTACATGACTCACTATAATACCCCCTATGTTTTTGTAGATTGTTGAACTAAGAATGTTACTAATTTTTAGACCTTTCATCTTGATTTAATGTTGTGATTTGCTTTGAGACAAAGGTTGATTTGAATTCATGGTAAAAAATAGGGTTTATTGAGTTTTTTTAGGTATACCTATCGACTTGATTGTTGTTTCAGAGAAATGGGTTTTGTACGATGAACTGATCAACTGGTTAGGTAGTAACGATTAACTAATTTGTAGAATAGTGAACTGGCAAAACCAAACCCATCAATTGTTTCATCAAGCTATTCATATTTTTGGACTTATATCCATATTTATTGGCTTTGGCCAGGACTTATGTCCATTCTAGGGATTGGCTTTGTCTTGGACATATGCCTACTTGGCGAATGGCTTCAACCTTGACTTTATATCCGTTTTTTTGATAGGATTCCATGGTATATGCAACCATGGGGTTGTGCACAATCCATCATTTAGTGATAATAAAATATGCATGATAAATAAATGGTTGATAAATATGAATAGGGACCAAGTGAATTGTTATAAGGGTGGAAGTAATTGTGGGACAAACCAAATTGGCCAAAATATGGTTTGTAAATTTGATTAATTGGATTAGTGAATGTAATACTAGTAGGATGATTGACCTCTCTTATATGGGGATATGGAAATGGTACAACCTATAGAATTGAGTAATTTGAAATGAACCCTAAAGGTCCCTAGATGTTATCTACTATTACATCTGTGGGTACCTATGTGATAAAAATGCTAAAGCAAGCATGATATATCATTCTATATTGGATTTATGCATGATAAAATGTCCTTATATACTCTTACCTATATATATGCGGCTTTATTATGACACATGTTATATGTTATACTAGTGTTTACATTGAGGGAGCAACTTCACTTACTCAACACATAGTATATTATTGTTCCCAATTTTTTTTGTCACCTACTTATTCCCACGATTAGAGGGCCATATGGAGGCCTTTCGAGAAGGCTAGTACAGAGCCTACCTCTATTGGGTAGGGACTTCAGAGTAAGGACACATAGACATTTTTAGTGGGGTCCGTGGCTGACTGAGATATTAATTTGTGTGTGATACCATAATCTTAGTTGATTGTGGCCATGTATTTCTATCTACATGTATTTTTTTAATGATTTGGTTGGGCACTGTTAAGGTCCTCTGATGTAAACAATCTTTTAAGTTATTCACGTAATCTTTTATTCGTGCACTTTACTGTTTTAAATGTTCCGGTTGGTTTTAGCCTTACATCTGATATAGGGTATGTGGTAGACATCTAATCTATGTCAAGTATGGTAGTAACAACTCATTTTTCTATGTGTTCTTTCATCTTCCCAAATTTTTTAAAATTATTTTTTGGTAGTGATAATAGGGATGTTATGTTGATGTATCTTTAGTAGATCTAAAGAATGTTGGTGATGTTGTAACAAACCCTGAACAAAACCAATGGGAAATAGAAAGAGAAGAAGTAAAACAATTTTTCTACCTAGAGTAAGGAGTCAGGATGGTACCTAGTTACCTAATATAGAAAAATTTTGGTTTTGAGGGAATTTATATTGGAGTTGATGAATGATAGGCCTTTCACAAAAGAAATTTGTATTGTGAGAGTGGATTAAAGGTTTATGTTATGGATGATGGGTCAATCTTGATAATGCTTTATGATTATTATTTCTTTGAATTCTTCTAGGATAGAAATAAAGTTATCTAAGAGTTACCGAAGTTAAAAGTGTTGGATTGGGATTGAGATATATTTAACCATTTAATGATAACTACACTTTTGAGGGCTAACCTAAGTCTGACTTTAAAAGTTATCTAGAACAAATTTCTTTTATATTTTCTAACAAATTTATTTTATATTGTCTAAAAATTAAAGCTTTACAATTATTTACCATGGTTTAGTTGATTTTTGAATAAAATATCTATGTGGAACAAGGCATTTTATCAATTCTAAAAGAATGTTAAATGGTTCTATCAACTTGAGAAAGAGCATGAATAGTTTCAAGCCAAGATTTAGGTGCTTAAGATAGAGAAAGAGCCCCTAAAGGTAGATTGGTATACATAGAGGTAAAAAAAATGGTTCTTTGGAATCTTCATTAGTTGAGAAAACTCTTAATCCAATGCATGTTGCCAATCTTGATGGAAACCTCCAAAATGAACAAAAATTAATCAATCGGTCATCAAAGGAGAAGTAGAAGTGAATCACTAATGCTTGATAGATTAAGTAGCTAACCAAAGCTAATATGGATTTACATAATGAGGTTATAACCCTTTAGAAGCTAAACAAAGATGCTAATAAAAACTTTTATGGTATCATGCCAAGATTTCTAATATGAAGAAAGCCTTTGAAGAGCATATGGTAGAGGTTGAGCTATTGAGTAGTAAAAGTGTCAAGGCTTATAAAATTAGTGCCATTGAAATTAAGTCATTGATATGTAATTTATTCATAGATAACTAGGAAAATGAGTTAGCTTATTAGAATTTGGTTGCTCACATTGAAAGGGTTATGGTTGATCCATATCTAAGGAATATCCTAGTGGCTATGAACAACTACCTAAGTAAAGAAGAATTTTAGATCAAAGAAACATATGACCATGATGCATGGTATAGTTGGACATGAGGAAATCCTATAATGATGCGATTTTTCAATTATTGGAGTTGATGTTATTGGCCCAAAACTCCACTATCCACTTTGTTCATCTTCTAATGTAATGTGTTACTATAGCGAGTTATTCCCTCAAACTGAATAGAGTTTTGCACCCACCTTTCAAGGCTTGTAAAGGTTTGAGGCAAGGAGATCCCCTTTTACCTTACTATTATGTAATAGCTATGGAATATCTTAATATGTTATTGAGTATATTATGGGATAGGTCTGGAATCCAACCCCAACCTAAATGCAAAAGAGCGAAGCTTTTTTCTCTATTATTTACTGACTATTTTCTTTTTTGTACGGAAGATGTTTCTTTAGTTTCAACCCTGATCTATGACTTCTAAGAATTTTCTAATCTTTTAGGTTTGCTACAAAACATTTAAAAAGTGTTATATACTATAGAGGAGGGGTCAAGGAGATGATAAAGTATGATTTATTCTACTAGTTCAATATTCTAGAAATTGTTGTCCTTGTCAAGTGTTTGGGGATAGCGCTAACTAAGAAGTCACTAAGATTAATGGAATATTAGTATCAGATTGATAAGTTCCAATTAAGGTTGTATGCTTGATAGAAAAGTTCATTAGTCAAGTAGGAGGATTACAACGAATTATATCAGTCTTATATGGAATTTAATGTTACTTGGTTATGATGTATTTGATGCCTAAAACATCCTCTAAATTATGAAGGATTTATGTACACCTTTTGTATGGTCGGGGTCCTCTAATATTACTAAGAAAAGCTTAATGACATAGAGTCGAGTATATAATCAGAGGAGATAAGCACTTGTGGGATTCTTGGGTATTAAATTATGAAATGTGGCTACATTGGGAAGATTACTTTGTAACATTAAGAAGAAGAAGAAGAATGTTCTTTGGGTGAGCTGGATTCATAGTTATTTCATAAAGAATCAATGCTTGTGGTATTTTCCTATTAGAAACATAGCTTCCTTATGCCTTCATAAATTACTGAAGTTGAGATCTATCTTTCATAATTTATTTGATGATAAGGTTAGTGTTAATAGGGAGTATAACTTTAGCAAAAGTGATGATGTGCTAAGTAGTAAAGGAGATGGGGTGATTTGGCATGATGTGATATGGAACCTCATACTAATCCCTTACCATAAATTCCATATCTGGTTGATAGTACATAACTATTTATTCACAAATGATATGATGGTCAAGAAGAATTTTCATACAAATGAGGAATGTGTATTATGTCATGCTCATATAAAATATATTGAACATCTATTATTTCAGTGTGATTTTTCCAACAACATTAGGAAAACACTCTTGTGTGGAATAAGATACACTCACATGATTAGCACTTTTTCAAGCATCTTACATTAGATGTAAAAAGGAGGGAGGGAGCTAACGAGTTGGAAGATAATTCTTTGTTAACTTTTTATTATAGCCACCTATCATTTATGGAAGGAAAGAATTGATAATTTTTTTGGATAAGGATAAAACATCAAGCCAGTTCTCTTAGAATTAGTTAGGAGGTTAGCCACTAAGAATGCTAGTTGTCACAAATATAAATTCTATAAAGCTTTGGTTGCTCATGTGAATGAATTTGGGTAGTGAAGTTGTACTGAAGTGTCTTTATTAGGTTTGTACAATCAATTTTTATTGATATATACAAGCTAATAACTATGTACCAAAAAAATAAAGGAATATAGAACTATAAGGAGCAACTCTGGTATTAGTTCCATGCATATGGTGGTTTGGTTATATACGCTCAATTTGGGGCTCTTATTGAGCACAAATAAATTTTCTAGCTTGATGAAAAACATTATAGTGGTCAAGACATGGAGGTTATGACTCTCCTTGATGATACTATGGAAGATGACATTAAAAAAGTTAGAGGGGATACTGAGATGATAGAGGGTGAGGAATAATCTAATTCCCTTATTGAGATGGAAAACTGATGAATTAAATTTTTTATCACTCTTCTTTTTAAGTCACCATTTTTACTCACTCATGTACAACCTTTCTTGATGATATGGAATTCAGCCTTATATATTTCTTGCTTTATCCTCTTTCATGTAATTAAAATATTTTGCTATACTTGAGCATTACCCACACTTATTTTAAACTTTTTCCATGGCTAAGCATAGTAAGGTTTGATCAAGTAGCCATTGGCTAATCCAACCAAATGGACACACCAAAATTTTCATTCATAAGCTTAGTGGCCATGGTATTCCATTGAGGGAACACAATATGGAAGCATAGACTTAATAGTCGAAAAGCCACTAGGTGTTAATATCACTTTGTTATCTTAGAGGATGAGATCTATGACTTTGGTACTTTACTCTAAGGGAACACCTTGGGAGCTTAAAGTTAGTGGTTGAAAATCCAAAAATTTTATCAATTGGCCATTATTTTAGATTTTAGGATTAATGGCTTTAGAATATGTGTTTGAGGGCTCATCCTCAGATTGTAGGCTTAATGGATAAAAAAGCCACTATGTCTGTCTGTCATTTCCTTAGCTTAAAGAGTGGGCTTAGTGGCCTATTCATATTAATATGAGGGTGCACTGTGGGATTTTAGTCTTAGTGGCTAAAATGAAAGGAAGGGCACCCATATTTTGATAGTGTAACAATATATTTCTCATTATATTAGCATATTGCTATGAGGGATTAAATACCTGTTTATTATATCGTTGTACTAATTTAGTGGCCTTAATACATCGTTCCATATGGACACACTATGAGTGCCTCAACCTAGTGAGACAAAAAAGCCATTTGGTGTATTAATAACCAACTAACTAGCTTTGTCAAAGTTATTCCTTCAAAGTAATAGGGTTACATCATTATAACATTATATATCACGATTTTATTAATAAATAGAAGTTTAAAATCACTAATAACCTAGGTGCATCAACATTCATTTATAATATGAATCATCAGAATGGTAAGTGTTACTAGAGAGTTAATTACACTAGAAACCTCAAATTATTAGCTAAATGATGAACAAAACTTGTTTTACAAGTAATAATTTCATAGATGCTTTGAATTCTAAAAAATTCCTATAAATTTGCTATCTTCATTGGCTCATATGAATTTAACCAACCTAACTTACTTCATGACTTGGTAGGGCACTTCAAATTTGTTGCCAATTATCCTTAGCCTGTATATCTTTGGAAATTGTTCCTCACCACCCAAATACACACTTTTAATTAAATAGGCTTTACCTTTTTATTATAATATTTGGGTTCCTCATACTTGTGTTTGATAAGTTGCAAATAAACTATATCTCTTCATTCCTCTAATAAGTCCTTGTTGACTTTTATAGTTTCATAAATAATAATTTGGTAATAATGGTTAATTATATACAGACTTGACTGAATTTTGTTTATACCAATGCTTTAGCTCTAAATTCTATGTTTAAAGGTTTCACTTTAGTAGGGCTTTTAACTAATATCTCAATAACACGGTAACATCATAGGTATAGTATCTACCTAACCCTAGCCAGCTCCATTCAATAAATGCCTCAATACTCCTAATATTTCCTTATTTTCTCATTTGGTAAATCTATTGCAATATATTTTCATGGGTGAGCTACAATGTATAGGTTAAAAGGTGCCTAAATTATCTAAGATCAAATAATGGGGCTCACCTATGGGTGAGCTACTAATTCACGCATATAATTAATCATCCATATTCCATGAAATTGTTTATACTTCTTATTATTGAAT
This sequence comes from Tamarix chinensis, assembly GCA_030549775.1. Classification (NCBI taxonomy): domain Eukaryota; kingdom Viridiplantae; phylum Streptophyta; class Magnoliopsida; order Caryophyllales; family Tamaricaceae; genus Tamarix; species Tamarix chinensis. The sequence continues at coordinate 63,648,236 of CM060176.1, read as the reverse complement.
TGTTAAGATTTATTTTTAAGATGGCTTAGGGTTCAACAAACCTGCATGTCCTTAGTTAGTCTCATATGAAATGAAGTAGAAAGTTATCATATGGTTTTACAGATCATTGTTATTTATCTCTATCGGAAAATAATGTTTTCCTAGAAATACTATGTTTTATGCTTTTCCATGATGCCTATAATAGGATCGACCTTCACCCATTTTGTAAAATATTTAATTGTGACTATGCCAAACCATTTCTTTTTAACTCTTATATTGAAGGACCCAAAAACAACTATCCTTTAAAATAAATGGATATGGGCTCACAATGAGTTATAAGTTGTGTGAATCTTCTTAGAAGGAATGAAGATTCAAATGAATATAGAATTTCTCCCATGATTTGATTTTACTCATTTCTTGCCTTTCATGAGTCCTTGTGAGATTTTCGTACCAAATCTAGAAAAAATTTTAAATTTGAGAGTTGCTAACTTACATCTATGCTCATCATCATACTATGTAAATCTAAATATAGCTTCTATTTTATATAATCATTCTAAAAATAAATTAATATCTAAGTCAACCTAAAAATTAGGGAGGTTAGGCTTAATACCTTTTTCATCGATATGATTATGTTAATACCTTTGTTGTTAATTTTCTTGGGGTCTTAGATTGTGTTGAAATTATTGGAGACATTCTTATTCATCCTTACTTCATAATCTATTCGGTTATTAATGTGGCCTCCATGTTCTTTGACTACTCTTATCACCGTGACCTCAACTCGATCACTTGTGGCTTCCATAGCATTGTGTATATGTTTAAGTGTCTCTTAGTTGGCTACTCTCCTCTCTATTATTCGATGTTAGCTTCAAATAAATGAGAGCTTTTGAAGTTCTATATTAGTTGCATGCACTTTCTAGAAGTTTTTGAATAGTGTTGAGCGTATCCCTCATAGACACTTCTTCACCCATTACTATTACACTTCATAAAAAAGATCTTGGTCTGATGTGTTTATGAATTGATGTTGGTTCTTGATGGCTTCTTTGTGGAACTTCAAGAATCTTGGAAACTTATTTGTTGAATAGATGAATTAGGAAGGGAAGGGAATGTGTTGAGAGGATTACCACCAATTCTTGATGCATGAAAAGTTTTTAATACAGGAGATGGCCTAATGTTGCATGAGTAAGAATTAAGAAACAAGTTATGGAGAAGTTAAATATAACCTTAATAATGGTTCAATTCTTCTTTTTATGAGTGAATGAATGTTAAGAATGACAAAGAGAAGGAAATTATACATAATATTTGAATGTTGTTGGAAGAATTGGATGTTCTTCTTATTTGAATCAAGATACTCAAGAACACCCAAATGAATCTCAAAGATGTTTACAAGAGTTTGAATACACTTGAGAGAAATAAGGAAGCACCAAATAGCTTTAGTCTTCAAATTGTATTGGACAAAAGGAGGTTGACGTAACTTTGAGTATGTAAAGAATATTCAAAGTAAATTGAAAAAGAGGACACAAGGGATCAAACTTATTCAACTTTGAAGGTACACCAAGAAGGTCGATTGGCTAAGTTGTATACACTTGCGTGCATTCTTTAAACCAAGGGCACTTGAAGATTGGTTGGCTACTTGAATGACAAAAGTAGCCAACCTAGATTTAATATCATAAATGGTGTTAATCATCTTAGGAGGAATGATGATTTGAAATTTAGAAGAAGAAGAGTGAGAATATTCAAGTAATATTCAATCATGTATTAAATAATTCTATGAATCTTAAAAAAAGATTAAACAAAAATTCAACAAGAAGATAGATTTGAATGTTTCTTCAAGAACACATTCAAAGTTCTCTAGCTAAGATTACTCCAAGTAGTCTTAAGTATAAAATGTTACTCAAAGAGAGAAAAGATAACCAAGTAATATACTTGTTATAGATTTAAATTTTGATTTCAACTTCTTTTTGTGTCACAAAGGTGTCGACACATGTGTGTATATATATATATATATATAGGTAGCTATACGTTTCTAAGTAGGATACTAAAATAGCCAAGTTAATGCACACATGGATAACTACCATAGAAACCTCTAATAGTAACATATTACTAATCTATATAGTACATGATTCAATCAAAAAATTATTACAAACAAATGCAACTACTTATTACATTGATATAATTGAAAAGAAGCCTTAATTTATAGAAGAATCATATCTAGGTCTTATTTGACTTGTAATTTTGACTTCCATGCAAAATACCTTATTTGACTTGTAATAACTTGTAACATTAAAATTCTTAAATGTGTTGATATAAAGAAGTGTTTAAATCTTCTCCTTGTAAATATGTTACATAACTACAAGATTACTCATAATATACTTGTTATGGTTAGTCAAATTTATATTATAATCAAATACACATATTATAATAGACCAAGAATGTCAAATCCTCACTATTATAAGAACCTATAGATGATGCTACATCAATAAGAATCACCCAGGTATGTTTAAGGTAGGAGCAAAATTTTGATAGCTTTGGTATTAGGAAACCATTACCTCAACATCTTGGTACATAATTCTCTAATAATAACCCTAGTGTTATGCTTTTGCCGAGAGGTATTTGATGACTTGGTGCAACACTCACATTTTGGCATGAATTCATTTAGAATATCCATCCTCACTATTTGACTCGCATATTTAAATACAACATTATTGTACAAGTGACTATATAATTACTCTTAGATATTAAGTGTAACACCCCAAAATTCACTACTTTTTTTAAAAGCAGAAGAATTTAAAATAGAAATATTTAAATTAAAACCCATGAATTCTAGGGATGTTACCGCCACACTTAGTACCAAACCGGTTCTCTTCGACCATTCTAGTAACAAGTGCCAAGGCTAAGAAAAGATTGACATTAAACTCAAACCAATAGTTCTTAAAAGAACTAGAAAGATCATACATTAAAAATCAGAGTACGCGCAAAGAATTGTAATTCATATCTAAAAGAGGATTAAGCTTACAACCGATAAAAGTTTCATTTAAAATACTCGATACAAGTAATGAATCATAAAAAGGTAAATCTGATACAAAAGAAATAACAAAAGGAAATAGAATCACATAAAGACTGAATACAGCCACGACTCTCTCAGAATTAGAGCTAAAACACAAGCTCAACACTCAGCCCGGTCGGATGTCTCACCCACCTACAAAAAGTTAGAAGGTCCTACTATTCGTGGGAATGAGCAGCACCCATGAAAAGGGTGATCAATATGCTACATACTGAGCAAGTTAACTATGCACTAAGGCCAACACATGAAATGACATAAAATCATGCAGAATAATATTCAAATTACACATTCAAACCCACATATATAATATATGAAGCCATGCAGAGTATTATACAGCTTATAAATGATCTAGCCCACTTATAAAGACCCAAATAGTCTAGATTAATTATTCAGTTAATCTATTATCGGAATTTGATTCACTCCATGTTCTTTATGAAGTCCACACGAGTACGGGAGCCCCCACTATTATAGTCGGTGGATCAGAGACAATTAGAGCACAATGCACCTGCCCACTATTATTAGTCGGTGGATCTGTCATACATAGGGTATCATACCCTAACCACTATTTCTTACTAGTGGATCGGTTGGCCCTGGCTCACATGGTGTTCCACTATAAGTACTTAGTGTCTTTTAAGTGTGTTAGCAACTTAGGTGTTTGGTTTATTGAGCTCGGAGTCCGCCACTATTATAGCCAGTGGATCGGAGGCACATAAGGTAACATACCCTAACCACTATTATAGCCGGTGGATCGGAGATATATAGGACAATGCGTCCTAACCACTATTTCTAACCGGTGGATAGGTGGGACCCGACTCAATAATCTTTCACTTTAAATGATTAATGTCTTAAGTATCATATTCAAAATCTTTCACCCTAGGCATGCATGAATCACTCCCTTTACACTTATCCTCTAGCTGATCCGTATCATATCATGAGAACCATGCATCTCCTAACTTGCTAGAAACTGTAATTTTAGGCCTAAGTGGTCTATCTGACTCCATTTCATATAACCCAAAACATTTTAACACTCCACACATCGCAAGTCATAAAATCCACTCTCTTAATTACTCTTAAATCATCAAAATTACACATGATACCACAAAACCCCTAAGTAGCCACACCAAACCCTAATTGTCCACACAAACCATATCTCGGTCTCCTACGTACCCTTATATTACTCCACGTTCCATTTTTCATCCAAAGTGTTCAAACACCCAAATAACACTTACGTTACCTTCCTTACAGCCCAAATCAACTTTTTATATGTAAACTTTACTCCCATGTAGATGCTAACCTCCCCATGCATACCTTTGAACTTTTTCATGCAAACCCAAAAATCCCATGTAAAACCCTAGATTCCACCATGCAAAACCCTAGATTCCACTATGCAAAACCCTAGATTTCTCCTTGCAAAACCCTAGATTCAATGCATACAACACCATAGAATCTGCCATACAAAACCCTAAGTCCATCCATATCAAACCCTAGTTTAGATTCTCCCATATAAAACCATAAATTAGATTCTCCCATACCAAACCATAGATTAGATTCTCCCATATAAAACATAAATTAGATTATCCCATACAAACCATAGATTAGATTCTCCCACACAAAACCCTAAATTTCCCATTTTATTCCTTCACTCATGGATCATTAAAATACTTAGGTCAAATCACATCCCTTGGTCAACTTATTTTCCCCTTCTCCTTTGTCATTCTTTCCCCCACAAAAATTGTATTAACATCCTCATATGCATGTCTTATAGGGTCACAACACATATCATCACATACCACAATATTTCATTACATACAAATAATACACATGTCATATAGCAACACATGATCACCCTTCAACTCTATGCCATACCACACATGAAATCATTATAATAATGAGTATAGGATGCATAACATACAAAGCATATAATGCACATTAACATACATAAGGCCTTAGTAACACCCTCACCTAAAACGACACCGGTCTTGGAGCACGCTCCTACGCCCCCTTAGGGATTTGATTGGTCTAACCTAAGTGAGGGAAAAGCTAAAATTATATTCCTTCCTAACAAAAATAAAATTAAATACTAACTTATTCTAAGACTAGGCTTTTGATAAAATACTAAAATAATAATAGCAAAAATACAAAAAATAATATCAATTTTAATATTAACAAGAATAATAAAAATAGTAACAATAATAATAAAAAGGGCAATAGTAAAAAACATAGTGAAATAAGGCTTCAGCCCCTTTACCAAAATAATACTAATAATAACCTAAGTAAAATAATTAACAAAATTTAGTAATAAAAATAATAATGAAATAGTAATAATAATAATCATAAAAACCATAATAATATTGTAAAAATTGATAATAATTATAATGGTAATAGTAATAATGATAATAATCAAAGTTAAAATGAAGTACGGTTTCAACCCTACATTGAAAAATAATAAACTTATTAAATAATAGTAGTAATAATAATAACACTAATAATAATAATAAATGTTAATGATAAAATATTAATAATATTAAGACTTGATATCTATAATACCACTACTATAATTCAAAATAGGCACAATAGGGTTTCAACCCTATATAGAATACCAAAACTAATAATAATAATAATAATAATAATAATAATAATAATAATAATATCATATATATTTGAATAAATGAAATAAACTAAATTAAAGCTTGTAAAAATCTAGAAAAAGGGTTGAGAGGGTCTAGGGTTCAACCTTAGACTGGTGGTGACAGGCGGCATTGGCGGTGGTGCATGGTGGTAGCCAGAAAAAGAGAAGAAAAGGGTAAAAGTTGAAGAATAGGAACAAAGTAATAAGGAGGGTGGATGTCAGGGTGATTATGGCTTATCAGAAAGCGAGGGACAAAATGAGGGTGGCAGCCGAATGGGGAAAAAGGAGAGAACGAGAGGAGGAGAGGGAGGGAGAGGAAAAGAAATGTAGGGGAAGGTAGAATAGGGTTTGCAGAACCAATGAGAGGTGAAAGAAGCAACGACTACGGCAGAAGTGGTGGGTAAGGGTGGTTCGAAGGACGATAGAGATGAAAGGGAATGATGGTTAGGAAGAAAACTCTACACAGTAGGGGTGGCTTGTGTAGAGAGAATAAAGGAATAATGGAGGCGTAGTTAGTTAGAGGGCAGCACAAGGATGATTTGGGTAGGTAGAGAGGGCGCCGAAGTTGGAAGGAGGCGGCGGAAATGGCATCTAAAGGGGCAGCGGTGGCAAGGTTTGGATATTCTAGGTATGAATCAAAAGCTCAACCCTTGCTAATTATTGGGGGTATTTATAGAGAAAAGAAGAAAGGGAAGGGTTCTGTGGGTCGGCTAGGGGTTAAGGTAGGTAGGGTTTTGGTCGTCGGTGGCGATGGTTGCCGGTGAAATTTAAGAGCAACGTGATAAGGTATGGCTGGTTGGGAGAAGGTGAAACATAGTAGAATAAGGGAGATTTGGTTGGGTGAAAAGGTCAACAGTTTAGCCAGAGATGATAGAGGAAGAATGGCTGGTCAAACGACAAGGCTGGCAGCGAAAAACTAGGAAGTTGGGTGGCAGTGCACGTTGAAGGAGCTGTAGGTGCGATCGGTGGGGGAGAAGAAGAAGGAGCAAGAAAGGGGATGCATGGACCAACGGTTTGGGGTAGAAAAAAATGAAAGAAAGGAGAGAGAGATTGGTCGGGCGACGACTAAATTATTTTTAAATAAAAGAATGCATTTTAAAGGAAAAAGAAGCGAGGCATGGCAAAAGCTCTAGGCCACTGAAGGAAAAAGGAAAAGAAGGATTGGGCAGCGGGAAGGCAGGTCTAATCGGGGGAAAAAGAGGAAAAAAATAGGAAAAAGGAAGAAAGAAAGAAAATAAAGAAAAAGGAAAGAAAAAGGAAAAAAGGGAAAAAGAAAAATAGTTGGTTGGGGCCAATAAAATTAATTAGGATATATGGGATATTTAAAAATAATAATATTTAAATATAATAATATTTAAATAAAATAATATTTATATCCTTTTTTAGGCTAATTTAGGTTTTTAAAAGGTTTTTCATAAATTCCATTTTAATTAGAAAAACACCCGAATATTCTTCAATTAAATTATTTGTAAAATTAATATTAATTTGGAACTATTTTTTTTCTTCTTATTTTAATTAAAATAATTTATTTAATTAATTTCTAAAATAAAATCCTTAATTAGCTAAAATACCAAAACATTTATAATAAAAATATTTATTACTTTCTTCTTAAATAGTCCTAATTCATTTCTTTTTATTTTAATAAAAATAATTTATTTAATAAATTTCTAAATAAATCCTTAGTTAGCTATAATACTTAAAATTAGGTTTTGGGGTATTTCATTAAGTATTTGACCCTTATCTTTCATAAAAAAAAAAAACCTTATTATTGCTCATAAACTAGGATCTATTTTTAATGAAATCCATAAACTATTAAATCTAGATATCTTATGTTCATAGTCCCAAATTATCTGATTGATCAATAATATTCTTTGAGGCCAACTAAGCTTGAGCATTTCCTACTAAGTTGGCTGATCATGGACTTATAAAATTTCCATTTCAGTGCTTTGTTTCTTGAGTAAGCATCCTAAGGGATTTTTCCATACTTTACTCCCTAAATTAAAATTTTTCTTTATTTTTATAAATAATATATGCTCAGACATTATACAATTTTATTTTCTATACCTTGAAACCCTATGCTATTCTTATTTTGATCAACATACCTTTTGTACTCTACTTCTTATTTGTCATAGTGAATCCAAAGCAAAGCACATATTCCATTCTAATATCCTTAAGGCCAATCAAAAATATTCTAGCCCTGTTACCTAAATTATTAGAAGCCCCATCTACATAAAATGTTCACTCACTTTGCTCCTCAAGGGTAAAAAAGTGGTTTTATTTTAGCTTCAAAGTAAACATTCAACAATGAAGCTAGAAAAATCATGACCCTCGGATATGGGCTAAGGTTGATGTTGAATATCAAACTAGCTCTACTTAGTGATCCAGGCCATCGTTCTCCCCAATTTCTCAAGCTTGGGTAGGATGGTTTTGAGGAAAACATTAGTTACTACCAATATGGAGTATGAGTAAAAAAGGATATAATATTAGTATCCCTAAATTTTCCCAAAGAAATGTGCTTTTCATGTGGTTGCTGTTAGCAAAAAGTTGAGCCATTTTTGAGACACCATATATCGAATTTCATGTCCTGTATGGCTTCCACATGGCTTGTAAAAAATTAAACTTATTAATTTAGTCCATGTTAGAAGAGTTTTGAATTCTTCAAACTGAGGGATATTATTAAGTATTTTAGAAATTCATGAGGGGAATGCTCCTACATTATCCTATCCTTCTTCAGAAGATCCTTCATCATCTAAATATAGAACTTCATGTATATACGGAAGTAGATCACCCACATTAAACATGCTTCATGTACCCCACATCTCTGGAGGGAGTTCAATCTTGTAAGTAGTACTACTAATCCTCTTAAGAATTTTTAAAGGGCCATTACTTTTGGACATGAGCTTGTTCTTTCTTTTTGTAAGAAATCTCTCTTTCTATAATTAAAGTGAAACTACGTCATATGGTTAAAATATATGCTCTTTTTTCTTCCTTTTGGCTTTCTTTCATTTCATTTCATTAACCTTCTCAATTATGATCTCATTTGTTCATGTAACTTTTTTAAGGCACTTGATTTTTCTTTCGCTTCAAAGTTGATATGCGTATTAATTGGAAGGGACAAAAGATCAATAGGAGTAGTGGTAGTCACTCCATACTCTACTTTAATGGGAGAACATTTGGTTATATGTGGGGGATTAGTTATACATAAATTCAGTATGGTTGAGTTTGATTTCCCGATCCCTAAATGATTTATGGACCAATTTTTTTAGAGCATCGTGATGGCTCTATTGGTAACTTATGTTTGGCCATCTATTTGTGGATAGTAGATGATATTAAGGACAGTTTTATTTTTGAAAAATCTCTACAAAGTCTTCCAAAATTAGCTAAGAAACTTGGTGTCTTGATCAAAGATAATTTTTTATGGATACCTTATAGCCTATCTCCTTAAAGTATAGATAAGCTATGTAAGATGCATCATCCACCATATGACATGGGAAACAATGTACCATCTTATACATGTCATCTACCATTACCATAATAGCATCATTTTTCTTTTGGGTTCTTGGCAATGCTCTATGATATCCTTATTGACATGGTCCCAAGGTTGATAAGGGATGGGTAATAGAGTGTAGATCCCTTAGTGGAAGTGACAATTAGACCTTTCGCTAATAGTACACCTTACCACCACTCCTTGTATAACACCTATCATCTTAAGCTAATAAAAATTCTCTAGGAGTATATCATGAGTCTTGCTTATGTAAAAATGGTCAGATAACCCTCTACCATGCACTTCTCTAATTAGCAACTCTCAAATGAAACTATTCAGGATGCATAATTTATTATTCTTAAAGAGGAATCCATATTTAATTACAAAAGGGCCTTATAACATGTCTTAAACTTCTTTGTAGAGTTATCTTATACTACGAAACCCAAGGACTCTTACATCTAATAATAACAACATATAATCCCTTCTAGAGAGGAAATCTACTACAACATTAATTTTACCATTCTTATTCATCGCTATAAATGAAAAGGACTATAAGAATTCTATCCATCTAACATTCTTAGGAATAATCTTAAGTAGCCCATTTATTTATATTAGGGACCCATGATCTGTATACTATAGAAATTGAGATGGTCTAAGATAATGTGACTAATGATCTAAAGCCCTAATAATAGCATGAATTTCTTTTTCATAGTTGTTATATTTGCTTATTGAACCATTAATCTTCTCACTAGAGAAGGTCATTGGTTTTCCTTCTTTTAGTAGAACTGTTGCTATCCCTACGACACTTGCATTATAGTCCACTTGTTAATGTTTTGCAATGCTAACACCGAGGCCTTACTTAGCTTGGTTTGAATTATCTCCAAAGCTTCTTATGCTATTTTATTCCATTTAAAGTCATAATTATTTAAAAATTCTACTATGAGGATTATTATTGTACTAAATCCCTTTATGAACATCATATAAAATGAGGTAAATCCATGAAGTGATTTAATGCATAAAAATGATGTGGGCACAGGCAACATTGCTATTAACCCCATCTTTGACTCATCTATGGTAATTCCACCGTTAAATACAACAAATCCTAAAAACGTGAACTCTAATTCAATAAAGTCACCCATTTATAACTTTTAATACAAATTGTGCTTCTTAAGTGTTAAGAATATAATTTTAAGATGCTTTACATTATCTTCACCACTAGAGGAGTATAAAAGTATGTCAACAAAGTAAACTACTACAAACTTTGAAATGAAAGTTCTAAGTACTTCTTTCATGAGTCTCATGAATATGCTTGGGGAATTAGAAAACTCAAATGACATTACCAACCATTTATATGGACCACCTTTGGTATTAAAGTTTGTTTTCCATTCATGTCCTTCCTTCTTTTGAATTTGGCAGTATACACTCCTTAAGTCTATGTTGGAGAACATACTAGCTCCATGTAAGAAATTTGGCATATAATTAGTTCTAGGTATAGGATACCTATATTTCATGGTAACATTGTTGATAACTTTACTATCAACACACATTTTCATTGATTATTCCTTCTTAGGCACTAAAGGGCAAGTACTACACAAGGGCAAAGGAATAAATCCTTTAGTCATCAAATCATCCACCTACCTTTGTAATTCCATTGCATCATTTGGGTTGCATCTATAGGCCTATTTTTTTAGAAGATTTGCACTAGGTGTAAAGCCTATTGGTGCCCTTCTAAGGGGAGTAATACATAGAGTATATCATTAAACAATACATCATCAAAAATATCTAATAAGACCCTAATTTAAGTATCACTAGGTACACTCTCCACATTAATTTTAAGTAAGAATAAAAAAAATAATGGTTTCTCCTTAAAAATGGCTTTATATAAACCTTTAATATCAATAAAAAAAAAAGTCTTCTTATAATGTGTTGCCGCGTTGTTGCTAAATGACCAAGAAATCATAGGTGTGAGGATTATACTTTTTTTGTTTGGCATATTTGAGATAATATGTGTTCCTCCTCCCATCATGATTGACATACCTATCAAATCACTAAGGTATTATTAATAAGAGATGGCATGAATCAATGGGAACTACATCACAGAGGACTTGGTCTTGGTAGGTTTTCCAACTAGAAAAAATTACCACAACATTTTTTGTAAGCACAATGACATTACCAATGTTTAGCCATTGTAACTCATATGGTTTTTCATGTGTTGTGGTTCGTGCTTTAAGTTTTTCAATGAGTGTGTAAAATGTAATATTAGGCCAACTAACTCCATTTATAATAAGGGAACTCACTTTGTCAAGGATATTGTATCTTTGTTGGAAAAATAAACTCTCCTTTAGTTTCATATCTTTTGATCACTATAATACTCTCCTAACCATAAGTGCTTCTCCAACATCCACCGATAATTCCTCCTCATTTTCTCCACATGGTAAAGGCTTCACTCCTCCTCCTTCTACATCCTCTTCATGTTCCAAGCCTGTAAGTGTCAAAACCCTTTTGTTTAGGCACTCATTTTGATAGTTCCTTATGCCTTGAAACTTAAAACGTTTGACTCATCTTTTCGTCTTTAAACTAAAACTACCTATTTACCTTTAACATCAAATCCCTTAGGTGAAGGGGTGGCTTGAATCATGGTGGGGCCTCCTTAGGGTAAATTTTAGAGGTTTATTGAGATCTAAATCTCATAGGCCTCTTCTTCTTTTTTGGCTTCTCCACCTTGATGGCTAAATGCAAATGTTCATCTAATTTGTATTACCTATGCAACTCAACTTCTCCAACAATAATATGTCGAATACCACTAATGAATCTTGACATAGTATGCACTTCCAACTCTTCAAGGCCTAATCTCTTCTTTAACCTCTAAAACTCTTTAATATATTCTTCAAAACTTAATGATCCTTACCTCAAAGAGGAATTCTTATTGTAGAGATCTTGACTATAAGATACAAGAAGAAATCCCATCCTTATTGGCTTCTACATCATGAAGTAGCTTCTCACTTTCAACATCCTTTTTTTTTCAATACTCTCCCACCAAAGTGATGTGTGTCCCTTGAGCTTAATCATTTCCACTTTGTAAGAATTAACATCATCAAATGATTTGGCCTCAAACTTTCTATAGCATCCCAACTTCCACTCTAAAAATTCTTCTAGATTATGAGAACCTCAAACTTTGGGAACTCAGCCTTGATATCATGAAAATATTATCTCTTTTCATGCCTTCTCCTTCTTGGTTCATGAGAGGACTCATTCAAGGAAGATTTAATATCACTAGCTTCATAATTCTAGCAAGAACCAATGAAATTCATTTGATGAATGTGCACTCTACTTCTCGACATTGTTGGTTTGTTGGTATTGGAATGGATATATTGGGAATGAAATGATGAGTAAGCATTTAGGAAAAGGTTTTCTAAGATTCGATTCACCTTCTTCATATTTTAATTCAAGGTTTTCATGGATTGGACCCTTTTCATATTTTGAGCCTTCAAACATTGTGCTTCATTAAGGATCAAGCCTCTTTGAAAAAGAGGATTATCTATGGTTTTTTGAAATTGAAGAAATGAAAGTAAAGGATGAAAAATGGATGAGAGAGGTTTGGTTTTTGGGTAGGCTAGAAGATTTTTGTGTTTTTTTTGGCTTAAATAGAAGTAATGTGATGGAAAAAAAAAATCCAAAGACCAAATTTTTACGAACCTTGAGTGTTGATACCAATAAGTTGGACAAATTAGGCCAATCTTGATGATTTAAGGTGGGATTCCGGTAGAACTACCTCCAAAAGGAAAATTTAAATGGGGATAATGGAGACGAAGGGATAACTAAAATTTATGGTTATTTATTTTAGTTACTCACAAATATCACTCAATGTATAAACAACTTGAGAAAAATTTGTAAGATTTGAATTAGCATAAGACAATGTTCATCACTTGAACATTTAATGATCTATTAAGTTTGAAACCTCTAAATGTGCTATGAGATAAGTTTCTTTTTCCATTAATGTTCAACCACCACTCTTGTAAAGAGTGTGTAAGGCTTTAGGGAGAATGCAAAATGAACCAAACACTATAAAAGCTTATACATGAGCTAGGAGGAGGGTGAGAATTAGATTTCCATTTATCAATTTGTCCTTACACCTAAGAAAATGGAAAACATAGGTCATAAGACCTATATTACAACTTACAACCAACTACTAGCTAAAATATGTAAAAGATAAGTATTCATTTCACTTAGTGAATAACTGAAAGTGTGTAATTTTTCTTCCCAAGATTTTTGTCCCCTATGCTTCTCCTAAATCCCAAAATGTCTTGCTAGCTAAGAAGGACTTGAAAAAGTCATCTCTTTCCCCTTTATCTTTAAACTCCCATATGCCAAAAATATCAACATAAAGTGCTTTTGTAACTCTCAACTTCATACCTTAACTTTTTCTCTTTTTTTACTTGAAATAAAATTTGAGTATAAACAATCAATTTGCTAAAAAAAGGTGCTCCTTATGTGATTAGTTTTAGCCAATAGTTGACCAATTTTCAAGAAACCATATAGCATGATGGTTGGATTCCATGGCTCCCATATGTCTTACATGGCTTGGGAATTTTTAACTCATTTATTCAGTCTAAGTTAGAAGAGTTTTGAACTCTTCAATGTTATAGAAATTAATAAGTGTATTAGAAGAGCTTGAGGGGAATGCACCTGCATTAATACATTGGTGTAAGGGAATACACTATAGTTACCTCAACCAAGTGCATGAAAGAGCCATTTAGTGAATTTTTGATCAAATAACTAACATTGAACATGATGTGCCTTTAAAATAGTAGGGTCACATCATTACAACATTATGTATCATTAAATATTTATTGGACATAATTTCAACAACAATAATAACCTAGGTGTATCAACATTCATATATAATATGAATCATCTGAATGGTAAGTGTTATTAGAGAGTTAATTATATTAGAACTTAGAACGTCAAACTATTATCCTTACGATAATAATAACTTAGTTTATAAGTTATAATTTCTTAGATGCTTTGCATTACAAGAATTTTCTTTGCATTTTCTATCCTCATTGGCTAATAAGAAGTTAACTAACCTAACGTTCTTAATAAGTTGGTATGGCCCTACCTACTTTGTTATTATTTAGCCTTGGCCTTCCCCACTTTGTAAATTGTTTCTCACATATTAACTACATACTTTCAATTAAATTTCCTTTAGCCTTTTATTTAAATATTTCTTACCTAATAATGGTATTTGATGATTACATATAAACTATATCTCTTCATTCCTCTAAAAGATCCTTTTTAGCCTTCATAGTTTCTTTAATAATAATTTGTTTATAATGGTTAATTTGATATGAACTTGACTCAATTATTTTTTGTAACACTACCTTAGCTCCAAAGGCTATGTTAAAACGTATCTCTATAGTGCATTTTTTACTATTATCTCGTTAACCAAATAATATCATAGGTACCTTATCTACCTTGCCCTAGTAAACTGCATTCAATTATCTCCTTTGGATAATGGATTTCATGATATTATCATGGGTGAAATACCATGGATAGGTTAACATATGCCTAAATTTTATAAGGTAATATAATGGAGCTTATTTATAGGTGAACTACTAGTGCAAGAAAATAATTAATCTTCAACATTCCACATAATTATTTATACTTATTTTTGTCAATTTTTTTATATTTATTCGTCATGATGGATTAGGGAGAACCAAATCTAAATGTCCTTCATTATTCTAATATGAGGTAAACTAGCTAGTGATCTTATGCTTTTACTAATCATAATTATTTACCTCTAATAGAAAATAATGTTGTTATAGAAAGCCACATTTTATGCTTTCATATGATGCTTACAAGAGGCTTGACTTCCACCCATGTTGTAAAATATTTTCCAAACCATTTCTTATTACATCTTGGATTGAAGGACCCAAAAATATATATCCCATGCAAAAAATGGATATGGGATCACAATGTGTTGTAAGTGACACATAGTTATGTTTAAGGAAGGAGAAAATTTTTGATAGCTTTTATATTAGCACACCATTTCCTTGACATCTTGGTATGTATGTTTCAAATAATAACCATAATGTTTTGCTTTTGTTAAGAGGGACTAGAGAACTTGGTGTAAACCTCATATTTTTTCATGAATTAATTTATAATATCAACCCTTTCTCTTTGTGGCAGATATTTAAGTACAATAATAATCTATAAGTGGCCGTATAATTACCCTTTGATATTACATATTTAACTAATTTATTTCATAATAAAAAAAATAAAATACATACTATTGTTACTTTAATAAGATCTAGTTTCCATATAATTCCTAAACTCTTGAATCCACTTATTGGTTTTTGATTGTTTCACAACATCTAATAGCTCAATATTATTCTCTAAGGCCAACATAATTAGAACACTGGCTACTAGGTTGGCTAACCATGGTATTTATAAAATTTTCTCATAACTAAAGTGCTTGGTTGTGTGAGTATGCTTCCTAAGATATTTTTCCATACTCGAATCCCTAAATTCATATTGCTTTTTTTTTGTAAACAACTAACAATGAGTCACTATATAATTTTAACTTCTATACCTCCAAACCCTTTGCTATTCTATTTTTGGCTGACATACCTTTGTATCGTACTTTTTATTTTTTACAATGAACTCAAAACAAAGAACATATTCCATTGTAATACCCTTAAGGTTAATAAAAAATATTCTAGCCCTTGTACCCAAATTATTAGAAGCCCCATCTCTTTATAATGTCATCTCACTTTTCTCCTTCAGGATATATATTTTAGTTTATCTTAAAAAAAAACATTGAACAATGAAGCTAGCAAAATGAGGACCATTGATGGTGGTTTAAGGTTGATGTTGAATGTCAATCTGGATTTACTTAATAATCCATATCGTTATTAACCCCAAATTCTTAAGCTTGTGTAGGAGGGATTTTAGGGAAACATCAGTTATCACCATGATGGACTATGAGTTAAAATAAGGCTATAACTTTCTTGAAGTAATGAGAAGAGTGTATTCCATTCTCTTCATGTCTAAATATCAACCTTTAATGTCTATTAAAACTTTCTTGCTTCAATAGATAGGCATCTAGGTCCTCAAAATTGTGTCCTTTTGGACTAATACTTAGGAAATGCCTATCACTTCTGTCATTGGGTACATGAATATCATCTCCCTTCCATTAAAGTAATGAACATTGAAAATCTTGCCGAGTTCTTTTTCATCTTATCAAAAGATATTTGGCATCCATCTATAACCAAAATGTCATCCTTTACCCTTAGGAATTGAAAAAAGGGTAAATCTTATTTATCGTTTTAGATAAAAACTTATTTAGGGCTTCCATACTTCCTTTTAACTAATAAATATCCCTCTTGCATGCTAGTGCTTGAATTTTCAAGATAACGACCACCTTTTCAAGATTTACATCTATACCCATATTGAAAACCATAAAACTAAGAACCTTACATGTGTTGAATCAAAAAATGAATTTGATAAGGTTCAAATTCATCTTATACTTTCTTAAGGTATCATAATATTATAGATATCTCATGTATAAGCTTCTTTCTTCTTATGCTTATCTATCATATCATCAATATATCTATCTAAACATTTGCTAATATATCCTATGAATATTAGATTGATCAAACTTTTGAATATCACCCCACTATTTTTGAGGAAAGAAAGGCATGACCTTGTACTAATAAAACCCATCATCTCTAATGAAATTCAGCTTATCCTAGTTGGCCTTGGCTAGCTTAATTTGATGGTACCTAGGAAGGATATCTACGAAACTTCACTTATCATGCCTAAGCATTGAGTGTATGACCTATTCTATCTAAATAAATGGATAAACATATATATGGTAAGCTTTAATCAATGTTATGAAATCACTAAAAAAATTTCCATTTTTCATTAGTTTTTTTTACTACGTCAGAGTTTGTGATCCACTCCATATAATTCACGTCGATAATAAATCCCAAATTTAAAAACTTTTGCATACCTTCTTAGATTTCTTTATGACTTTTTATGTTGATTAACCTTTTCTTTATCCCAAATTAGTCTTTTAATGTTCCATTATATTTAATCAATTGTCAATGGCCCCAAAGGGGATGCCCTCTAAACTAGCTATTGTTCATATAAAGACATCTTTATCCTTTTTGGGAATTTCCAATAATTTTTTTTGTTTTTCTCATTTAGTCATTGATTGTTTACCACAATACATTCTTTATGGTATCTTACTCCTTTTATTTTATCTCCACGTAGCTTGAATACTTTCTCTGGACATATTAAAATCTTCTAAACTAAGTTCTCCCCAATTATCTTATTTTTAAATCACCCCAAGCCCCTCACACTTTAATTGCATAACAATAAAGATACACTCTTTGATCTCCATTAACATTCTCTTAGTTACTATTGGCTGGGAATCTCATGAGTTACCTTATCATGAAGATGCTTACATAGATCACATCAAGAGAGGGCTGACCTAGGAATATATTGTATGTCATAGGGCATATAACAACCATAAAATTAGCGTTAATAGTCCTTAAGGCTCTCTGCTAGATGATGTTTAAATAGAGGTCAAATGATGTTTTTTCCTTCAAGGTATTTATAATTAATATGACTAGGTGAGGCTTTAGATGCTAAGAATTCATTAAAAATCTCTAGCTTTCTACATGCCTCTTCAAGGATAACATCTACTAAGATTCCTATATCTACTAGAACTTGTGTCAAATTTCAATTGAAAATATGAACGTTTATGACTAAGGGGCTTTCATGAGGCCATATAATGTATAGACTCTTGTCTCTCTCTCTCTCTAAAGATGGTTTCCTACTTATCAACTTGAAATCCCTTGTTCCTTTTTCTTATCTGGGCTTCGACCCTCTTAACATATGCCTTGAAGTCCAATCTACAAACTTAAATATGTAAAACCCATATAATAATCATATAAATAAATTTAAATTGGTCTTTACTCTAAGGAAGTGGAATGGGTTTTTATGCTATATTAGTTTCTTCCCTTACTCATGTTGAATGCATGTACTACCTCAAATGATCATTGTGTATAAATTCTTCAACAATGCGTCTAATACTCAACACTCTATTAAGTAATAATTAATGCATGTTTTGAGGACTCCATTTGGGTGCATTTTAATGTATCTTTATCAATATTAGTGTTCTAAGGTGTTTTGAGTTGCACATTTCAATATTTTGTAATGTAATAGACCCCATAGGATAGATATATAGAACTTTGTGTCTAAAACACCTTGATACATGTCATTCTTAATATAATACACTATAAAATTTATGAATATAGGATAGTGTGACTTTACCTGTAACACCCCCAAATTTACTACTGAAAAATTTCGTTTAAGACAAAGGTTTTAGCGGAAGCGAAAGAATTAAAACCATAAACTTGGGTGTATTACCGCCACACTTAGTATCAGACCGGTTCACTCCTACCGTTCCGATACTAAGTGCTAAGGTTAAACTAAACAATCATTAAGTAAGAGTCATCAAAAACATAGGTCCATAGTTAACATAGACCATTCACGAAAACCACGAGTCAACAACAGTTAAAATATCGTTTAGGAATACAACTTAAAGTGCGGTTTCAAAGCAAGGAGCGTAGTACAAAATATAGCCAATAAAACAGATCCCAAGGGACCAATATCCAGATCGCCTACTCACTTAAGCCAAGCCTTCCACCCCACAATTTGTAACCGATCAAACCTGCATAGGAGGTCTGCTTCCCACCATTGGTGGATCATCACAGGACCCATTCAATCAATGTAGTATTAGTACGGGTCCAATACTGAGTAAGGGCGCAGGTGCGCTAAGGCCAAGCATACAGCCATACCACATAGCACGTATAACACAATCATGTAGACAACATGCGAAGATAAGGTCTGAACACTTTTCTGGTGACTTAATCTTTATTCTCATTGATGATAATAAGTACATTCCCACACATTTCTTCAATAACCCATGTGAGCGTGGGAGCCCCACTATTATAGCCGGTGGACCGGAAGATATACGCACAGGGCAGAACGCCTCTGATCCACTATTATAGCCGGTGGACCGGAAAATAAACGCACAGGGCAAAACGCCTCTGATCCACTATTATAGCCGGTGGACCGGATCACAGCCCCGACTCACATGGTGTTTCACTGTAAGTACTTAGTATTTTCCCATGGATTACTTCATTCATTTTCATTCAAAGCATTCTTCATTAATCCATGTGAGCGCGGGAGCCCCACTATTATAGCTGGTGGACCGGAAGATATCGCACAGGGCAGAACGCCTCTGATCCACTATTATAGCCGGTGGACCGGAAAATAAACGCACAGGGCAAAACTCCTCTGATCCACTATTATAGCCGGTGGACCGGATCACAGCCCCGACTCACATGGTGTTTCGCTTTAAGTACTTAGTATCTTTCCCATGGGTTAACTTATTTGTTTGGTTTGTCGAGCACGAGATCCCCCACTATTATAGCCGGTGGACCGGAAGATATCGCACAGGGCAGAACGCCTCTGATCCACTATTATAGCCGGTGGACCGGAAATAAACGCACAGGGCAAAACGCCTCTGCTCCACTATTATAGCCGGTGGACCGGATCACAGGCTCGTCTCGACATCTTTTGCTTTACATGATTAATGTCTTATCGGTGTCTTATTAAATCACACATCACCCTTAACATGCATAAATCATTCTCTTTATACTGTACTCATCACAACTAATAAAATCCCACATACATAACTACCCTTCAATCAATAGATACACATGATAACACCGAACAACTCTAAGCAGCCATAACCAACCCTAGTTGTCCACACCAACCGTGGTTAGCCACTCTTATCCCTATTTTACCATAACCACCATACTTAGCCATCCCAAACCTTAATTGTCCTTAATAATCACGATCAGTTACTCCAACCCTACTTAATCACAACACCCCAGAGTTAATCACTCCAAACCCTAATCCCGTGCAATCGTTAACTCCCATGCAAAACCCTAACTCCACCACGCAACCCTAAGGCCACCATACCAACATTAATACCACCATGCAAATCATAACACCACCAAGCAAACCCTAATACAACCATAAGCAATTGATACCACTATGCAATCATTAATACCACCATACAAACCATAACACCACCATGCAAACCCTAATACCACCATAAGCCATTAATACCACCATACGAACATTTATACCACCATACAAACCCTAATACCACCATAAGCCATTAATACCACTATGCAATCATCAATACCCCCATACGAACATTAATACCACCATGCAAACCCTAATACCACCATACAACATTAATACCCTCATAAATATCACAAATACCACCATACAACATTAATACCTCCATAAAATCACAATTACCACCATACAACATTAATACCCTCATAAAAATCACAAATACCACCATACAACATTAATACCTCCATAAAATCACAATTACCACCATACAAACCCTAATACCACCATAAGCCATTAATACCACTATGCAATCATTAATACCACCATACGAACATTAATACCACCATAAAATCACTACTACCACCATACAAACATTAATACCTCCATAAAATCATAAATACCACCATACAAACATTAATACCTCCATAAAATCATAAATACCACCATAAAACATTAATACCCTCATAAAAATCACAAATACCACCATACAACATTAATGCCTCCGTAAAATCACAATACCACCATACGAACCCGAATACCACCATAAGCCATTAATACCACTATGAAATCATTAGTACCACCATAGAACATTTATGCCACCATACAACATTAATACCTCCATGAAATCATAAATACCACCATACAAACCCTAATACCACTATACAACGTTAATACCTCCATAAAATCATAAAGACCACCATACAAACATTAATACCACCATACAACATTAATACCTCCATGAAATCATAAATACCACCATACAAACCCTAATACCACCATACAAACTTCAAGACTCCCATGATGGTTCCCAACTCATATTACCATTTATCTTAACATGCATGTCCTAGTGGGCCATAACATATTACATCATAAACATCATACATATAAAGTTCATGCTCATGTCACGGAAGCACATACAACATACCTCAATCTCCAAGCTGCGCTACACATAAGACAAGTTATACACAAATCATATAATACATGGCATAGCATGACATACACAACATTCAACACATCCACATCACACATAGCACAAGGCCATTAGCTACGTCCTTACCTAAGGCGACGCCGGGCTTGGAGCACGCTCCTCTAACTCCTTAGGGCTTTGGTCGGGGTTACCTATAAAAGGGGAAAATGCGAAGTATTAGTTTCCCATTATAATTACTATCAATCCTCATTCTAGTTTAAGGTTAGGGTTTTTATTACTAAAAAGGGTTTTTATTACTAAAAATGGTTTTATACAAAAACTAGGGTTTTTACCTTAGAATTAGTATACTAAATATTAGTAGTCAAAATATAGTTATTTATGATACTTATTGTTACACTTATTTTATTGAGCCCATTAGTTCCATTCTTGTAGTACTAGTGTTCACTGGTCATAGTAAAATAGTGATAATAATAATAATAATAATAATAAGACTACTAATAGTGATACTTATGTTTCAAGTAATAGAACTCTAGCGTTTTTAAGATTAAGTCCAACAATGGTGTTAGGTTTGAAATAATAATATTATAAGGTCACAATATTATAAGTAAACTATTCTTAAGGGTGATAATGATAATAGTAATAATACTAATAATGATGATAATAATAGTAATACTCCTAGTAGTAATGATAATAACAATAATACAACCAAGTAAGGTTAAGTAGTAATAATAATAACCCTAGTAAGGATAATAGAGATAATTATAATAAAAATGTTAATACTAATAATTATAAGAATAGGACCAAAGTTAAGTATAATACAAGTTAGGGTTTAAAAGGGATGTTAGTATTAGTAAGAAAATAATACATTAATAATAGAGACAATAATAATGGTAATAACGACAATAATAATAATAATCATAATAATAATTATAGTAATAATAAAAGTAATAACAATAATGATAATAATAATATTAATAATAATAATAATAAGTATATTAGTATCAATATTAGTAGAAAATAGTAGCAATTATATAAAAGGGTATTAGGGTTCGGATGAGTGGAGAACCACCTAGGGTTAGTGGTGGTCCGGCGGCGGCGCGTGGTGGCGACGGTGGCAGCGGTGGAGGAGGAAGAGAAGGGAAAAGATCAAGGTGGAGGTTAGATGGGGGAAAGGAAAGGAAAGTTAAGTGTGGGGGAGGAGACAGCAGGGAGAGGGGAGTGGAATGAGGGTGGTGGCGTGAGAAAGGAGGCGGCGCGCGGTGGTGGACGCGGCGGCCGAAGGTGGAAGAAGGTGGTGGGAGATGGTGGAGGTTGGTGGAGAAGGAGGTAGGGGGTAAGGATGGTATGGGCAGGTAGGGGAGGACCTACCGGTTATTTTGGGAGGTGGCAGGGTGGCTGGTAGCGGCGGAGGAGGCGGCAGAAGGTGGCGCAAGGCGGCGACGGGCTGGAAGGGGCTGCTCGGGGTGGCGATTTTGCACGGCCTAGGGTGGCTCGTGTAAGGCAAATCGAGGGATGAGGAGGACTTGGTTAGGTGGAGGGTGGTGCAAGGTGGGGTTCTGGGCGGCGTTCGACTGGCAACGTTGGGGGACGGCGGCGGTTGACGCGTTGATGGGGCGGCGGCGAGAGGGAGCAAACCTAGGGTTTTGGGGTTCCAAATCCCGAACCCAGGTGATCAATGGGGGTATTTATAGGTAGGGTGGTCGGGAAAGGCCAGGGGAAGAAGACAAAAGGGTGCGGGCACCAGGCTGGCCGGCAGGCGGCAGCTGCCATGGCAGGTTAGGTCGGGAGGGGGAGAAAGAGGAAAGAAGGTGGGCATGCGGGGAGGGAGCTGCAGGGATTGTTGGGGTCGAAAATAGGAAAGAAAATGACAGGGAAAGGCAGGGGAGGACAGTCGGCGCTGAGCTGGTGGCTGCCGGCGAGATTCGGGGCTGCAAGTCGAGTTGCAGGTCGGCGTGCAGGTCGGGGAAGAAGACAGGGCGGGGTGGACCGGTCGGTCCAGGGAAAAGAAAGAAAGGAGAGAGGGGGCAGTTCGGCCGGCTGGGCAACGGGCGACGTAGGCTGGCAGGCCTAGCGCGCGAGACGAGGTGGGGGAGAAAGAAGATTTGGGCCGACGGGCTTGCCCAAACCGGGGGAAGAAGAAGAAAAAAAATAAAGGAGGAAGAAAGAAAAAGAAAAGAAAGGAGAAAAAGGAAAAAGGAAAATGGAAAATGATAAAATGGTTGGGGATATTTGTTCTTTATTTATTTATATAATTAATTTAGATATTTAATTTTAATAATAATTATTTTAATTATAATAATTAAATCCATTTTTAAATTAGTTAGGCTATTTTGGATAAATTTCCTTAACCTCCATGCTAATTAGAAAAATACCCAAATTTTCTTCCAATTAAATTCTTTATTATTTTCCTCTTAATCTATCTCAATTAACTCTCTACATTTTAAGTAAATAAACTTTAATAATCAATTTTCCTAATAATTCCTTATTTGGCCATAATTTCAGAAATTAGGATTTTGGGATATTACATTACCTCCCTTTGCTAAGTTGAGGACTTATTATTCCTGGAGATCTCAATGCCTTAAATAATCTACATCGCTAAACATCTCTCATTTTTGTCATATTTTCAGAAGCTTTTATTATAATGATTGATGGATAATATTCACTCTTCTCTTGACAAGTGGTGAAAAAATAGATGATGAAATGGAAACCAGTTAATGTGCCACAAATTGACATGTATTCCCTATTAGTGTCACCTAATATAGATAAAAGAGCAATTGATCTAAAAGTTAATACAATAATCCAAACAAGAACTTACACACTCATATATGATATTAATTCATAAAATGAGACTATTATGAGTGTATAATAATATATTATTACTTATATTAGAAGAAAGTGCATAAGAATATGATCAATGGTATAATCTTTCCCTTTCCTCATATTTTACAATTTTTTTAATAAAAGATGAAGTATTATATCAAAGATCAAATGATACAAATGTAATTGTAGAAGTGATCTACCCTTCCAATCAAATTGGCAAACTTTTCCCTCCTACTAGATTGAAGACAAAGAGTGAAAGCAATCATGTGAGCTACCCCTTTTTAATCCCAACCTCTATTCGAAAAGATATAATTATTTCTATCTTTCCAAATCTCATACAGAGCAACAACATAAAAACTAGAATAAAACTAAGAGATGACTGCTTTCCTTTTTCTTCTTCTTGACAAAGAGGCAAATACCCCTGCAATGGAGCTGTGCCTTACTCTAAAACCACCACCCTGACCTATAGCAGACCATATTTTCTTCAACTCAGGACATTGACATAAAAGATGCAGCAAAGTTTCATTCTGAGTGCAAAAACAATATTGCCGGTTGATGGAAGGCATAAAGGTGCTAATATGATCTTTAGTAAAAAGCCTGGAATGTGCAGCTAACCATAATATAAACTTATGTTTGGGTGGTGCAAAACTTGACCACAATTCTCCACCAGGCCACCTAAGGTGCAACAAATCTGATAGCTTCATAAACCTCTATGAATCCTAACAAGAAATTTTATACGTTTTGGAGAGGATCAATTTTATCTAACCATTATAGTGCTTAGAATATTATAAAGAAACTTATTACCTCTTCCCCTAACTTCATTGCATACTTTCCTTGCTGTTGCTACTTACCCTTGGTCCATTATGGCTAAATTTTTATCCAAATCTCCCTCACTTTCAACATTCCCCTATTTTCAACATCTTTTAATAGACCCCACACTTTAATCTGAGCATTGTACCATTATTTATCCTTTAATTTTATTAACAAACAAGAGCCACCTAGCCTTTATTTATAATTTATTTAGTTCCTTAACACTCATCTCTCTCTTAGGTTTTACCATATTTGCCCCTAAAAAATTTTCCTAAGTTTGGGAATCTTACCTCTGCTTTTTTCTTTCTCAGTTGAGTACTTCTTGATCCCTATTTTAAGTCCTATATATTTTCCTTAAGCAAAAGTGTGTTAAGATAGGCAATATGTTTAAGAATCAAGAGTTCCTCTTCTTTTAATTCTTTGAATTTGGGTTGAGGTTAAGGACTTTGATGCCCTTATTTTTTTTCTTTTGTTTATTTTGAGTTTTTAATTAATGTTCATGATTTTTATTGATTTTAGCTCCCTTAATTTACCTTGGAAATGATTAATACTAGTTGGTTTGGCATGCAACTCATTGTTCTTTGTTAGAATATTTATTTACACAAAGGTACATTAAACTTACCTTTTTATGTTGTGAAAACATGTATGATATAACATTTGAGAGAATTTATTTCATGATAGATATATTTTGCTTAATAAACAATTTAATGAGTATTAGGCTAATCTAGTCAACAAATTTTACCTTCCTAGTCAATTAGTTAATCTAGAATATTATGTTTCTGTTTTTGGCTTAAATGTGTTAGTTTCTTCACTTGGAAGCATGTTAACCTCAGGCCAATCAAAGAGTTTGTCTCGTTTAAGTGATCTATTTATTTGTTTTGATTCCTAACTAGAAAATAGCTTTGATGGATTAACTATAGGATTACCCAAGGGGTGGAATATGGATTGGTATTGGTCTTTTACTTTAACTTATATGATCCACCTTATGTATTCACTTTTATATTATGTTTATCACTAAATAATTTGACATGAGGAATTGGTATTTGATTCATGAACATTAGTTACCATAGCTTGTGTGAAGTGGAAGGTAGATGGATTTGTTGCTAGTTTCTTAACTTATCATATGGTTAAGATAGAACAGAAGCATAAAATAGATTGGTCACCTTCATTAGTGCATTAGTGCATTAGAGTGGAAATGAGATAGCATCTTTGAACATTTCCAGGCAAGGTTATTGAAGGCTCATAGTGGCTCTCATTCAATTAAAGTTATAGGAGATCAACGTGTTTTGATGCTCTCTAGGGGCAAAAATGCCATTATCCTTTACGTTGGATGGACATCAACATGATGGCTGTGTTGGGGCTAGAGATGATTAAGGATACAATAAAGTATATCTTATTGATACATGATTATATGAGGGACTCCTTCAATATGTAAAAGATCCATGCAAATTTGTGGAGGATAATTGATGAGTATGAGGTGGGTGATCAAATCCATATGAAGGTTTACTCACTAGAAAAGTAATTCAATTTGTTGTAAGATTCTAGATCGAGGTAGAGAGGTTTGTTATCGACCAAATTTTCTTATTTAGCTTCCAACTTGGAATATGGTATTTCACATCAGGGTGGAACCAATGGGGCATGAGAAGGAAGGAGAATTGGTTGGGTCGAATAGTAGGCAAGTTAGCAGGGAAGAGAGAGGAGAGATAGCCGGTCAGCTCTGTGGTCGGCAGTAAAATCCATGGAGAAAAATCCACTAATAGGCATTTATTAAAAATACCATGCACTATAATTTCATTAATCCATTAGTAGGTTAGTTGTATAATGGTAAAATATGTGCTCTTATCATTAAAGAATTATGTTGTAACATAATATTGATTATCTTATTATAATAAGGCTAAAGAGATAAGAATGACCCTTTATGGTTGAATTGGTAGATCTATTTGGATGAACTTGTTAATAGGTTTAGTTAGTTAAAGCCTTGAGTTTCCTCTCCAAACAAGTTGATGTATTTTTTTCCACCATTTTGTCTTTTCTATGATATGTAGATTGGCTCTGACAAACTAGTTGATGTGTTTAATTAGAGACCAACAAGAATTCCAATCAATAACTAGTTGATTGGTTGATTTAACAAGTTTATTCTTCTAATAAAAATTTTATTATTTAGACATAAGTAGTTAATGGGTTCAAAAAATGAGCAAATAAAGGCATCATACACAAACAACTAAATAGGTTGGGCCAAAAAGTTGAATGCTCTAAGAACCAATCAATTCTTTACTCTTAGACAAAACATAATAGACATTTGAAATATGAATAATGCTCAAAATCCTAACTAACTCATAACCATAAAATTTTCATTACAAAATCATAGTTTACACATGCTCATATACTAATCTTACTGTGTTGATAGAGAATCTACCATAAGTCTTCAGCAATTCATGCATTTCCTAAAATTCTTAAATCTTTCAACATACATCACCAAATAACAATAAGATCATATATGCATATAAACATTAGAAATTTGCCAACCATAATAGGTCACATTCTTATTCATACAACATTTCAAAGGCAAGACTAAATTACTTTAAACCTTATTAAAATCCATAACAATAAAGGAAAATCATTAGTTGTAAGATTCTAACATCTATAAACCATAAAAAAGGAAGTTAAAAACTTAGAAACATTCATATAATTCTTATAAATTAAGAAGTATGAGTTAGGGGAAAGAAAATTGAATTACCACCTCTAAGACAGTTGAGGAAAGAATCTAAAATAAAAAATCTCAATTTCCTCCCACTATAACTCTTTCTTGCTTATGAATAAACTAAGAAGGGGTTATAGAAAGGATAAAAAAGGTATAAAAATTAGATTGAAAGATAAAATTTAAGAAGAGTGGAGTATAAAAGGTAGTAGAAACTCAAAACATTTTGATGGCTATTGTAAGGTAAAGGGTAGAGTGATTAAGGGCATTTATTACAAAATAAATGGTTCAATAATGAATAAGAGGGATGTAGTAGATTGTAACACTAATTTTGTTATTCTCTATTGACATAAATAGAATTTTTTTTTTGTGAATAGGGTTGAATTTCATCTTAGAGCTCTAATGGTACTTTCTAGAAAATGCAGGCTAAGATTCTCAAGAGAAGAGTTTAACACAAAAAGTTAAAGAGGTAGATAAGTGTTCAAATAACATCTCCCAACCATGCACTGATAATCTAGAAAAAATCATCCATTCTTGAGTTTATAGAGGAGAGAGGAAGAAGAAGATAAATGATGAGTGTCTACTTTCCTTTTTCTACAAAAAATAGACCCTCAAATTCAATATAAAAAAAATTAAATTTAGATAAATTATAACAAAAAATTAAATATTACCAAGGAAAATATTAGAGCTCCATTATCAAGGTTCCAATTTGTTGAAATCTTTTTTACAAAAGCTTTTTTGTAAAAAGAGAAAACTACAAAAAACACTCAAATCAACCAACCAATCGATTAGTTTGGTCATTGGTTGATAATTCTACAATTTAGTGGCTCAGTTCCACTAATATATTCTATTAATTATGTGGACTCGAAAAGAAGTTGAAAATGATTGATGTGTCAATCAGTATAGAGAACCTATTTACTGGTATGCTGAGATAATTCATATTTCCCAAATTTCTAAAGCTCTTTCTAAGGCCCAAAATATATCTCTTAATCAAGATCAAATATCATTTAAAAATCTATTAAATAATAATTCTCTATCTTGTAAAACTCAAATGTTTGAGGTCTTACAACTCTACTCCCACATAAAAGGCTACATCCGTAAAGCACACTAATCTAAAACAATCAACAACAACTAATACATAATATATCAGATATATCACACACAGCATGACAAGACAAAAATATTACTACCCCTTCAACATAAAAGGTTACACAAAGGATGACACACTACTAAATTAACTTGGGTTACGTGAAGAGATTTCCTTTGCTAGTTGAATGATCTTTGTATGCATCTCTTGGGTTTTTGTGTTGAAGATGCTCATTAGTCATTCTTCATTGGTCAAAGACTCATGGAGCTTTAATATCTTTGCCTAGATGCCAGGTAAGGGATCCTATGTAGACAAACTTAATTAAAATTCCTGAAAGACATTGTGTGTAGGATAGAAATCTACTTGTAGCACTAATTGATAAGTAACCTTGCCTACTGACACTATGATCTTACACGATCCAATGCACCTTGGGCTAAGCCTACCCTTCCTACCGTATCTTATCACTTATTTTGTGGGAGAGACCCTCAAAAAGACTTTATCACAGCTTGTAATCATTAGTCTATCTCTATAAATCTAAGTAGCTCCTTTTCCTCTCTTAGGGAGCTCTCATGCAGTCTTAAATCAATCAAATCGATATAATCAGTTCTTCATTCATATTTGGTGCCAACATAATAGTCACTTTGATATCACTCTAAAATAAGGGACTTTGACACTTTCTTCCTTATAATACCTTAAAAAGTTTCATCCTAACATGCAAATGATAACTATTATTGTAAGCGAATTCAATCAAGTCAAGGAGGTAGTCCTAAATACTCTTGAAATCCAACACATATGCTCAAAGAATGCCATCTAAGGTCTAAATGATCCTCTCCTGTTAACCATCCATGGCTTCATTAAAAGGAGTACCTATATTTAGTTGATTAAAAAGAAAGGCTTATAAACTCTATTGAAAATGTGAGAAGAATCTAGAATTTTAATATAATATGATGTCTCTAGGGACTCTATGTAGTTTCACAACATCCTTTCTATTAGCATCATTAAACTACTCCATACTCCATGTTGTCTTCATTGGTGAGAACACTACTAAGTAAGTAAGATGATATACAATAATTGATATAGAGTCAAAACCACTATGGGTCCTTGGAAGAGTAACCACAAAATCCATAGATATACTGTCCTATTTCTAATCTCTAAGAATTTTAAAGGTTGAACTAAACCAATCATTCTATTAATGATTGATCTTGAACTTTTCATAAGTGAAACATCAAACAAATATTTCTTTCAACTTCTCTCTACATACAAAGCCACTAATAGACCATCTTGAAATCCTTATACAACTTATCTCCTCTAGGATGGACAAAATGAGGACTAAAATGACCTTCCTTAAGGATCTTAATCTTTAGCTCAATAAATCCTTGTGTTATACACTACCAAGATATCTAACACTACCATCTTCATGAATTTAAAACCTCTCGGCTCTACCATGTGTAATACTACACTTTATCCTGTCGAGCTTGAAGTCATATAGGTGACTAGATTGGATATCATCAAAGATCAAAAGCATGATAGTAAGAGTGCTGACAATGATCAAATCAGTCTCCATATCATTAATATCTTATGACAAATATTATTCCAACATAATTGTTCTTAAAGAATGTGATGAATGCTAGCTAAGAGCATTTTCCAGTACAATTGTTTTACCCTCATGGTAGGTTGAGTCTAGTTTATAATCCTTGAACAACTCTAACTATTAGCACTGTCTAAAATTTAGTTCCTACTATATGAAAATTCACTTGAGGCTCTTATGATTATTGAAAACATACACTGAATACCTTAGAGATAATGTGTTCAAATTTTCAAAGCAAACACAACCATGATAAGCTTTAAATGCAACAGATAGTTCTAATCATGTGGCCTTAATTAATGAGAAAAATAACCCACTACTTTCCCATGATGCATGGGACTACAACCCAATCCCTTCATAGAAGCATCACTATATAATAAAAAACTATCTGATCCACTTGGAAATGTGAGCTCTAGTGCTAAAGTTAAATGCTTCTGCCACTCCTTGAACCCATAACTACACTTCTCATACTACCAAAATTGTGTAGCTTTCTTTAGAAAGTTGGCCAATGGTATACCTATTCTAAAGAAATAATTGATGATTCTATGGAAATAACTAACTAATCTTAGAAACCTATAGACCTCCATTATAGATTTTAGTGTTGACAACTCAAAAATTATTTAGATGTTAGAAGGATCTATTCCAACAACATCCTCCAAATCACATGTGATACGAAATCTACTTGATCTAACAAATATCACACTTTACAAGATTGACATAAAACTAGTGTGCTCTCAATAATGCTAATGTTTGTCTAAGATTGTATTCATTGTCCTCATAACTATTAAAGTAGATAAAGGTGTTGTCAATGAGTACTACAGCGAACCAATCTAAGAATTATTCAAAATTTAGTTCTTGAGAGTCCTGACTTTTGTTAGTAAACTATTGAGTGTGAAAAGCATCATTGTTAAATTTTAGTGTCCTTATCTTACTTAAAAAGCAGCCTTGGGAATGTCTTACTTAATGATCTATAGCTAATGGTACTCTAACCAAAGATTAATCTTGGAAAACATGATGGATCACTTGATTTGGTTAAACATATCATTGATTTGAGGTAAAGGATAATGTTTATCCACCATAACCTAATTCAATCTTCAATAGTTGATAAATAACATCAAATATTGATCCATCTTCTTAACAAATAAAATTGGTGCTTACTAAGGAGATAGACTTCATTGTTCGTAGCCCTCCTCAAGCATTGATCTAATTGAGCCTTGAGCTGCTTCATCTCTATAGAAGATGTACAATGACGTGCTACAGACAACTAAACTATCGCTAGAAACAAATGACTACATATTCAACATGTCAAACTATTAGCATGCCCAAAATATCATCGAGAAATACTTCTAAATACATTTAGAAAACGAAAAATATGCTTTAGAGGTGTTTCATTAACCTTAGTATTTCAAACACTACATAAGAAAAGTGGATACACATTCCTAATGAGGGAACCTAATACCATAACCAACATAACTTTCATATATGGGTTAGACTTACACTTCCTATAGGAGTAGCACCCTTCAATCCTCTAAGTATCATACACTCCTATGTATAATCTATTAATGCTTCATAATTTCTCATAATGTGCATGCCACCAATCACATCTAAGTTATCCAAATCTAGTTCCATGAGATCTAATAGGAATTTTAATCCACCAAATACCATATTTACCCCTTTAAAAATCCTAGACCATGCAATTCTATCACTAGAAGGCAACATAACAAAAGTAGAGATAAATTATACGAAAGAGATAAGGCAACTCTAGCCACGAATGTGGATGAAACAAAAGAATTTGATGCATAGTAGTCAAACAACACACATGTTGAAGAGGTAGATATAGTAAGCATATTGGTCACCATAAAAGTCATATGCTTGGTCTCATACCAACTAATTACATTCAGATGCCCAGATGAAGAAACTCCTACAATACTAGCTAATCCCTGACACCACTAAAATGTATGGGGAATTTGACTTCATGGCTAATTGGCTCGACTACATATATTAGCTAGTGACAGAGGAATCTTTAGAGTTTGTTGCTATAAATACTAAATGGATCTAGTACTATGACCTCGAGATTTGTTCCTCTAAACACTACTACCTCACACATGACAATAATAAGCCCTATGCCTAACCATATAACATTTATGGCAGATCACCTTGCTTCCGTCACTACCCACCCCTTGATGATTTCCTCCATAATGCTTGTAGTAGTAATAACTCTTCTCAAAGTATCCCCAAGAATACATTATCAATTAGGATACCAACCCATACTCTTACCATAGCTAGGCCTTATGCTACCTATAGATTAGGACTTCTTTTTTTCACCTATTTGATGGTAGCCTTCAAACTTACTCTCACCGCTATATAGGTAATAAATCCTAGTACTTGATTCCTAGGAAAATATTAAAATGATGGATTTGTGTCACCTTGTTCACCCCCTAAAAAATGAATAGAACCAAGTTTATAAATATTGTATAATACTTCTCTAATAACGTGGTCCCCTAACAAACTAACATAAACTAATCACATTTCCTTATATAAAGAGGAGGAGGATAGAATTTGGCTCTTAATAAATCTAGGAATGGTCCCTAAGAGGCAAACTCTCCACCTCTACACTAGATAATCCTCCACCATATGTATGTGTGTCCCCTCACATAATCTACTTGCATTCCAACCACCCTTTTTGTGGGACAACCACAAGCAATGAAGGTCTTCTCCATGTTTCTAACCCATTTGTCTATGATATTAGGGTCCTTCTAACCCTCAAATGTTTTTTGGTGATTATGCCCAAACTTCTTAAATCAATCCTCTAGAGATAATGTAGGTGCTAGAAGTTACAGAGCCAAAATTTAACCACCTACAAATGTGCAAATGGACTCCATAAATACCTCAATGTGCTCAAAACAGCCATTGTTTCCCAATGATTAGGAAACTAAACACAACCAAGTTACTAAGCACTTAGGAATGAAAAAAAAATTCAACACAAAACTATCTATAACATCTACACACAACCACTCTCACAACTAAATATTTTTCAGTTTGAAAATATTTGAGTTTTCCACATAAGTAGTTGGAAAGCATCAAACAATTTGTGATATCAACTAACATAATTTAAAGTGAAGTTAGAACATCAACCGTAGATTATGCGGCCACCACTACTTGACACACCTTCCTTCATTATCTATCTTTGATTCCTTTCTCCTCCTTCCCTACCTAGCTAGTGACAAAATCTCATCCCTCAGCTCACTTACCTTCCCTTTCTCTCCTCATAGCAATGGAACCACCTTTTTTGATTGGCCACAATCACCACAACAACTTCCTATACCAACTCCTATCACTCTTAACATTTCCATCACGTCAACCCTTTCCACAAACTGTCACCCATCCTTAGACACCACTATCACCACCACCTTTTCCCCATGCCACTTACTTTGCACGATCCTAACAAAGCCACCCATTTTCAATTATCTCTATTTTCCCCCTCTCACTTGTGCCTTAGTTTTATTGGATTACATTCTTATGTCTACTTTGTGTATATTTTTTACTTATAGGTGATACCCTAGTAGCAATAAGGGAGGAAGTAAATGTCTTAAAAATTTATAGGTTAGAGTCACTTTATTGTAGTTACATGATATAATGAAGGTTTTTTATGAGAATTTACTTTTTGTTTGTGTAATATACTTAGAGTTGTTGGATGAATTAGTACTACATGATATATGGTGTTATGAAATAATACGTTTTGTATCTTATTGGTTGAGATGAGTTTTGTATATGAAATATCTATACATGAATATATCAATGCATTTTTATGATGATAGTATGCATGGGAGGTGGAAAGATCATTCATGTTGGGAATAAAAAAAAATTGTAGAAAAGAGGGTATTTAGGTTGTCTTGGAGGTATTTTGGTCAATAAGGTTTAAAAGAGAAATATGTGGCATTTTAATGTGAAATGGCATTTTGATGAAAATGATTGATTAAAGTCAAATAACTGAGAAAAATAGATTTATAAGTGAACAGTAATTCTTAAGGGTGGAATCATTAAAATTTGTACAAAATGTTGGAATTTGATAATAAAATGTAGGTTTGATTTTGAAGTTAAAAACTTATGAATACATATAAAATTTGGGAGTCATATGAGTCTCAAAGGTGATTGAATTGTGAAGTTGGTTTATATGGGAAAATTATAAATAGTAACCATAATGGTAGTCTATTGTTTCATGTTTGAAATATTAAAGTTAGTCCATAATATTAGGTTAAGTTATTTGTAATATTATTTTAAGAATAGATATTGAAAATAGTGTTAAAATGAATACCAAGGAGGAAATTATAGGTAACTTCTGAAAAATATGGTTTATTATTAGGGTGTGGCCTTTTCTTTAGAGAAGATTATCGATACTCATTTGGATGTGTTTTAAATGGTCAAATCATTATACTAAAATATATAATGTACCTTTCATTTCTACCTATGTATATATATGAGGACCTTTAGAATCACCACATTGAATAAGATACTAATTATTAAAGTGAATGATTAAATGAGCTAGAACCTAAGTTTATTCCACTAGATAATAATACTAGCTTAGGTGTGTTTTTCCATGAAGTTGATTAAAAATGTTCCATTAATCTACAAATAGTGGTTGGTTACATTTTCCATGAGTGGTGTTTGGTCAATTGCACTAGATAATTATAATGGATCAAGTGTGTTATTAGTGAGAGGTGTTTCAAACCATTTCGCTAGTTTATGAATAGTTGGATCCCTAAACTCAACGTATTAAAAATATGGATTTACTATGCTAATTAATAATGGATCTCTAGAATTAGCATTATATTGCTGTATCTCTCACAATTCTCATAAACATATTGGGTTTATATTATATGTACTTAGTTATGAATGTATTGTTACCTTACTTGGTATGTAACGTACTGATCACCCTTTCTATAGATGGTACTCATTCCTTTGTGTAGAGGATTAAGTTGAGTTTGTATAGGTAGTTGAGGACCATCTAGGTAATTATGCTACTTATGACGCTTTGATTGGGGCAAAGTAATATATCTCATGCATAAGGCTAAGGAATTAGAGAGTTGTGTTATCTGATTCTTCTTTAAACCCAATTACCATTTTTTTATTTTTCTTGAAATATTTCCTTTATATATTTGAATCTTGTACTCAGACTTAGCATCCAAAAATATTACATATGGTTATGAAAGTTCATTATTTTATGTTTATTATGTTTAGCATTCTTAAATATTTTGCATTATAATTGATGTGAAAATGGAATGTAAGCTAGACTTATATCGATTATAGTGGTAATACCCATTTATATTTTTTTTATGTTTCGATCAACAAAAAAATTTATATCTAAAATTTAAGATTTTACAAGTTTATATCATAGCTTTGGTTTTATATACCATGTCTGGTCTTTAAAACTTTGGTTTTTAAATGATATGACTTTCTTGGTATATTTCATATTTTACAAAGATTGATTCTTAAAAAAATGGAAAATTTTGTGAGGAATTGTAAATAGGTAGCCTAGGTAGCCTTGAAATGTGTTATGTGTGATTTATGTTAATAAGTTAGTATTATTTTATTTAAATACATTTTATTTCTTGTAGGTTGCTCTCTACGTCAATCAATTATTGAGTTAGAGGCTTGGAGGAGGCATTTGAGGCCTTTATGGAGTTTATATAGTGTCACCGTTAGCCTTAGTCACCACTACCATACCCACATTACTGATAGGAGGATATCGGAGAATACTAGCTTTGAAGGGTTACTTGACACCACCCTCTGATCTATGCCTGTGTGGAGGATATGGCCATCTTTGAGGGATGGATACAAGATATTGATATGACCTACAAGGTGGTTAAATTTCCATCTACTTGGAAGGTGAGCGTAGAAGCATTTTTTCTCTATAGAGATTTCAACACCTCATTGGTAAGTTGTTATATATAAGGAGGACCAACAGTGCCTTAGGATGACTTTATAATGGTGATCTATTTTAATTTTATCTAAAGATCCTTAGGAGGGACAAGTTAAAGGGGTTTATGTAGTTTATTCAGGTAAGCATGACCATACGGTATTACCATGAACTATTTGTGCCAGACATAGTTGTTGGTGAGTCAGTAATAGTTTTCCAATTCAAATAATCACTCAATTTTAGCAATCATAGGATGGTGGGTGTAGTGGCCTTACATGCCCTTGCTACCTTATGTGAGACGGAACGTGTCAAAGCTAAGATGGTACAGAAGAAACCTTTCGTCTTAGGTAAGAGGAAGGTAGATGTAGGGTTATGGAGGTAGGATCAAGTTTTGGGGGATTGGAATTTTAGGGTTCCAACAAAAGAATTATCGAGGTGTTCCTATCAAATATTAGGAGCTACAAAGGTAATTTATTTGTTACTTTTACAGTTGAGAACATCCTAGTCACAACTATAAGGATAAAGGTATTTAGAGCTGAGCTTGTTGTTAGTTGAGCCATCGATTACTCAAATTTCAGCATCAGAGGGGAAAGTTTTGGCTAGAGAGTGCATATTTCAAGTAAAAGGGACCATTGATATAGCAATAGCAAGCTCATTAGCATCTTCTCTAGTTGGTGCATAGCTTAGTGAGGCTAAAGGGAGACCACAAGGGCCTTACCTATTCCCTTAAAGAGGAGTATAGGCTCATGGTATTAGAGGGTATCGAGGAGAATACTATGGAGGATGGTTAAGAGGGTGCCTAATTGTCATTAGCTAGATAGAGGTTGATTGATACTTGGATATAGTCATTGTTATGTTCATCATCCTTTCATTAATAGTGCAAGTATTTTTGATTCAGTTGATTCCTTATTGTTTGTATTTACTATGTTTATTACTAGAAGTGCATTATATCCATTTAATAGTGTAGATATATCTATGATGTTTCCATATAAGGATGTGGAAGATTGCCCTATGCTCTATTCGGATGTGGTGTAATAGATAGGGTAGGTAGACTTCCTCATGGACTTGGTCAAGATGGACCTATAAGACATTGATATGCTGTGGAGATATTTAGAGGTGATATATTACATGTAGGAGCTTGTAGTGTTGTGAGGAACATAAAGTGCTAGCATCTTCTACAGGAGATGAAAGCCTAGGACCATGATGAAGGTCGTACCTCCCCATACATTATATTATTTGTTGTAGAGAGCTTACCCACTATACTTGTGTAGTGCTAAGAAGTTGAAGAAGGACATGTTTTCCTTAGAAGACAATCTAGTTGCTTGAGACTTCTCTAACATATACCCAATAGAGATACCATGTATGCCCCAAATGTATGAGATTAACTTCACCATCAAGATAATACTAGTGGTGAAGCCCATGTTGAAGTCGCCTTACTTGATGGTATAAGTATAGTTATGGGTGTTAAAGACTTAGTTGGAGTAATTGATGACTCATGGGCCATCCGCCTGAATGTATATCCATAGGGAGCACCATTTTTGTTCATGAAGAAGAAGGATGGAAGCCTTGGTTTGAGTATTGACTATTGAGCTTTGGACCAGCTAATGGTGAAGAACTGCTATCACCTTTTGGAGATTGATAATCTATTCGATAAGCTTCAAGATGTTATAATCTTTTGAAGATCGATTTGTTGTTGGGTTATAACTAGTTTTGCATTGGAGATGCAAACATCATGAGGACATTGTTAAAGATAAGGTATGAAAATTTTGAGTTCTTAATGATGCCATTTTGGCTCACTAATGCATTTTTTTGTCTTGCAAAAATTTATGGAATAATTTTTCAAGCATTCCTCAATCAGATCATTGTTATATTCATCAACAATATCCTGGTGTGCTCTTAGACAAGAGAGGTGCATAAACAACACTTATGCACCACTTTGTTCTTCCTTAGGGAGCATAGGCTATATGACATATTCTCCACGTGTAAGTTCTGGTTTTAGTTGGTATCCTTCTTAGGACATATGGTGTCAGCAGAAGGGGTTGCATACGTCAAGTAAAGATTATGGTAGTTACAAAGTGGAAGGCAACAACAAATGTTTTCTAGATTCGTCTTTTCTTGTGTTTATCTAGGTACTACCAGTTCTTTATCCAATAATTTTATAAGGTTCCTCATCCATTGACAAACCATTTGAAGAACACTACTACGTTTAAGTGGGATGATACCTATGAAGACACATTTTAGGAGTTGAAGAAGCATGTGAATATAGCTGGTTTTGACTCTACTTATAGGATTAGATGGGTTTGTGGTCTACAATACTGTATCGAAACACATATTTGGTTGTGTGTTGATGCAAAATGGAAAATTAGTATGTTAAGATTCCTGATATTCAAGATGATATGAGAAGAAATACCCAACACATGATTTTGATCTAGTGTAGATTCTTAGTTAGCTATAAGAGCCTCGAGTATATATTCCCTCATAAAGAGTTGAATATGAGATAATTGTGATGGTTAGACATGGTGAAGGAGTATGATATTTTGCTGACCTTCCATGAATGAAAGGCCAACGTTGTTGTAGATTCCTTGATTAGTAAGACATCACGCTCTTTAAATTCTTGTGTAGTGCTAATTAGTTGCTTGAGGAGTTTGGTAAGATGGGGATAGATATGATCTAGTAGGCTATTTTAGAGATTTGATTTAGTGATTTCTTGATTAATCTAATAGTTTTTGATGAGAAACGAGCAGAAAAACTTGGAAATGTTATGCTTGAGAGGATTTAGTAGAAGATAAATGATGGTCAAGCTAAGGGGTTTCAAATTCATAAGGATGATATCATTTGCTACAAGGGTCACTGATAGATGAGATTTATTGATTATTTTCATGTCTAAAAGTATCATTTATCCCTCATTTATTCTATTAGATTTAATCTTTTCGTCGAGTTTTCTTCTTTGAATAAATTTTACAGGAAAGAAAAGAATTGAAGAAATTCAAGGAGAAATCAATGAAAAGAAGAAATCAAGTAGAGAACACATCAAGAAATGTCGAATCAAGGAGAGCAAAGTTGGAAAAGGAACAAATATATCAAGAGAAGCTAAGCTGAAACTTTCAAAGGAATTGAGTGGAAAGATAAAAAACACGGGGGTCCCGAGTTTCCATAACACGGACCGTGTTATTTATCCCGAATATCGATCTTTAAATCCTTGTCAGCAGAGCAGTTGGAAGAAAACACGGGGGTCCCATGTTTCTAAAACACGAACCGTATTTTCAATTAAAAACGTGTAACTGTCCGCGCGACTTGTTTCTGATAAATTTTATCTGAAAAGAGAGTTCGGAACAGAAGGGAAGGATCGAAAAACATTTTTGGAATGCATTGTTCTTCCTTTATTCCTTTAGAACATACATGTAATGCACAATTCCAACCTTTGATCTTCTTGAATTCTATTGATGATTTGACATTCTGCACTTCAATTGATAAGTTTCTTCTATTCCTTTGTAAATTTCAGTATCTTCGTTTTTGCTGAATCTAAGTTGTTTTTTTTTTCTGTAATTTTATTTGTATTCACTACAGTATTATCTAATTGTTGCAAGAATAGAATTTGTGAATGCATTATTGTTATCAATTTCCAAGACTTTTGTGTAATTGTATGGATTGTGAATATGCAGAAATTTAAGTAATTAGAACAGGATAGGATGAATTGAGGATGGAATTATAACCTAATTACCATTTTATACTTTAAATGTTTGATTCTAGATGAGGTTTAATTGAATTAATGGATCGAATTGAATGATTCCGTATCATAGATTAAGATTCTTTAACTAATTAGATTGATCACCTATTTGGTTTAGGACTTGATCTTTGCTAAGACAATGAAATTAACCCATATTTGTTAATTAATTTGTCTATAGTAGCAAGAAGATTAATTATTAATCTTTTCCATCAATTCGTGTAATTGCATGATCCGAGCTTTTGTGATTATGATTGTAGTTGGCTGCTTCCCGTTCATAATGCCATCATTAATTGAATCTAGTGTTCGTAACCTAGGTTATTAAATGGGTGCAAAAATAAATTGAGAGCATATTCAGTTTATTAAGGTTAAGAGGAAGTATGGGAATTTGTTATCATGAGTTTCCTAAGTCAACATTAAATCGTTTAGAATCATTCTTCTTACTTGAATGTTTGGCATTTTATTTCCATCAACAATTCATTCCTCCCCTAATTGTCAATTAGTGATCAAGATTTAGTATAATCAAATTTAGTATAAGAATCAATGAAATTGTATAAACGGGGTTATAACGTCAATAGAAAAATTAGTGATTAAAACGTCATTCCTTGTGGGTTCGACTCCTTCTTGCCATATACTACGAATTTGGGAATTAGGATTTATTTATTAAATTTGTTGTGCATACGACAGTGCATCAGTCACTAGTGTGTACTTTAGAGTTACAATGATATAAAACACTGGGTTTTAGGGGAAGGTCTTTATACTCTATTTTCAGGCTGGAAATTGGACTCTATAGACACATTAGGTTAGTATAGACTTTAGATGTGCTATGATGGAAGTTGGACTCCATTTTTGATGTTTTGGTGAGCGGGCTACCAAGGCTCACAATATGTGACATATGATTTGGGTCATTATGGATAGGATGACTAAAGTAATAGTCTTTATACTAATGAAGTTGACTTAGAGCAAATACTAGTTGGCCAACGGTTACATAGGGTTCTTGGTTAGTAGGTATGGTACACCTACCAACATAGTCTCAGATAGGGATTTAAGATTCCTTTCCCACTCAAAGGGTAAGTTGTAGGAGGCTACTAACACAAAGTTAAGGATGACTACTACCTTTCACCAAGATATATATGGGCAAACTCAGAGGATGATTTGGACACTTGATAACATGATATGGGCTTGTGTTATGGACTTCCTAGAGAGCCAAGAGGATCATATTTATTTTATGGAGTTTTTATATACTGACAACTATCATGTTAACATCGGGAAGGAACTCATTGAGGAACTGTATGGATATAAGTGCCAAAAACCTTTATTTTGAAGCAACATCAGCAAGACTATTGTACCTTGACCGTAGATGATGGAGGAGATGACTCAATAGAATTTTTTGATATAGGAGATGATACTGGAAGCTTAGAGTAGGTAGAAGAGCTATAAAGATCAAAGGCCTTGCAGTGATTGTTTTGAGACATAGGGTAGAGTTTTGTTGAAAGTCTCACTTACCAAAGGGATGTAGAGATTTGGTAGGAAGGGACCTAACCCCAATTTATGTTGGTTGCTATGAGATTCTTAATAGGTACCTAAAGGCACTTCAACTAGATTTGATTTTAGTTATTAATATATTCCACATCTTGTAGATGACAAATTACATTACAGATCTTTCCCAAATGATTAGACTCGATGTGGTTGAGCTTGACCATTCATTATCCTATAATTAAATGCCCATGCATATTCTAAACACTAAGATATGCCATATCAAAACAAATTTAGTTCCACTCTTGAAGATTCTCTAGTGTTTCTATAGATTAAAAGAGGCAACCTAAGAGATAGAGGAGGATATGCATGTGACGCATCTGAAGCTCTTCATCGTAAGTATGTTAGATTTTGGGGTTCTCTTTCTTTTTAAAAGGATGTTACATAATAGCATATTACCAACTCCTTTAGGTATAATCATCAAGATCACCTTTCCTCACATTTTTCCCTTCCATGCTCAACCTTTACAATTGACTTCGGGGATAAAGTCTCTTTTTAAGGGGGAAGTGATGGACTATACTAAAATTTTATAAAATTTTAATCTCACTTTATCAATCTTTTTAACTTAATATAAATTATAAATTTTTGGGTCTCACTATTTTATTTTAGCCTAACACTAGCCCTAGATAATTTATAGATCAACTTTTAGATTTATTTTCCTAAAATTTAACCTAAATCTAAACCCCAATTCTTAAGACAAAATTTTTCACTTTTTCCCTTTTCTTTTTTTACCCTTTCTTTTCTCTATTTTCTTTTTCTTTTCCTTTCTTCTTCTTTCTTTCCCTCTCTCCCTTCCCTGTGCTATGCTAGGCCAAAACTAGTTATTATTATTTTTTTCTTACTCTCCCCTCCCTTTTCTAGGACACACAGATCCAACCACCTACTTATTTTATTTTATTTTTGTTTTCTTCTCTTTTTTTTGGTAAGTAAGTAATTTTATTACTACCAAAATTGAAATATGTACAAGATAGACTAGACCAACAAGGAATCTATACAATTTTTCTAGGGGTCGTACTTTTTGCCATAATGAGCAGCAAAGATTCTACTAGAAGCCTCAAAGCAAGTTTTCTTCTCTTTTTATTTCTCTCATGCCCCTAAATCCCTCTTCATTTCCCATTCCTCCATTCTTCTTTTGGAAAAATAGGCCCTCACATACCCCTTCCCCTATTTCCCTTATTCTATCCCTATCATTCAACTTGTTCTCCCGTCACCCTTGCACTTCCTCACTTACCTTGCACAAACCTTCACCACCGACCTTTAGACCAGAAACTACCCATGTATATGTTTTGTGACACCAAGCAACCCCTAGAATCCCTAAACCCTACTTATCGGCACCACAAGCCAAAATCCATTATCGTCTCCCCTTCATTACCTTCTTCCCAACCTGGTTATCTATGTATATATGAGACTATTTTTTATCCTTCTTCTCAATGCTACCATATTGCTAGAATCATCATCTTCAACATCACCTATAACCAATTTCCTTTCCTTCCTTCATTGATTCCCTACTCAACTCAACACCAACATAGAATTGTGCCACATTTTTTCCACCACCTCCATGCCCTACATCCCTAAACAATGCCCTTATCTCATTACCATCCATCTCTGGAAACAAATTGCTTCCCTAACTCTGCTTCATTCATTTCTTCTCCTAACAAACTCGGTCGATGACCACAACTTCAACCCATACATCCCTTTCCTTAATTTTCTCTCCCTATCACTTGCCATGACCACCACTTCCTACTGCCAACTCCTTCCTAACCTAGCACCACCATTAACTCAACCCTTTCCACCAACCATGACACATCTTTAACAATAACCATCTTCACCACCGTCACCACCATATTGTCACTGTGTCTGTGCCTAAGCACCATCGAACCCAAGCCTCTAAAATTTGGTTATCTTTATTTTTCTTCTCTCTCCCTTTCCATCTAACCCTATGCACCATCCAACCCGAGTCTAATTTGTGTATATTTTTACTTCTAGGTGATACCCATATGGTTGTAAAGGTAGAAGCATAGGCGTTATGTGTTTAGAGACTTGAGCCACTTCACTAATGATATATGTCTTAGCTAGGGATTTTTTTATGAAATATGTTTATTTTTGATGGTATATTGCACTTGGAATTGTTGGATGAAAATTATTATTATAATAATAGTATTAGATGATATGTGGCGTTATGAAACCATTTGTTGTGTATTGTCTTGGTTGAGATGAATTTTGGATATGAAATATATTTATATAAAAGTAGTGATGATTTTTATGATGATAGTGCGCATGGGAGATTGAAAGATCATTCGTGTAGGAAATTGTAAGATTTTGTGTAATCCCCCAAAATTTTAAAAACCTATAATTTAATATAATAGCTTTTATTTGGGATAAATTAGCTTTTAAAATTAATTTATTTATTTTATGGATTTTTGAGTATATAAATTTGGATAGGAATATTTAATAAATTAAAATAAATATATTGTTATTTTATTATACTCTTTCTATTTAAATAATTTTTCAAACCCACATTTTACTAAAATTATCCCCTCGTCATTTTCTTCCCCATTTCAAACCAAACCAACCCTACACACTAGCCAAGCATCCCCCCTTTTTCTTTCCTCTTCTTCCCTTCCCTCTCCCTACCACCCAAACACCCTTGCCACCCTACTAGCACCTCAATCGGCTACCTACTCCCCCTGTCTCTCCCTCTCCTTTCTATTATCCTCACCAACCTTTCCTACCACATTTCTTTGATCCTTATCTATTCCTTGACCTCCTTCTTCTCCCTTCCTTTTCTTTCCTTTTTCCCCTATTTTTTCTCTATCACCCTGTTCCATCGCTGCCACTGCCTTACTAGCCACCTACACCACTTTTTGCCACTCCCTCAAGCTCCTTATAATCCCTTCTACCTCCCCTTTTCTTTTTGTCTTCTTTCTCTAGCTTTTTTCTCCCTTCTCGATGACTGCCCTGCACCTCCTTCTCCCACTGTCGTCATGCCACCTCTACCACCTCCCACACCACCAACCCATTCCCTAAAACCTCCCCTACCATCCCCTCACCTCCTTCCCTTG
The DNA here is from genome assembly GCA_030549775.1 of Tamarix chinensis. Classification (NCBI taxonomy): domain Eukaryota; kingdom Viridiplantae; phylum Streptophyta; class Magnoliopsida; order Caryophyllales; family Tamaricaceae; genus Tamarix; species Tamarix chinensis. The sequence continues at coordinate 63,603,690 of CM060176.1, read as the reverse complement.
TAGCCCCTTATTTTTCCCCTCCCTTTTCCTTCCTTCTCACCCCTTTCCACCTTGGTAGCTACCTTTGCAGCCTCGCTGCTGTTGTCGCTACCGCCCCTGGCTGCCAAAAACCTAACTGTGACCACCATCTACACCCCTTCTCTACCCTTGCACCCTTCCCTTACCCTAAATCCTCCCTTACCTATTCTCTTTGTTGCCTCAAAACCTTAACCCGAAACTGACTACCTCTTCTTCTCCTTATTACACCTTCGAGCCTTTTAACCCTTGTATTGCATGCAGCTTATGCTGCATGAGCAGAATGAGTTACTGCATTCCTTGCTTTGATTTAGTAATAAACTTTAAGGTATAATAATATTTAAGTTAAGGATTTCATTAATTAAGTTTTGTAAAGTCTTATGCTTTGGATTTCTCATTTGTAATATGATAAGTATTGATATTATTTGTAGGTATTGGTTTGCTAATCAAAGCTTAAATCTTTAACCGAGATACCAGTAAGGTTCAATTTTTTTGGGAATTAAGGTTATCGTTAAACCCCACTTAAACGCATGGATAAATGTATGCTAGCACATTAGGGTTTTAATATGTTATTTTGCATGACATATTTATTGTTTAATATATTATACGTAGTTGCTTATATTGATTGGTAAAAAGGAAAGCATGTTAGTTTATATGCTATGTGTGGAAATAATGCTTAAGGAAGGAGTTTTGTTATTAGTGAAAATGTTAAGTACTTATCCATGCTATGTTATGTTATTGTGACCACTGATTCATGAATAATGTTATTATGAGCCCTAGGGGCATTTTAGTAATATGTCTTGTGCAAGAATGTGGCCTAATGTATCTGGGTGCTAATGAATATTATGTTGAAATATAAAAGTTAGTCGAATTGGATGATGAGAATGGAGTATTAATATTAATATTCATGTAGTAATGATAATTTAATATAAGTGGTATAATAAGGGGGCAAAATAGTAATTTTGGAAGTAAAGAGTAAAATGGTAATTTTGTATGTAAAGGGTAAAATGGTAATTTTCAAGTAAAAGGGTATTATGGTAATTTTGGAAGTAAGGGATAAAATGGTTATTTGTAAGTAAAAGGGTATTATGGTAATTTTGGAAGTTAAGGGTATTGTGGTAAGTTTGGAAGTAAAGGGCAAAATGATAAATTGTACGTAAAATGGTATTATGGTAATTTTGGAAGTAAAAGAAAAAATGGTAATTTTGTAACTAAAGGGTAAAATGGTAATTATAATAATGGAGAAGGGAAATATAGTAATTATAATAATGGAGAAGGATAATTTGGTAATTTGAACTAACTAAAATGAAATTTAGTAATTATGATAATGGAGAAGGGAAATTTGGTATTTTAACCAACTAAAGGGTAATTTGGTAATTATAATAATGACGAAGGATAATTTGGTAATTATGATAATGAAGAAACAAATTTGGTAATTTGACAAACCAAAGGGCAATTTGGTAATTATAACATAGGAGAAGGGCAATTTGCTAATTCAACCAACAAAATGGGAAATATAATAAGTGTAACAATTATGAAGGGTGATTGGTGATCTAATGAGTATGGGAGATAACTTGCTAACCCAAATCGAGCAAGGGGTAATATGGTAATTATGTAACATGAAGGGTAATATGGTAAATTAGCAAGGAAGGAAGGGATGACATAATAATTATACAAGCAGGGGTAAATTAGCAATTTGTATCTAATATATTGATGGGATAATGAAGTTTCGTGATAATACTTAAGTAACACTAAATTGTAAGATAGTAAGTATCACAAGATGGAATCCTAAATCAGAATTGGATGAGATTATGATGGCGTTAATCATTCCTCTATGTTATCTTGGATAATCGTATAAATAAGAAATACCTAATGATATCAGAATGATTGAAAGTGAATAAGTATCTGACTATTGTTCTTTTTATGATCACCTTAATTAAGACACTAGTACTTAATATGAAAGACATCGAGGTCGGGAATGGTAGCTCTTTAGGGGTCGCTACCCTAAAGATGTGGTTTAGCCCATGATTATTCTAGTATTTTCTATTGTGCCTTTGTGCCCTCACCAGACCCTATATCTTACTCTATATAGCTCTATGAACTTATTTAATGTACTGAGTATCTGTATGAACTAGTACAACCAGGGTACCTTTGCATTCCTGGGTTTATAGTTGAAGGGTAGTGATTAGCTTGTATGCACCATTGCGACCAATGTACCTTTGTGTTAGGGGATCTTAATCTCCTTATTCAAGAAAATAAATGGAATTATTGTGCTGATTAAAAAAGAAAAATACTAATCATGAAAGTGAAAGACAAATGAGTCTGGCCCATATGTATTATATTATGAGTACCAGTTCACCGGATATAATAGTAGCCTAGGAGTGTCTTGCCTTGAATGATGTTTATGAGTACCGGTCCACCAAATAATAGTGGCTAAGAGCGTTTTTCCCTATATGATTTTTCGGTATACCGACTATAATAGTGAGGGTCCCGATCTTAATAAACCCAATTATGGATGTGAATAAATAATGAAAAAAAATACTAATCACTTATAGTGGAACACCTATGAGTTAGGGCCAGACCGGTCCACCGGTAAATAATAGTGGCTAGGAGCGTTCTACCCTATCCATCGATAATAATAGTAATTAGGAGCGTTCTATCCTGTATGAACTCCGGTCCACTGACTATAATAGTGGGGTTGCCACACTCAAATAGATATATAATCTGAGATGATTGAATAATGATAGAGCAATGGCTTACGACCCTAAAGTATTGATTATACATTATGAATTTTTAATATTTGATGGACTTGTTAAGTATGTGAATGTTATGTATACACATCTCATTATATATGTATATAGTTTTGCATTATGTGTTGCATTGTGGGCCTGCTTTTAAGTGTGTATTAAAGGGTTACTCAATACTATAGTACTGAAGGGTTCCATTCATGAGCCTCTACCTATTCAATGGGTAGTGTCCCTTGTAGTTCCTTTTCAGGTGCTATTCAAGTGGGTAACTTGAAAGAGCATAAGCAACTATCAGGAAAGTTATAGGGTTGTACTCTTTTTCTTTTTAAACCCCAATTTTAATGTGGTTCTTGTTTTTGTAACCACCACTAGTGGAATTTATCCTTATAAATTGTTATCTACGCTACTCTGATTTAATTATGGTTTGAGTTTCTCGCATATTGTATTTTTCTCTTTCAACCTTAGCACTTGGTAATGGAATCATAGGAGTAAACCAGTTTGGTACTAAGTTTGGTGGTAATATCCCCAGAATTTATTATTTTATTCTTTCGCTTCTGGTAATTCATTTAACAAAATAAAATCTTTTAGTAGTAAATTTTGGGGGTGTTACATTTTGATAGAAAATGGGTATTCTAATTTTATCAAATGTATTTTGGTTAATATGGTTAAAAGTGAAAATTTGGGTATTTTAATGTGTTGAATAATTTAAAATATATTATGCATAATATATGGATTGTTTGGAGTGAAAATAACTAGTTTAAATTTATTAAATGATGATTAATGGATTTGCGCGTGAGTACTAAATCCTATAGGTGGAGTCATCATCATAGGCATGCATATGAAACTTGAGAGTCGTATAATTATTAGAGGAAGAGTTATGATTGAGTTGTGCAAATTAAGTTTTAGGGGAAACTTATAAATAGTAACTCTAATGGTAGGTTATTATTGCATGTCCAAAATATTAAATTTAGGCCATGCTTTTTTGGTATGTTTTTTGTAGTAATAGTTTAAGGATGGGTATTGAAAATGGTTATAAAATGAATTTGGCAGAGGAAACTATGATTAGCTTGTGAAAACTGGGGTTTCTTAGGAGGAATGTGGCATTTTCCTTAGAGAGGAGTATTAATATTCATTTTGATGTGCCTTATGTTGTTCAAATAATTATTCTAGGTTATATTATGTACCTTGTATAACTACTTATGTATATGTTTGATAAACCTTACAAATACCACCTTGAATAAGATACTAATCATTTAAAGTGTAAGATTACATGCGCTAGGACTTGCGTCGGTTTTACTGGATAATAATAGTGGATCAAGTGTGTTTTTCTCTAAGAGTTGTTTCTGAATGTTCATTTAGTTTAAGAATATTGGACAAGTGCCTTTTTCCATGAGTGGTGTTGGGTCTTTTCCACTAGATGATAATAGTGGATCATGTGTGTTATTCTTAAGAAGTGCTTTGACTATTCCACTAATTAAAAAATAATAGGGTCCCTAGACTTAACTTATGCAAAATATGCCTTTATGTTTTTTTGTTAATAATGGATCTTTAGAACTATTATTATCTTACGTTATATCACATGATTCTTATGACCTATATGTTTTCTGTTATGTATACTTGGTTGTGATTGTATTATTAAATTACTTAGTACGTAGCGTAATGATCACCTTTTTTTGGTTGGTGCTCATTCTTACAAGTAAAGGACTTAGTTGAGTTTTCCCTGATCATTGAGGACCTATTAGACAATTGTGCTACATACTATGCTCTTATTGGGGTGGAGTGATATATCTCATGATTAAGGGTTTCAAAATTAGAAATTTTTGTTATCAAATTATTGTTTTAACTCGGACACCCTTTTGATGTTTTCCTATAATATTGAATTTATATATTTGAATCTTCTACTCGTAGTTTGCCTCCAAGTTTATTAAATACTGTTATGAAAGTTCCTGGCTTTATGTTTATTATGTTTCATGTTATAAATTGTTTTTCTTTCTAATTAATGTGAGAATGGAATGTAAGCTAGATTTATGTCAATTATGGTGGTAACACTCAATTATATTATTTTATTCTTTCTCATAACAAAAATTTTTTGTTATAAAATTTAAGGGGTTATACATATAATTGGATAAACATGCATTTTCATGATCATAGGATGCATTAGGATTTAATGCTATACTTAGACAATTCATAAATCAATATGTTGATCAACACAATATCGAGATCAAGTATAACAATCGTAGATTTAATTATGTGGGTTATTTAAGCAATGTACTATGCTTTTCCACATTCAACTAACTTAGATTACTTGTTTGGTCCATCATCTAACATAAATAATCCCTTAGGTAATTTATTTAGAATCCATTATTCTTTTTTGAGCAATGGATTATATTACCACTCCTTGGTCCATGGAAGAGGACCTAAATTACTACTAAATCCAAGTAACCCTCAATGGACATAAATTCCCAATTGAAGCTAAGTAACCATCAATGGACATGAAGTATTGGTTGAAGAAAAATGAACAACATAGGTGACTAGACCCTTTTGTATTGTTACCTTATAAAACATTATCATTTTTTAGAGTATGTAAGGCATCGAGATATAGTAGGATCCTACCTAAAGGCACCAATAAATACCTTACAGCAGACTAACCCTCAATAGCTAATTAAAGATCAAGTAAACTAGACCAATATACTACTTGATCATATTTTGCTTTAAGTGATTGGTGTTTTACTCTACAAGGTTAACTTATCACTTAAGGCCTACATAAGGATCAAGGTAATACATCCATATAAATTCTAAAATTGATCCATTATTATAATCCAAAATAGGTGATGGTGATTCCATTGCTACTTAGCTAAGTTCAATCCATCCATTAACTTAATCCATTTATGTCAAGAATCTAGATTACTTTATTCTATCATAGTAACATAGCATATGTACTCTAATCTATTCATTAAAACCTACAAAGGCCACCTACTAAGAATACCAATATAAGACCTTGAATTTACTATGTTAAAATGTTGTTTTTGTGAAAACATTAATTACTAAGGTAAAGGTACTACCAGAATTAACATAAGTGTGGTTCTCTCACCTTTCTTGTGCCAAGTGCTAAGATTAAAACAAATTATAAATATAATAAAAATGAGAGATGATACATAAATAAGATTTATGGATAATATACTTCATATAACAATGGAACCAAAATACACTAAGGAATATAAGAGTCAGAAAGAAAACTAATTACGTCAAAAAAGGTACCTAAAAGTACAAAACCAATTTGTGTTAAGCCTTAAATTTGTAAGCTTGTTTTGAAAATGAGATCTCTTCCTAAAGGCTCCACTTATCACTGCCTTTATTGTAAGCATCAAACCACTCCATGCCTTTTATTTAATCATTTGTAAAATTAGTATGAGTACAACTCCTTCATATTGAGTACACAATACATTGCATGAGCTAATATATATACATTACACTTCATAATAGAAAAATATGAAAATCATACTCAATCACAAGGAAATTTCCATAACCACATCTACTAATTATGGGATAATGTATAAAACATCAAGTCTCATGCTCGGAAAAAAACTATAGTAGTTCACTACACATCATCTCAAGGCATAATAGACATATCTGATTAATCAAATAAATTCCACATACCAAGGTAAGGTACTATGACATTTACCAACTCCATAGTTTCAGATCAATTCAAAATACTAAGGTAGGACATTGAGGCAACTAACAAACAAACAATCTAAAACAATACCAACTACAAAAGGTAGGGTAATAAGGCAACTACCAGACCTATATATCCTAATCAAATCCTTTTTATTTTCTTACTTAATAGTTACTTCAAGTTTTAATTGCTCAAGGGGAATATAATCTACCAAGTAACATTGAGGTACACCAAGTCATAATGGCACACAAAGTAAACAAAATATCATTATTCTAGAACTGATGGATGCAGTGATATGCCTATTTGTATTAAGGCACAAAGGCAAATAACTATCTCCAAGCTCAGTCACGTAATTTATAAGTATCAATATCTCCTATAGTGACCGTATGTCACCGATAGAGTAAGCTAGGGCCTAGTTGGGGCACAAAGGCAAATTAACAAACCAAATCAAATGAGGGATAACACCTTGTCTCTTTGTAGATAATCCTAGACATCAACCTTTTCTTAGCTTGAGGTGTTTCACTTGAATTATTAATATTTTATAACATGATCAAAAATATCACACATTGCCTAATAATTTTGATTTCGATACTTAATGATTTCATTTTTTTCTTGTAATTATGAGTGTAGTGTAACACTTCCATTTTTCACTACAAACAATTTTCATTTAAAACAATGTGGAAGTAGAAAATACTATACACACTTAGAAAAAATGGAGTGTCATCAGCGTATCTAACACAAATCAAATATTTATTCCCCTTCCCATATTAGATACAAGGATAAACTAAACCATCTAATTTAAAATAGAGTGAAAAAACTTATATGAATAAATATTTAAAAGATATTTTACATCAAGGACCGCAATAGTCCCTAAACATGTAAAAATGAGGAATACTAATAAGTTAAGAATGTGAGTCCATATTAAATTGATATTTGGGTGTGGTGCCAAAACCATGGTCTATCATGGACATAAAAAACAATCCTCCGAATGTCTTCCATCTGAAGCCCTAAACCCAAGCTGAGGTAGGCCCACTCCTCCCCATCCATAAAAACATAAACATGACCCTCTACTCATGGAAATAAGAAGCTGACTGAGCAAACAGACATATTAATATGCTATATACTAATTAAGCCATGTTGTCTGCTCAATAGAAATATCAAGTATGTAATATTATATCATAACATTGTTATGATATCATACTAAATATGCATCATGCTAATGCCATATAAGTAAATATATTAATGCATTCAGATATACTATCATGCATAACTCAAGCAAATCAAAACGTATCATGCTCATTTTGGTAGTATAATAACATAGGTAATCACATATACTATGTAGATTAATTCATACCACAACTAAGATTTATTTTCCAACATCCTAAATTGATCAGATTATATTGTTTCTTATCCATATATTAATATACATCAACATCCATTCAATCCTTCAAATTATTACCTTTGTAGTTATTTAAGCCATTATCTAAAAGTTTATTCCAAATTTTACCCTTTCTATCATCCAAACAATTGTTCCCATCATTATCTAATTATTTATCATTCACTTATTGACTATTCAAACTTCATCAACACATGATGGACTATGCACCAACCCATGGACTCACATGCCATGGAATCTTTACAAACTAAGGGACATGATTCTAGGCCGAAGGTAGTCACCAAAATGGACATAAGTCCAGGCTGAAGCCAATAACTATGCACATAAGTCTAGACTGAAGGTAACTAGACCCTTTGTTATCAATACCCCCTAGTATATCATCAATGTCTAGAGTAGGTATGGAACCAACATCTACAAGATCCAACACAGAGGCAAAGCTTGAAGGCAATAATAAACTTTCAATGGTAAGCTAATTCCTAGTAGTTAATTGAGCATTGGGTAACCATGAACCATACACAACTTGATTTTATTTTGCTTTACATGATTAGTATATTATTCGCATGTTTCTTCCCTATTAAACCTTTCAATTCCCCATCCATTTGTGAGGTTTCCATTTATGTTTTTCAAACATAAAATAATCCCATTATACCATTTTATTCAGGCATATGTTGTGCTTTACTACTCTTTTTCTCACAGAAAAACACATTTCCTATATATTACACACATTTAGCCTTTACAATGTTGTTTGAGCAGGCCAAAAATCATGGTCCATTTTATTGCATTCATTAGGTCATTAATCCTTAACGAATATGTATTTTATCCTTTTAATAAATATAATACAAGCCTATGTATAGCTAAAACATAAGTAAACTTAAAGGAACAAAATCACGCAAACCAATTAAACCAGTCGATATCTCTTAGAAACAATTCAGCATGGGTTACCAATGTTCCATTTAAGTATTAGAAAATTTTCTAAAATTTTATGTTTTAAAAGTATGCCCATCTCGACTAACTAGTTGATCAGTTTGGCCTACCAACCAACTATTTTGCCAACTAATAGATAAATTCCCCCAACCAGTTAATTAGTTTCATCGAGTAAAAACCACTTTGTTGAAACGATCAACCAGTTGATCGATTCTTCTAAAAAAATTAATAAATTTAATTTTTCAGCCTCATTTCAAATCTAAAGTTTCTTCAAACCAAATCATAATACCAAATAAAATAGCAAAATATACATAATATCTCATTCAACACTTCCTAAAATAATTGAGTATTAGAACACTACCCCCATAAATAGGCTAAGTACCCAATCCGTATAAACATTCCAACCACATTACTGATCACACAATAGGACACACATCAAATTAACACATTCAAGAAAAAGGGTTAATGCCACTTTAAAGAATAGAATTACCATAAAGTACATGTTAAGAAAATAACTATGGATACTTGACTCGAATTTCCTCCTTAACCTGCCATGTAGCCTGCTTAAAACTATATTGTGACCCAAGAACCAATACTAACTAAATAGTCTTTATACATATCTCTTTCGCTCTTGTATCTGGAATGCTCAATAATCTCTCTTTATAAGTTAGAGATTTATCAAGCTCTATTGAATCTAGTTGGATAACATGGAAAGTATCTATTACATAATTCCTTAGCTGACATATGTTAAAGGTGTTACGTACAAGCGATAATAGCATTAGTAAGGCTAAATGATAGGTGACATCACCAACACAATCTAAAATCTCATATAGTCTAATGAACCATAGATAAACATTACCCTTGTTATCATATCTCATGACTCCCTTGGTGAGAGAGACCCTGATATGGACTCTATCGCCCAACTTGTTACCATCGATTCTTCTTCTCAAATCAACATAGCTCTTCTACCCCTCCTAGGATTCTCTCATTTGGTCTTGAATAAAAAAAATGTGCCTCATCATCTCCTTGATCATTTCAGGTCCTAAGTTAAGTGTCTCACTAATGTCATTCTAACACGAAGGAACTTTAAACTTTGTTGGAGAACTCAACTAATTCTAGATGATCTTCCCAACTGCCCACAGAGTATAACACATATGCCTAAAGCATGTCTTCTAAAGTCTAAATGGTCCTCTTCATCTAACCACCGTTGTTGGGTGAAAAGAAGTAACCATCTTTAGTTAAATATTAACATCAACTTTAAACTTTTTCAAAAATAGGAAAAGAACTTGGAATATTGATCTAGCACGATATCCTAAGGGACATTGTGTAGTCTCACAACATGTTTTCTATAGGTGCTAGGTAGCTTTTCCATATTCCATGTTACCTTTAATGTTATAAACACAACAAACTTAGTCATATGACCCACAACAACCAATATACAATCAAATCCACAACTAATCCTTTGAATACTAAACATGCAGTCTATAGATATACTGTCCCACTTCCACTCTACAACTTTGAGTCATTGCACTAAACCTTTTCACCTTTTATGCTAGATCTTAATGTTCTGATATGTCAAATATAAGGCAATGAATTCTGCCACTTCTTACTTCATGCGAGGCCACCCATGTATCTTCTTTAAGTCCTTGAATCACTAGTCCCTTCTAAGGGTGACAGAATAAGTAGTACAATATTCTTCTTCAAGGATCCTTCACTTATGCTCAACATATCCCTATGGTACATACCACCTACCATGGTATTTTATAGTACCATCCTCGTCAATCTAGAATCCTATATCTCTACTTCTAAAATACTAGAATGGATTCTCTTCGAAGATTGAAGGTGTAATGGTGAGTGCACTCATTCTTGCCTCTAAACTTCTAATGATGATCGGTTTGGGCTGCAGTAGCAGATTTCTCAACATAGATGATGTGATAACATCTTACACTCATGGTAGGTTAATTCCAAGTTATAATCCTTTACCAACTCCAACCATCAGTGTTGTCATATATTCAAATCCTGTTGTGTGAAGATGTACTTGACCCTCTTGTGGTTAGTGCAGATTTTGCACTTAACATGGTAGAGATAATGCCTCTAGATCTTAAGGGTGAACACTATTACAACAAGTTCTAAGTCATGTGTTGGGTAGTTTTATTCATACTACTTCAATTGTTGTGAAGCATATGCCACTACTCTTCTATGTTGCATCAATATGCAGCCCAAACCATAGTACTCGCTAGGAGATGTGTCTCTAAATAAAAATCCTAATCTTAGTGATGCTTTAATAGATGACAAAGAAGAAGAAACAATAGTGTGGAAAAAAGAAGAGGAGAGAGCTCTCTTAAAGAATGCATGCAATCTTATTAAAAATATCTATAAAGAAATCATACTTTGATAATTGTCACAGCCCACTTAAATTCATTTGGAAAATTGAACTCTAACATTCTACACTACCGTGCAGCTTAACATGGTTAACTTATGCTAGACACTGAGACTCAATATCATAAGTATTTTTTACTATTCTTTATACACTCTAACACCTCATTATTTTTCAACACCAATATGTCATATTGCCTTTTTTATGTTCTCCTTAACTTCTACTTTCCTCCAAATATATTTTTTAATCCAATAGTTCTGCAAAGAAACAAAAATAAAGATATATGTAACCATGAATAAAATAGCTAAAAAAGGATAAAACAAGAATAATTTACACTCAATAACAAGAAATCAAGAGTAAAGAATGATAACAATATCGAGAGTATTCAAATTTAATAATTCTACCGAAAAAGAACTTCTAGTTGTAGTTTTTATTTTCAATATGTTTCAATCTTACCTTTTTTACACACTATTATTGTTTACATTTACCATTACCAAGAATAGGATTATTCACTAGATATTTTTTACACTAAAGAGTTTAATATGGAGATAAAGTATAAAAGGGTATGAAAACCATGTTATAGGTTATTGTTTAAAACTTTATTCTTCTGCTATAAATGATCCAACAAATCCTATAAGTAAAGAGTTTCCTAATGAGCATATTTACTATGTGATGATATATTGACATCTTGGTATGAAAAAATAGATAATTCTTTTGTAGGTATCATCTTACTACTTACCTCTTATGCCCTTAATGAAAGTGGTTTCCTTTTGTAGTATGGCACTTTTATGGAAGATCCATACCTGTTTATAATTCATGCTAATAATATGATTTTGATGAGTGTCGATGATGATGAAATTATTTCTATCCTTCTCATTGTCATAATAGTGAATTTAGAGTTAAATTTTGGCCCACTAAGACAAGAATTAAGGTCTTGTAGTGTGGCTTTTATTCACCACTCTCCTTAAGAATTATCATGCATATATGTTTGCTTGTGATAGATATTGGAGGATGAGGAATAGTTATAAGAAACATGAAATTTCCTTAACTTATATCTTAATTTGCAAAATTATTTGATGTATTATATATATATATATATATATATATATATATATGTATGTATGTATCATGTGGCCATTCCCCCTCTCTTATGGGAATGAGTAAATCCTTATAGTTATGGACTATGTATCCAAATGTTTAAAAGTTGGTGCTATTCCAAATTTAAATGTCAAGGTGATCTTTAAATTTTTAAAAGCAAATATTTTTACCAATTTTATCTCACTTAGGGTTATAATTAGTGATATTGAAAAATAGTTTTGTAATAGATAATTTTAGTCCCTCATGGGAAATAATAGAATCACTTATAAAGTAGTTACTCAATACCACCCTCACGCTAGTGGTCAACAGGTAAAAGAAATTATGGAGAAAACAATAAGTCTATCTAGAAAAAATTTGTTTATTAAGATGGATATGCACTTTGACTTATAGAACTACATATAAGACTCTAATTCGTATGCCTCCCTACTGTTTGTAATATGGAAAGGTTTTCCATATAATGATTGAAATTGAACACAATGTGTACTGAGAATTAAAAATATTAAACTTTGATCTAAGTGATGCAGATGTACCTAGGCAAATAGAAGTGAATGAGCTTGATGAGATGCATTTGGGAGAAAGTGAAAATTCTAAACTTTACAAAGAATGCACTAAGAAGTCACATGATAAGCATATATCTAGGAATGAATTTTATAAAGGTCAATAAGTACTCCTCTACACCTCCTTATTGAGGCTCTCACCAAGAATTATCAAGTCAATATGGTTAGGTTCATTTATAGTAAAAAAAAAAAAGGGGAATATGAATTAAGATTTGTTGTGGTACCACACCATGAAAAAGGTTTATTTGTGCTCAATAGTTTGTACTTGATGGCATAAGATGATAAGTGAGTTCCAAGGCTCAAGACTCCCACCCCTTAAGATAATGATCTTAGTTCTAAAGAATTTAATTTAATGACTTAAACAAGAGCTATAAAAGGGTGTTTGTAGATTGTAAAAGAAAGATAAAAGAGAAGACAATAAAGTATGAGGATTTGTTGTGTACTAACATTTTCTTTTCAAAGTAAAAATCAAAATTCACATAAGGGATTTATGGTATGATCAACATAACTATATCTATATCATTTGTAAATATTAGGAATGAGATAAACTAGTTTTTTTAACCACCAAAATATGTCATCTGATTCATTTGAGAATATAGTCTATGGAAATGACATGAAAGAACCAAGTTTACCAACAAATTCATGTCAAACCCTAATTGTTGGAACTCCTTTATTTTTAATGAAAGGATGAGGTTTTATTCCCCCACTCCTCCTCTTTAACCTACATGCCCAAAGTCCCCTCAAATTTCATAACCCCTAAATCCATGTTCTCCACCTTCATTAATTTCTCCATATTTCATCACTCTTATCCATTTTAACCCTCAATTTAGTTTCCATAAGCCAAGATATACTATCTCCACCATTTCTTTCCCCTTTTCTCTATCATTCTCTCTTAACACCTTATTTAGGGTTTTAGGAATAGCTATTTGTTCATAAATTCTAAAAAAATTATGTGAGCATCAATTACAGCTAAAGCAACAACTAACCTCTAGGTACTAAACATGACTGCCTAGATGTTCTTTTTTCTAGTATTGAATACGCACCTTATTTTGAGATATTATATCAATAAAGTCGATAAGAAAAACATTTACATAGAACATAGTTCTTGAGATGTTGGGGCTAAAAGAAATTTGCATAGGTTAGTTGATAATATTGATTGGCAGCAAACAAAAAAACTATTTACCCTAAGCTACTACCATCATAATTTAGAATTTTTGAGTTCCTTGGTCATGATAGTAGACAAGTTAGATTTAAGAGACCCAATTCATATTTATTTTTATAGGTTAATTGGCTTATGACTTATAGTGGGAAATTGTGTATGATAGCTATTGTGTAACTATGTATAATCCATCCCTCTCCTTGACTTCCCCGACATAACACCCTAAATTCTACTACATATAACATTTTAATGTGAGCATTATATTTGGTTGAGGTAACAATGTTTGGGTACATTGAGAATTAGAGTTATTTTATTATATTATATGGTCACAAAGACACCTATAGACACAATGTATTTTATAGTCTAACACATGTAGAAGATTGATCATATTTAAGTAGTGTTGATATTTTATGGAGGTTTGGTTAGCCTTTTTACTATGTAATATAGAACTACATACTTGATTATTTTTGTGCTTGACCTTAGCTATACACTTGATTTAAATGCTTTTGTTGCCACATATTTTGTTTAGAATAAATGAGATGCTTATTAGATAGTAACTAATGATGGTGGAGGCTTCCCTGTACTTGATTAGAACCTTACTTACATAAATAACAAGAGAAATTAGCTACTACCATGTTCCTATTAGAGCCCTTATCTCCCTAACTCTTAAGTAGTTTGTGTGCCTCCTCCATTATCTTTATCTTCTTATAATGCCTCCTTTACTAAAGCACCACACCCATAAATTTATGAGACATTCAGTGCCAATTTTAATTCCTAAGATCAATAACTCATGCCATAAGAGTAGGCCTATATCTTTTCCACAAGGATTCTAATCATTTTCAACATTTAAAGAAATTAATATAAGAGCGCTTCGATGCATCTAATGCATAGTTCATCTAGATCCATTCCCGCTTCACTTATATATATGCATTCATGTTAGGGTACTAATGCTCTCATTGACGCCCACCACCGTTAGACTAAGCTTTTAGCTATGTGACTTCCTCATGTACATTTCATAGCCACATTAGAGATAATATGACAAAATAGAAAGGAAAGTTGGGTTTATCTTGTGGTACTTGTAGTTGAGTGATAGTTTATTTTTGAGTTGTCTTTTTTTCTTTTACGTTCTTTCATTATGTGTTTCTATTAATTTTTTTAATAGAAATAAATAAAGAAAAAGGAAATTCCTCTTCACTAATGATCTTTGAAGAGTGTTTGCCTCGTGATGGAGTAGGCATTGTGTTCATTATGTTGAGATCCATTAAAATTATTTTTTAAAATTAAAATTTAAAGTCTTATTTGTTTTAGGTGAAACATTGTAGAAGTATTGTGACTTTGTTTGTAAAATGGAAGATCATGCATACATTAGGTTTTTGTTTTGGTCCATTATAATTGACACAAATGCTAAATCATTCTATGATTTGAAGGATTAGAACTAGAATTCATTTTTTAACCTTGTGTGATATTTTAGGCCATATGATAGGTTCATTAAATACAAATTTGTTAATATTCTTATGTGTGATATCTCACTATGGCTTGTGAAGCTAAAAATTTAATCATTTCTCCTTTGAATCACGAATAACTTAGACATATGTTATGATAATAGAGGGAAATTTTTTTCCCATTTAACCTAAAATAGTAATATAGCCTAACCTTAAGTATATATTATTCACTGACCCATTAGTGCTTTTAGCCTATTTATTTGATTCAACCATGATCATGAACCTAACTTCTATATACATATCTTAGTTTAGAGCAAATAGGCTATTAAGTAAAAATTAAACAAGGTTAGGAGTGTGGAGTATGTTTTTCATGTGGGAGTTGTGAATGGTGATTTACTATTATAGGATAAGAAAAAAATAAATAGTTGGAAAAAAATGATAGAAAGAAAAAATAAAAGCCATATAAGGTAGATGAGTCTTGTTATGTGCTTATCACTTATACATCATTAGTTGATAGGATTGTAACATTATTTTCAAAAATAAAAGACTACCCCACTTACCTTAGCATCATTAAAACAGAAATAAGCCCATAAAAGCACATGCCCAATGCCTAAATTGAGGTAAATGGTTTGAAACTTTAGGTTTCCCATGAGTTTAGTTTATGGATGCCTATAACCTACTATAAATTTGTGAGTTTACATGTTTTCCTTTCATATAACTTTGACTTGGTAATTCAACAAAGCTAATATAATATTTTTCCCCTAAGAGTGCAACAAAAAATGATTTTTAAGAGTCATAATTTATGCATTATTGATTTTTTTAGTGTTTATGTGTTTGGCTTAACTCATGTGCTATTGTTGAGATAAAACAATCATACCTGAGAAGGGGATCTTCTTTAACTTTTTCGTTCTATTGAAGTATGTCTTGTATGTTTTTTCTTGGGTTAAAGGAAACTATAAGCACAGGGGAGTTGATTAGTGTAGTTTTTGTGTATTAACACTTTAATTTTCATATGTTATTTAATGATATTTTTACCCATTTATCTTAAGCTAAGTCTCCTATTACATCCATTTTGTCAATACCTATTTTTAATAGCACTATGGAAGAAAGTTTGAAGTTGACAGATCATACAAAAGAGGAGGTAAATTTCTCATGGAATGATAAGGAAGGCAACAATACCACCACTCGGTGGTGATGAAGGAATTTGACACCATCCTTTAGTTTTGACCAACCAAAAGGAAATACATATAGAATAGAGCAAGCCATTTAAGGTATCAAAACAAATTATTGACATAGAAGAATTAAGGTCATTAATTACAAGTCCCTTATTAATGTTCTAGAGAGAATAAGAAATGACACAACACAATGGTTACAACACCCATCTTGGATTGATTAAGACTAAGTAATTAAGATTAGGCGAATGGTGATGGGTCTATGTTGATTGACACACTTGTGTTGATTTGAGATTCTACATACTATTCTATTTAAAAAATTATAAATAGAAACCCCTATTTCTTCATAAATCAACAACGTTTGGGAGTGAAACCTCAAATGAGTTGTGGCTTGGATTACAACTATCCTTTTCTCATCCTTCACCATCTCTAGTCCTCATTCTTTTATTATAACTTTGATTTCTAGAATTGAAATGAAAACTTTTTTAGAACATAAAATTAAAACACATAATCAAATACTTGTTCCGGATCTTTTGAATATGATTTCATTTGATTATATTATATTTACTTTCATATTCTATATGCATTAGTTTTGTTTTATTATGGTGAAAGAAGATTCCTTGAATGAATTTGTTGGTTACTTTTACCTTTACATTTCCATTTATAATCATGCACATATGTTGTTATTTTCATTTATGATACTAGGAATTGAACTGCAAGGCTGAGAGATAATGATTTAATTTTTATAGCATAAAGTAAGAGGATTTTAAATTCACACTAGTGTATACCTTATTATGTGTGTTCATGTTAGATATATAAAAGTTATAGCAAGCAATTAGGGAGAGTGATTTAAGAAAGCATTGTGCTCTATATCCCTATTGGAATAATTTATTATAAATTATAAATTGACGTGAGGTAGAGTGATCAAATACATTGTACGTAGATTTAGTTAATCAAACTTATTACCATTGCTAGTATTTTAAATATTTCTTAACTGATTTCTCTATTTCTTTTCTCTATTTACTATTTGCACTTACTCTAGTCAACCTTTCAACATATTTATAATTTGATAGTCTAAACATAGTTAGGTCTTATCATTTTATATATAATCAATCATTATTCCTTGAGGAAGGATACCATTATCACTATCTCGATACTATAGATTTATGAATTGAGTTAATCACCAAGTATCTCAAGTTGGTTATTTGATATTATCAATATGAATATTATTATTTTGGGTATTTTAGCACCCCAAGTTTTATGTTTGATGTTATTAGTAGAAACATGAATGGTGCACATGTTTGTGGATTATTTTTTGCCCATGTTGGTTGAAATGACTTGATAAGGTTGGTTATGCATTATAATGTGTCATTAGTTACCACTATGCACTACCATTTTTATGGGATATTATTATTTACCACCATGCATTACTCTTATTACATGGCCTATTACTTGTTTGATAAGCAATTATTCAAGATGTTTGGTGACAATATGTTTCATAGAATGTCTTATTATTGAGTTCAGCATAATCTAAATTTTTTACATGTCAGAGTAAACCATTATCCATGATCATATTCCTTTATATGATATTATTATATAAGCATATTATTTTCTTTAATTTTTCTATATATACTTAGTAATTTTGTACTAAATGGATTTTTTGGGGTATTGGTGCACATGTATGAGTTAATTCACACTTTAAGATTAAGTCAAAGAGTAAGTTCATCTTATTTAGTCATCCCATACTAGGAACTTTTAGGTTTTATTTAAATTTTTTTCCTTTGTTCTAAGAAGTTTAATATAATGAGTTTAAGCTTAAATTATGAATAATTTAATTGTTATTCATTTTTCATCCCTAACCTTGCAATCTACTATGTGTATTTTTCATCATTCATTCAAAATGATGTTTTTAGTGAGAAAATTTGGGGTATTAAAAGTTAGTGTCATAACTTTTGGTTTTAAAAATTATTTCTATATTTTTAAGATTCAATTTTCTCAATCCTATGTCTTTTGTAGTCTTTTCCCTAATTTCAAAACACATATTATCCTTGTAAGGATTATGAGTCAATGATTTTCTATTATTTTATGGTTGGTGTGATGTGTTCTTAGGTTATTTAGGTTTGGTTAGTTTGTACTGATATTTAAGATTTTAGTTCGTTTTGAGTAGTCATTGTTCTTTGTTAAAGCCTTAGGTTGTTGTAAGGGGGTAATACCGCTATTTAGGCTTTTTAATTGGATTAGGTTTTCATAATTGTTATATGTTCATAGTGTTTGATTAGTGAGAGTTGATTAAGGAAAGGGCATTGTCCATGTGTTTGAAAAAAAAAGTCATTGTTTGTTGGGTGCATTGAGCTAGAGATTATCATTAGGGTTTTAGTGGTGTTGGATTTATAAGAAAGTTATAGTGTTTCACATGGGGATGATGGGTGTGAAGTGATAGCACTGTTGACTTTTTTCATTGATAGGTTTTAAGTATGTGATGGTTATTGTTGATTTATGTATACATATATGCACTAATCATTTAATATAGTTGTTGAGCGTGCACTAGGGTTTTGATATTGATGTTTCCAATGTTTTAAGCAGTTGAGTTTTATTTTGGTTGAATTTGTGGACGAAATCTCATTTACTAGAGTAGTGGTGTAATATTCCAACTTTTCTAGCAGTTGATTAATTAAGGATTCATGTTTTGGGGAAATAAAATTTCTCTATTTTGTTGGTTTGCCAAATCTTTTAAAATATTTGAAACACAATTATTATTTTCGTATCTTTTATACAAAAGTTTTTTCTCTCCTACAATTTATTTTTGTGAGTATTTTTATGCCACTTTTAGCCATTTAGCTTCACCAAGATCATTAATAATTTATTATTTTGACATTCCATGATTTTATATGAGTCTTCTAACAAAATTAAAAATGGTAAAAAAATATATGTTTTAACAAAAACACCATATGTAATTTAGTTAGTTTTTAGCGGATTTTATCTTTCAAATGACCTATTTAGTTTTCTAAAATTAACAAAAATGAGGATTGTGATATTTTGACATTCTTGATTTAAAAATAAAGTAAAAAATTATTACCATTATTTTTTTGTAAGTTAAGATAAATTTACCATATTTGGATAAAATGAAAAACTAAAAGCAAAAAAAAAAATTGGCTATTAAAACTTAAATTTATACATTTGAATCTTATTTAATATTTTGAGATTTAATCATAATTGTCCAAACCTTATTAAGAATTAATCATAATCCTCAAATCTAACCAAAAAAAGTACTGACAATATCTTTTTTCCCCTTTATTGCTTGTAAGATTAAAAATATTTTTCTAATTATTAGATTTCATTCAGATACAACATAAAATTTCCTTTAATACTAGCCCTTCACTCCCAATGTCTACATAATCCTCTCCTTCCACTCTTAAATATTCCACCTATGCCTTACTACCTTTTGTTTTTGGATGTAATGCTAATAAAATATTAGATGTTACCCTACATCCAACATTTGGAAGCTACTTCTCATACCTAAAATATGCCTAGTGCATGTCTTAAAAGTAAGTCACACTACTACAAAAATAATCATAAATAACACTCTGTATACTACTATTCCAATATGGACAACTGTTTATAAGCTCTCTATTGAAAGAATATGGAAAAAATAGATGGTGGTAAGGGAATAATAACCTCCATTTAAAGTGTGAGTGCAATGAGAAAGCGTATAGATAACATTTGTATCCCAAAACTACCATATATAGCTTAGGGTACTTTTTTTTCAATTTTTTTATGGTATCTATATTTTTACTAGTTTTTTCTTTTTAAATTTTTAAATTTTAATCTAGTGGATCTTTTCATCTCCTCACATTTACATGAAGACACACAAAAACATACCACATAGATAGCATCTTCCTAGAAGCCTTTAGCCACTATTTCTTCCTCCACCTCCACATTCTTCTCCACCTTTCAGCTCCAATACTACTGCTGGATATACTTCTCATTATTCTCTTTTCTATAATGTGTCCTTAACAGGTGTGCATTTTTCATCTTCTTTCTTTGTGAATTTTTTTCTCAATTTTGCTATGTTATTTGTTTAATATATCATTCTATGTGAAGTTCCAACTGTTTCTAGGTATATACTAACCTTTGTATGTTTTTTTATACATAAGCATAAGCCATGATAATTGTAAGTTGTAAACAATCTTCCAATGCACATAACTTTTGACTTGGTTTTTCATTTTAGATGAATTATTTTTCATGTCATATATTTTTTTGAGATCTATAATCTCTAAAAAACACTATTTTTGGCTCACAAATGATATTTTAATTTTTTGAGTTCCAAATACCTATGTTTGTAATAGCCATTTGATAATACAACATTTATACGTGTCTAATGTTTTAAGTTAGTATATTCTATTATTAGAAAAGAAAACAAAAAGAGTTGTTAATTAGATGAATGATATATTATTTATGCAAATATTATAAAAACACTTGATTTTTTCTAATTTTAAAATCTATGCCTTATTTAAAGTTTATATTATTTGTGAATGACATATATTTAGGGAGAAAGGTATACAAAAGTTTTAGCGTGTAATTCATAAGGTGTTTAAAAGATTAGGAATACTATGCTTAGGTAATGAATAATCTAACATCATCTTGTTGTAGCTAGAGGAAGTGGTATAGAGGATAATAGAGATAAAGATTTATTAGTGCTCATTGATGTTAAAGGGATACCTATACTATCCGAATATAATTTTAATGTCAATTGATTGCTTTTGCGAGTTGTTAATTGATATATTGCAAAACTAATATTTTACGTTAGAAGACACAAAATTGATGCTTGTATAAAGTTGAATATATGTAAACATTTATATGTATGGAATTATGTATGGTTGAGGTAGAAAGAACATTAGAAAATGGATTTAGATGGTAATTCTAAGTCAAAGTTGTCATCTAGAGTGAAAAAAGATTGAAGTAAGGACTAGGTGGTGGTTCTAAGTCAAAAGTGTTGTCTACAGACATAAACCATTAGGAGGAGGGACTACACCATAACATTTCAAAATTTTACAACCGTTATTTTGAGTGTCTAGCCTTTTATTCAAAACCTAAGCCTTAAACCATAGGTTAATTATTTTTGTTAATCCTTGATCCATAACCTAGATACATTTTTAAAATTAAATTACCAAAATTTTATCTTATATATTTTTATTTAAACCCACTATAAACAACTAAATTTGCTCCTTTTTTTCTAATCACATAAATTAATTTTATCCTAATCCTAAATCTAAAGCATATTCATATCGTAATCCGTAATTTATTATATTTTCCCTTTTTCTTTCTTCTCCCTTTTTCACTTTCTTTTTTTCTTATTCTTCCTCAACCGAACATAGTTGTGCCCTTTCTTTCCCCTTAAGAACATGCATTTCCCCTAAATCTTATCATGCATGCCCATTTCCCTTTCCTTCTTACGCACTCCAACACTCGATGTCCCTTCACCCTACACCTTTTTCTCGCATCTACAATCTATCCCTACTTGCACCATGCTTCCCCTACACCACTATACCAGCTAGTGCCAATTAGTGCTCCATCCAAGCGTGCCTTTTGCAGCCCTACACCTTCACCTCACCTCTACATTTGAACCATTTCTCCCAAACTACTTATACATATACTTACACCTATATTCCTTTTCCACATTTTGTTTGAATGGAACCTCCTATTCCCCCTCCCCTTTAATTTTGTTTTTGCCAACAAAACCCCCATCCTTATTTTTCCCATAGTCTTCTTCCTTATCCCTTTACTCTATATTGATCTTGGGATTATCTATGTCCATTAATGCACACACCACCAACAATCACCACTGCATCCCCCTTTCCCTTCCTTTTCTTCTCCTCCATCCCTTCTTATTCTTCCTTTACTTTTCTCATCCATGACCCACACCTCCTTTCCTTTCTCCTTCTTCTTCCTCATGATTTTTTTAGTGAACCACAAAGCTATGAGTTATCCACTCGCAGTCATGCTTTTCTTGCGCACCACAAACCCATCCTAACATGGAATCTTTATTTAGCCATGACCCATTCTCCTTGTAAACTCATTCCAAACCCTTGCCTAACCTCCCTCACTCACCACTCCAACTATACCCTATTTCCTTACTTAGCTATCATCCTTAGTTGCCGACAATCCACATCATCACCAACACGGCAACTAAACCTCCACCAAGTAACACTAGACCTCCAAACAACACCACCCTCTTCTCTCTTCTACCTCGTTTTGTCAAAGCATCCTATAATTGATGCTTATATATAAGTAAATATATGTAAATATTTATGTGTATAGAATTATGCATGGTTGACGTAGAAATAGCATTAAAAATTTGATATAGACGGCAATTCTAAGACAAAGTTGTCATCTAGAGTCAAAAAAATTGAAGGACTAATGGTGGTTCTTAGTCAAAAGTGTTGTCTATACTCAAAAACCATTGGGAGGAGGGACTAGACTATAACACGTTAAAAAATTTTAACCCTTATTTTTTGAATGTTTAACCATTTATTCAAAACCTAAACTTAAAACTTAGGTTAATTATTTTTGTAATCCTTGATCCATAACATATATACATACTTAAAATTAAATTACCCCATTTAGATCTTATGATTTTTTATTTAAACCCACTATAAAATAATAAATTTACCCCTATTATTTTTCCTAGTCGGACAAATTAAATTTCACCTAATATTAAATCTAAAGTTAATTTATATCATAATCTTTAATTTATTTTATATTCCCTTTTTCATTCTTATCCCTTTTTCCTTTTCTTTTTCTTTTCTTTTTATTTTTTTTCTTATTCTTCCTCAACCAAGCATAGTTTTGCCTTTTCTTTACCCTTAAGAACATGCATTTCCCATAAATCTCCTCATTTATGCCCATTTCACTTTCCCATCTTGTGCCACAAATCCCTGATGTCCCTACACCCTATGTCCTACACCCTAAACTCTTCTCTTCCATCCTACAATATTTCGCTACTTGCACTGCGCTTCTCCTGCACCACTAGACAAGCCTGTGCCAATCACTACCCAACCCAAGCATAACTTTTGTAGCCCTACACCCTTACATCACCACTACATCCAAACCATTTCTCCCCACCTACCTATAAATATACTTACACTTACACTCCTTCATTTTATTTGAATGGAACCTCCTATTCCCCTACCCTTTTAATTTTTTTTCCCAAACAAAACTCCCAACCTTATTTTTTCCATCTTCTTCCTCCTTTTACCTCTACTCTACATTGATCATTAACTTAATGCACCACACCAACACCAATTACTACTCGATTCTCCTTTCCCTTCCTTTTTCTCCTCCTTCCCTTCTTATTCTTCCTTTACTTCTCTCATCTTGACTTGCACCTCCTTTCTTCTCTCTGCTTCTTCCTCCTAATTTTTTTAGTGAACTACACAACTGTAAGCTATCCATTCACAACCATGATTTTGTTACACACCACATACCGATCTTGACATGGAATCTCTACCAAGACATACCCTCTCTTTCTTAAAACTCTTACCAAACCCTTGCCTGACCTCCCTCGCTCACCACTCTAAGTATGCCTCATTTCCTTACCTAGCTATTGTCGCTAGCTGCCAAAAAATCGACATCATTACCAACACTATAATTGAAGCTCCACCTAGTGCCCCTATACCTTCCTAATAACACCACCATGTTCTCTGCTCTACTCATTCTATCAAAGCCTCACCACCAACCAAAATCCTTGTTGAAACTATGTCCACAACCATTTGAATTACCCTTTCATCATTATCTATCTTCTCTCTTCCATCCTTACTCGTCCAAGCTAGGTACCATTTTGCTCCTTTCTACATGCCTAGACTCATGGTGCCAACCCATGTAGCGTGAGGTTTCCCTTTCCCTCTTTTTATAATTTAAGGATATTTTAGTAATTCTTGTTGAAAAATATTTAAATACAAATTATTATTTTATGAGTTAGTATTAATATGGTTAATGTGGTACTATTTTAATGTACAAGAGGTTGATTAGTGGATCCTAAAACTTTTTTAGTAGGTTTCCTAAAATTTATCCTTTTGCTATAAATATTATAACTACTTTACCCTACTTAAAATATTAGATATCACATGATAGTATATTAAGATTTTTATGTGTAAATGATATTAAGCATGTTTGTTGAATTATAATTATTTACCTAATAAATATAGAAAATATAATGGAGCATATTAATTTGTGCAAATTATTGTGTGTACAAAATCATATTAAAGTATATTTAATGTCAAAAATAAATTAAGTATGTCATATATGTCCAATATAATTGGTTAAGTAAGCTTAGGCATATTTTTGGTATAATTATTATCATCTACCCTAGGCATAATTTGGTCTTTTTAAGCATAATGTAATATGTACTATTTAATTTTGAGCATGAGAATACATGATTTTGGATGAATTAGATACACATGTTAGAGTTTTACGTGATATATCATATGCATCGGTAAAATGGTCATTTGATGTTTTTGGTAATTTAATAGTATTATAAATAATTTAATTATTATTATTTTTTAGCCTTTCCATGAAAATTGAATAAAAAAATGAAATTAGAATTTAAAATTGATAGTAATGCTATATTTATGTTCCTATAGTCATTTTAGTCATTTTTAGCCTAATATGCCGTAAAATAAATAATTGAACCTATGATGACCAAAGTAGATTTTGAGTTTACTTTTGTGTTACACTATTTTTTGGATATCTTTAAGAAATTATTATTAAATGGTTATGGAAACTAGATATATTTTTTTAGTATGTGAACTTATGGTCACCTTAATAAAATACTAATATTATAAATTAAAGACCTCAAGATTTAGAATAGTGGCTCTTTAGGGGTCATTATCCTAAATTTTTTCTAGTGTGCCTTAGTACTCCACTTGGTCCCTATATATTACTCTATTTAGCTCTTTAAACTAGTGTTTATACATACTTATGGATTAGACATCCTTGTTAGTAGGACATTGTGTTACCTTCATATACTAGTGTAACTAGGGCACATTAATTCCCTTAGGCTAATTGCCATTAGGATACTATGTTGCCTTTGTGCACTTTTATAATTGAATTAATTTAGTGTCTTTGGGTTGATATAATCTCCCCTTTAATAAATAAAAATAAATATAATTATTTTTGGTTTAAAATATTTTATAGAGTGGTTCAGTTGTAGTCTTTATGCTGACACATAGTTTAGTAATAGGGTTTGTGTCTACCTTTGGTTTAATAGTATCCTTGTTCCTACCTATGGTTCAGCAGTAGCATTTGAGCCTACATGTTGTCTTTAATTGCTTTTTATCCCTACCCATGGTGTTATGAACTAAATTGAAGTTGATACTAAGATAAAAGATATATTGCAAATATATCATGGTTATTGAGTTAGGTTTAACTCTACTCATTATTTTAGAGACCCTTCCCTTAGATGCTTGGTTGGTAAGTTTTGTTATGTTCTAAATGAATTATTATGAGTAGAATCTTTTTGGGTAATATTTTTTCTTATTTCGTATGATTATCTTATGTTCGATCATCGCATCTATATTTCAATATCCTATACCAAGTCCAGGAGTTATGCCTTCTATGTCTTTCATGCAAGCTTTTTATATTAGTCTTATATAATAAGTTGTTAGTATTATTGCACTGAAGGATTCCATTTCATGGGCCTTGCTTTTTCAATAAGTAGTGATATTTGTATATTAGCTTGTGAGATGAATTGAAGGCTAGTATTATAAGTTAAGAATAGGGATTATTAGGTGTCATACCACGTATCTTTTGATTTAGATATTCTTGTACCCTTATGTCCTTTTATATTTTCCTTTCACGAAATTTTGTAACTACTGACCCTTATTCTTTTTAGAGTAATATTAAAATATAAATTTTTTCTCTCTATTCAATATCTTATAGCAATATTATTAATATAAGTGGAGTAATATTTTTAGACTTAGCACTTGGCATAAGATTGATAAAGGAAACCAGACTTGTTCTAAGAGTGTCAGTAATACTTTACTTTTTAAGTTTTTTGAGCTTCCTCAATTAAATCTTTAAACAAAATATTTAATCCCTAAAAATGGGAGTGTTATATACACGATGATTATAGGAAGAAAAAAAACAAGCATCCATAATATTAGATGTAGAGAAACTTTATAGAGTTTGTTAAACTATTATAAGCTACATACTTATTCTTTTCTATCCTTCTACTTATTTCTCACAAAATTTTTAATTTGGCATTAATTCTACAAAATACATTATTCACCCGCTTTAAAGTATCAATATAGTTATTCAATTGGTATCAGAGCTTGGGGCTTCATCAAGTTGATCTAGCAATCAAAACCTTAAGATCCTTAAGTTCATATATGAAGAAGTAACACCTCCAAAGCCTCTACTATTCATTAGGAAAAAATTTAGCTTTAGAAAATGGTTATGAGAAAATTCTTCAATGCATGTTAAGATGCTCTTACCCACTATTCCTACTGGTGGATTGCCAGGTACAATTGGGCCTAACTCTAGTGATCTTCCACTTTAAGCAATTAGTTTATTATTCATATTTTATTTATTCCAAAGTCTACAAAAAAATGCACACCTACCCTATGCATGACACATTCCCTACTACCACTTCAGGTCAACTCTGTTTCCTTAGAAACCCTAATTTCGCAGCTTTACTACATCCTCAGCTCCAATTTCCCTCTTAAGTACCAATATATCCAAGAAATCCTAACATGTCATTGGAAACCCCAGGTTAAGGGTCATGGCCTATTAACCCCTTTTCTCACATATGGTAGTAACTAGCCTTTATGGTTACTCCTTGGAACCTAATTTATCTACGTACCCTAGCCCCCCTCTACTACTTATCTAGCACTAAATTTCCATATGCATGCATATAATACTATGTTAACCAACATTTGGAATATCGTGGCCTAACTCTCCCATTTTATGTATATGATAATACCCTTCCTATTAAAACCCCCTCTGAAACCTTAATTCATCATTGTGGTTATAACTACTTCCCTCTATCCCACATGGCCATTAAATTCAACATGTGTTTCCAAAATGATATGATTAACATCATATTCCAAGAATATAATCCAAGTTCCATATTTCGTACATGTGACTATAGCTTACACCTAGGGTTTTGTACCTTAGCCTTCTAAAACCCTAGTTTCACCTTTTGGTCATATATTTTCCCCTAATGCTCAAAGGAAATCCCCAAATTCACACGACTATCCACAAATAACATCATTGACCCTATTTCCATTTTTTTTAACAAATCCTCGCTCTAATAGTCTTTACTCTCTCTCATGCATGGTTCTTCACCCCCATATTGTGTTTACCATAAACCTCCTTATTTTTATGATAGTAATTTTATATAGCATCTTCAACCTATCTTAGGACATTTTCACCCTAATGTACCCTACATGTTATTATTCATAATATTAACTGAAATGACTCTTGGCATCCAAAACCTACCTATGTCACAAGTCATTCAACATTATGACTCTCTACACTTTGTACACATGCAATATCATATAATATAGATATACATCAATCACAAAAAAAAAATCAATTCAATCATCACCACACATCTACTTACCTTTAGTTATTGTTAAGCAAGAATGAGAACAAAATAATCAATCCATTGATTATTCTATGCATGTCATCACAAATCAAGGACATATAAATTAACATAATAAAACCCTACCTATTACCGTTTCCTCATCAGAGCGGCTTGGGTCTCTAAGCACTTATAACCTACACCTCCTTTTCCTCTATCATCAGAATAATATCTAGAAAATGGGATATACACAATTTTATTTTATTTTCTTTTATTTTATTTTTTTATAAAAAAATAATACAATGGAATCTAGGCTAAAGATAACTTAAGCAGAAGAAAGGAAGTGGAGGTGAAAAAAATAAGGTTGAAAATAGTATAGGAAGTTTGACAGTAGTGCTAAGGCGATGATAGTTGTTGATTTTATTGGTGAGGGCTAAGGGTTGGAAAAATAAGGTTAAGGGTGGTAATGTAAATGAGATAGGCTGGAGTGGGTGGTGATTAGTGGTTGAAGAGGTGGCATTTAGCAATGGTGTAGGGCAACACACAATTGAGTTTGATAATGAACAAGAGGGGGAGAGGAAGGAGGGAGAGGGGGATTCTAGGGTAGTTGCAAAGCTAGGGGAACTTATGTAGAGGGTTGTGGTGTGGTGGAAGCAAGGAGGAGGAGAGTGGCTAGAGGTGATGGCCAAAAGAATGCCGCCTGCAAGTGCCATAGGGTTGGGAGAAGAGGAAGAACGAGGGGAAAATGTGGCTTTGTAGGTAGAGCTAGGGCATTAGCAGGGAAGAGAGGTGGCACATGAGGGTGGTTATATATTGATAGTGGTGGCATGGTACTAGAGTGGGCAAGGAGGAGTAGGTCAGGAAAAATAAGGGAAGGTGGTAAGTGAAAAGGAGTGGAAAGGGGATCTTGAGGGTGGTATTTATAGGTAGGGAAGAACTTACGGAGCGGGGAGGATGACTAGGAACTTAGTGCGCATGGTTACAGGGTAACTGGTAAGAAAAGGGTGTAAGGGAATAGGTTTGAAGGGTAGGGGTGTGAGGAAGCATGGGCATAAGCCGGTGTGCATGGCTTACATGGCTGAGAATGGAAAGGTGGGACAGACGGGCAATTTGCAATAGTGTAACTATACGGGAAAAATTAAAGAGGGAATGGTAATGCAAAAAGGATGGGTACGAGGAAGAAGAAAGGGAGAAAAAAGGAAAGAAGAAAATAAAAGAAGAAAACAAAACAAAAGAAAGAAAAAGAAAAGGGGTAGAATGAAAGAAGAAAAAAACCAGGATAGGGGAAATGGCGCAGCCTAGGGAAGAATAAGGAGAGAAAAGAAAATGGATAACTATAGAAAGAAAAATAAGGAAAATGAAGAATAAGGAAAAGGAAAGAGGGAAAAAGGAAATTTGTGGGATTTAGGTTAGATTTTAGAGTAAAATTTTAGCTTAATATAAATAATAATAATAATAATAATAATAATAATATAATAATAATAATAATAATAATAATAATTAATATAAATTGCCTATAAATTTTTTAGGTTAAATTAATTTTTTGATAATTAAATTTTTGGATTCCAAAATTTTATGGTATTACAAGTTTAGCTTCAAGTGGCATGTGGGAGATGCCAGGTGCTTTTTCTATCCTAGATACTAATGATAATCCATAGGTTTGTAATACTAATGTTTTTTTTATCACATTGGTTCTTTATTTAGCTTTAGTTAGACTTCAAATCCAAGGGTGATTTCTTAGCTTCAGCCAGACCTATGTACTTTCATTATTCATTTGACATTGATGGGTGTTAACAGATATAGGTAACATCTATCACATTACCCAAATATAATTGGTTATAAATTATAATGACCAGAATCTTGTGAATATTTGAGTATAATGTAAATTTGAGTTTTCTTAGGCATCTTAAAGTCTTAACATGCTAGTTATGCATGGGGATGGCAATCAGATAAGTTTTACCTAGAACATGATAGGTTTTATCAAATTGATGTGTAAATGGATATGGAAAAACATATATGGGTACAAATATGGATTAAAGGGATAAATATCCTTTAGGTTTGGGTATAGTTATAGGTAAAGAATCTTCAAATTTTTACCCACCTTCATATCCATACATACACCTATCTTCTCTTACCTAATATAATATTACTTCATTACCTTTCATTTTTATAACTTTTAATATATTTTCTAAGTCTAAAGGTGGAACTATAAGTGAGCCCTAGCAATAATAGTATCTAATTCCAACATTGAAGTATTTTTCTTATAAATTAGATAGGTTTACTTGATCGATATGTAAATGGATAAGGATAAATAGGAATGTGGACCTATATTATAATCCATGATCCTTTAGTCTTGTGATAATTATGATCATATATTTATCATTACCTATATCTGAGCATATTGTACCCCACCCTCACAAGCATATTTTGGAGTGAAATATTTTAATATCATGTTATTGAACTATATAATTTTTGGAATGGGGATGTGTAACCATGTTGAATGGATGTTTGGTATGTCTTACATGCCTTTTAAAACCTTGTGTGTATCATGAACCCCCATAAATAGGTTATCGTAGCTTATTTGTATATATGTACTGACGTAGCTACTTACTCAATGCCATGATTAGAGGTTCTTGTGTAAGTTAAAGAGGATGTCTAGTATATGGTCTTATGTTTGGCTAGAGCTAAGGCATTCTTGATTTATAAATTCAATTGGTTTTCCTCTTTTGATGGTCCTTAGAAAGCTAAAACTTCTTGTTATTGTCTTTTCTTCCATTTTCTCTATTTGTCTTTCCACTTTTTCTTTGGGCCTAATATGACCCTAATTTATAAACCTTAGAACTACTTATTTTTAGCACTCTATTTTTCTTCTAAATTGTTGTATGTTAAATGTTTATCCTTGTATTTCCGTATATGTTATGTTTTAGATACTTAGTCTTGTGTCTAGCATGAGACAAATGATAGACCATCTATCATGTGTTAGATATGTTAATAACACCCTATCTTTTCTAATTTTATATTAGCGTTTTCATTTCCAAAAGGGTTTAAGAATAAAATATTTTCGTAATGAAAAGTGGGATTTGGTATTATAGCATTTTAATTTTGAGATGCCTAGAATTTTGTTTTTAGGTCATTATAATTTATTTTTACTATTTTAGCCTATTTTCAAGTATTAGATTTAGAAGCTCGGGTGTTTTCAAATCTCAAATAGTACGTGAGCTAGAGTGGTGTAGGGAATATGCTTTTGAAACCCTTGTGTATTATATATTTACTATTCTATGAGGCTTAGTTCTCAATTATTAATGGATTGGTGGCTGTCAACTACTAATTTTAGCACACAGTGGCTTTTATAGAGACCATTGGTGCCTATGTGGAGGGCTAGATTCATGCTCTATATCCAGCGCTACTACTTCAACTAATACCAATGTTGGACGACTAGCTCTAAAGTGTTAAGCATCATCAACAACTAACTTTTTTAGCTCAAGAAGCCCCTTATATCTTGGAGTGATGAGTTTAGGCAACAGAAAAGATCTTTACCGCATATGGTTGAAAGAAGGAAAATAAGATGGATGTTTTTGGGTATTATATGAGAGGTAGTATAACCCCATAGTGGAGGAGTCTCTAATGGAGAGGCGGATAACCAACAACTTGAAAGCAACTAGTGTGGGCCATTACGGCTTATTTTTATCTTACCTCTTTTCGTAAGGTATAGTATAATGAGTTAATTCTTTTGCTTTAGTAGCATAATAGTGGAGGAATACAATATAAGATTTAAAATTTTGGTTCAATTCACTCTAAAGGTAGAAGATAGATAAATAATGTTGGTTCACTACTTTGAGCCAGGCTTTGGAATTAGATATCTACAATTGCTAGTTTGAGTTATGCAATACCCCATTTAGAGAAACCATAATTATAAAATTGATATTTATGTGTCATTCATTACAATATTTATTATAGAATGTTTATTATTTGATATATTTTAATTATGTATGATATATTGCAAAAGTAGATTACAAAATTGATTTGATTAAAATTTGATAGAATTTAGGTGATTAGTTTTAACCATAGTCTGCACCGTTAAATTATGTTTGATTATATGTATAACCCCAACCTTGGGACCAATTCTTTTCCTTTCTCTTTCTCTTATTCAGTTTTAGTAACTAGAACCCACCAAAATTATAACCTAGTCATATTCCACACTCTACCCCATGGCATGTTGTTGCTTCTTTGTGCCACTTTCCTCTACACACCAGCATTTTACCTTTTATATTTTTCATGCCAAGTTTTAATACGTGACTCCCTTACTAATGTTGCCTACTTTAATGATTTTCACACAACCACACTTATATTATCCCTAATTCCTCCCTCATTTTTTGTATTGATCAAACCCTAAATCAAAATCCCCTTTATTCCCGTACTTTTCCTCTCTTTGCCAAACTTCCATTCACAACATTATCTTTCTCCCTCATTTCTTAACTTTTATTCATTGCTAAATCTATTAAATATTCCAACCTCATAGTGATTGGATTTGGTTGCATGAGCCTTTCATGTTTCACCTATTAAACTATTTGAGCTTCATGCTTTATTAACACCTGTTGTAAAGCTAAATCTTACCAATGTGAGCCCATAACATTGTAACCTATTCTTTATTTGAACCTTGGAATCTAAACCCTCTTTTTTTGAGTTATTAATGTTTCCATCTCCCTCCTTGTGTGAATAAATCACACTTCATGGGCTTAGCAATGCTAGATTCATCCATTACTTTTACCTTCGTGTGTTCCTACCTCATGTAGCTTGACTTTGCCTCATTTATCTTTAGTTCCTTCATTGATTTTTTAAAAATATTTTTGGTAATTTTTATATTATGTTAGATGATAATATATGTTTTTGGGTGTTTATTGATTAGATAATCCTTGTGGTGTTGAACAAATTTTAACTTTTTTTGCATTTTTTCAAATTGTATTTAGGTAAATCCTATCACTTATGAGATGGTAGAATTCATGTGTGAGGATGAAAGGTTTTTTAGAAATAGAATCAAGCTAGGGATTTAATTATATGAAAGTATATGACAAAATGAAAGAATGTTCTTAAATATTTAGCATCCATATTTAAATTTTCATTGGATATAAGATATATGAATACAAAATATGAAAAAGGTTAACATATGCATGACTAAAATTAAGTTAGGTCATGTGGGCTTGCCAATTTTTTTTTCTTTCAATGTTAAGTGATCCATCATAATCATTGCTAGTTGTAGCTAGGGTTGATGTAAAGAACATAATAGTACTCAAGCATGATTTGGTTTAGTTTTGTGTTAATCTTTATTCATAAACTCTAGGGTTAGAATTTTTTTTTTCATGTGCCATGATATTAAATTCTACCTTCAAAGTTGATTCATTCTTTAAATATGTTTTTATGTTTTTCATGAAATGTATGACATGTTAGAAATTCAATCCTAGGGCTTTATTATCTTTTCCCTTTTTAATGTCAATTTTTCATTATAATAACTTTGGGCACTAAATTGGATAATATAGTGTAAATAAGGTTTTAAAGGTATTTTTGTTAAATTAACCTAGTGCACCTAAAAATGATTAATTGCACTTAGGATGGCTTTAATAGATTGTTAGGGTGACCTCAATATTAACACTGACATTAGCTTGGACCAATAACTAAAGTTAACTTGAATTAATTATAAATAACATAAAAATGGCTAAGTATGGATTTAAAATTATTTTGTATTGTGTGATATTTATAATCACTAAATAAAATATCAATATTTAAATTAAAAGACCTTGATTTTGTATATGGTGTCTCCTTAGGTATAGATACCCAAAGGATGAGGTTTAACCCTAAATTTTGTTAGGTTTATTTTTCCATTGTGCCATAGTGCCCCATTAAAGCCCTATATCTACTCTAACTAGCTCTCTAGACTTCTTAGAGGGTATCATAACTTAATGGTTAGATAAACTAGAAGGTATAATGGTATTGTGATGCTTGCATGTGCTAATATGACCATGTGTACATCAATGTCATGCTAAAAAACCAACTTACTTAAAAAGATAAGAGGTTTGGTGCTTTAAGCATGCTTTCTAATTATTACATGATTATATGGAATGTAAGCATGCCACCTCATGTAAGGAACTACGATTTACTCAATTTGAGGAATTTATATTGAATATTCTAAAATAGAAAATTATGTGTGGTTCATAGAGTGGAATAAGGCCATGAACTATGGTGAAGATCAATGGGGTTCTTGAGAAAAGGTTGTTTTTTTAGAATAAGATTTTTTATCTAAGGGTTGAGGCAAACCGGGGTAATACCTTCATATTGTAAATTTTATTATAGTCCCTTTTCCTTCAGACTCTTAATTCTCTCATAGTTACCATGGTTGTACATATTATGTTTATCTATAACCTTTATCTGTACACTTGATGTTTTTTGTCTCTTTTTTCCATTATTTTATTATTGGACCTCACTTATTTTGAGACTTAGTACCCAATAAAAGGAATGTAAGAAAATTAGACTTATAATAAGTGTGGTGGTAGCACCTACTATCTCTTCCTTTCAATGACACTCAATGTAATATTTGTTGATCACACACTCACTGGCAATATATAGATCCCCTTCGCTCAACTTCATTGGACATGCACTCATAACCACTCTCTTACTCCATCATTTAGCCACTTATCCTCTTCTTACTCTATCATTTCTCCTTTCACACAAACCCTCTTTTCTCTTAGCTTGATTGATTGTCCTCCTATCTCTATGTACTCAATCCTTACTTCTTTTTTTAATTATAAAAATAAGCATGCATGTATTTAGCTTATTTTTAGGCTTATTCTTGCTTGTATAATGTGAGTTACCCATCTTCCTATGTTTTTTTAGCAATTTAGGACTTTATGTTTTATAACTTAATGCCTTTGAATTATCAAAATTAATTTATTAATAAATCCATTCATGTAGGTATAATGTGTTGCTAAAAACTATTGCACAAAATTTTATTTCTTGCTAAAAAAAATGTATCACGGTATTTTAGTTCATTTTAGAGAATACTATCAACAAATTTCACACAATATATGTCTAATTTAAACTAATTTAATAGTATCAAATATGCGTCTTTAATTATAAACATTTTTAATAAATTAATATATTTAACAAATTTCTATAAAATATAAAACAAATACACTTGCTTTTAGTATATGATTGTAATTAGTTTACATATAATTCTAATACGAAAGTAACCTTGGTCATATTCCTCAAATTACATATAATTCTGAATGGAAATGGAGCATAATGTTGGCTGTTATGAGTAAATGTTGCTGGTTGCTGTTGTTGAGTTGATTTCTGTTTGTTGATATCACTAAGGGAAAATTATTATTCCCATATGATGCATTCGCCGGCAAATCATAGCTAGTGGAATTAAGTAGGCCGCATGGTCAGCCATCCAATCTTTTTTTTTTGTTAGAAGGACTGCAAATTATGTAACCCTTGATTTCCACAATTAGCTACATAATTTAGCTGATGGGAAATTACTTGTTATTTTTATTATTTGGGAATAATTGTAATTCTTGTATTTGGGATGAATCATTATAATCAACACCAATAGTTTTTGTATATTGGGTTGTTTGATGAGTTGCCTCAGCTAAGCCCACTGATTGTACATGTATAAGTATTTGTATATGCGTCTATATATAGGGCGATATACGGAGGTTGTACACAGTTTTTGGTTGAAATACAACTTGTAGATTATTTTCTCTCTCTGGAACTCTCTCTCGATGTCTCTCTCTTGCTCGAATTCTTCTCTGTTACTTCTTCTTGCTTGATTCTCTTCTTTGTGATTAATCTTAGTTGCCGTTGAATACAATTGTGCCCTGAGTTTCTAGATCTTCCTTTGGTTTAAGTCCTTAGGCTAATATTTATATTTGCTGGTTGAACACATCACTCGACTTACGATCCAATGATTTCGTTCGAAACCTAACAAAGTTTCATCATTTGGTATCACAGCCTCGAGTAACCGAGTGTTTGTGGTTTAAGACACGTTTATTTTTTTTTGTTACTTTCTTTCTTATTCTTGATATCACTAACTCTCGATTTTGCAAGTTGGCATATTTGGGTTCACGTCTGACAAAAACCGAATGATTCTTGTTGCGATATTTGTGAAGGCGATTTCATAATTTCCGGCAAAGAATTTTACCCTAACGAGACGGCAGTGTCCTAGAAACTTGAGGTTAACTACTCATCATTTTTCTCATTGCTAGGGTTTGGTCGAACTCTTGGTTTTTTGTGGTAATTGCTAATAATTTCCATACTCGGTAAACTCTATCCTTATCTCTCTAATCAATGTTATTTCTTATGATTAAGACTTAATCATTCTGTTTTGTAGGTATAAACTCAATTCTAGCGATTCTTTAAGAAAGGTGTAAAGGCTCCAAGAAGAGGGGCCCAAATCTTGTTTAGTCACATTTTAGAGATTTTTTATTCATCCTATACCAATGGTGGGACATATTCGAATAGGGATAGGGCTGTGATGACTCATTTTCATTGAGTACACAAACTACTCCTTATGATAAGATAGTGAAATTTAAGGAATTAAAAAGGTTATAGTAATAATATCATACATTGATTAGAGAAAAACAAAGAACCTTTATTCCTAAATTGACTAGATCATGATAATACCAAATTAATTCAAAAAACCCAAAATCCTATGTAAGATCTAATGAACAAGAAAACTAATACTCATACTAATGACTAAACAAAATTGAACTACATGGATTTAGTAATTAGCATTAGGAATTCCCAACTAGATTATTGACTATGGTACATCTCTCCAATACTCACATGAGATTTAGTGTGAAGAAAACTTTAGAAGGTGGGAGTAAAAAAAAACATTTAAAGATTAGTAATTCACTATTGTTGGGTGTATTATTAGATTTCAGCCATCCATAAGACATATGCAACAATTTGTTTGTTCTCAACTACCTGAAGATAAACCCACTGAAATGTTATTACATGATAGTTTTGTGATATTCAAACATTTATCTCTGAAGATCAAGATAGGATCCTTAATTTACCACACTAAACCAATGCAAACAAACCTTTCATACTAAAACCTTGGCATAGAAAATTCTAATTTGTAAGGTATTTTTTTTTAGCATTTACTAATTTGAATTAAACTTCCAAACGTATCGTAAGAATAATGGGATGCTGAATCCCTTGTTCAAATAGGTAAAATAATGGTTAATTAAGCAAGGATGAGGTAGGATTTGATCATAGGATGTGAAAGGGTGAGATTGTTTAAGTCAATAGACATAGGAAAGTTAATAATGAATAAAAATTATTTAATAAAGGTGGAAGGTCCAATAATTGGCTAGAATTTGGAAAAGTATCAAATAATTCCTAAAAAATAATAAAAACTAAGAGAAAGGTGTGGAGTTAAACTATAAATTCAAAAATATAAAAATTTTGAACATAGGAGTTGATTTTTAAAAAAAATATTTAAAATAAACAAGTTAGGTTAAATATTACAATGTCTCATTAACCAAAGTGTTTAGTAGATCGAACATTAGAATCCTTAGGTAATAAGTCCATCTATCTACAAACCAGTCAAGCATTGGTCATAGGAAAATAGGGTTATGGTTTTGAGTTAAAATATAGTTTAGTGAATAATAAGTTGTTAGGGAGGGATTAAAAGGCCAATCATATAGAAATTAGGGTTACAGACTTTCAGGGTATAACAATATGATGACGTACAAACAAATGGGAATTGTCCTCCCCATGGTTATAATAGGATGAGAAATGATCATAAATTCCATTAATAATATCCAAAATATACATTTTACACTTAGTATTAATAATTTCTATAAGTACTAACCACACAAATAGTTTTATATGATAAGATATAAATAGCAACTAGAAGCTAAAGCCTTAGATATATACTTATTTTTTACACTTATTTACCAATGGTCTATTGATGTAGAAGCGTCTATCCATTCTCAAGATAATGAAGATTTGGCATAATTAGTAATGGAGCCTATTACAATAAGTGTCTTTGATGATAATATGAATAATATTACTAACCATAACAAGTATACTTTGAGTAATTCATGGATGTATTTATCACATTTAAAATTCGATGATTTATACACTTCAATATATCAACACACTTACACTTTCATAAGTTATAGGTTATTAAAATTCAAATGGAGAAATCATGCATCAAAGTCAAAATTATAAGTCATGGAGGCATTTTTATCATTCTTATGTAAGTTAGGTCTTTTTTTAGTCATTTTTATGTTGTAATTAGCTAAATTTGTTCGTAATAATTTTTCATTGATTCATGTACTATATTGGTTAGTTATATTTTACTATGAATAGTTAGTGTGATAGTTAGCCATGTGTGTATTAGTTTGGCTGCCTTAATATACTATTTAGAAAACCGTGATGACATATATAAGGCATGGTTGACACATCTTACAACATATGGTTTGATTATATTAAATCTAATACAAGCAATACATTTAGCTATATTTTCTCTCTTTTGGGAGTGAAATTTTCTAATTAAGTCTACTTTGAATGTGTTCATGGTGAATGTGAAACATTCAAAATTATCATCTTGTTTAATTCTTGATGATTCTTGATTGAAGATTTATACCATTCTATAAATTTTGTTTGAATTCTTCTCGAAGAATCTCCACATTCTTCCTCATCTTCAACCAACCAATCCTATTTAACTCTTTAAGTCTTTAAATCTTCCTTATCCTAAGAAGATTCACACCATCAGTAGCCAAGTTATGTAGAGAAAATAAATAAAGGCTAGCTAGAAATGTCACATCATTATATCAAAACTCTATTTATTGTAAATTACTCTATCAATAGCTTACATAATACTTATTTCTTTATTCTCTTTAAATACAAAGGTTTGTTGTCACCATTGCAAAATCCAAAACAAATCATCACTAAACCAATATTCCAAATTGTTAATTATATTTGCCTTTAATTATCTTTATCAATGACCTTTAAAATAAAATTAATAATTCTTAAGCATGTGATAAATTTCCATTTAAGTATTTAAATATTTACTTTGATAAATTTACAAGTTATGCTTCCATAATTATATTTAGCTATTTTTCAAAATTTAATTTATTCTTCCTTGAGTGCCTAAACTAAAATAAATAATCATTTTCCCATTAATATATATTTTGGTTT
The DNA here is from genome assembly GCA_030549775.1 of Tamarix chinensis. Lineage (NCBI taxonomy): Eukaryota > Viridiplantae > Streptophyta > Magnoliopsida > Caryophyllales > Tamaricaceae > Tamarix > Tamarix chinensis. The sequence goes on along the minus strand of CM060176.1, from coordinate 63,564,344 downwards.
TATGAAATTATTATTATTTATTTTCAATATAAAGTTTTTTTATATATATTAACCTTAAGAAATGATCCATATAAAATTAGATATAAAGTATTACCATAAGGTTTATTAAATATGATTTTGTGTTAGTAACTTTACCTGATTATCTCTTCTAAAATTTTCCAATGGTAGAAATAGGTGTAAGGTATGTAATGTTAACATATATATATGGAGATAATAAAAAATAAAAAATCAATAAAAAAAATATATGTATGACACATTTATGAGGGGGGAGGAAGGAAATTTTGAGTTTGTAAAGGTCATTTGAAGTGTCTGATAAAAAATTCATGCTTTGATTTTTCAATAACAAGTTATCCATCCAAATTCATAACAATTGAGATCATTAATGTCCTCAATAAAATTTTACAATAATTTTTTATTCTCTCTCTTTCCATCAACTTGATGGTGCATGTTTATATATGATGAACAAACAATCTAGTATAGTGAACTAGGTTAAATATATTAGGTAACCATCCCATTTCCAAAAGAAGAAGAAATTGCAAATGGATTTTGTGTTAATCCATCCTTAATGTACCCATTGTTATACTCTACGCCTCTATTTGAACTCATGATCTTCAATTATTTGCCATGCTATTTCTCTACAATAATGTTAAACATCTTTCAAGTATCTAACATTTAATGCATGCCGTTAAGTTGGTAGAGTTACACGTATCCATAATAGTCATCAATAAAATAAATGAATTATCTATAATTGGGTAAGCCTATGTTAGGACTACATATGTCAATATGCATAATCTCAAGTATTTGAGAACTCCTTGTGCTTCTTTCTTAGATGTTTTTGTTTATTTTCCCTTTATATAGTTAATAAACATCCCAAATTCATTGAAATCTATAACACTAAGTAATCAATCATTCATAAATCTCTTTATTCTCTCAATAGATATATAAATGATTGTATATACCAAAGCATAGATGAATTCTCATTCATAACTCATTATTTTTAATCAATATTCCAAATAATTGTAATATATATATCCTTATGTAATAAATCAATAAAATAAAGGTCTTAGATAATGTACCTTACGTATCATGATTTGTTTCGTAGAGTAAACTAGTTGAATGTTTTATTAAAAACATATGAGTATCTAAGCAATGTAAGTATAGAAACAGCTTTCAAGTTTATACTAAAACTTTAAACATAAAGTGTCTTATCTAACCTTTGTACATTACCAATAGAGAGAATTAGTTTAAAAGAGCCAATCCCTTTAATAGTTGAATGTATCTTGCTACCCATAAAGGTATTCTATTCATTACCCACTAGTTCCCTCATCCTTCGTATAATGTACAAGAATTAAAAACATATATTCTATAACTTGAATCAACCCACCATGCGATCTTTGAAACATGCCTAAGAGGTTAAATTTCCTTTTTAAATAATCTAGCACATGTAATCAACATAGTTTTCTATATGCCTTTTATTATCACATTGAGGTGGTATCATTTCTTTATCCTTTTAACTCCACTGCTTCTTAGTTTCCTTACCATTATTCATTAGCATTATGAACCCTCAATAATCCATCAAAACATTCCTCCTCTTACACAAAAAAGGTTATATTATCATTGATTAACCATTTCTCCATTTATATCTAGTAGGAGAACTTGAATGGTGTATAAATTATAGGGAGAAAATTATAGATGAAGTGAACCAAAAATTCCTCCAACACGCCAACCTCCAAAAACTTTATTTTTGTTGCTAAATCTCTTTTTTTTTCATGATTTGCTTGCATACACCCTTTATAGTGGTGAAATTCATGGATTAAAACGTTATGACACCAAAGTCCTTATTTGAGTGGATGAACTAATCATCTATAACCCTTAGAAAGTCATTAACATCTTGATATGAATCTAAAAATACTCTCATAAAGGGCAACGTTTTTGTTTTTACGTGAATCCATCATACGTAATTGAATTTCACCCATTACTCATGTCAATTTTCTCCTATTTAATTTTTTCATCTATTATCATTGGCTTTATATACTCAATAGGTTCATCAATGTTACAATAACTAAGGTTAATGAGAATCTTCTCCTTTCATACTGTGTACTTCTCTACATCAATTAAGACCTTGCCATTAAAGTTGGAAATAAAGTATAAATGAGGATAGTTTTCAAAACAATTGACATAAAGAGATCTCATGTTCAACTTGAATCCAAAACACATATATGTATTCTCTACCAATATATAACATGTCAAAAAAGAAAAAAAAAACAACATAAATAATGGCATTAATGTTTCCTATGGAATAAAAATTTAACTTTTAAGGATTCATGCAATGTATCACCCCCACTTTTGAGTACTAAAAAAGTTCATTTAAAACAATGTGAAAGCCTAAAATTCCATACAATTTTAGAAAAAAATGGGGTGTCACTATCGTACCTAACATAAGGTACATGTCTGCCACCTATCCTAGCTTAGATACAAGGCTAAACAAAATGATCTAATTTAAAATAGAGTGTGAAAAATTACATTACATAAATATTTAAAAGATTTTTGTACATAAAAGGAACTCAATGGTTCCTGACCAAGTAAAATACAAGAAGACAGATAATTTAAGAATACAGAGCTATGTTAAAATAAGAATAAGGTATGTCTTAAAGCAATGGTCTATCACAGACCGTACAAAATCCTCTGAATATCCACACTCTTAAGCCACAAACCCATTCTAAGGTAAAATCACTACTGGCTATGCCCACAAACTTACAAATGATCCTCTACTCGTAGGAAGTAGTAGGTGACCAAGAAAATGGGTGCAATAGTACACTGCGTGCTGAGTAAGCCAAGTCGCCTCCTTAACGAAAATCACGAGAATGCAAGATTCTATAAAATCATGGATATCATATTTATTATGCATCATACTAACGATATATACGTAAAGGTAGTAATGTGTTAACCTATACTATCATGCATAACTCAGGTCACTCAAAATGTATCTTGCTTATCTACATATTCTAATAACATAGATCATCACACATATACTAGGCAGATTGATTTAAACTACCACTAGGGTTTATTTATCCAACTTTCTCAATATACTATGTTATAACATTTTTTATCCATATATTGATAGACCTCAACATCTAGTTAATCTAGCTAATTATTAACTAGTTGGTAATTTAAGTTATTATCCAAGTGTACCTACAAGATTTTACCTTTTTTTTATAATCCAAACTATTGTTTGCATCATTATCCAATTATTTAGCCATTACCTATTCATCATCCAAATTTTTATCATCAAGTAATGGATTGTGCACCACCCTATGGTAACACATACCAAGGAAGCGTATCCAAAACAAAGGACATAAAGTCCAGGCCAAAGCTAATAACCTAGGTAATCAAAACCTTTAGTATCGATACCCCCTAGTATATCATCAATGTCTAGGGCAGGTAAGAAATTAAGATCTCTAGGATCTAGCCTAAATGCACCAATAAAGGCTATATGGTAATCTAACCTATGGTTGCTAATCGAGGATTGGGTAACATAGACCCATATACAACTCAGCTATCTATCGGTTTACGAGATTAATACATTATTCATGGCTTATGTGATCACACAAGGCCCATACAAAGAACAAGTAAGACATTCGCATGTATCTTCTATATTAATCCTTTCCATTTTCTAACTATGTGTGAGGTTTCCATTTATCCTTTTCTAACATTATTAATGCCCATTCTATTATTTAATTTATGCACATGTTGTGCTTCATTACTCTTTTCTTAAAGATAAACACATTTTATAAGTGGCCCACCCATTTAGCCTTTACACTACCTACTAAGTATGTCATAAATCATGGTCCATTTGACCCATTCATTAGTTCATTATTACATGATAAAATATGTATTTTATCTCCTTACCAATCATGGGAGAATCCCATGAATAGCCTCAAAGCGTAACCAAACCAAAAGGAACTAAATTACACAAATCAGTCAAACTAGTCGATCGGTTGCACCAACCAGCCGATCAATTTGTGTTGATCACTCAATCTGTATGGCTCAACTAAACCCTACTTGTGCTTAAAGTGATCGATTAGTTTAGGCACACCAGTCCATTATTAATAGGTTATTCGATTGGTTCTACAAAAGCTAGTCGATGGGTTTAAGTAGAAAGCAAGTCTAAGGTCTCTACATGCTTCCCATTTGATTGGTTAGATAAACTAGACTACTATTCTAGGAATAAGTTGATCGATTAGCCATACAACAGCACCAAAAAATAATTTTAATACAAGTCATGCTTATAAATGTTTTTTATACAACATTAGAACATGTTCTAGCAACACATACAACTTGTTTAGCTTACTTTAATCGCACACCTCAACATCAGTCATCACAACATATTTTTCTTGCTTTTCACTCAAAACAAATAATCTAACCATCCAAATTAGTTCTACAAGATATATACATACATGATAGCATATATTATCAACTTAACGAGTTCTATATCAGGGAAGATTACTCTTAACAAATTTTAGAAGCATGAACAACTTACTTGATGCATCTAAAACTTTCCTGAAATCATAAATCTCAACTTATGAAAACCTTAACTTTTAAAAAATTAAAAACATTAACTTTTAACTCATAATTTCATAAATAACTTTTATAATTTTAAATTTAAATAGTAAGAAAAGAATGAACATACCACACTGAGAGGGAAAATAGAGGATACTCAACTAAACCACTCAAACTTTTTCAAAATCTATCTCTTAGATAATTAGAACAAGAGGCAGCTCCATAAAGGATCAGAAAAGTGAATGGAATTTGACTAAAAGGGTTGAAGAGTAGAGGGAGAAGGTGAATACAAGAAGTTTAGGTATTTTTTGTGGTTGAAAGAAAGGTAAACATAAGGGGTAATTATGTCTATTCATAACTAATCAATTATTAAGAATCACAGTATGGTCAAGAAAAAATCAAAAACCCTAAGTCTTATCATTTAAATTCAAGTTAAATGGACTGATTTCATCCAAGATATGCTAACCTATCTTCTAGAGCTCAAATGGTGATTCTAGGAAAATGTAGGTCAATTGGTCTAGAAATGAAATTCACAAGAGGGGTAAAGGAAGGTTAGTGTGGAAGAAATTTTCTAGCTAAGCATAATCGAGTTAGGGCTCAAAGATTTCTTATCAAAGAGGTTCAGAGGAGAGAGTTGGAAGAAGACAAGGGTGAGTAAATTTCCACCCCACCATTATCCCAACCGACCCACTAGATTAATCTAAGGTAGTATTTTTGGGCTAAATGCAACATGAAAAAGGTTAAGAATCTCTTCAGAACAATTTAGCATGGGTTAACAATGTTTCATTTCAGCATTAGAAATTTTTCCAAACAACTAAGTTTCAAAAATATACCTAGCTCGACAAACAAGTCTATCGGTTTTGCTTACTTGTCCACTATTCTATAGACTAGTCGATAAGTTCACTAACAAATTGATTTGTTTAGTCGAGTAAAAATCATTTTGTTAAAATGACAAACTATTCTATCAATTCATGGAACTTATCTAATAGTTCACCTAAAAATATCATTAAATTTAATCTTGCCACCAAATTTCAAATCAAACTTTCCATCAAACCAAATCATAATACTAAATCAAAATCAAACACCAAAAGTTAAATAACTAGTTATTCAAAACTTTCCAAAAAGATGGGGTATTACAACACTACCCCTTTAAAGGCAGTATACCCCTAAAGCCTATAAACATCATAATCACAATACTTATCACACATTAAGGCACCCATCAATTTTAACACATTCAAGAAAAAGGGTTACTACCCCCTTAAAGAAAAAGGATTAAACTAAGGTAACATGCTAAGAAAATAACATTAGGTACTTAGCTCGAATTTCCTCCTCGACTTTCTATGTAGCCTCCTCAGTACCATGTCCTTACTAAAGAACCTTACAATAGGATGATCTTTGTATGTGTCCCTCTCATCTTTTTATTCAGAATGCTCACTAGTCAATCTTTATAAGTCAAGGATTCATTGATCTCTAGTGGCTCCATTTGGGTAACATGCAAAGGACCTGCTACATGGTTCTATAGATGAGATATGTGAAAGAATTTGTGCACACATGACAATTCCATTAATGGGGCTAAGTGATAGGCAGCTTCACCGACATGATTCAAAATCTCATACAATCTAATATAACTTGGATTGAGCTTATCCTTCCTATAGAACCTCATAACTCTCTTGGTGTGAGAGACCATCAAAAGAAATCTGTCGCCCACCTTGTAATAATCAGTTCTTCTCCTCAGATTTGCATAGCCCTTTTTCTAGCTCTAGGCCACTCTTATCTAATCTTGAATCAACTAGGTTTACCTCATTATTTCATTTTCCATTTTAGGTCTCAACATAAGTGTCTCAATGATATTGTTCCTACAAGAAGGACTATAAAATTTTGTCCTGTATAAGGCTTTAAAAGTTTCCATCTTGATCATAGTATGGTAACTATTATTATAGGAGAACTCAGTCAATTCTAGATGATCTTCCCAACTACCCTCAAAGTCTAGTATACATGCTCAAAGTATATCTTCCAAAGTCTGAATTATCATCTCTATTTAACCGTCCTTAGCTTGGTGAAAAGTAGTACTCATCTTTAATTGAGTACCAAAAGCAACATGCATTTTTTTCCAAAAATGTGACAAGAATCTGGAGTTAAGATCTAACATTCTTAGGGACTTCATACAATCTCACCACATGCTTTCTTTAATTGTTGTCTATCTACTCCATATTCTATATTGCCTTCACTTATATTAGCGTGACCAACTTAGTCAGATGATCCATTATAACCTCAATAGAATCAAATCCACTAGGGTCCTCAAAAGACTAACCATAGAGTCCATAGATATGTTGTTCCACTTCCACTCGTGTACTTCCAGCTACTACACTAACCCTATAGGTCTCTTATGCTTATCTTAACTTTCTAATTGGTTAAAAATTTGGCAACAAATTCTACAACTTCTTACTTTTTGTAGGGCCACTAATATACCTTCTTCAAATCCTTATATAGCTTGTACCCTCCAAGGTGGAAAAAATAAGGGGTATAATGCTCTTCTTATAGGATCATTATCTTGAGATCCACTCATCCCTGTGGTACACACCACCTACCACTATACCTAATACTACCATCCTCATGGATCTAGAATCCTTCGACTTTTCCTCTTGCAATACTATTCTAGATTCTCTTGAGCTTAAAATCACCATGTTGATTAGTTCTGATCTCCTTGAAGATTGAAAGTGTAATGGTGAGTGCACTCATTCTCACTACTAAACTACCAACAGTGATCAGTTGGATCTCTAAATTCTTAATTTCTAGCATAAATGATCTGATAACATGATAGTGTCCATGGAATGTGATATCTTTTAGCTAAGTGCATCTACCACCACATTGGCCTTACTCTCATGGAAAGTTAGTTCCAGGTCGTAATCCTTGACTAACTTCAATCAACATTATATCATATTCAATTCCCATTATGAGAAGATGTACTTGAGGCTCATATAGTTGGTGTAAAACTTGCACTAAACTCCACAGAGATAATGCCTTTAGATCTTAGGGCGAACACTACCGCAACAAGCTCTAAGTCATGTATTGAGTAGTTTTTTTCAGGATGCTTCAATTATCGAGAAGCATACACCAATAAACCTTCCCTATTGCATCAACACATAACCCATTCCATTCTTGGAAGCATCACTACACTCCTTAAAACTATCAAACCCACACTACAATATGAGCACTAGAGCTAAAGTAAAATGCCTCTTTAACTCCTCAAAGACTTCACTACACTTTTTATCCCACAAGAAATGCATAGCCTTCTATAATATGAGTCAACAGTTGTGCTATCTTGAAAAAATTTGCCATAAACTTGTGGTAGTAAATGGATAACCCTAGAAAAGTACACACCTCTTTGATATATGTGGGTGCGGGCCACTTAGAAACAACTTGAATCATTGTAGGATCAACTACCACTCCATCCTTAGAGATTAAATGTCTAAGGAAAGACACTAAGTCTAACTAAAACTCCTATTTCTAGAGTTTGCAATACAACTAGTCTGATCTCAGCAATGTCAAGGTCTGCCTTAAATGTTACTCATTCATCTCTCCATGGATGGAATACATGAGAATGTTATTGATGAACACTAAAATAACTAGTATAAGAATGGATGGAATATCTAGTTCATAAGGGACATGAAAGCTATTGGCACATTAGTGAGTCTAAAAGGATTTATGGTATCCAAAAATGAGTCTCATGGATGTCTTAATCTGCTATCCTTAGTAAATGGTAGCCTGACCAAAGATTAATCTTAGAATATAGCATGGATACCTTGAGTTGATTGAGTATTTTATAGATCCTTGGATATGGACAATGATTATTTATCATCACCTTGTTCTAGACTCGATAACTGACTAACAACCTTAAGCTCCCATCCTTCGTTCTCACAAATAGTAATAGCACTCCCCTTAGTGTTATGCTTGCTTGGATGTAACCCATTTCCAAAATCTTCTCTAATTAATCTTTATGCTATTTCATCTCCACAGATGTCATACAGTGTGGAGCCTTAGATACTAGCTCTATTCCCAAAAACATACCCTTGGCATACTTAACTTCTTAAATAAGTGGCATTCCCATGATCTCCTTAGGGAATACATCAAGATACTTGCGAAAAATTACTATCTACTCTAATAGCATCTCATTTGCTTCAACCTCTCAAACACTATGTAACTAGAGCAAATACCCTTTACAAACAAGGTTGCTCATCTTGAATAGTGACACAATCCTTGCAGAGGGATGAAATTCACATTTCTGGTATAAAATCCTTATACCGTTTTGCTGTCACAGAAGCGCAGGCTCTTGTGTGTAATGACAAAATCCTTGCGGAGGATATCAACTCCCATTATATGAAGATATACTTGAGGCTCATATAATTGGTGTAAAACTTGCACTGGACTCCACAGAGATAATGCCTCCAATAGCATCTCATTTGCTTCAATCTCTCAAACACTGCATACCTAAAGCAAATACCCTTTACGAACAAGGTTGCTCATCTTGACTACTGACATAATCTTTGCGGAGGGATTAAATTCACATTTCTGGTATAAAACCCTTATACCCTTTTGTTATCAAAGAAGCACAGGCTCTTGTGTGTAATGACCTAATACTTCCCCAACATATCCATTCCAATGATCACATTGAAATGAAGCAATTCGAGCTCTATGAGGTCTAACGAAAATTTTATTCCCCCTACTACCAAATACACTCCTTTATAGAACCTAGAGCATTCAATCCTATCCTCAGAAGGTAACACAATAGAAGTGGAAATAATACAAGGAAGAGATAAGGCAATGCTATCAACAAATGCAGATGACACAAAGAAGTGTAATGCTCCAGATTCAAACAACACACACTCTAAATAAATAGAGACAATAATCATAACTAGTAAAAACACTAGCCAAACGCTCTACCTCTGCCTGGTTCATCACCTTCAGGCATCCTCTTAATGGAACTCTAGTCACACTGGCTGATCAATTCCCTTTTTGGAAAGGGTGAGGTCTTTGACCTTTATGCCAACTATCTCAACTAGTGACACTAGCTGATAATGTAGAAACTCTCTAAGTCTACGGCTATGGCTACTAAATATATCTGGTACTCTAAGCTCTAGAATGGCTTCCCTTGATGCTACCACCTCCAACTTGGCATTCATATGCTTTATGCCTCACCATGCCATATCCATGGCACATCACCTTTTTATCTTTATTGTTTAGCAATGGGTGATCTATTCTTCATCTCTTATAGTGGTAGTACCTTTCCTTAGCACAACCCCTAGATGGACCTCCAACTTCAAGCACTAACCTCATTCTTCTTCCATATCTAGGCAGTAAGATTTCTTCTAAACATGCCTTTTTTCTTTCATTGGGATGCAAGTGACCCTCAAAGTTCCTACTACTCCTTGATTGAGCACTGTGGGTCTAGATTACTCAAGATTCATTTCAAGCCTACTCATGCATCCCTACCATATCTGGCAAAGTAACTCGTATAAGGATCTCCTGATATGTGATCCCTATACTAATCTTGAAGTAGTGGATTTAAATCATCTCATTAGCCACAACCTTTAGAGAAAACTCGACCAAGTCCATGAATCGAGTGTAGCAATCCTCAATGGACATTTCCCCTTACCAAAGAGTTGTAAACTCATCGTACATCTTTATGCAAAGAAGATTTAAGTATAAATGAGCATTAGTACCTCTAGGAGTTGTCCTCATCCTATAAGTTATCTACCCTTATGTTGGATGCTCCACCATGTGTCTACCCTTCCTATCAAATAGTGCACTACCACATCAACCTTCTTATTTATATGGAAAGGATAGGGGTGAAGTTCTTCTCAATATCCTAAACACATGAATCTATGATGTCAGGGTCCTATAAGCCTCAAATTTTCGTGGATCATGATGCCTATCCCTCCTAAACCAATCTTCCACAACTAATGCAACTACTGGCACTAGTGGTTCTATGATGCTCTAATCTAGCCCTCCACATAGCCTCTGAAAGTCTCCATGAAGGATCTAATGCACTCGTAGAGGCAGTTAGTGGCCATTAACTCCTAAGGACTAAAAGTAATTAGGGGAGAAATTTAATATACTTAGTTCCAAGACTCGCATAACAAGTTATCAATAAGGTCATCTATTACACATTTTCATTCCACTCTCACTCACGGACACTTTGAGCTTAAATAATCAGACTTGTAGGGAAAAACTTTAGGAAAAAGGTTTTAATCAAGGCTGGTACCATCTTGTGGTTTTAGCTTAAAATTTCTTTAAAGTGGGAAATCTTTAAGAAATCCCTCATTAAACTTATGGCATCAGCTTAATTATTTATGAAAGCATGGATTGTTTAGGGAAAATGATTTAATGCCAACCTGTAACACGCCCATTTTTTATTACTAAAAAATTTTCATTTAAAACAATGTTGAATCTAAACTTACCATACACTCATAGAAAAATGGGGTGTTACGTACATGTTTACCTCCTATCCCATATTAGATACAAGGCTAAACCAAGTGATCCAATTTAAAATAAAGTTTGCAAACTTAATTTACGTAAATATTGAAAGAATTGTTTACATTAAAGGACCTTAACTATCTCTTACCAAGTCAAATACAGGAAGGCAGATAAGTTAAGAATATGGGGCTATGTTAAAACGAGATTAGAGTGTGTCCTCAAACCATGGTCTATCATGGACTACACAAAATCCTTTAGATTTCCACGTTCATAAGTCTTAAACCCAAGCTAATGTAGGCCCACTATTCGAAATTTCCAAAAACCTACACGTAGCTCTCTACTCCTAAAAAGGATTAGGTGTCCAAGAAAGGGGGTACATTAGTACGCTATGTTCTGAATAATCTAAGTTGCCTCCTCAATGAAAATTATGTGTATGCAAGATTCTATCATAACATGGATATCATATTTATTATGCATCATAATAATTCCATATACGTAGAGGTAGTAATGCATTAGAATATAATATCATGCATAAATCTGGCCACTCAGAATGTATCATGCATATCTTCGTATTATAATAACATATATAATCACATATATACTAGGTAGAGTGATTCAAACAACCATTAGGGTTTAGTTTTCCAACTTCTAAATCATTTAGATTATACCATTCCCTTATCCATATATTGATATAGGTCAACATCCAATCAATCATTCCAATTATTAAATAGTTGGTTATTTAAGTTATTATCCATGTGTACATACTAGTTTTATGTTCTTTATCCTCCAAACCTTTGTTCCCATAATTATCCAATTATTTATCATTCACTTATTCATCATCCCAATTTTAACATTAGGCAATGAGCTGTACGCCATCCCATGGTCTCGCATACTATGGAACCCTATATAAACCAAGGGATATAAAGTTAAGGCCAAAGCCAATCACCAAAGTGGACACAAGTTTAGGCTAAAGCCAATCACAAAAATGGACATAATTCCAAGATAAAGCCAACCAATATGGACATAAGTTTAAGACGAAGCTCACTAGCTAGGTAAATTGAACCTTTAGTATCGATGCCCCCTCGTACATCATCAGTGTCTAGAGTAGGTAAGGGACAAGGATCTTTAGGATCTCACCCGAAGGGATAAATAAACACCAAAAGGTAGACTAACCCCCAATAGTTAATCAATGATTAGATATCCCAAACCCATAAAAAACTCATTTATCTTTCACTTTACATGATTACTACATTATTCAGGAGGTTAAATTATCACACAAGCCCACTCAATGAAACAACAAGGCATTCACATGTTTATTCCATATTACTCCTTTCCATTTCCCAACTATGTGTGGGGTTTCCATTTATTCTTGTAAAAAAATATTCATGCCCATCGTATTATTTATCATTGTGGGGTTCATTACTCTTTTCTCAATGGCCATCACATTTCATTAGTGGTACACTCATTTAGCCTTTACAATTCCCATTAAGTATGTCATAAATCTTAATCCATTTGATCCATTCATTAAGTCATTAATCTATGATAAAATCTATATTTTCATAATCATAAGATAATCTCATGCATAGCCTAAAAGCATAATAAAACCAAACGAAACCAAATCACATATATTAGTTAAACAAGTCAATCAGTCTGACTTAACCAGTAGAACAATTTGGGTTGTTCAGTTGATTCGTTTAGCTCAACGAAAGCTTCTTTTTCCTCAAACTAGTTGATCAATTTAGGCAAATTAGTTAACTATTTATAGATCAATGAATCAGCTCTATCCAACCAATCGATCGGTTTAAACAGATAGTAAGACCAAGGTCTCTTTAGACTTACAAGTCAATTGTTTTAGGTACCAATCAATCAATTTGATAACAAGTCAATTGATTTACACAAAAATAGCTCAAAATAATCTTCTTCTTGTAGATCATACTTATAAATATTTATTATACAACATTAGAACATGTTCTAACATATAGCACATTTATAGCTTACTTTAATTGTACATCTCAACATTAGCCAACATAACCCATTTTTTCCCCTCAAGATTCATGCTTTTCACTCAAATTACACAATCTCACCATACAAATCAGTTTTAGAGGCTACGAACATTCATGTTAGCATATTCTATCAACTTAAAGAGTTAAATATCATGTAAGATTACTCATAACCTATTTTATAAGTAAGAATAACTTACTTGATGCAAGTAAAATTTTCCTTAAACTAAAAATCCGAGCATGTGAAAACCTCAACTTTTAATAACTTAAAAATAATAAGTTTTAACGTAGAAATTCATGCATAAATTTTATAATTTCAAACTAGAAATAGAAAGGAAATATTGAGCATAACACACCTAAAGGGAAAATAAAGGACACATTGCTGAACCACTCAATCTTTTTCTTAAATCTAACTCTTTTTTGTTTACTGATTAAAATAAGAGGAAGCTACAAGAAGGATAAAAAATGTAGTATGGCCATAGAGTGGTCAAAAACAAATCAAAAACCTTCATTCTTATCATTTGAATTTGAGTTAAATAAATGGACTTCATCTTAGATATGGTAATATATCCCTTAGATCTCCAATGGTAATTCTAGGAAAATAAAGGTCAATTTGTCCAGAAGTGCAATTCACAAGAGGGGTAATGGAGGTCATCATGGAATGAATATTCTAGCTAAGAAAAATTGAGTCTAAGATTGAAGAAATGATCTTAGAAAGGTGCAGAGGAGAGATTTAGAATAAGATAAGGCTGAGGTCATCTCCCCCGTCTATTGTCCCCAATCAAACATCTAGATTAATCTGAGGTAGTATTTTTTGGTTAAATGTATCATGAAAAAGGCTAATAATCTCTTAAGAAAAATTTGGTATGGGTTAACAAAGTTTCATTTGAATATAAAAAAATTTCTCAAATTTTTGAGTTTCGAAAATATGTCCGACTCAACAAATCAGTCAACTATTCTACAGAACAATCAATTGGTTCTCCAACCAGTTGATATATTTACTCAAGTCAAAATAATTTTATAGAAATGACTAACTAGTTGATTGATTCATGGAATTAGTCAATCAGTTCACCTAAAAAAGTCATTAAATTTAATTTTCCAACCTTATTTCAAATTCATTTTTCCTCCAACAAAATCATAATGCCAAATCAAAATCAAACACAAAATTTAAATAATTTCTCATTCAACACTTTCCAAAAAAATAGGGTATTACATGCAACTCATTGTCTAAACTATTAAATCATCCCTTAATCTTGAATCCCTATGGGATACTTGAAAATAATGACTTAATATCCTAATCTAACATATTTCATATATACAACTAGTCATATGGGACTAAACCAATTATATATGTGTAATACATTGCAATAAATGTCATGAAGAAAAATAAATAAATAAATGCATGATTGTCTATTACTAATAAAAAAAATACATATCTTGTCAATCATGCATACCAATTTAATCAAGATAGAGGCCATTATGACTCTAATAAATAATTTTAGAGAAACTTGACAAGTGAAACATGTAAGCAACACAATTATAACATGAATTCATATACATATCCATTAAACTTTAAAGTACATTATATAGGTTATAACTTGTGTGACTCTAGCAAAGTGATTAGATTAACCACACCCAAAAGTAAATATAAAAAAATCATAACTTAATTTTATTGGTATTACACCCAATTTCCTTTAATTTGATGGTGTGTAGTCTTAGTCAAAAACATGAGTACATACCTCTTGAATAGCTATAATTCAAACAATGATTGTAAGCCCAAGTGTCTCTCCCTTTCAATATACATTAGAATGTATATATAGAGATGAGAAAAAATGAGGAGAAGAATCAATTATTGCAAAATTTTAACTAAGCACACTAATGGTCTTAATTATTACGGCTTTGAACAGATGTGTGGCTATTAAAACTCAATAAAGGCATTGTCCATCAAACAATTCAAATCATGTTCAAAATTAATTATACTCAAATTTTTTTTTCTTATTTCCCCTTCATACATGTAACAAAAACATGTTTCATTATCCTCATATCTTTATGCCTATATACGCCCAACAACTATTTCCTCCATTAAGAAATTATCGAAGTGATAATCAAGCTTAATTAGTAACTTGAGACCATATTAAATAAACTTTATATCTTTACAATATACATAGTTTCATATAAGCCATACTTATAGTTAAAATATAAAACTTTTATCTTTAAAATATATATTAATAATTTCATAAAACTAAAATATACTAACATTTTTTCACTGATTCCATATAAATTAGATTCTTATTATAGTATGATAAGGTTAATATAAAACTAATGTATACATCATTTGAATGTTATTTTCCATGTATCACAATACACAAATTTCATCCACAACTTTAACTTTATACATAAACCTAATGTTTATTCCAGGTCCTTATTTTAATATATCATTTCTCAATGAACCATATGTATACAAACTATATAAACAAGAAATACAAAATTATAATAAATGTCAAAATATATCACAACAATACAATTGTATTGAAGGACCAATACTGATATTATAGACAGGATCTTGAAATGTGTTTGAGGAAATGACCTCAGTTAAATAAAAAACTGCCATAGAATTAATTTTTTTATGGTTTAAGATCACTTCTCTTTTGGAAACATACTCATTTATCTTAAATTACTTAATATATATGCCAATGACATGACAACCAATTTTTTTATTTTGTGAGATAAATATGGAAGATAAATTGTTACACCTAAGCATTAATGGCCTAGATATTCAATCAATTATTCTAAGACTTAAAATGAAACACCTTAACCACACACTGTGCATTTTATATTTAAATGATGAGATGAGTTATAATTTCATGATGTAAGTGGATATGCAATCTCAGATTTTAATTGTATAGATTATAGCTCCATTATTTAATAAAAAAATCAAATTGCAAACACATTTGTATAAATATACACAACTAGCAAAATCTACATTTGAATAGAAAAATACCTCCATATCCTGAACTCATTAACACATAGGCATGTAGTTACTAGTTCCTTTAGGGAACCCCTTTACTTTACTTGAGGCTTTCTAATGATCAAATTTTAGGTTATTTTGGAAAGGCCACAATACGCTTAACGATGTATGCAATCTCAAGTCTTGTGTGGACCTAGGCACACATAAGGCACATTGAATTAACTATAACTTATCACCAATGACAATAGGATCTACACGTGGTCTATAATCTATAATTTTGTATCTTTCTAATACCTTATTGATATATGCTTCCAAAGATAGTCCTAGTATCCCTTTAGATCTATTTTAATAAATCTTAATGCATATGACATAAGATACATCACCCATATCTTTCATATCAAAATTTCTAGAAAGAAATCATTTCATCTCATATAACATCCTATTATCATTACATACATGTAAAATATCATCTACATATAGAACCCTAAAACAAATTCTACTATTGATAAATTCCTAAATATACTACTAAAAAACATTTTTAATAGAAATATAATATCAAATTAGCTAGGTGTTACCACCATAACTGACATAAGCAGGCCTTACCTAAATGTGAGTTGGATATTAACTTCGAGTATAATATCCAATACACATACAAAAGGAATACCATAGAACTAAGAGTCTAAAAAGATATATGGGTAAACAACCATCTAGATAATATGACTCTATATTTCCAAAAGCCCTAATACAACTAAATCACTCTAACCCATACAAAGCATCATATGTTGTAAAATCATCGA
This sequence comes from Tamarix chinensis, assembly GCA_030549775.1. Taxonomy (NCBI): domain Eukaryota; kingdom Viridiplantae; phylum Streptophyta; class Magnoliopsida; order Caryophyllales; family Tamaricaceae; genus Tamarix; species Tamarix chinensis. The sequence goes on along the minus strand of CM060176.1, from coordinate 63,547,545 downwards.
GGAGATCCTCATTGACATGCACATACACTTCATAGGCATCTATTTGTGAGAATGAGTAACCCCTATGAAAAGGATGGTTAGTACACTATGTACTTAGTAAAGTGATGATACAATCTAGTAAGGGATATAAATAGATACATGTATTTATAGTGGAAAGTTGGCACAAGTGTGAGATACATAAAGTAATATAAGCTAATTATTGATCTAGGCCTCATTATTAGATATAAACAATTCAATTATTCTATTAATTGGATTTCAAGGACCTTACTATTCTTAAACTTGTGGAATGATCTAAAGCACCTCTTAGGGACAACATACTTGATCTACTATTATCGTATAATGGAATAGACCCAATAGCTCTCAAAAAAAATTGCACCTAATCCCCTATTCTTAAATTAGTTAAATTTTCTGAATCACTTCTCAGAGATAATAGACGTGAGCTCTTTTTATTATCAGATGAAATCAACCTAACACCTCATTCCTAACCCATATAATCTATCACTTTAATTAATAAAATTTTTATCCATTAGTTACTTATCTCAAATCATATTATCATTCATTTTGAGTTAAAGGGACTTAATGTTCTTAATCTAGTAAAATATATTGATGCACCTATCATGATAAAATGATCTTGAGCCACTATTATCATTTGGTGGAATAGACTCAGAGAATACCTCAGCCTAACTACCATGATATTTCACATTAAATGATTAATAATTTATTCCTAATTTAATTTTTAAGTAAAATACACAATTAAGGTAGGTAAATCCCAATCACATAGATAACAAGGTCTTTTTTAAAGGTTATGATCCCTATACTTCCCCTAAAACCCTAATCTTACATTCTTGGTATAAATTCTTCTCTATTATTCTTTTATCCAAGAAATTGATTAAATATTCCTCAAATTAATATTAAAAAAATCAAGGGATATATCTACGGTAACACACATGCAATGAAGGTACTATATATAAGGTGTACAAAGCCCTAATTTTATAAGTATATCATAAATTTCCCTATAAGACTCACACTAATACCAAATTAGACATAAATTACTTAAACATCATTATTAAAAACATATCCATAATTTGTTGTCTAACTATAACATTTAACATATGTGGTAATAGCCTCCTTGTTTTAGGGTTAGTAGTCCAAATGAAACCTTTTTTTATCATTTTAATAAGCTAAATCCAGTCATGACTATTATAAACACATCATGTAATCCCTTTAGAATATTTTAAATCATATAATACAATAAAATACCAAAATTTTCATATTGATCCCATATTAACCACAATACCCTTATTCGTAGCTAACAACCCTTATTTCAAGAAAACCTTATAAGTTTCGATATTTTCATTTCCAAATCCTCCATGTGTCACCATATATCATATATACTATATTTTATCAGTTATCACACTATATTAAGCCTATATTGTAATAATATATCACATCAATCTGCTTAGAGATTTTTCACATAAAATATTATAGTAAGGATATTACATAATTCTCAACTTACATATATGCTATCTCACAATAGCACATTCCAATACCATAGAATTAACACTCATAAGTTTAACCACATTATAAAAATAACATGTTGTTACACACAATCATACATAACACTTAGTATAAAAACCCTAGACTACAGCTGCTATCCTAATACAAAAAGGTTTTAGTCTCTATCACACTCATCCTATCCTACCTCCTTTAGAACTTCTAATAAATCACCTAAGAAACAATGAAAAAAACACCATTATGATTTATTGATATACGAAAGGGAAATATAAATTAAATGATAGTGAAAGAAAAAGGGAAAATAGATGATTTAAAGGAGTATTAGCAAAAATTAATGCTACAAGGAGTGGATTGGTTGGGAATTTCAAACAAGGGGAATATTAATGGCACAACCTATTGTTTCTATGGTTTATGCAATGTAAATGGAGGTTAAAGAAAAGGGGGTAGCACCAGTGGAGGTGGGTGAATTGATGGTGTGAGTCTCGGTGTGTGTGACAGAAGGTGGTGGGTGGAGTTTAGATGGTTCATCCAAATGGTGAGTGTGAGTTGAAGTGGTTGGTGCTGAATAGAGAGGGTTATTTTAGATTTTTTTTTGTTGATAGGGGTTGTGGAATGGTAGGAAAGGCTGAATAGATGGTGGTTGTTGCTTATTGTAGCCAGGAGTTTAATTATAGTTAAGCTTGTCAATGCACAACGGAAGAGGAAACATGTAGGGTTGTAGTGAAGATGGTGGTTGTGGAGGGTGTGTTATGGAAACTTTTAATGCTACAAAGGGTTGGGAGAAGGTGATTTTTGCCAGTGGATAGAGTGATGCTTTGGTGAAGGTTATTGAAGATATGGTTTGAGGATTATTTTGACAATGGTGAGGAGGAGGAAAAGATTAAGGGAGAAGTTGTGTTTAGCGATGAAATGTTTAACAAAAAAAATGGAGGAAGTAAGAGGATGATTTGGGAATTATTGTGCCATATATATAGGGACATGCATAAGGGGTGTGATGAGTGTATAGGAAGTAGACACAATCTATATAGGTTACAACAAGAAAAAAACTATAAGGAATAGGAGGAGTAGGAGTTGAAGTGTGATTGAGCATGGTCTAGTAGAGGCATAGTCATGAATTTTCAAGGACTCACATTCGATATGAAAAAGGAAGAGGGGGGGGGAATTTTAGTCAGGGAAAATAAAGAAAAGAAGGGAAGAAAAGAGAAAAGGAGACAAAAAGAATGGAAAATGTGGGAGAAGGAAAAAATAAGTTTTAGTTTTAGAATTAGGATTAGTTTAAAATAATTGTAGGTACTGGTATTAGTATACTATATTTAACAACTTCTTGAGGTTATGGTTAGGTTATCTTATTAACGTTTTGGAATGGAGATTAGGATAAGGTAAGAAAATATAGATTTTTGTGAGATGAGATTAGAATTAGATTAGGATATTAATCACTCAAGGTTCAATTTAGCAAAAATTTGGAATTTTACACTACCACTATCCATAATTTATGTACACAGATTAATGACATTCTTTTCTAACATAAATAAATAAATGACACCATAGAAATTTAGATACCATTGTCAAGAGGTTTCAATCAATCCATATATGACCATATTAAGCTTTCATATAATGTTGTCACCTTAATTACAGGAAAATCCTTCAGGTTATTTTATATAAACCTTGATGTGGTTTTTATCAAAGTAATGGAAGGTTGGATTGAAATTTGTATTAGAAGCTTTAACCCACGATCTAATGCAAAATAAATGAAGTGAATTGGTGTATTATAGGCGAATAACTTGAAGATACAAGTTGAAGGTGTGTGTCGACAGATTTGAAGACCTTCAAAGGTGTCGAATTGAAGATAGATTTGAGGAAGGATTATCCTAGATTTTCCTTGCTCAATGTAGACCCAAATGGGAGGATTAGACTTTAGCTCTCTTGCTCAAAGTTTGATTTAAATTCTCATTTAATAATCTTCATACAAGCATGCACACAAGGAGGTATATATAGGAGAAGGAATAAACTCGGTGGTGACTAGCTTAAACCAGCTGAGTTTACCTACTTAACCCAGCCCATTAATCATGGTTGAATTAAGCCCATATTAACCTTAATCCTAAGAATAATATCATTGGTTAAATGATAATAAGGATTAATATTATAAAGCTATACAGGTGACTCATATACATACATTAAATTATAGCTATACCCTAACTTACATAAAATATACTTAGGGTTAGAGTTTACAACAAGTTTATACAAATAATAAATCTTATAACTTTATCTCTTGTTGTAATGTATCATCACATGTATGTCATAGCCTTACATGCCTTGGAAAACTTGTACACATCAATGTGTATGAACATCATCTTCTTGTACGTATGTAACATACCTACAAGAATAACTTGAATGGTTTTGAATGTCAAGCATATTAGAATTATCAAGAATATTTAACATAATAGGCTCCAACATTAAGAAAGCTAAATCATCTTCCTTACCTTGAGAATTAGAATGAACATGACAATCATTTTGTTCAATGGATGCTCCTATATCATACTCCCCAAGTTGAGAAGAATTTTTCCTCAAATTTTCATCTGAATAATAAGGAGATAAATAACCAATATTAAAATTTGTTGAAATTCCTCCATAAGAATCTGGAAGTTCAAGTTCATAAGCATTATATCCATACTTCCTATGTATTTTAAATGGACCATCGGCTCTTGGCATTAGCTTATTTTTATGTAAATTAGGAAATCTCTCTTTATGTAAATGTAACCAAACTAAGTCACCATGAGAAAACACATAAGAGTTTCTATGCTTATTCGCTTGAGCTTTATACTTGGCATTAGATTTTTCTATATGACTTTTTATTTTCTCATGAAGTTTTTGGAAAAAATGTATTCTCTCTTTAGCCTCATAGTTTTGCATTTCACCTTTTTCAAACGGAATCATGTTAATAGGCATGTTAGGATTCACAACATACACCACCTCAAACGGACTAGTTTGAGTAGTACTAGAAGGACTACGATTAGAAGCAAACACTGCATGAGTTAACTTAACATCCTAATCTTTTGTACTTTTATTAACTAAACCTCTTAATGATGTACCAAGAGTTCTATTAGTTACCTCAGTTTGACCATCAGTTTAAGAATGATGTGAAGTGCTAAATAACAATTTAGTACCAAGCATATGCCATAAAGTTTTCCAGAAATAATTCATAAACATGACATTCCGATCAAAAAATATGCTTTTAGGTATTCCATGAAGTTTAACAATTTCTCCAAAATACAAGTCAGATACATGCATGGCATCATCAATTTTATTACAAGATATAAAATGAGCCATTTTAGAAAAACGATCTACTACCACAAGAATAGAATCATTACCATGTTGCATTCTTGGTAGCCCTAGGATAAAGTTGTAACACCCCAAAATTCATTATTTTTTTAATAGTGGAAATAATTAAAATACTTAATTTAAAACCCGTGAATTCTGGGGATGTTACAGCCAAACTTAGTACCAGCACGGTTCACTCCTACCGTTCCAGTACCAAGTGCTAAGGCTAAGAAAAAACTCTTGATATTAATAATCCAAATTTATAAAAAGGTAGAATCAGAGTGCGCGTAAGTCTTACATGACTTGAAATACCAACTATTGTTTTTCCAGATAATAACTAAACAACATTAATAAAATTATTTTTGTAACTCAAAAATAATAAAAATAAAATGAGTCATAACTTAAAAATGAAAATGGCCACGTCACTCTAGAGATTGATCTAGCCCAGCTATCACTTTTTCCCTCCTAATATCCTATACACATCGATAGCATCAAAGTAAGTATCTTCTAGCTGCAACAAATCAGACGGGCCTTTTGCTCATGGGAATGAGCAGCACCGATGAAATGGGTGATCAGTACGCTAAGTACTGAGTAAGGTAACCAAGTACTAAGGCTGTCACATAAGCATATAATCCATGTATACCAATAACAGTGCATAAACACCAACACAATAACATAAAGGCAAATGAACGATTAGGTAAAAGTGCCAAGATCTAATACAGTTTAGATTAATTACATCATCAATCCTTTATCGGGATATTTTCACACCATGTTCTTTATCAATTCCATACGAGTATGGAAACCCACTATTTTAGCCATTGGATCAATCGCGAGGACGCATGCCCTACCACTATTTTAGCCAGTGGATTGGTCGCGAGGGTAATATACCCTGCCATTATTATATGCTGGTAGATATGTCTAGCCCCTTTCTAGTACAGTGTTCCCTTTTAAGTAATTAGTGTCTTCCCACATCTTAACAACATATATAGTTTGGTCTATTGAGCTCAGGATCTCCCACTATTATAGCCGGTGGATTGATCGCAAGTGTACATGCCCTGCCACTATTATAGCCGGTGGATCGGTCATGAGGGAAATATTCCTTGCCACTATTTTAACCGGTGGATCGGTTTAGGACCGACTCAACATCTTCTACTTTACATTTTTAATATTTTAAGTATCTTATTCAGACGTTCATTTCAAGACATGTAAATCAGGTTCCTACCATACTTACTCCTCAACTCAGGTTAACCACTTCAACCCTAGTTAATCATCCCACCATACTTAACCATGATATACCATAATACCCCTAAAAACCCTAGCTGCTATACAAACCCTAACTCCACGTAAATCACACTCTCATGCAAGCCCTAGCTCCCATGCAAACCCTAACTTCATGTAACATGCTTCCATGCAAACTCGAATTCACATGCAAACCCTAGCTTCATGTAGACAACACTTCCATGCAAACCCTAATTCATATGCAAATCCAAGCTCCATGTATACCACACTCCTATGCAAACCCTATCTCCACGTAGACATGCTTCCATGCAAACCCTAGCACCATACCATTTCATGCAAAACTCTAACCCATGTCATTTCATGCAAAACTCTAACACCATACCATTTCATGCAAAACCCTAACACCATGCTCTTTTATGCAAAACCCTAACACCACATTGTTACACTCCCCATCATTATTTTACAACCCTAACATGCATGTCTTAAGGCCACATCATGCAATAATAATAGCATAAATATACACATAATTCTCATGCCACAATTTATCCATACAAACATACTTCAACTCCACTTTATACTACATACAAAATAATTAATAATGACAAACATAGAATACATGGCATAAGAAGCACATAATGCATACAAACACACAAATGGCCTTAGTAACACCCTTACCTAAACAGTCACTGGTCTTGGTGAACACTCCTATTCCACTTGAGGGATTTGGCTGGGTTCACCTATTATATAAAAATATACTAGAATTAGGCTCCCTCCTAAAATTTAATTATTCCCTAACTTATTCTAAAACTTGGTTTTTAATTAACGCAATATTACACAATAATTAACTATACAAAATATTGCTTAAAAATACAAATAAATTACTATTTTAATTTGAAAAGAGTGGTGATATAAGGGTTTCTACCCTTCACCCAAAATAGAATTAGTAATAGTAATAATAATAGTAATAATAATAATAATAATAAAGTAAAATATTATTAATAATACTCTTATTAGTAGAATATTAATATTAATAATACCATAAATCTTAAAATTATAAAGTGGCTTTCGAAACCACCCCATTTAATAATAATACTACTCAATAATGGTAATAATGATATTAATACTATATACATACTTATAATATAAAAGTTAATAAAGATAATAATATAATTAGTAATAATGTTAAAAATGATAATAATAGTAATAAAAAGCAAGGGTGAGAGACTTAATTAAAATTTTAGGTTTCGACCCCCTAAAATAATTATAATATTAAATAAATAATTATACTAGTAATAATAATAGTAAACATGTAATAATTCCATTAAATTGATAACAATAATAATAATTATTATTATAATAATAATTAAAATTGAATTAACATTAAAAATTAGGATAAAAGTAGAATAATTCTCAATAAATTGAAAGGAAGTGTTGAAAAGGTCTAGGGTTTCACCTTGAGTTGGCGGGGATGGGTAGCACCGGCGATGGTTCCTAGAGGTGGCTCGAAAAGTGACCTAAAAGGGGTGAAAATGAAGAAAAAGAGGGAAGGAGGAGGAGAAAAAGAAAAGAAGTTTATGGGTTGGTGGAGGAGAATTAGCAAGAGTTTTTGGGTGGTTCAGAGGGTGGTAGAAGCGGCAGATGTGGTGGTAGACGGTGGTTTAATGTTTCGGGGTAAAAATTCTGGCTAGAGGAGCAGGGGACTTTGCACGGCTATGGTGGCCCATGCGAAGAGAATCGAAGGATGTGAATGGTTTAGTTAGCTAGAGGGCGTTACAGGAAAGAGTTTGGGAGGAAGAAGAGGCGGCGAGGTTGGCAAAAGGTGGAGAATGGTGCATCTAAAGGTGCGGTGATGCACAGGTTGCACTTAGGTTTTTCGGGGAAAAAGTCTCAAAATTAGGCCACATGAGGGGTATTTATAATGGTAGAGGTTAGGCTCGAGTTCTGGAGGTTACTAGGAGGTTAAAGCTGGTGAGAAATGGGGTGGTTATGGTGTTGATCGGTCAGCACGATTTCAAATCATGCCCGACCTTCGTAGGGGGAAATGGGGGAAAACGTGGAGAAGAAAAGGGTAGTTGGAAAGTTCAAATTGGAGTCTGCGTTGAGGGGAAGAGAATGGGCGGGAGAAAGGCCGGTCATGACAAGTGTGGCCAGTGGCACCATTTTCTGGGGATGGAGGTTACAAGTTCGACAATGGTGGGAAAGGAGGAAAAAGAAAGGAGGTGAGCCGACGGTCGAGGGAGAAAGAAAGAAAATGGGAAAACCGGGCCGGTTGACTGCTGATATAAGACATTTAATGAAACGCGGCGTCTCAGGGAATTAACAAACAAAAAGCCGTGTCAGAAGGAGAAGAAGGGATGGAGCAGTGCTAGGCCATGGGAGAAAAGAAGGAAAAGGGAAGGGATTGGGCTGCGCTCTAGGCCCAATCCGGCGAGAAGGAAGAAAAAGAAAAAAAGAAGGAAAAGAAAGAAAAAGAAGGAAAGAAAAAAGGAAAAAAGGAAAATGGAAAATGGAAAAAGGAAATTGTAATGGTTTGGCATAAATAAATTAATTAGAATATTTTTGATAATTAGGATAAAATATTTAATAAAAATAATATTAAATTTCTTTTTAGACCAATTGAGGGCTTTTAAAAAAATATTTCTCTTAATTCCCTTTTTAATTAGCAAAAAGCCCAATTTTGCCTTAATAAAAATGTTCTCAAAATATTATTAATTTGCCCTAATTAAATATTTTCTATTCTAAATAAAATAAATAATTTAATTAATTTCCTAATAAACCCCTACTTAATTATATATCATAAAATAATAATTCTAGGGTATTTCAAAAGTCCATACTAACTCCTTCCCAAGGTTTAACTTTTACTTTTTTGACACGTAGAGCATCTACTTATCATGGTTTGTACATGTTTAACCATTCTTGGCCAATAGAAATTTTCTTGTAATAATTCTATAGTTTTATGTATACCCAAATGTCCTGCTATGCTACCTTCATGTATTTCCTTGATAATCAAGACTCTAATACTAGATCTAGGAATACAAAGTTTATTTAGTATAAACAAAAATCCATCTTGTATGACATAATTTCCATGGTATCCATTGTCTTTACATGCACTAAACATGTCCTTAAAATCTTCATCATTAGAATATAATTCTTTAATCATTTCAAAACCTAAAATTTTTGCATCCATCATAACAAGTAATGTAGACCTACGAGAATAGCATCAAAGACTACATTTTCTTTATCATCTAAATGTTTGACACAGAACACGAAGGATTGTAAGAAATTTACCCATTTTGCATGTCTCGGATTAACTTTCTTTTGACTATGTAAGTATTTTAAACGTTCATGATCTGAATGTAACACAAATGGTTTTGGTATCAAATAATGACTCCATGTCTCAAGACTCCATATAATAGCAAATAATTCCTTGTCATAAGTCGAATAGTTAAGCTTGGCTCCATTCAACTTTTCAGAAAAAATTGATATAGGTTTCTTTTCTTGAGAAATCACTCCTCCTATTCAAACTCTACTAGCATCACAAGTCACTTCAAAAAGAAGGTTAAAGTTGGGTAAGGATAGAACAGAGGCATGATAAAGTTTATCTTTTAAAGTTTCAAAGGCTTGAGTAGCTTCTTGTCCCTAATAAAATTCACCCTTTTTCATGAGTTGAGTAATAGGCATAGATATGGTAGAAAAATTCTTAATGAATCTTCTATAAAAGCTAGCTAATCCATGAAAACTTCTCACTTCATGAACATTCTTAGGGATAGGCCATTCTTTTAAAGCCCTAATCTTATTAGGATCTAATTTAATACCTTATCCACTAATAATATAGCCCAAGAAACTACAATTAAAAGCATAAAATCACATTTACCATATAGTTTAGCTTTCCTTAGCTCACCAAATAATTTCTTAAAATGCACTAGATGATCATAACTATTTTTTCCATAAACAAGAATATCATCCAAATATACAACAATAAAATCACTAAGGAAAGGTTAGAGAACATCATTCATAAGTCTCATAAATGAGCTAGGGGCATTACATAACCCAAAAGGCCTAACCATCCACTCATAGAGACCATATTTTGTTTTAAAAGTAATTTTGCATTCATCTCCATCTCTAATCCCTAACTGATGATATCCACTTCTCAAATAAATTTTGGAAAATAATTGTTCTCCACAAAGTTCATCAAGCATATCATCTAATCTAGGCATAGGAAATCTATATTTGATGGTAATATTATTCACAGCCCTAGAATCTATGTACATATCCCAAGTACCATCCTTTTTAGACACTAGTAAAGTAGGAACACTACAATGACTCATACTTTCTCTAACAAATCCTTTATCCATAAGTTCTTGTATTTGTTTCTAACAATTCTTATTTTATTTTGGGTTACATCTATAAGTTGGTTTATTAGGGATAGGCATACCAGGAAGAAGATAAATAGCATGCTCTATACCTCTTTTAGGTGGTAATCTAGGAGGTAAGTCATCAGGAAATACATCATTATACTCATCAAGCAACTTAATCAAATTGGGATTTTCAAGTTTTTGTTTTTTAGGTTTAGAATCCTTAGAAACTAAAGCATAATAAATTCCTTCTTCTTTTATACATTTTTCCATAGCCTTTTCATGTAAAAATAATCTCTTTTTATCATCACTCAAGGGAATATGATCATATAAAGAAGGTGTGAGCCTATACAATTTTTTTTCCTTTTTCACCACATATTCATTAGTTACCCCATCATGAGTTGCTTTTCTATCAAATTGCCATGGTATACCCAAAAGTAAGCCACAAGCATCCATAGGTAGAACAACACATAGAACTTCATCATGATAGTCTCTAATAGAAAATATGCCTAAAGCTCTTTTGTTTACTTTAGCTCCTTTATCCTTATTTAACCATTGTAAAGAATAGGGTTTAGGATGATTAGTATTTTCTAAACCAAGTTTCTTAACCATTGCCTTATTAGCAACATTATTATATGAACCACTATCAATTATGAGTCTACAAACCATATCACCTATTTTACACTTGGTTTTGAAAATATTTTCTCTTTGAGTAGGTGTAATACTAGGTTGTATTTGCAAAAATCTTTGAATTACAAATCATGGGTCTCCTTATTCCTCTTCCATAGTTAATATTACATCAGAAGATTTAACTTCTAATTCATCATCACTACATGGTTCCATGTTTTCCATTTCATGTAAGGTTAAGGCTCTTTGGTTAGGACAATCTCTAGCAAAATGTCCATATCCTTTACATTTGAAACATTGTTTATTTGCCATTTCAACCACCTTATTTTTACCTTTATCATCTATATTATTCTTTTTATCACATGAAAATGTTGATTTAGGTGTAAAGATGTTAGAATAAGTTTTAGTTGAAGTAGAACCATTAGACTTAACATAGGCTTTTGTTGTATTGGTTTGTCTTTCAATTTCATAGCCAATTTTATAAAGTCATCAAGAGATTCATAAGAGTACATATCAACCTTGTCTCTTATTAAATTATTCAAGCCACCTAAGTATCTAGCACATTTTTGTTCCTTTCTTTCATGAACATCAGAAATAAGGGCTAATCTTTCAAACTCTCTAGTGTATTCTTCTACACTAAATAAGTCTTGCCTTAGAGTAGTCATTTTAACATACATATCTTGTTCATACTCTCTAAGCATAAATTTCTTTCTTGAGTGCTTTTTAATTTTTTCCCAAGACTTTATTTTAGACTTCTCTTATCTTTATCTAGTTCGTTTTAAGTTATCATACCAAATTAGAGCAAACTTTTTGAACTTTAGAGTAGCTAATTTGCACTTTATATCATCATCATAATCTCTAAACTCAAAAATAGCCTCAATCTCATGCAACCACTCAAAAAATGATTCCACATTCAAATCACCATAAAATTAAGGAAGGTCAAGTTTAATACCTTGATCTTTATGGTGTGGATTTCTTACATGGAATGTAGGTGCTATTCTTTGGTTGCTTGAGCCAAAATAATTTGCCTCCTCTTCTCCATCTTCATGATGATACAAATTGAATGGTCCACGTCCATTCTTGCCATGGTACATTAGCTTCATTCTCCCTTCCACACTATCATGTCATCTCTCACTTCTTAGCTTGCCCACATTCAACCTTACCAATCTTATCCCCCTTTTTCCAATGGTTGTTAATAAGCCTTGCCTCTACACTCCTCATTTCTAATCCATTTTCATTTCTCACTTGTGTTCTAGCTCTCTTCTCCCTTCTTCTTATGGAAATTCTCCTAAGTGTTGAACATCCTTTCATTTTTCCCTCTTCTTCTCTCTACTAAGAAAAAAAATAAAGGCTCTCTCTTTTAATTTATCCTTTGAATTGTGCAAATATTTTTTTCCTTTCTCAATTTATAATATTGGTTATAGGTCTCTTATTCTTTCCTTAAGAAAGGAAGAATTAAGGTTGAGAAAAATTAAAAATTTCAGTTCTTCCCTTAACACCCTATTTTTTAGATAAAGTGTGTTGATTCATGTCCTTATTCTATTGATTTGCCTTTGGTTTTAATAAAAATTTTAAGAATATTTTTAATGGTGTTTACTTTGATTCTCCTATAAATCAATATTCCACCAGATAAATCACCTAATAGTAGTTTTTTGCAAGAAGAATTGCTTTAAGGTAAGTCATTCTTGTCCTTAACATAATTAGGTTTGTGTGATATATTGAGGTTCCATGTTTTAGTGATTATATCAGTATGATCTAATTGTGTTCTATGTTATGAGCATGTGGTATAATTCTCTCTAGGTTAATGTTGTTGGAATTCTCTAATTTTAAGCATAAAATTGGTTGTTAGAACATGATTCATTTAAGTATGTACATTACCATATTTCTATGTGATGTTATGTGTGTAGAGTGTATTTTTATATGTATTTTTTAACATAGAAGCATGCTAGAACTAATATGGTAAAGTGGTAAATTTTTTTGTGTGTTTTGCAAGTCTTGGTGGTGTTTTACCTAGACCAGTTGATCAATTCCTCAAACCCATCAACTTATTTTGCAAGTAGTCAAATGATGTGGATTTTTGGATCATTTGGTCATGAGATTATTCAATTAGTTTAATAAATCAATTGATTATTTTTTTATGAACAATCAAAAATGTTTTGGTCTCTACTTCAACCCATCAACTGATTAGGCCAAACTAGTCGAGTGGTTACTATGATCTGTTGATTGGTTGGTTAAACCCATCAATTAGTTCCTCTACAGGCTAAAATGGGTTGGTTTTTTCTTAGATCCATTAACCGATTGGACCAAAAAATTCAACTAGTTCACATGAACAATCAATTGCTAAGGTTAACCAACCAACTAGTTCTCTAGTGTTATTTTTATCCAGGTATGGTATGACAAGAATAGTTGATTGGTTTGAAAGATCGATCGACTTATCTAGCTGGAAGCCATATGTTTTGTTGTAAATTATTTTATTTCTCTTGGGAATTTTTTGTTGATCCTTATATGTATTTAAAACATTTTAATTATGATTGAACTAATTTAATATGAATCACCATGATAGTATTTAAGACTTAATTTTGGTTAAGTTTAGTGTTATCTCTAAACATCCAATTGTTGGCTTTAATGCCTTATGGATAAGTTTAGTGTCATCTTTAAACACCAAAATAGTGGCTTTAATGCCTTATGATGTGTTTGGTCTTATCATTTGGAAACACCCAAATTATTTAAATAATGGATTTTAATTATGTATGGTGTTATCAATTAGAAACATCAAATTTGGTTATGTGTGAACTTTGTTTTGATTTATGATATCAATTATACATTAATTAATTAATGGTTTAAGATTTTTTTTCAAACCTTTATCTCTGACTCTCTGGACCGCTGCGAAGAGTTAGCAAGTGGGTCATCCTTGATTATATTTTTTTCACTTGGTACCTATTTCCTTATTACTAGGTTGTGGTTTGTAGGGAGTATGCTCATAACTTTGAGGTATAGGATTATAATATCACAGGACAACATGGCATCAGTGTCTAGTATAAGTGGGTGAGGTATCCCATTACAAGCCCTTGACACTCCATCTCATCCATTTCTTAGGTAGGCGTAGTATCTAAACTTTTTAGCCCTCACACCAGAGATATGGTATAACAGTACAAGGCCCTTTAGTTTACTTTAATCTTATATGGTGAGTATGGTATCTCGATTTTTTGTAGGGCTAATAAATATGTGATGGGTGTGGTATCCGTAAAAAAATCCCCTTTGATGTATCCTAACCTTGTGTGATTGGTGTGGTATCCCTTTATGACTATTTATGCTACCATGACTTTTGTTCATGGTAGAGAACTAGGTGTGATTGAATGAACTATCTTACTAATTGGAAATCGTGTGGTCACTAAATGTGGAATTCTAATATGGTGTATACTTTATGACTTGCATGTATTACTATATTTATATACTTCCATGATTTCTATGCAAGCATACCATATTGTACTTGAGTTATATTGATATGATATTACCATGTTGTTATATGACTTCAATGTGCTTCATGAGCCTTACCATGTTTAGTTAGTATGTTTTACTAGTACTTCACCATACTGATACTACACTTGTGTGGTCATTGTAATAATCTGGCTTTTGGTAGAGGGAGTATAGGTTTATTTATAGGGTTATGACTCTCAGTTAGACTATGTTAAGGGTGATGACATGGGCCGTTACTTAGGGTTGGAGGTTCATGATTGTGCCTAAGATTTAGGCTAACCGCTTATTAGTATTTTTCCCACTACATTGAGATGTTTTAATATTTTTGGTTATTTAAAATCTTTGCTCGATTCTTTGTATTTGATTTTGTAAAACTATCAAGCTCATTCTATCTATAATATTGCCCTAGTTGTTTTTATCTTATATTCTGACATTCATACTATGAGCACGCATTATTTTGTTCCTTGTTTCATTTTGTCTTACATTAGGCATGGGTTAGGTGACGATCACACCTCTCTCATTGTTGATGTGGCAGTAACATTCTCTTATTTTGTATTTCAAATGATTCCACTTTGTCTTAAAAATAAAATTTTATGGCTCAAAATTTTGGGGTGTTATAGTTAGTATTTACAAACACTAAATGTATTTATTATGTAAAACCACTAGAATATAGTAAGAAAAAATTAGTTTATGCATGTGAATAAATGCATATAATATTTTCCCAACAATGAAATTACCTCAAGGAAAACACATGAAAACATGAAACACCTATTGAAAGCATGATTCATGTATTTTTCCTACAAATGAAAAAACATTTTAGGTGATTTGGTATGATACAAACAAATAATGACATATCTAAGTAATCATAGAATATCAACATTATCAAGAAATTACGTCTTTCATACAAAATTTTAAACAAAACTAAGGCGTGAAACATATAAACAACATAACTATAAAATGAATTCACATTCACATTTTATCTAATACTTCCCAATCTCATTTAGATATTCAAGTGACCTATGTTATATTATTAAAAACACAAGATAGGAGTAATATATATGGCTAAATATCGAGGTAATTAAATAGATTTTAAAAAGTATATCATTAAGCTAAAAAATTAACATCCTATGAGATGACTTGTATACAGTTTGTCTAGGTTGGTTCTTTTCTCTATCATTTTTATTTCATATATTTTTTCTTTAATTTTATATAATAATTTATAAAGATAAATTAAAAAAAACTATTTACTTTAAGAGAAGGAGATCAACTATTATTATGTTTATTAATTATGTTGTAATGTGGGAATGTCCTATTACTTGTTGATTCTTATGGGTAATGAAAAAATTGTTAACCTGAGAACTTTAATGCAACCCATTTTTAGATATGGATAACATCCAATCATAAATAAGAGTGACAAATATAGCATTATAACATGAAATGAGAGACATAAAAGTCATTTATGTTGAGGTCATAATGGAAGATAATTGCAATACCCCATATTAGTGGTGAATGATGGAGGCTTAGATAATTGATATGACCACTTACAAGGTATATCTTCTTTTTAAAAAAATTATCATTAAAAAAATTCATATTTAATTATTTTTAACTTGATATAATTTAAGGAATTATGATTTTCAAGGAAGTTTCCTGTGATGCATGTGAGTTTATCAAAAATACGCTTGAAAGGACTTGTGTATATCTGTTGGGTAAATTATCAATCTAAAAATTGCTCTAAATAACTACTTGTAGCTATTATGGGTTCATGATATTATAAATGGTATTAGAGAAAAACTATTTCCATGAGCTAAGCTTGGATATGCCAATTAGAAGATTAGCAAGATGATTCTTATGATGGACTATATTGATATAATCAATGGTCAAGGCATAATGAGGATATTGTTTTATTTAATTAGGGTGTTTGTAATACCCTAGATTCATGGTGGATAATGAAGGTTTAAAATTATTAATATGAATACCTATATCAGTAAGGTATACATTCTTTTTGGAAATCCTATCATTAAGAAATTCATAGTTAAACATGTTTAACTTAGAAAAATTTAAGAATGGATGGCCTCCTAAAATTTTTTCTATGATGTGTGAGAGTTGTTAAAAATTACATTGGAACAAATTTATTGGTACACTTAGAGGGTGCCACTTTTATTCTACGATTTTAGATCTTTTCTCTTATTTATATTTGAATCTCATTCTAAAGTTTATGAAAATTCTAATTAGAATCTAGTTATACTAATAAGTATAATTTTATACTATGTAATTATTTTTTATTTAGATCATTATATCATTTCATTTAGCTATAAAAGTTTCCAAAAGTAGTTTGAATGTATTTCTCACCTTCTCTCACTCACCCTGACTTTCCTCTCTCTTCTAGGAGTCATGGCTACATGTAGATTATTCTGCCTCTCCACTAACTTACTTAGTATCTACCATCCATATGATTTCCCTCCATCTCCCTCACTTTAATCAGTCACCCTCTTACATTTTTCTTTTATACACTCAACCAAAATCAACTTTTCCTCTCTCTCTCTCTCTCTCTCTCTCTCTCTCACACACACACACACACACAAATCCTTTAATGTGTTAACCCGGCTCGTTTTTACACTCCATTTGTGATTTATTTTCAATCCTTGCCCTCTATAATTTCCTATTCTCTCCCTTTCCTTTGTGAAAACTCCTAAGTGTTGATAATTCCTTAATTTCTTCTTTTTTTTCTTTGTTGAGAAAAATAAAATAGAGGTTCACTTAATCTATTCTCATTCTTGAACAAATCCTTATCTCTTCTTTCTTCTCATAGTCTTAGATTTAGCTATGATTTGATTTACTTAAGCGACGAAGGAGTAAGGTTTTGTGAAAGGTTGAAGATCTTATCCTCCTTCTCTTTAATGTTTTATTTTGAGAGAAATAAGGTGTTATGGCAATTCTGCTTCTTCTTTTCTGATTTCATTTTATTTAGTTTAGAAAATGAGTTTTAATTGTTTTGATTCTTAATTCTCTTATAAAATCAAGGGATTTGGTAGAAATCCATCAAGTTCTAAGTTTTTTTATTAGAATAATTACTTGAGATAAGGTATTATTATCTCTAATATGATTAAGGAGTTTTGTTTTTGTTGTGGTTTCATGTTCTTAGTATATTTATGTGATGTACATATGTTAATTGAGTTCTTGGATTCAAGCATGTGGTAATACTTTCACCTTTGATGTTTTAAGCATGTTTTCGAGTATTTTGATCTTATGCATGAATTTGGTAAATTTAAGCATGATCATGTTGAGTTTCAACTTCTACTATGTTTCATGGCATAGAAGTATGCTAAAATTAAATTTAGAAAGTTTGGTGAATTTATACTAAATATAGATCATGGGTCTAAGTGTTGTTTTGCCTAAACTTTACCAATTTTGCTATAACTAATCAACTACTTGTGTAAGCAATTGTGCTAGCTAGTATCCATGAATGGTTGGTTACTCAAATAGTTTATTGGTTTGATGAACAAGTCACTTGGTTTTTGTAAGAAATCAATTGATTTACCTAAGTCATTGATTGATTATTTTGTGACTAGAGTGTTTTTGGCCTCTTCTTAGGTACATTAGCGAGTTCAACCTAACCCATCGACTAAATTCTATGAACAATCAATTGGTTAGATAAACCTACTAGTTAATTTAAATCATGATTTCAACCATACATAACCAAAATTTAAAGGAAATCAAAATGATAATATCGTAGTGCCATGTGTGGTTGAGTTTTGTGTTACCATTAAATGCCCAATCATTGGCTTGTATGCCATAAGTTGTGTTTGGTTTTATCATATTAAAACACCCAATTTCTTATTAATGGAATTAATCATGATTCGTGATATCACTTTGTTATTATTAACAATCAAATTAATATTTTGTTTGAGCCTTTTCTCTTACACTTGAGGTAACTAACTAGGAGTTAGTAGGGAGGTTGCTACTTTTATTTTTATCATTTCACTTAGTACCTATTTTATTTCTCTCCTAAGTTGTAGTCAATAGGGGGTATATGCATATTTTTATGGTATAAGATAATATTACGGCAGATCGATATGGCATTAATGTCTACCAAGGGTTGTTAAGGTATCCCAATCGAAGCCCCTAGCACTTTGTATGTCTATTTCTTAGGTGGGTGTTATATCCCAACTTGTGGAACCCTCGTGGTAGATACACTATAGGTGTGGTGTGTAAGGTTTTCCAATATAAGCCCCCTCAATGTACTCTAATCACGTGTGGTGGGTGTGATATCCTAACTATGTTAGCTCTCATGGTAGGTACACTTGATGTATGGTAGGCATGGTATCCTTAGAGAATAACCCCCCTAATGTATCTAAACCATGAGTGGAGAGTGTGGTATCCCATTAAGTGTGCATGTTGCTATGAATTTTGTACATGATAGAAAACTGGGTATAGTTGTACAAATTATCATAATAACTGAAAAGTATGTGGTGACTAAAGTAAGATTTATAATATAATTTATATTATGTGAATCAAATGTATGACCTATATTATTATTCTTCAATGATTTTTATGTGAGCATACCTTATCGTATAACAACCATGAGCTTGGATGTTATATTGTTTAAGTATTCTTATTACTATGCTACTATATAACCTTAATGTGTAGCATGAATCCTTACCATGTTTTAGGTAGTTTATTTTACCATTTCTTCAACATACTAATACTACATTTATGTGGTCATTATGATGATTCAGCTTCTATTTTGGTGACTAAAGGAAAAATTTTAGGGTTACGACTCTCAACTTGATTATATTGATGTTGATGTCTTGGGCGAGCAGGTGCCCATTTCATAGGGATTATAAGTTATATTTCTATTTAGTTAAGAGTCACTAGCTGACTTAGATGTATTTTACCCACTATGATGGGATGTTTTAATTCTATCTAGTTATTTAAACTTTTGGCTGTTGTAACCCTTCTTCTTATTTATATCACTCTCATCTCTATTATTAGTGTTGATACATTGAGCATGCATTCTTTGTTCTTTATGTCTTTTTGCCTTGTATCAAGCATGTGTTATGTAATTATCAAACATCTTCCATAATTGATGTGATATTAACATTTTTCTGATTTTATTTTAATAAGCTTCTGCAGTACCTATAAATCAAAATTTTAGAGTGTTATAAGTTATGTGACATAGAGGACAAACCTCAAGAACATATGTTCTTCAAATGTATTAGACCCACTGTATGTGTGTGCAAATAATTCTAGCATCTTTGGGTCCTAGCATAGGACTACAACATGGTAGAGGGAGATGAAAATGGGTGCCATATTAGAGAAGGATAATTGAAGTGAAAGTTAACACTCTCACAGTACCCCCAAGCCATTGTAATTTACCACTTATGGAAAAAGAAAAATGCTGCGATATTGAAGTATAAGGCTACAACTCTGAAGCAAGTGTTAAGTTGATTATTGTTGCAGCAACAATTAGAGGCATGCTTGTTCTTTATTATCAAAATTTCTATTTCTTTCACATTTTGTAGATAGACTTTGTGTATGACACATTAATGATTATACATAATGCTTTTGAAAGTAATAAAAAATCAATTACTTTTAAAAAACAAACTATATATTTTTTTAAGTTGATTATTAGCTTGAATCATGATCAATATGACAAAATCTATTTATTTAATCTCGAAATCAAGAGGAGTTTATATCAAAGCATTATTTATTTCATTTTATCTTCAATAATATTTGCATGTGATTTTTTTTATACTATGATGTTTCTATGTAGTGTTATCTATTTATTATTTCTATCATTTTAATTACATTGTGATGCTAAAATAAATAAATAAAAACGCTTAATACTACACGCAAATATCATAGTATGACAATTAAAAGTCACCATGCATCTATTACCGAAGATAACATAAAATAAATAATTTTTTTATTACAAATTCCTCCTTGAGTTAATTACATATTCAATTTATTTAGATTTTTATTTTTCAATTAGGTTAATAATTTTATTATCAATTGGATACATTTGTTAATGTAATTTTTATATTGTGCGCTTTAACTTTAACTAATTTAGCTCACAATCTAATTTTTAGAAATTTTAGTATATCTAAATGTAAATAAAGTCATACAAAGCTTGGATATAATTAAAAAGAATTAAACTAAAAAACCAGCTCAACTCAAACGAAAAGAATATGATCATTATAATTATAAAAAAAATTATTTAAACATAATCTATACTTTATTATTATTTTTATTATTAATTGAGCATTCAAAGTATTATATTTTTCTTTATTTAAAAAAAAACGTCTGTCCAGTCATATACAGGTACAATGATTGATATGATGCATAACAACGTGGGGGAAACATTATAAGTTTATAACAGTAAATTTTAATACAACTAGGGCAAATTTATTTGTCTTAAAAAAGGAATGTGAAAACGAAAAATTAAAAAGTAAAAAGAAATAAAATGGAGGCCGTTTAAACCTTGAGCGTGCACATGTTTATAAATTTATATAAATGTGAAAGCAGGGACGTAGACTAAAATAATATATTCAAATATTGCTGCGAGCATTTAGTGAACGAATATATACTAAAGGAACGCGAAAAAAAAAACTACGGATTTGCCGACAAGCCTTCCGCTTCTATGCGTATCTCGTCTTTTAGTGGCTTTTAATAGAAGTAGTGGGAAACTCATTTTTTCCATCGTTCCACGTTCCGAAAGATTATTTTTTATACGATGCTTACCACATAGGGTCCAAAATTTAATTTTTGTACATGCAGTAGTTCAATTAAAACTTCGCCCCGTCCAAGGGTCCCGCATCTTTTCATTGAATATTGTCCGGTGGATGTGAAATAAAATGTCATAAGTCGGAAGGAAAGATTCCAAACAAACACAGATAATATCTAATGCGTTATCTTATATTATCTTATCTTTAAATAATATTAAAATATAATATTAAAAATATATTTTAATAAAATAATTTAATTCAAAAAATCAATAATTAGATTAAATGTTATGTTATAATGATAATTACAAGAGTACGAGATTATTCGAATAGTTATATGATTATTTTAAAATTATAAATAATATTTCATTATCTAGTATGGTTATAAAAATATTAAAATTTATAACAATGTTTTAAGTATTGATATTTTGAAAAATATAATAGTATTTATATTTATTCAATTAAATATTTATTTATTTTAATTGATAGATCTAATTATTTTTTTAAAAATAGGGTAAAGTCAGACACCAAATTATATCTATATCGATATATATTAGGTCATATCCCCACTCAATTTATCTAGAGTTAGCAAAACTAACTAGAACCAAAGTTGATCCGAAGTAAGTGACACAATCTGATCCAAATTCTACCTGACTCTAATTCGTAATTTGATATCAATCCAACCCGCTACCAACTCCGACCCGCTATCAACCATATCCACTATCAACTAGCTAGACCCGACTCAACTCGACAAAATTAAATTTGATATTAATTAATTATGATAAAAAAAAATACACATGTTTCATTATTTATTTAATGCTTTTAAAAAATATTATTATTTAAATTTTATTTATTTTTTACATTTATTATAAATTTATTTATTTACCAATGATATTCTAAATTTACCAAAAAAATTTTTGCGTAAAAGCACAACATTATAAAACTATAATAATAAACAAATAAAAATTAATAACATATTATTAATTATTTGCTTACATGAAGTTAAACTTAATACTTACTTACGATGTTGATGATTTAAATTAATTTTGGTGGTCAATATCCAATTTGATCAAAATATAAAATGATTCGATCCAAGATTAACTCTTTCTGAATGTAACTTGACCTATCAAAACCTGGATATCTATTCGAGTATAGATAAAAATTCAGATATGGGTATAGATACACATATGGGTGAACCTGCCTTGAACATTCCCGGTTCGTGTTTCTATTAGGTCAGGATTGGGAAAAGTAACCTCATATTCGAGTGATTTCGTATTCGAGTTAATTTGACGAGTCGGGTTTGGATTAACTTGACGAATCATATCTTTTTTACTTACACATTCGTATTCGTATTCGTTGTATCTGATGAATAGTTTGTTTGTCTATTAACATATATTATTCGGTGGATAAATCAGTTACCCAAGAGATAAACTCATTTAGAGTTAAGAAAAATGATAATTCTAACTTTAATTTATACTATATTTATTTTCAAATTAATGATAAAAAGATAATTATCCATATCCATATCCGACGAGTATTTTATTTTTCAATCCTCCATATCCGTTTAAGTATCTGATGAATGAAATCCAGAGTGTTTTGGAGAAAATATGTCCTATTTACATTCATACACTCGATCCGACCTAATAAGCTAATCCAAAATAATTCAAAACTAATCCAACTCAAACTATCTCAATCTTATTATGATCGGATTCAATAAATTAATCTGATATAATCCGAATCTATAATAATCTAAACCCGAATTTAAAATAATCTTAAATTTAATCCGACGTACAATAGACCTATAAACAACCAGACTCGATAACGATGCCACCGGGTATAACCCGACTTAAACAGGATCCGTGGGATCCCATCGTCACCAATAGGTACATCCCACGGCAACGGCTCGGTGCTCCCGTCAACAATGCTTCCGCCTCTATAGATTCACTCGTTACTTCATTCAAAGCATTAGGCCAGTGGGTCCGCCCACTAGCACATGGAAAAGCCCTATATAAACCTCCCCCACGCCTCAATTCTAGCCCCGACTCATTCATCCGCCCCTTTACCTAGAATACACGTAGATCAAGTTCCCTTCTTCTGTCTCCCCTCTCCCTCGCTTGCTCTCTCTCTCTAGATTCGTCACTACAAAACAAAGTAGAGACAACGGAAGTTAGTGACAAAGACACAAAAACAATGTGTAAATGCAATACAAATGAAACATACGTTGTGCAGCCAACAGAAAGCCAATCAGAATCCAACATAAAAGCCCCACTATTAGTACCAACGAGGGGTAGCACAAAGGCACGTGATGACGAGGAATCACAAATCCAGTTCCAGCAGCAGCAGGTCCACCGCCACCAAGAAAAGAAGGCCCAAAAACAACAAACACATGCAGGAGAAGACGCAGCAACAACAACTACCAAATTCCGTGTTTGCATCAAAGAAGCTAAAGAGATATCAAGTATTGCATTACCAATGATCTTAACTGGTCTCCTCCTCTACTCTCGTTCCATGATCTCCATGCTCTTCCTGGGCCGTCTCGGCGACCTCTCTTTAGCCGGCGGATCCTTAGCATTAGGCTTCGCAAACATAACAGGATATTCAATCCTCTCTGGTCTAGCCATGGGAATGGAGCCCATTTGCGGTCAAGCATTTGGTGCTAAGAAATACGTAAAGCTCTTGGGATTAACTTTACAGAGAACCATACTATTACTTGTATTCACCTCTTTCCTCATCTCCCTCCTCTGGATCAACATGAAGCGTATATTGCTCTTCTGGGGACAGGATGAAGTGATAGCAAATCAAGCTCAATTATACCTCATCTATTCCCTTCCTGATCTCTTAGCTCAATCTCTTCTTCATCCATTGCGTATCTATCTTCGGGCACAGTCCATAACTCTTCCGCTGACATTCTGTACCGGTGTAGCAATCATCCTCCACGTCCCCATCAACTACCTGCTGGTCTCTCATTTCAACTTAGGCATCCGAGGCGTGGCGTTGAGTGCGGTTTGGACGAATTTCAACATCGTCGGCTCGTTGATTTTGTACATAGTCGCTTCCGGGATCTATAAGACCACGTGGACCGAAGTCTCCATGGAATGTTTCAGAGGATTCGAAGCCCTGCTTAGCCTGGCAATCCCGAGCTGCATTTCTGTCTGCCTTGAATGGTGGTGGTATGAGATCATTATCTTACTCTGCGGCGTGTTAGTGAATCCAAGGGCCACTGTTGCATCAATGGGGATCTTAATTCAGACCACCTCGCTCATCTACATCTTCCCGTCATCGCTGAGCTTCAGCGTATCCACCAGGGTAGGTAATGAGGTCGGAGCGGTTCGTCCTGCGGAAGCAAAGCGCGCGGCCAATGTAGGCCTGTTCTTTAGCTTCCTGCTCGGCTTCTCGGCTCTGGCATTCACGATTATGGTCAGGCATAAGTGGGCACGGCTGTTTACAGAGGAAGAGGAGATAATAGGATTGACGTCGTCCGTGCTGCCTATAATCGGACTATGCGAGCTGGGGAATTGCCCGCAAACTACTGGGTGTGGTGTTTTGAGAGGGACGGCGAGGCCTAAAATTGGAGCAAATATTAATTTGGGATGTTTTTACTTAGTGGGTATGCCGGTCGCTCTTTGGTTGTGTTTCTTCAACGGGTATGGTTTTCAAGGGTTGTGGATTGGATTGTTGGCTGCACAGGGTTCATGTGTTGTTACTATGCTGTTTGTCTTAGGGAGGACGGATTGGTCTCGTGAGACAGACAGAGCTAAGCAATTAATGCTCAGTAATGACGGAGATGATGGCGTTGCTGTGGGCAACGAATCGGATGAGGACAGCCAACAACACGATATAGAAGTTGAAAATAGAAGTAATGGTGGTGGTGGTTGTTACGCGGTACTTGAAGCAGAACAGCAAGCGCCCGGCAGCAATTAATTAATAATCTTGTTTCGTCAATATCAATAGTTCCTCCCTCCTCCACTTAAAACAGTTTTGTTTCGTTTTGTTTAATATGCTGCTCAGTCTGACTCGTGTAAAATATGGAAGGAGATGGAAGTGCCGGTAATTATTAGCTGGTCTTTTATCTTCCTCCCCGAAATGACTTTTAAGATTACCCCATTCTTCTTGTAACAAAACAGTATCGCAGTCGGAGTCACGCTGTTTTGTTTCGTGGATGGTCGAGGCCGATCATTAAAATTTCGTTCTCTTCTTCCTAGCTCTTATATTGCACCACACTTTTATGATGAATTGTAATTCATCTTTGTTACTAACTCACTATAAAATATAAAAAAAAAATTATGTTATAATTGAGAGTTTTATTTCTCTTATTTTTAACTACTTCGTTCTTCCTATATATATAATATATATATATATATATATAAACGTTCTAATAATTTATATATTTTATCAGAAATAATAAAAGCAATCTTTTAATTGACTTCAAAGAAAAAAAAAAAAATTACTTGTTGATTCCACACCCCCTCCACTCTGATGAGTTGAGAACGACATCACCATGAGAGCTTCAATCACGCTCCCGAAAAGGACGGCAGCCACCGAGAGTCTCCTGCTGCACTCTCTCTAATTAGTAATTACTTGCAGCTGCAAGCGTCGACTACACAATATCAGACTTCCCTGTACCCTGTCCCTATGCTTCAGAACAAACGACAGATGATACCACGACCACCAGGTCCACCACAGCCACACCAGTTGCAGATATATGAAAATCTGACTATACGAAGCAACGACAGGCAACAGGCAACAGACAACCACCGAACAACCCGCCCCCCCCCCACCCCACCCCGCCTCCCTCCCAATAAAAAGAGAGAGAAAAAGGAACGGAACCCTGATATCAGTCAGTCACTGTGACATTGCTGCCTTCAACTACCTTTGAGCCAGCAGGGATACACCTTTTTATTTATTTATTTATTTCTAACTTATTTCAAGGATCCGGTTCATGTATAACTGTTGCTCCCCAGCACACCTAGATTCGTCCCTCACTCAGCGAATTTACCAATTTTATATTACAATCGTTGACTCAATTTAGATCAGGCAAAATTCGAGTTATCTTTAATAAAATCTCTACTTCTCACAAAATAAAATTAAATAAATAACATATTTATATATATATATATATATACAAACTGGTCGACTCAATTTCGTTGTTAAACGAGGTAAGATGTGTAAATAGCGTAAATTTGTGAACTGACCGAGTGAAAATAAACTTTATTGTACTTGCAAATTGCAAAATAAATATATAAATATCTTGCTTAACTCTAAAGATGATATGAAAGTAATTTACCGACCAACTGGTCAAAAGCCGGAAGGAACCAAAAATTAAGCAGCAACGCACAAATTGGTTTTTTGATCAATAGAAATTCATCGAATATGCCGAGTGGTGTATGTTTCTTAAATGTTTTGCCGTCTTCCATAAATTAACCTACGCATTAAACGATATATTTATAGTTTGTATCTGTAATTTTTCTAAAATTTATTATTAAAAATTTTCATTTAAGAGGAAAGACTATTCAAACATAAAAAATGAGAGTTATCTCAGTAATCAATATGAGTCTGGCCATAAATCATCCTTATACCAATTACAAGACAAGCGCGAAACAAATATAAGCCATGATAAATATAGAACAAGGTCATTTCATAACATAAAATAAGAGTTAGGTGTTCATTTTCAAAATAAAACTAAAATACATTAATAAGTGTAGAGGAAAATCAGCTTAAAAGAACAATCAGATAACACAACTCTCCAATTCCTAACCCCGGTCATAGAACGGTATCACTTTGCCTCGATCAGAGCATCGTAAGCAGCAAATTCATCTAATGAGTCCTTATTTACCTGCACAGACTCAAAAGAGATCTCTACTCATGGAAATGAACATCATCTATAATAAGGATGATCAGTATACCACGTACTAAGTAAGGTAACAATACAATAAAAAAAAGTCATATAAATTTATAACACCATGATAAGAGATGACAATCACATAAGTTGCTCGTACCGACTTATTAATATTCTCTGATCATACGATAATAGTGCAATGATAATTATTTTATGATTTTATTCATGTTGGTTTAGAGGCTTAGTATTCTCAACCGGTGGAACAGTAATCAAGTACAACTTCTAGGGCAGGATGCTCATGGTCATTATTCTCACAACCTTAATGTAACACCCCCAAATTTACTACTAAAAAATTTCGTTTAAATCAAAAGGTTTAGCGGAAGCGAAATAATTAAAACCGTAAACTTGGGGGTATTACCGCCACACTTAGTACCAGACCGGTTCACTCCTACCGTTCCGATACTAAGTGCTAAGGCTGAACTAAACAATCGTTAAGTAAGAATCATCAAAACATAAGTTCATAATCAACATAGGTCATTCACGGAAACACAAGTCAACACCAGTTAGAATATCGTTTAGGAATACAACTTAAGAGTACGGTTTCAAAACAAGAAGCGTAGTACAAAATATAGCTAAATAAAACAAATCACAAGGGACCAATATCCGGATCGCCTACTCACTCAAGTCAAGCCTTCCACCCCAAGATAGTACCCGATCATAAACCTGCACAGGAAGTCTACTCCCCACCATCGGTGGATCATCACAGGACCCATTCAACCAAGGTAGTATCAGTACGGGTCCAATACTGAGTAAGTCCCACTACCCTATCTTATAGGAGAGATATCATCAAGTGCATATTAAACCGGGTACAACACGTTGAAACAATATCATACATATACACAACCCACAACATGAATCTTACCATACACCTAGAGTAACACATTAAAACATATGTAACATCGTATTAAAACATATAAGCGTGGTATAACCGAAATATTAAGTGGCTCATACGCCTCAGGTAGGAATGATCCATATTATTAAAACTAAATACGTAGCATACTCACGCAAGCAGCATGTAGTAATACAGGTAAATAAAGCCGGACATGGTCCAATTAGACTTATTCTTTATTCTCATTAATAATATGTTCATTCAACACATATTCTTTAATAGTCCATGTGAGTGCGGGAACCCCACTATTATAGCCGGTGGACCGGATGTAAACACACAGGGCAGAATGCCTCTGACCACTATTATAGCCGGTGGACCGGAAGTAAACACACAGGGCAGAACGCCTCTAACCACTATTCTTACCGGTGGACCGGACTGGCCCCGACTCACATGGTGTTTCGCTGTAAGTACTTAGTATTTTTCCCATGGATTAACTTATTTATTTGGGTCTTTCGAGCCGAGATTCCCCACTATTATAACCGGTGGACCGGATGTAAACACACAGGGCAGAAAAGCCTCTGAACGCTATTATAGCCGGTGGACCGGAACGAAACGCACAGGGCAGAATGCCTCTGACCACTATTCTTACAGGTGGACCGGATTGGGCTCGGCTCAACATCTTTCGCTTTACGTGATTAATGTCTTATATGTGTCTTATTAAATCGCACTTCACCCTTAACATGCATGCCAACAACGAATAATCATGCGTTACACAACATAACATGATATATAAAGCATCCAAGGCATACAAGTCACGTAACACATAGGGGCGTTAGCCACATCCTTATGAAACACCCATAAGTGGAGGTAAGTAGAGACTTACCTGGATCCGAAGCTAGCTAAGCGAGATAAGAGGGAGAGAGATCCCTAGCTCGTGGATCCACGAGAAAGCTTTCCTAGATCCGATATAAATCGAAAAACTAAATTAGAAACTATCCTATCAATCAATAATTTACATACTCTAATTAAATAAACATAAACAACCCAAATGATCTCTCTTAGAAAATGTGACCAAAACTTAGAACTTAAAAGCATAGCTTTATTAAAATTTAAGGTTAAAACTAAATCAAAACGGATTAATACAGATATCACTTGGGACATTTCAACTTAATTTGGAAAGCCCGAGAAAGAATAATTGATCATAAGTTAATTTATCGAAAATAACTTATTTATTAAGTTTTACAACTAAATAGGTAACCTAACCATTTACATAGAACCAAATCCAAAGCGATTAGGTTAAAACAGAATTTAAATGATTTAAAACCCAAAGATAGAATTCGATTAGATAAAATACACATAGCAAAATCAATTTTATAAAATCATCCCCAAAAGTTAGGGTTGAAGCCCACGACACAAACTCAAGTAATTCAATTTAATCAATTCAAATTAAAGGTATTAGAAAGCAATTAATACCATTTCAACTATTTCTATAAATTCAATTTTAGAAAAACAACAATACAAGTAATCGATTTCATAATTTCACTTAAAATTTAGGGTTTTAGGCCCAAAAATACAATTCGTTAAAATTCTATAAATTTAATCAAATTGAATGTTTAGAAATGCAATTAAACACATTTTATAACATATCAAATAATCAATTACTCAAAACCAATAAAAGAAATACGCAATTTAGCACAATTAGGGTTTTTGATCCCGAAACGCAAATCCAATCAATCCTTGCCAAAACATATCAATTGACGGTTCGAAAATGTAATTAAACATATTATAATGTAATTTATATAGTCAATTGAATAAAATAACCCGATTACCCAAACCAATTTAAACCTGCGGGAGTTTTGACCTAAAAATCCAATTTCGATCAATTACCCACAATTTTCCCAAATCAACACTTCCAATAAAAACTTAAATACATTTTAAACAATATTATAAAATCAATTGAGCAAAACAGCTCAATTATACGACCCAATTTCATTACACCCAAAATTTGACCTAGGAATCAAATTTCGATAAAACCTGCATAAATTTCTCAAATTGACGGTTCCAAAATGAAATTGGATACATCTTAAAACATATTGTATAATCAATTTGTCCGAAATCGAAAAAATGGACAAATCCGAAAAATTCGGGCATAACCCGGCCAAAAATCCAATTTTTCCAAAATCCCAACACAACCACACAATTAACCTATGCAAATCAATCTTACAGCACATATATACATAATCAAACAATCAATTTAGCTTTTTATAAGCTAATTCATACCTAATTAATCAAAACAAGGGTTAGGGTTTTTTGGAAATTATACCAAACAAAAACCGATAATTCGGGGCAAAGGAAGGCCGGGGGAGCTTCGTCGCACGGGGAACGGGGGTGGCTCGCCGGTGGTCTGCGAGGCTCCCGGTGACCGGGCGACGGCGGCGCAGCCTGCGTTGTTGCTGCTGCTGTGCGCGGCTATTTCCGTCACTGCTACAGCGGGTGTTGCTGCGGCTAGTGGCTGCTATGGCGGTGGTCGACGGGTGTTGGCGAGTTTGGCCAGAGCGGGGAGGAGGAGCTGGGGAGATGGAGAGGGGTGAGGGAGGTCGGCTAGGGTTAGGGTTAGGGTTGCGGGACAGGGGGTCGGGGAAAGGGAAGAGAGAAAGAAAAAGAAGAGAGGGGGGGTTGAGTACCGACGGTGCGGGTTAGGTTTTTTTTTTTTTTTTTTTTTACAAATAAACATAAAATAATATACTAAAAATATAAAATATTATTGGAAGATTTTATATAAAATTTATTTCGAATGGGTCCGAAGACTTAAAATTAATAAAAAGCTATATAAAGAATTTCAGAAACATTTTCGAAAGAATTTACCAACAAATGTAAAAATTTATATTATTTACGGAAATACATTATAAGACCCTGAAATAATATTTAAAAACCTATAATAAAATATTTAAGTCAAATTCTAATAAATCAAAACTAATTTTAATAATTTCCGAAATTGGTTTTTCGCAAACTAAAAAGTGTAGAATAGAAGAAAATTAATTTCAAAAAGAAATTCTTAAATAAGTTCCGAAAATATTTTTAATTTAAACTTCCCGAAAATATTACATTCAATTAATTAAAACGTCGATAAAATATTACTTCCCGAAAATGATTAATTACATTCAATTATGAATCCAAAATCGTCAATAAATCCATAAAACGAATCGAAATTAAAATAATTAATTGTTTACATCAAAGTACGCTAATAAAATCATAAAACTTAATAAATCTAGAATTAAAAAAATACGGGGTATTACACTTAACATATCCTCTCCTCTCGTTCCAATTTAGTCCCTTATTTACCCAAAAAATTTCAACATGTTATTAGGAACCACATATTCAATATTCGTAACATGTCACCCACATTTTACACAATTGATAATAACTAGCTTCTAGGGTTACTATTCGGGCCTCTTCCAAAATCCTAATTTTCTTCTATTTTGCATAGTCTCTTCTCTGATGTTGGTATAATCTACGAATTCCATACCCATGCATAGAATGCTATTGTTAGCCATTAACTCAAATATTGTTGTCTAGCTCCCACATTTTATATATGTGAAAATAACCTACCTATTTAGGCCCCTCCAAAACGTTAATTTCTCATTTTGTTCATAGCTACTTTCTTCTACCCTACATAGCTACCAAATCAAGTATTCATTCCCAAAATGTTATGGTTAACATCATGTCCCAAAGTTGTAATTAGTTATGGTCATAAATCCCTCCCTAGCGGGCAAATGACTTCCTAATTTTTCATGACTAACCAAGATTCCATCACTAACCTCGTATCCACTACCTTGTACCAATCTCCCACTTTACTCACATATGATCATAACTTTCTTCTAGCTTTTACTAATCAAATTTATGGTCTTTCTCCCTTATACTGTATTTACCATAAACCCCTTTATTTATTTATTTATTTATTTTTCCCTAATCATTTCATGAAGTATCCCAAACTAATTTTGTGCTAGTTAATAACCTAAAGTAACCAATATGCCACTTTTTTATAGTAAAAACCAAAATACCCCTAGATCACTAAAACCCTACTTTTACCATCTTTAAGTTATAGAACACAAAAAATGAAGAACTCTTCAACTTTCCACATATGAAATAACATAAAAAGGCATGGAGATGATTATATATAAATACTTGAAATCAACATTGGCATGACTACACAGCTTTTTTATCTTTTTCTATTATCAAGCCAAAGATGCATATACAATACTAGAGTCATTTATTATTTCATACATATCAACACGTCAAGAAAATATATTATAATATAGAAAAACCGTATCTATGAGTGCATCCTTATCGAAGTAGCTTCGGCCTCTACGTATGCATGACCTATGCCTCCTATTCCACTATCACTAGAATACTCCTAGAAATTGGGACATACATAGTTTAGACATTCTTTTCCTTTCTTTTTTAAAAAAGGACTTTAAACTAAAAAAAGGTAAAAGAGGAAAAATAAATGGAGGTAACCAAAGTGAAAAGAAAATTGTGTAGGGTGGCACACGAGAGTGGCGGTAGAGGCTGTTTTGGAGAAGTGGGTGAGGGTTGGCAGTTTAGGGTTAGGGTGGGGTGGTATTGCGGTTGAGTAGAGTTGGTGTTGGAGTTTGAAAATAATGGTGGTGTAGGGAAAGGAGCACCTAAGAGAGAGGAAGAAGAAGAGGGGAGAAAGGTAGGGCTTGCTATGGTGGTAGCTTTAGCTAGGGTGCCAGCATAGGGTGAATCTAGTGTTGTGGTGGCAAGGAGCGAGAATAAAAAGGTTAGTGGTGGTGATAGTAGTGGAAATGCAACCAACTACGCCTATAGGCATAGGATAAGGGAAAGGATAAAAAGGGTGGCACGACAGGCATAGGCAAGGTGCAGACAGAGATAGGAGGTGGCAAGATGGTTAGCCAGGTGACGACAGGCGACACTGGCATTGGGGCTGGTAAGGATGTAGAAGGGACGAAAAACAAGGATTGGAAAGCAGATTTACAAATGGAAGAGAAGATAAAGGAGAGGCTTGGGAGGTATATTTAGGTAGGGGAGTTTGAGGGAGAGGGGAAGATAACAAGGGAGGGGATGGCACCTAGGCGTGTATGGCTATAGGGGTGGTTGTAGATGGGTACAGGGTAAGTTGTATGGTGTATGGTGAGGGGGAGGGTGTGTAGTGAGTGTGCATAGCATTGCATGACTGAGAAGGAAAAGGTGAGGGAGATGCGTTGGGAAGGAAGAAAAGGAATGAAAAGAAAAGAGAAAAGGAAAAAGAAAAAAATAGAGGGATGGGTTGGGGCTCACCCGAGGGAGGGGGAAGTCAGAAAATGAAAGAAAAAAAAGAAGAAAAGGATTTGGCTAGTACATCACAACCCAAAAGAAAGGATAAGAAGAAGAAAGAAGAGAAAAAGGAAAAGGAAGAAAAGAGGTGGAAAAGAAAGGGGAAAAATATAAGAAAAAAGGAGAAAAGAAAATATTAGGCGTGGAATTTATGTTAGATTTTTAGACTTGATTTTTTTATTATTAATAGTAAAAAATTTACCTCTAATTAATTTATGATAATTAAACAAAAAAATTATAACTTAGGTCAACTTAAAATGTTGATAAATCAATTTTATAATCTCAAAATTTTAGGATGTTATATCGCTATCCATTTAAAAGAAAATTTCTTCCCCAAAGTCACAAGTCAAGACTTGGGAAGGAGAGAAAGGGAATGTAAGAAAAGGTGATTTTGGTCGTTAGTGTTAGAGGAGAGAATATTATACTACCCCTTAAAGGAATGTGATCCTACAATCTAACACACCCATAATGAAGATTTTGGGATACACCTCACACATACCCTTCTCTGTTGCCAAAGTGGCTTCTTCTACTCTATGGTAGCTGTAAAGGAATTTCACAAGTGAAAGTGAGATCATCCAGGTTTGGTGTACCTTGGTGTCAAGAATTCACAAAGGCCTCTCCCCATACGCAAAAGAGTCATAGAGCTCGATCTCATCAAGATATATCACATTAGAGGGATTTAAACCGTACTTCCGCTCTTGTGAGATGTGGAAGATGCTATGGATTCGTGTTATTTCTTGCGAGAGCACCAAATGATAAGCTAGCTCACCAAATCTATAGAGAATCTCATAGGGGCTAATATATCTCAAGCTCAAATTGCCCTTCTCACCAAACCTCTACAATCCCTTGGTGGGTGAAACCTTCAATATAACCCTATCCCCTGGCTCGAAATAGTCACTACCGTGTCTTTGATCTATGTAATTCTTTTAAAGACTCTGAGCTATTCTCATCCTATCATGGATCAACCCACCTTTTAGGTTATCTCCTCAATCATCTTAGGCCCAAGAACAACATTCTCACCCATGTCACTCCATCACAAGGGTGTTCAAAACTTGTGTCCATATAGTGCCTCAAAGGGGGCCATCCCTATGCTGGCATGATAGTTGTTGTTATATAAAAACTACACTAAATGTAGAAAGTTCTCCCAACAACCTTGAAAATCCATAGCACAAGCCTGGAACATGTCCTTAAGTGTCTGGATCATCCTCTTGGTCTTTCCATCCATAGCTGGGTGAAAGGCAGTTCTCATTTTTAGGTTTATGCTTAGAACTTCTTGTAACTTCCCTTAGAAGTGCAAAAGAAACCTTAGGTCCCTATCGGAGACGATGTCTATAGCTGTACCATGACTTCTAACCATGAACCTCATGTAAGCATTAGTTAATAGATCCATGATCTAGGTCTATTTCATTGATACAAGAACTACATATTCAGTCAGCCTATCCAAAATAAACCAAATTGTGTCACACCCACTACAATTCCTCAGTAATTCACTCACTAAATCTATAGTGATAGAGTCCCTTTTCCATCCTAGCACTTCCAAAGACTAGAATAACCCTGTAGGTTTGCAATGCTCAAACTTGACCTTCTGATAGGTCAGACATCTTACCACTAATTTGACTACTTCTTGCTTCATGTGAGGCAACTAGTAGGTTAGCTTAACGTCCTTATACAGCTTGTCCCCTCCTAGGTGAATGGAGTAGAGGGTAAAATTTCCTTCTTCTAACAATCGGTGCTTTAGATTAGCATAACTCTAAGGTATAAACCAAAGTCTCTTGTAGCGAATGCTACCATCCTCATGTATTCAAAATATTTCAGCCTAGCAATCCTGTATCTTCTATTGGATCTTCTCAAGTTAAATGTCTCTAGGGTGCTCAGCTCAAATCTCATTAAATCACTATTGGTGTAATCGATAAGACACATATACAAATCTCTAGGTGACCATGTTGGATTATCTCTACCCCCATGTCACCAAGTCCTCTAGTCGTTGATTAGCTACCATGTAAGACTTCATAGAGTGTTATGTCTTCCTACTCAAAGCATCCACAAAAAAATTAGTATTACCCTCATGGTAAATTAACTTGATGTTATAGTTCTTTACTAGCTTTAGCTATCTTCTCTGCCTCATATTTAACTCATTTTGAGTGAATATATATTTGAGACTCTTATGGCAGGTAAAAAATTTGCATCGCGTTTAATACAGATAATGTCTCCATATTTTCAAATTGAAGACAACTACAACTAATTCCAAATAATGAGTTTGATAGTTCTACTCATGTCTTTTCAACTAGCGGGAAGATTAGGTGACCACCTCACCATTCTGCATCAAAACACACCCTAACCCATAATTAGATTCATCACCGTAGACCTCCAAATCATCTAATCTCACTAACAAAGTCTAAATTGATGCTGTAGTCAGACACTTCTTCAATTCCTAAAATGCACCTTCACATTTATCATCCCACTAGAACTTGGTGGCCTTCTTCAATAGGTTGATCAATAGGCATGCAATCCTTGAGAAATTTTAAACAAAGCACCAGAAGTACCTAGCTAAACTAAAGAAGCTACAAACTTAAGATATGTTTATAGGAGCCTTATACTCTATAATTGCCACAATTTTCATTGAATCTATGATGACTCATCCTACTAACACTATATATCCTATAAAGGTAACCTACTGAAGCTAGAAAACACACTTAGAGATTTTAGTGCACAAATTATGCTACCTAAGGAGGGATAAGATGGTGTATAGGTAGTTCTCGTGCTCCTCCTTACCCTGAGAGTACACCAAAATGTTGTCGATGAACACAACTACAAAATGGTTAAGGAATGGCTCAAAAATCCTCATCATTAGATCTATAAAGATGGCTGGTGCATTGACAAGCCCAAAATGCATCATTGTAAATTCTTAATTCCTATATCATATCCTAAAGTTCATCTTCTTGATGTCTAAACCTATAATGCGCAACTAGTGGTAGCCTAATCTTAGATAAACCTTCAAGAAGACAACAACACCTCGAACTAGTAAAAAAGGTTATCAATTCTTGAAGTGGATATCAGTTCTTTACTGCCAACTAATTTAGGCCCTAGTAGTCAATACACAAATGAAAGCTCCCATCCTTCTTCTTCACTAATAGGACTGGTGCTCCCCATATTGACACACTTAGGTTGATGTACTTGTGAGCCAATAACTCCTCTATCTAAGCCTTTAGCTCCCTCAATGCTACCAGTTCCATATGGTAACGATCTTTGACACAAGTTTGACCCTTAGCATTAGGTCTATGTTGAAGTCAATCTTGCGTACTAGGGGTATATTTGATATCTTCTTTCAAAATGCATCAAGAATGTCTTAGGTCCCAAGAATTTCCTTTAAGGCTAATAAATCTTTATTAAACTCTTGAACACTACATAGGTACATAGGATACCCTTTTTATATCAATGCATGAAGCATGTGAGCAGATATGACCTTAGTTGTGGGCATGGGTTTGCATTTTCTTTAGAAACCCTAATAGATCATGGTCCATGTAACATTAGGCATTCCTATGTGATTTCTATCACTTTTTAGCACCACCCTAATATATCCATCTAAAGTATGACATCAAAATCCCACAGATCTATTTTAACCGAGCCCACAAGGAAGTCTACCCTACCTATCAATAAGGTCACCTTTGATTAGAGCCTAGTGCAATTCGGTCTATCCCCTATTGGCAACATCACAGATATAACTATATTAACATATGGTGATAAGGTAAATCTAGCAACAAAAGTAGTAGATACGAATGATAAAGAATTATCCAAATTAAACAACACAAGCACTGGTAAGGAACAGATGGTAAGCATGCCTGAACTACATCTAACTATTGATCAGCCTCTGCATGGCTAATGACATTCAAGAACCCGCTTGACTGACCTCCTTGATAACCTTCTTAGTATCCTTTGGTATTCTAGGCATCTCCTCCCCTATAAGGAAAAGGGAAAGACCCTTATGGTCTCTCTTTATTCTCTTTAGTATGTGTACTAGTTGTGGTAGGCACCTTCTACTAAAACTACCAAGGTATTGGCTAGTAGGCTTGCTGTTGAGACACTAAAGGTACCCTCTACTAGAATTGACCTCCATGAGGCTAGTAAAACTCCTCTAATATTGACACTCAAATGATTGGTGGTCTAGCTTGCTATAGGGTTGACAATGGATAAGTGTACCCCCGTAGTCATGTTCTAGATGGTTTTTGCCACATTATCAGCAATAAAAATCCCTTGATGGATCCTTTTTTCTTATGGGACCCCTCTGATGGAATCCTAAAGGTCCACCGCCTCTAGACTAGATCCTACCTCTAAAACCTTACACCTCTAGCTTCCTTTTCCTAAGATGGGTTCCTACTCTTGAACTATAGTGGTGGGGATGCATGATCACTCGTATAGGGTGGCTAGATTAGGGAAAGTCACCATAGCCATCATCTAGAGAATGCTAAAATGGAGCCTATGCTCGAACTGATATACCACTTTTGGCTCACTAACCACTATGTTTGATGTAAATCCCAATAGCTCTATGAATTAGGCATAATACTACCTCACTGTCATACCTACCTAGGTTAGCTACTTGAATTCCTTTAGTTTGTGCCTTTAGAGCCTCTCTAGGTATAATTTGGCATGGATTGCCATCTTAAAATCTTCATAGAACATCAATAGCCTATCCTAAGTATGAAAACCTACCCACAAGACATCTGAAGTCCCATAGAGAAATAATGTCATAATTCTTGGCTTCTAAGTAGGTGGACAGTCGACCAAATCAAAGGTATGGTCCATGTCTTATATCCACCCTTTTAGAATAAAAGGGTCCTCCTTGTTGACATATGGAGGGTAGTGTCCAATGACCCTCTAAAGCCAGCTCTCCCCGATGCCCTCCTAAGGATAATGTAGAGGTGGGGCTAGTGGTTAAGGCTGAGCCTGACATTGCATGAATTCCATGAAGGCCTAGAATTCCTCTACCAGGTGTCCTACTCATCCATTCATCTTTGTGGTAAGGTAGGTGCAAAAAAAATGCATGTTAGGTTAAACCTTTTTATTTTACTAACCATATCACACATATTACATTTAGAGGCCACATAGGCTACCTGTTTTCAATTCCTTCCCATCTAACCAAAAATCATCCTCATACCAATTACAAGGGAAGGGTAAAACAAAATATAGGCCATGATAAGTATAGAAAAAGGGCATTCCATAACTTAAAAAAGAGTTAAGTGTTCATTTAAAAAGTAAAACTAAAATACATAAATAAGTGTTTGGATGAAAATAATAACGAGGAAAACTTGTTTAAAATAACAACTGGATGATATAATTCTCATGTCTCCAGACTAGTCTTAGAACGATATCATTCCACCCTAATTAGAGCATTGTATATAACGAATTCATCTAGTGAGTCCTCATTTACCTACATAGAATCATAAGACATATCTACTCGTGGGAATGAACAACATCTATAATAAGGATTATTAGAATGCTAAGTATTAAGTAAGGTAACAACACAATCAAGGAGGTTGCATAAATTCATAACACCATGATAAGAGATGACAAGCTCATGAGTTGATCTTACCAACTTATTAATATTCTCAGAACATATAATAATAGTTCAATGATAATTATTTTATGATTTTATTCACACTAGGTTAAGGGACCCCACTATTCTAAATTGATTGAATGATAATTAAGTAAAACATCCATGAAAGGATGCTCTTGGCCACTATTATCATCGGTGGATCAGTAATTAAAGTACAAATTTAGGGTAGAAAGTCATTGTCTCTTATTCTCACCGATGGATTAGTAATCAAGGTACAATTAGTTCTAACCCACGTTGTATTTCAATGTAAGTAATTAGTATCTTACCAGAGGTTATTATCATATAAATGTTTTCTTTACTTGAGTTTGGGACCCCACTATTCTCACCTATGGAAGTGTAATAGGGTATAACTCCTGGGTAAAATGCTCCTAGCCACTATTCTTATTGGTAGATTGGCAATTACAATTTGTCTTGACTCAAGTGACCTTACATTTTTAGTGATTAGTGTATTGTTCTTGCTTTATTTATTTCAAGGTCATCATACACCCATATACACCAAATAATGCAAGGCAATAACCCAACTCATGCCCTAAAACAACCTTGTTCCCATTTAGAAACACTAATCTCACAACCCTAGTATATCCTCTCTTCTAGTTTCCCTTTAGTCCTCAACTTACCCCAAAAATCACAATATGTTATTAGGAACCACATATTTAAGAGTCATGGCTTATTATCTATATTTTACATATGTGATAATAACTAACCTCTAGAGTTACTATTTGGGCCTCCTTTAAAATCCTAATTTTCTCCTATTTAGCATCTTCTCTCCTCTAGTGTTGGTCTAGCTTACAAGTTCCATACCCATGCCTACAATGCTTTTGTTAACCATTAACTCAAATATTGTGGTATAGATCCCATATTTTACACATGTGATAATAACCTACCTATTCAAGCCCCCTCAAAAACCCTAATTTTACATTTTGGCCATAACTACATTCTTCAATCCTACATGGCTACAAAATTTAGTATACATTCACAAAATTTTATGGTTAACATCATATTACAAGGTTGCAATCCAACGTCCCCATCTTGTACATGCAACTATAGCCTATTCCTAGGGTTATTCTATGGCCTCCTAAAACACTAATTTTATGTTCTAGTCATAACTCCCTCCTTAGTGCTCAAATGACTTCCCAGATTTTTGTGACTACCCAAGATTCTATCACTAACCTTATATCCACTCTTTGATATCAATTTCTTAATTTACTCACATATGACCATAACTTTCCTCTAGGTTTTACTAATCACATTTATGGGGGGTATTTATCGATTAGGGAGGTTATGGGAGAGGGGAATATGATAGGGGAGGGGGCTGGTAACTCGACATGCATGGCTGCAGGAGGGTGGTTGCAGGTGCATACAAGGTAGGGTGTGGGGTGTAGGGTCAAGGGTAAGGGTATGGCCAGTGTGCATAGTAGTGCATGGCTGAGAGGGGAAAGGTGAGGGAGATGAATGGTTATTTATATTTTATTATCTTGATGATAAAAAATAATAAAATGTGTAGTTTATATAATACTTTTATGGTTTTTGAATATAATTTTGATGGTATTTTTTGATATTTCTCATATTTTTTAAATATTATTCGTGTAAACATTTAATTTTCAAAATGTGGTTACAAAAGAGTTTGAATGACCCTAATTTTTCCCACTCTCAAAGCTATTAACCGAAGGTTAATGAGTGGGTCACCCTTATATTGATATCTTCAGATAGGTTCCAAGGTATTCATATTTGAATACCTCAAGTAAAGTTTATATATGGTTGAGGATCAAAATAAATTATAATACTTTTTGAAACATGTTTCACCTTTCTTTCTAATTATCCATCATTAGAGGACTCTATAGTTAAACATGCCTAACTATAAGTAATCTAAATATAGGTAACCTTTTGAGATACTTTTTGGGATGAGTGTGAGTGGATAAGAAACATAATCAAATGTACTCATGTTGATTTGTGAAATAAATCATTAATTTTGAAAGTGATATGCTAACAACCCACAATTGGTGTAAGGGTCAATATAATATCACATTTTTAGAAACTATAATTATTAACTAATAATTATGTATAATTAGTTATAATAG
Organism: Tamarix chinensis; assembly: GCA_030549775.1. NCBI lineage: Eukaryota > Viridiplantae > Streptophyta > Magnoliopsida > Caryophyllales > Tamaricaceae > Tamarix > Tamarix chinensis. The sequence goes on along the minus strand of CM060176.1, from coordinate 63,506,520 downwards.
TTATTGTAGGGTGTTTTTTATTAAATATGTTATTAATATGTGTAGTTTTAAGACATACTATATATAAATATAACAAGTTCAAAATTTGATAGATTTTGGGTTATTAAATTTAATCTTAATTTAAACCATAATCGGTATCAAGTAATCATAATCCATGTAACCAGATAGTTTTATTCTGTTATATCTTCCTAAATTATTATCCCTACCCTATACTATATTTTTTGACCTTACCCTACTCCCTTTTCCCTAGCATCATTTTCTCCCTGCCATAATCCTCGCACGTCTCCTTCTCCTCTATGTTTCCAAGCATGTCTTACTCGACTTTCCTCTTCATTCCACCATCCATTCAATCTTCTCCTTCTCTCAATTTTGTGTTGAGCATTACCCCCCAAACAAAGCCTTGGTTTGTGTTCTTCTTTCTTTCTCTTGAGCTCCCTTAATTAAGGAAAAAAACATTCATTTTTCCATTGTTCTCTACATTGTCTACCTCCACCATCACTATTTTTATTTATCAATGCATGCCGCCTCCAATCCTACTCCCCTAGAAATTTCCTCCACAACTGATATCTATCCCCTATCGTCATCCAAAAGCACAAAATCCACCCCCAACTAGTTGCCTTCACCATGGAAGGCCTTCCCCATGTTATTCTTAAATCCATTGAAACCCCTACCTCACCATCAGACATTTGTGTTGAGCACCACTCCCTTACTACATTCAAAAAAATCATTCCTCCCTCCTTGGATTTGGCAAAAATCACCAAAAAATCCCCCAAGCAATGGCCAAGGGTGATACTTCTCACCCACTTTCTTTGACACCATCCACATTACCTCCTCCCTTGTTCTATTAGTTATGTTATTGCTCCTTTATACCTTGTTTGTCCATTTAGTTCTTTTTTTAGTGGTCTTAAATAATTTTTAGATATTTTTATAATAAATTAAATGCTAATATATGGGTTATTGAGTGTCAATGTCTTAGGTAATCTTTAAGGATCTTAGAGAAGATGATCTTTTAAACTTTTGTGTAAGCTTAGATTTGGGAAAATAATCACTTATAAGGTGGTATATATCAATTATTTGTGAGCATGTTAGTTTTTTTAGATTTAGAATCATGCCATGTATTTATATTTTTCAAGTATTATGACATGCATGATAAAGATGATAAACATGCTAAATAAATGGTACATATGGTTGTTTTTTAGTTAAGCTAAATACACGAGTTAAATATGTCAAATGATTTATGTAAGAATTTCTAGAGTTTGTAACCTTGTGATACTAGGATGTAAACAACATGATAAATATTACATGATTACTATTGAATGGTAGCTAGGGTTGCTATAAATAATATAGAACATGCACACATGATTAGGGATAGAATAAAATAATTGTTATCCATAAATTCTAGGGTAAGAAGTCTTTCCTTCCATGCACCATGATCTTAATTGCCCTAGTAAATGTTTTATCATGCTATTCCATGTATGAATGTGTTACATAGGATATATGACACATAAGATGATCATGATTAGGGTTTGTAGGCATAGTTACTAAATGCATGAAAACTCAAAAATATAGTCAATCGCTAAATCATAAAAGTTACTTATGAATTAAAATATTATAAATTATTATATTTTAATAATTTTGTGATAAATGTTTCATATAATAATGTTTAGTATGAAATTAGAGAAGAAAGGTTAAATTAGGGGTTCAAAGGCATTTTGGTTATTTTTTACCTAATATACCTATTATGACTAATTGGATATAGGATGGCCTTAGACTTTCATAGATAGACCTTATTTTTTAATTTAGATTTGGCATAGATTGATGAACTTAGGGTTTACCTTAATAATTAGAAATAAATGAAATATAGTTAAGTTTGAAAATATGAATTGTTGTGCACTATGTGATATTTGTAATTACCTCATAAAATATTAATAACTAAAGTGGAAGTAATCAATTTTTTCAATGGTTTCTCTATAGGATTAGCTACCCTAGATACAAGTTGTATCTCTCATAATGTTTGGCTCTCAAGTATACTATTATGCCCTAATTAACCCTATAGTTGACCTACAATTCCTATAGGGGTATGAATACTTAATGATTAGGTAACCAAGGTTGAAGGATACTAAGTTGTCTATGTGCTAGTATGACCAAGCATACCATTGTGTCCATAGGATTTTGAGTAAGGGTATTATCTTATCTTTATGCACCATTATAATTACGTGTACCTTAGTATACCTTGGTTGATTTTATCTCCTTGAGTAAAATTAATAACAAAGAAGCATTTGTTTCATGGCCTTGGTATCTATTTTAGAGTGTAAATTTGATAAATTCTTAGTGCCCTACCTTTGCTATAGAATTGAGTTGATTAGTCAATTGCGGTTATGGTTTTGATATGATTATTTTTTACTTTGAGATGATGTGAGTTAGTTAAGCATGAGGGATTGCTAAGCATGAGAATTTGATGATATATATGTCATGCCATGGTGTTTATATTGTTATAGCATGTGTTTTTTGTTTTTTACTTTGAGTATGTTTTTATATTGCTAGATGACTATATGAAAGGTAGGTATGAACTTCTTATCAGGTATTTTGATTTACTCAGTTTGAGGAAGACATGCTAATACTCTCTTTGCAAATGACTATATGGAGGGAAAGGAGTGATTTGAGGCATGTAATAGTAGTAAGGATAAGTGGAGCCTTTGGAAAAAGGATCCATTCTCAAAATGGGCATTTGGGTTTAATAGTTAGAGTAAATCAATGTTGTGCCCTCAGGTATTAGTTTTATTATAATCAATTTTTCTTTATACTCTTACATTTCTTTTCATATTTTAATTAAAGTTGTTATAAGGAGACTATTTATCCGTAACATTTCTCTATTTTATTATATTTTTATTTCCATTATTTGTTTTGGATCTAACATATTTTGAGCCTTAGCATTTGACATAAGAAATGTGGGAGAACTAGTCTTATGCTAAGTGTGGCAGTAACACCCATTATTTTGTAATTAACTCGTCGACAAAACAAATCTTTATATTGTAACATGGGGGTCTGACAATTTGGTACCAAAGATTTTTGGTTCTAACGTCTTCCCTTCTTTTTTGAAAGCTTCTATTTTCTAAATTTTTTGATGCCTAGTTTAGCCTTAAAAGAATTGTGAGTTGGGGGTTTATCTTTGTGTTAATCTTAGTCCTTAGATTTTGTGCCCTAGTTGACCCTATTGTAATGTGGGTCTTACCTCATTAATTTAGGTGTGTAGATGGAGTTATATCCCTTTTGTGTTTGTTGATGAACTTGATTTTGAGCTTGTTATAGAGAAATGAGCTTGATTTTGATTAGATTTTTGATGAAATACTTTGTTAGAAAGTGGATTAGTCTATGAGTTCTAAAGTTAATTAGTATGCCTTTGTAGGATTTTTTAGGATATCTATTAGAGTAATTAGCCTACCTATATTATTCTTTAGGACATCACTTGATAGAGCTACTAGAATTTATATCAAGTGGCTTGCTAAGGAGTTAAATCATATGGTGGATGCCAACCATTACATTAGGTCTTATATGTTTTAATCCAACAACTTATTGAGGACCATTCCTTTAGTGGAGCCATAGATTATAGAAAAAGAGGTGTGTAGAAATTTGTTCATGAAAAGTGTTCCAAATCCCAAGCTTTATTTATATTATGAACAGTAGGCAAAAGAGTTAATTTTGATTAACGATGTTGGAGGGATAGGCTTGGACTACCACTGAGTGTTACCTAGATTTTTGGAGTGAGATAAATGAAGTCAATCAGTCTCTTTTTGATCTAGAGCAAGAGTAGATGATCTTGTACAAGGAATGGTTCTAGTAGGTGATTCTCAATAGTTGGGAATTTGAAACTACTATGGATCTAAGGCTTCAAGGTTTTGATGATGATGATTGAATTTATAATACCCCATGTAAAAATTCTTCAAAAATATATTCAAAATTATGTTGATATAAGATAAATTAGTTTTTTTTTAGGGAGGGCTTGAAATTCTAATAAAAATGTGAAATTTAGGTGTACCAATCGATTAGTTAAACTAGTCGATCGAATGGTACACTCAAAGATTGAGAATTTTATATCTAAACAAACCATTTGACTAGCTTGCATAAAGTGATCTACTAGTTATCTCATGACGTCTAATCCTTGTCATTTGTTTCTTTGATTCTCTTTCTAATGTCTATGAAAACTTCTAAATAGAGTCTCTTTATGCTAATTAGTATATTTTTATGATTTAGGATTATTATCACATTAATTAAATCATTCTTTGATTTTATTTAGCTAAAAATTACCTAAAAGCCTTTTTGACGTATTTTTCCTTATCTACCACCATTCCTCTCTCCTTTGTCTTGTGAAAAAATCCTTACCCTATTTTTGATATATCTTTCCTAATCATGCTTAACTTTTCCCTTCCTAACCCATGCTTCATTATGCATTTCTCTTGCACATTTATACATAATACTCCACTCTACCCTTGTAAGTCAGCTTTCTATCTTCTCTCATCCTTCCTTTTTAGTTGACCAATAGAGCTTTTCTATCCCTCCTTATTTGATTCTTTCTCCTCTTTATACAAACTCATTAAACTCCTCTTCACTTGCTCTCCTCTCCTTAGAAATTTTCTAAGTGTCGGTATTCTCTTTCCCTCCCTTTTGGTATAATGAATCAAGCCCTTCCTTTTGGCCTCAAATTCTAATTCTTATCACCACTTAAACACTTGCTATCCCTTATCTTTTCTTCTTATTAATCTTTACTTTAGTTCCCTCTTTGTTTCCTATAAATAAAGGAGGATTAAGGTTTTGAGAGAGTTAAAGATTTCTTGCTATTTCCTACTCTTCGCTATCTGTCTCTTGGGTTGAGGTTCAAAATTTGTACATTTATCCTTCTTCTCTATTTATCTTGTTTGAATTAAATTTTAAAGCATGATTTATTGATTTTGGATTCTTTATTCCCTTATATAATCAAGATCTTGTAGTGGGCTATTAAGTTAGGATTATTTTTCTCATTATTAGAAAATTAGCTTAAGGTAAGAAAAATATTCATTTTATAATGAGGTTTGATGTTTATGTCTGCATAAGTTAATACCTCTGAATTTTGAATATATACCTATAGAAAAGCATGAGTTATTATACGTGATAGATTAAGATATGAGTTGTGAGCGTGGATGGTAGCAAGCATTATATTTGGCATCATATGGATCTTTAGTCATAAGTGTGAATCATGTGCTTACATCAAAACTTTGTCTTGGTAAATAAATTATGTAGGTTCTATGTATTAAACATGCTTATATGCATAGTTAATTCCATGACTTTAGCTTTTATCCATGTATCATATGTTATTTGAGTTTAGTAGTATGTGGTTTTCCAGACCTATTTGATGAAGTTCTGATATGCATGTATGGTTGATGTTGGATGTGATATCATGAAGCTTGATTGTTAATGTTAATTTCATTCTCGTTGATTTCCTCCTTTATGTTGACTGTATGGCCATGCTTAAGCTATTTTGACTCGAAGCATAAATTTTGAGGAATTAAGCATGAAAGTGTGATGCCATTAATTAAAGAGCATGTGTGAGATGAATTTATATTATTAACAGCAATAGCATGAATAAGATGTGATTCATGGGGTGTTAAGCATGATTTATTTTTTTTAGCCTTGGTGTGAAGGATGGGAATATAAGATGATGTTGAGTCTCTAATTCAATATTGGAGGATGATTTAAATATGCAAATGTATTCAACATGTTTTCATATGAGTGGCTAGTATATAACTTGTGTGACCTACTTACTTGAGCATGCAATTGATGACAATTTAACTTATAAATTATTTTACCCATGTTGATGAATTGAGGAATAAATTATGATTTCTATTGAATTCAAGCATGTTCTTATTGAGTATAAATTCTTGCTATGATTGGTGTGAATTCATATGTAGAGTATGTCTCTTTATGTGTTTTATGATATAGACGCATGCTATGATTAATTTGGAATAAATTATTAGTGTTTTTTTTGTTTGGTTCATAGGTTTAGGTGTTGTTTTGTCCAGACTAATTAATTGGTTTGATTGGATTGATTGAATGGTTGCATGAACAGTTACTTAGTTTGGAATATTTGATCGACTAGTTACATCAATAGTTTATTGGTTTGATGAACCAATTGACTAGCTTCGTAAAGTAGCTATTGGCTTGCTAATCCCATCTACTAGTTTCCCTTTGACCAGTAGGGTCTAATGTCTACTTAAACCCAATAATCAGTTTAGGCAAACCTATTAACTATTTTCCATGAAAAGTCAATCGGTTTGCCAAACCCATTAACTAGTTTTTGGTGGTAATAGTTATGTGGCCTCAGTCTAGACCCATCAATCAATTTGGCCAAACCCATTGGTTGGTTCCTAAGAACACTCTATTAGTTGGACTAACGAGTCAACTGGTTTCCCTATGTGTGGTTTCTCTTCTCTAGTGTAACCAAACTAGTTGACTGATCCCAAGGACCGATCAGCTGGTTTGTCTACATTTCTTCATATTTGCTTCATATTTTATGTGATTTCATTGGGAATTCCATATTAATGTCCTTATGTAATTACAACATGTTATTTATGATTTCATCCCTCCTTAATCTTAGAGTTAATATGGATCAAAATATTAATATCATGATCCCTAGAGTTGTAAAGCTTAGTGTCTCCCCTAGGCACCCAAAGTTATGGGTTCTATGTCTAGTGTTTTGTTGACATTATTTTTTAGTAATACCTATCTGGTTGTGTAATTGTGACTTGTGATATCATTTGGTAATTAATAATAATAATAAAATTATTTATTTTATATTGTGTTATGATATATAAGGTTATATCTATGCTATGTTCATATTACCTTATCTACGCCTTATTTGCACCCATTGAGCGCACCTACAAAATAAAATATCAAGGGATACATTATGTAATAATCTAAAAAAAAGATCTAACAATATACAAAGAAAAGTCCATGGAACCAAGCATCTAACAAGCATGAAAATCATCCCCAAACTAGATATTATTTACCAGTTTATCATGAAACATATGTGCCTCTATTGTAAAATTTCACCGATGAACGATATATAAAATATAAAATTATGATAAAAAGATTAGTATATTTTTTTTTATGAAATATTGATATCTGTATGATGAATGTTTAATAAAATAATATATAAAACAATGGCGAAAGATCAACTCAATATTGGTGATAGATTAATTTCATTTTGATAAAAAAAATTAGTTTATGTTTAGTGAAAAATTAGTATATGTATGGTAAAATTAATTATATTCATGGTAAATGATTTGTTTTATTATAAAAAAAATAATTAATTCAAAAATGGAAAAATATTTTTATAATTATGGTTAATGGTCAGTTTTATTATGATAAAATATCATTTTATTCATAGTAAATATCATTTCAACGATAGTGAAATATCAATTCCTTTATTGGTAGGAAAAATAGGCCCACAAATAGTAATAGATATGTATAATTTAATTTTTAAATCAAAAGTATATCAATATATGTCGTTGTTAAAAGAAAGAATTTTCAAAAATATTATAATATATATATCAGACATCTAAATTAAGGATATTTATTTTTTGTTTAAAGGTAAGAAAAAAAAAAAGATAATTGTCAACCGGTTCTACAATACGTATAACTAGTTACACCATATAGGAATTGATATAAAAATTATAGTATTTTAGCACACAAACTAATATATAATAAATTTTATAAACTAACTTCTAAATTCACTAATATTGTAATACCCCTAAAATTCACTACTGAAAAATTTCATTTTATTAAAAGTTTAGCGGAAGTAAAATAACAAATTGTGAATTTTGGGGATATTACCGCCACACTTAATACTAGACCGATTCACCCATACCGTTCCAGTACCAAGTGCTAAGGCTAAAGAAAAAAATATCAATTCCTAGAAATTCAAACCATTTTTGAATTAGAGTTGCGCAAGTAAACACTTTATAAGAATAGATTCCACTAATGGCGGTTACAAGAATAAAATTACATTTAAACCATATATTAGAAAAGGAAAAAAAATCCTGAAGGCCGGATAATCCTTACACTCTTTCCCATTGCCCACTCGGATAACACCTGAAAAGACCTGCAAGGGACACTGCCCATTGAATAGGTATGGGCCCCATGAATGGAAATCTTCAATACTACGGTACTGAGTAACCATTTAAAACACACTTAAAAGTAGGCCCGCAATGTAACACATGATTCAAAGCTATATACATATATAATAAGATGTGCATATATAACAAGCACATAATTATCATTCACATCAGATATCAATAGGTTGTAATGAACAATCGATACTTTCGGGCCTTAAGCCATGTCATAGTGCAAAATCAATATATTCGGGCCTTAAGCCATTAGTCCATCATTATTCAATCATCTACTAAATTTTATGTCCAAGTGAGTGCGGGAACCCTACTATTAGAGCCGGTGGATCGGTCACTTATAGGGCAGAATGCACCTAACCACTATTATATACCAGTGGATCGGTCTCCAGGGCAAAACGCTCCTGACCACTATTATTCACCTGTGGACCGGTCTGGTCCCGACTCACATGGTGTTCCACTATAAGTGATTAATATTTTTTCATAACTTTATTTACATACATGACTGGTTTTATTGAGCTTGGGACCCCCACTATTATTACTAGTGGATCGGAATATATATCAATATCATCTAGGGCAACACGCTCCTAGGCCACTATTATATCCGGTGGATCAGTACACATAATCACTTGCCAGGGCAACACGCTCATGGGCCACTATTATATATGGTGGATCGGTACTCATAATCACTTGCTAGGGCAACACACTCCTGGGCCACTATTATAACCGGTGGATTGGTACTCAATATCATAAGTCATCTGGGCCTGGCTCATTAATCTTTCACTTTCATGATTAGTATTTTTCCTTTCTTTAATCAGCACAACAATTCCATTTATTTGCCTCGGAAGGGAGATCAAGAACTCGGGACACAAAGGTACACTGGTTGTACTGATGCATACAAGCTACTCAGTACCCTTCAACCATGAACCCAAGGACACAAAGGTACTGTGGTCGTACTGGTGCATAAAGCTACTCAGTACCCTACCGACAAGGACACCTAATCCATAAGTATGCATACCCCCTAACTAAGTCCATAGAGCTAGATAGAGTTAGATATAGGGTTTGGTTGGGGCATGAAGTCACACCAGCAAATACCAGAATAATCGTGGGCTAAACCACGTCTTTAGGGTAGCGACCCCTAAAGAGCCACCATTCCTGATCTCGAGGTCTTTCACTTTAAGTATTAGTGTCTTAATTAAAGTGATCATGAAAAGTACAATAATTAGATACTTATTCACTTTCAATCGTTCTAATATCATTAGTCATTTCTTATTCAGACGGTTATCTAAGATAACACAGAGAAATTATTAAGGCCATCATAATCTCATCTAATTTTGAATTAGGATTCGTTCTCGTGATACTTACTAATTATCAAATAATCTTACCTTGATAATCAACGTTATTTGAGTCATATTATGAAATTTAGCAATCATAACGACATATTTGGTGTAAATTACTCATTTACCCCTTACTTATATAATTGCTAAATCATCCCTTCCTTACTTGACAAATTACCACATTACCTTTTAGGTTGCATATTTACCAAATTACCCCTGACTCGGTTTATGTTACCAAGTTATCTCCTACGCTTTTTAGATCACCATTCACCCCTCATATAATTACTATATTATCCTTCTCCATTATTAAAATTACCATAATGCCCTTTTATTGGTTAATTTATCAAATTACTCTTCTCTATTATCATAATTATCCAAATGCCCTTCTATAAACATAACTTAATTACCAATTTATCCTTCACCTTTGTCATAATTACCAAGTTACCCCTTACTCCCAAGTTTACCATAATATCCTTTTATTTACAAAATTACCACAATACCCTTTTGCTTATAAAATTAACATTTTGCCATTTACTTATAAAATTACCATGTTGCCCTTTTACCTCCAAAATTACCACTTTATCCTTTACTCCTAAAAATACCATAATACCCCTTTACTCATAAAATTACCATTTTGCCATTTAATCATAAAATTACCATATTACCCTTTTGCCTCCAAAATTACCACTTTACCCCCTTTATTACACCACTTTTATTAAATTATCATTACCACATGGAATAATAATATTAATACTCCATTAACAATATCCAAATCCACCAACTATTATATTTTAACATGATACAAATTAGCACCCACATATATTAGGCCATAATCTAGCACAAGGAATATTACTGAAATGCCCCTAGGGCTCACAATAATATTATTCATGCATAAATGGCCACAATAACATAAAATAACAAGGATAAGTACTTAACACTTTCATTAATAGCTAAACTCTTTCTTTAAGCAATGTTTCCACACATGGCACATAAACTAGCATAATTTCCTTTTATTAATCAACACAAGAAAATATATATATATATATATATATATAAACCACAAATATCAAGCATAATAACATATTAAAAACCTAATGTGCTAACATACGTTTATCCATGCGTTTAAGTGAGGCTTAACGATTACCTTAATTCCTGCAAAAATCAAATCTTACTGGTATCCCGGTTAGATATTCAAGCTTTAAATAGTAAATCAATGCCTAAAATATAATATCGATAATTATTGTATTAGAAATGAGAAAATCAAAGCATAATACTTTATAAAATTTACTTAATGAAATAATTAACTTAAATATTATCATACCTTAAAATTATTAATAAAAATGATCTAGTAATTGCAGCAACTCATCTTGCTTATGCAGCATGAGTTGCATGCAAAAAATAAAAGGAGGAAAGGCTCGAAGAGGGGGTGAAAGGAAGAAATAATAGTGATTTTCAGGTTGGGGTCTTTAGGCTAGAAGAGAGGGCAGGTGGGGGAGGATTGGAGGCAAGGGAAGGGTGCAAGAGTGAAGAGGGGGTGTGGGTAATTATCGAGGATGGGTTCATCGTGGCTAAGGGTAGCGGCGTCAGCGGCAGCGAGGCCATGTAGGTGGCTGCCGAAGTGGATCGAGGTGGAGGGGCTGAGAAGGAAGGAAAGGAGGAGGGAAAATGAAGGGGTTTGGAAACTTGTTTCGGCCAAAAAATGTATGGGGATTGTAGAGGAGGTTGCATGGAGTTGAATGGTGGGTTGGGTGGCAGTAGAGGCAGCCATACGACGGCGAACGACGGGGTTGCAGGTGGGTTACCGAGAAGGGGTGAAAATGGAGAGAAAAATAGGTGGGGAGGAAGAAGGGCTACGGGATGGCTTGAGAGGGATATTGTGGTGGTTCAAGGCTGAGATGGAGGGTGGTTGGGAGCGGCGGAGGGTAGTGGTGATGCAAAAACAAGGGTGGAAATGGGAGAGGAAGAAAATGAGAGAGAAGAGGAGATTGGGGAGGATAAGGACTCGAGAATATGGGGTAGAAAAAGGCTGAGGGGGAGAAGAAAAAGAAGAGGAAGGGTAGGGGTATTGGTGGCTGATCGGGCGGCAATGTTTAGGGTGGCAGGGTGTCGTAGGGTGGTAGGGAGAGGGTGACGAAGAGGGGAAAAGGGGAGGCCATGCGTGATTGGGGGTGCATGGCCTGTTTGGTCTAAAATTCTGAAAAAAAAGGATGGGGGGGGGAGAGAGAGAGAGGGTTATAGTGGTGGTAGGTGGTGGTAGCAAACGGTGGCTGGCGTGCCCGAGGTGGCAGCACTGGCCTACGAAGACAGGTCAGGATGGGCATTAGATGGGGCATTGCTGGGTCGAGGCTGAAGAAAGAGGAATAAAGAAAGAAGGGAGAAGGTCGGAGTAGGGGAAAAAGGAACGTTGGCTAGCTCGGTCCAGGGGAGAAAGGAAGGAGGAGAGGAGGAAGGTTGGGTGAGCTGGTGCGTGTGGGAGAATGGGCCATCGGCCCAAGCGCAAGGAATGGAGGCAGGTCTGGCAGCCTGAGCCAAGAAAAGCAAAAAAGAAAAAGAAAGGAAGGAGGAAAAGGAGAAAAGGAGAAGCAAAAGAAAAGGAAAGAGAAGGAAAAAGGGAAAATAATTTAATTTAATTTAGAAAATAATAAAATATAATATTTTTGATAAATTATTTAATTTAATAATTTAATTCAATATAAATTAATATATTGGTTCAAAAAAGCTAATTTTAGTAAAATATTAGTTTGAAAATTTATTTAAATAAAAATAATATGATAAAATAACAAAATATTTATTTTTTAATTTATTAAATACTCCTATCCACATTTATATACTCGAAAATCCATATAATAATTAAACTAAATAATTTTAAAAGCTAATTTATTTCAAATAAAACTATTTATTAAATTATAAGTTTTCTAAAACTTTGGGAGATTAGAAATATATACTTACTTTAATTGTGATCGTTTAATTAGTATTCTAACTTTATTTGTAATGATCAATTAGAATGAAGGGCTAAAATAGATAATAAAGTATTTAATATTGTACATTTTTATAAAAAAGAAGTTATACTATGAAATAAATTTGAAAAATTTATACACTTTATATTATAAAATAAAGGGATTAGTCTTTATTTACTTAACAGGGGAATATGATAGACATATTTTGTAAATATTCGGTATCTTGTATATCCTATAATACAACTAACATAATTTGTGTTAAAAATATTAAACTAATCACAACCTAAACTGTAATAAAACTTATAGTAAACCTAAAATATAATTTTTCCAAATAATAACTTGATAAATTGCAAATAATATTTTTTATTTATTTGTCTAAGGTATGACCAGAAAGATGCACTTATCAATGAGCAGGGTGGATCATCTAGCTAATACTAATCAAGCAGTATACTCAAAGAAAGGAAGATTTTTCTCTTGCGTGAGTCATTGAGTTACAAGTTTGTGTGAAATATTTTCCTTTGTAAGACAACATACATAGAGGAATAATTGAGAAAAATAATGAATTTGAATATCCTACCACTTTAAAATCAACAAGCATTCATATACAATACTTCATGTAAAATTAGGGTCCAATAAGTCAAATTATATCTTCAATCCTTCAATAAGAGATATCCTACCCTAAATCTGGCCGAGGACTTGTGGTCTTATAGTAGCCCCATCCATTTAGAGTCATTGGAAACCAAAATAGCTTAAATGTATCACAAAATTTCACTCCTCAAGTTATTAATTATACAGGAGTAGGCTGAATTATTATAGTATACTCCCTATGTAATTAAAAGGAAGTAACTCTATCATTTTTCACACTTTTAATTAAATTAAAAAAATTATTCTTAAATTTGTATTAACACCCTTCATTGAAAAATAAAAAAGTATTTAATGCATATATAATGAAAAGAAAAGTAATGTTTAAAATGAAAAGTAGACTTTTACTTATCTACATTGACTTTATTTTTTATAGAAAAATTTAATGGTAGAATGAGGCCCTTTTAGATATGGAGGGAGTAGTATTTATGTTCAACCTTTATTTTGAGAACCATAAGAGGAATTTATAGTTATAAAATAGAATATTCTATTTTACTTTAATATAATGTAAACTTATTAATTTTAATAGAAATCCCATAATTTAATATTACAATTAGGGATCAAAATACAATAATCACATTGTTAAGCTAAACTTGCATGGTTCAACATCAATTTTCTCTTTGTTTTGGTCGCTAAACCATATGACTGCCCATTAATTTTAAAAAATAAAAAAATAGAGAATCATTGCATGTTCATTAAAATTCCCTAATGTGGAAGATCATCATGAAAAGTCTTCAAGATTTCCAAGAACTTTTTCTGTGGCCTCAAGTCCTGCAAACTCTTCAAAACTTCAAATGATATGGAAGTTGATGAAGTGATGTTGAATAACACTTGGAAGGTGGCAAAGAGGTAACCTGAGATCTAGCCTTTTAAAGAGAAATATTCAATTTCTCAATAGAATACTCTTACTACTCTCTAAAGATCTCAATTGAAGAAGGAGAATAAAAGATGAAGAAGAAACAAACATGACTTTTTGTTGTTCTCTCTCGAATTATTTCATTCATGAACTCATAATGCTCTACCAAGATCAAGGTGTACAAGGCCTTATATATATATGCACCCTTGTAGGCCCTTTTCATTAACACGCCTATATTTCAGCCTAAATTATAGAAATTAACATCATAATGTATGGTGCAAGTGAATCAAAAAGAGTTACATTGAAATTTTACAACTATTATAAAATATATAACAAAATAACAAAGCTATACAAACTCTAATCATGTAATACATAGATTTAACATATATAATCTAACTTTGTGTCTTGTAGCCTTGTTCTTCCATGCACTTTGTAATTCTTATAATTCCATTGTCATTATCTTATACATCAAAGATTTTTAATAGCTTCAATTTCATACAAACATATACAATACCTGTAAGAATTTCTTAGCAAAAAAATTAGAAGCATAAGAATTTTCAAGCATAATGGGTTCCATCTTGAGGTATGCTAACTATTCTTATTCTTTATCCTTTAAAGAATAAAATTGAGAGTGATCTAGAAATTCTTCTTCATCTATTTCCCCTTGTAAAGAAGAATCTGCTCTAAAATTAGCATTACTATAGTAAGCCACCATTGTTGGAGGTCTTAGATACTCCCCCATAATGTTCAAGTAATTCAAGTTCATATGCATTATTTTTAATTTTTTTTAAGATTTTGAATAGTCAATCCACTTTTGGAATTATTTTATTCTTTCTTAAGTTTGGAAATCTTTCTTTTCTCAAATGCAAATATATCAAATCTCATAGTTTAAACACTTGTTGACATTTTTTTTATTTACTTGAACTTGTTATTTAGCATTTTATTTTCAATTTTGTCTTTAATTTATTGATGAAGTTTTTAAAGAATTCAACTCTTTCCTTGGAATTATAATTTTTTATATTTTCTCTTTTAAATGACAACATATTAATGGGTATATAAAGATTAACCCCATAAACAATTTCAAAAAGACTCGAATGAATTATCCTAAAAGGACTCTTATTATAGGCAAATTCAGCATGTGCAATTTTTATATCCCAATTCTTGGTACTCTGATTCACTAACCCTTGTAGCATAGTTCCTACTATTTTATTAGTCACTTTTATTTACCCATCTATTTTGGGATAATTTGAAGTACTAAACAACAACTTAGTACCTAACATATTATAAAGTGCCATCCAAAAGTATCTCTAGAATTTAATATCTCTGTCTGACATTATACTTATGGGAACTTTGTTTAACCTTACTATTTCTTGGAAATATAAGTCTACTACATATGTTGCATTATCAAACTTGTTGCAATGTATGAAATGTGCCATTTTCTAATGGATCTACTACCATAATAATAGAATCCTTAACCCTTTGCGTCCTTAGTAAACCTAAGATGAAATCCATGCTAACACTTTCCCAATGTTGATTAGGAACTATTAAAGTAGTATAGAAACCCTTATAGAAGAAAATTGTACTGTTTGACAAGTTACACATCTTCCTATAATTGGTTGTACTAATTTTTATCATCTGTGGCTAGTGGAAGTTTTCTTATAGTATTTCCATGGCCGTATGAACTCCATAATAACTAGATATAGCCCCTCATGTACTTCTTGAACAATTAAATCACAAATTTTTTGAAAAGATAGTCATCTTATAGTAAATAATTACCACAACAACTGTTCTTTTTACATGCATTATAGATATGAAAAAATTCTTAATCTTTATCATATAATTCCTTTAATATCTTAAAACCTAAAATTTTAACATTCAACCTAGCCAATATCATGGATCTTCTAGCTAAAACATCTGTCATGACATTTTCTTTACCATCTAAATGATTGACAGAAAATATGAAGGATTGTAAGAAACTAACTCATTTTGCATGCCTTTGACTAATCTTCTTTTTCCCATGTAAATATTTCAAAATTTGATGGTCTAATTATAAAACAAATGATTTAGGTCTTAAGTAATGAATCCAAAATTCTACACATCATTTTGATAGCATAGAACTCTTTTTCACATGTTGAATAGTTCAGTCTCACTCCATTTATTTTTTTACTAAAAAATGTAATAAATCATTTTTTTTGTGAGAGTACACCTCCTATACTTACCCCACTTGCATCAAATGTAAGCTTAGACAATTTATCAAATTCAGGTAAAGCTAATATTGGTGCATTGCATAGCTTAGTTTTTAAAGTGTGGAAGGTCTTTATTACAAAATCACTTAAATTAAATTCACCTTTTTTTCATGATTTGTATTATTAGTGCAGAAATAGTAGAAAAATCCTTAATTAATCTTCTATATAAACTTGCCAAACCATAAAAACTACTCACCTTATGAATATCCTTAGGTATTAGCCAATCTTTAATTGCCTTTATTTGTGGGATTAACTTTAATACCTTCACCACTTACAATAGACACAAGGAATACCTTCATAGATTTTAGTCTCCCGTAGCTTATCAAATAATTATCACATCGGAGTCAAGGTTTTATTTTTGATTTGCCTTCTTGTTCCCTAGGCCTCATTAGATTATCATACCAAATATAAGCAAATTTCTTAAATTTAAGAGTAGCTAGTCTATAATTTTTATTCTCATCTTAATAAACATTAAACTCAAATACATCCTCCACTTCTTGTAACCACTCAAGGAATAAGTCTTCATTGAGTGTACCATTAAAATTGGGAAGATCAAGCTTAATGCCTTTATCTTCTTTTTTATGATACTTTAGTTGATGGTCATAGAGTTATGGATTACTTCCACTCCCTATATACTATTCATCATGGTGTATTCTTGAATTTAATTACCTTCCCATAGCTATATTATTTGACTTTATAGAACTTCCTAATAGATCTCCATTGAATTTTCTATGTTCTTGGACATTTTGAACAATTCTCGTTCGGAAAACCTAGACTCTAACTTTTGAAGTTTGGTTTGTGTTTTAGGTATTGGTATAAGTTGAGAATTAGTGGAATATAAATTTTTTGAATGTTTTTGATTAGCTTCAAACATGGTTCGAAATTTTTTCCCCCTCCATGATTCAACTACTACAATTCTAGACACTAGATTCCACTAAGTTTTGTTTTAGTTGTTTATACTCAAGACAACTCAACCTTATAATGCAACTCTTGCTCGATTGTTGTAGAAAAAACTTGAGTTTAATGAATCAAATACATAATAATCAAGTAAACTAGGAATCACACAACAAATTTTTTTTTTCACAAAACACTTATCTTACTAAATTATTGATGTAGAATTTAGTAAGTTTCAAAAACCTTGGTTCAAAACCCTTCAAAATGTTGTGCTAGTGTGCAAGCCTATATGACATAAGACCAAGTAGGATAAGAAACCTATAAATATTAAATATCTCTACAAAATAAGGCATTCAATATTCATACACTAAAACAAAAAAAAACGAGTAAAATTCACAAAACAACCGTACACTTACTTGGCTACAATATTGCAACCAAGTGTTCCCCAAATTCATGCACATTTATTTGATTCAAATATCTACTTATAATCACTAATGTGATTAAAAAGAATCAGAGACAATTAAAAAATGCAAATTTTGATGCAAAACACAGCATTGAAAATGTTTTAAAACTACGCATCGTATGCATAATTCTACACACATTCCACACATGAAATATTCTCAAAAACCTATGTGGAACCCTTCATGCATGAAAAACCAAGATACTATCAAGAACCATGAAAGATTGTATTATTACATGCAAGGACACTGATTAATTGCATATCTTTCAAATAATTCAAAAAGAATGCATTAAGATTCAAATGACAAAAGCAAAAAGATCGATAACCTTATAGGAAATTCCAAGAAAGCATAATTTGATGTCAAAATCTTTAATGAAATTTGAACTTGAGTTGGTGACACCAATGTCGATGCTTAGATACCAATTTTTATGTGGAATATTATCACCAAACAACCTTCAACATTTGTAGGAAATTTTTCTATAGCCTCAAGTGTTTCAATCTCTTTAAACTTTGGAACGATATGGAAGTTGATGAATTGATGTTGAATAATGCTTGGAAGGTGGCAAATATATAACCTAAGATCTTTATCCTTATAAAGAGAAATATTCTATCACAATAGAATACTCTGTACTACTATCCAAATATCTCAATTGATGAAGCAGAAGAGAAGAAGAAGAAGAAGAGGAAATGCACACTACTTTGTGTTGTCCTCACTCAAATTATTTCATTCATGAAATAATAATGCTCTACTGAGATCAAGGTGTACAAGTCCTTAGATATACATGCATCTATATAGGCCCATTTCATTAACAAGCCCATCATTTGACCATTATTAATGAAATTAACCTCCTAATGCATGGTATAAGTATATAAAAAAGAGTTATAATGATATTTACAAGTATTACAAAGCATACAACAAAATAACAAAGCTATCCAAACTATAATCATGTAATATATATATTTAATATATGTAATCTAATGTTGCTTGTAGCCTTTTTCTTTCATGAACTTTGTAATTATTACAATGTTTTTTTTATATTCTTCTAAATTTAAGATCTTTAATAGCTTGAATTTCTTACCAACATATACAGCACCTGTAAGAATGTTTTAGTAAAGCATTAGAAGCATAAGAATTTTCAAGCACAACGGGTTCCATCACCAAGTATATTAAGTATTTTTGTTCCACATCATTTGACGAATAAGATTCAGAATGATCTAGATATGCTCCTACATTAGTCCCCCATTCTTGTTCTCCTTTTCCTACCATCATGTTCTTCTCTTTTTCGTAAAAAATAGTGGTGGGTGTACACCAACGGTGGTGGTGACTAATGGCCTGCGCGATGAGAGTTAGCAATTATTTATGAGTTAGAGTTAGGGTTTGGTTTTATGATTTGGGGATTTTAATTGATGTGAACAATTCATTTTTCTTCTAATTGATATATTCTAAAATGATGGTAAAAAATATGAATAATAACAATTGTGAAAGTTAGAGAGAAAAAATTTTGTAACATTTGAAGTGTACACACACACACACATTTTAATTTCTAAAACTATTTCACACCTTTCTTAACCCTGTTTTATTTTTTTTCACCCATTCAAAAGATAATGCATTTCTGCATATTATCATTTTTTACCATTTTTTTCTTGTTTTCCAATTATCAAGATTCAAATGAAATTTTATTCCCAATATTTTTATATATTTGGATTCCTAAAAATATTTTTTATCTTTCCACCCTTTTTTGCAATTTTTGGTGCATGTTTGGTATTTTATTTATACAAATGCCTAATTTTGGACATTAGTTCCACTTTAACTCAATAAAAACAAGTCTAACTAGGTTCCTAAAACTCTATTTTGGTCCTAAATATATCATAATCAGCCTAACATCTTGTTCCATCATGGTAGACATTGGGTTAACCAAAATCTTCACCTAAAGTATATAAGCATCATCATCTTTGTAGGTAAAGTTAAACCTATATGTAAATCCTTCATCCATGTGTTAAGCAAGCAACATTAGCCCAGCTATTACCTACAATGTTAGGGCTAAAAACCACCCCATTACCTAGTATTAAGTGTGACTTAACCCCTGCCAAACACCCGCTTGAACCCCTTATGTGGACCAAAACCAACCCATTTCCAACCTTCATCTCACCTTCTTTGTTGAGAGTTTCTCCCACCTTGAACCTTTCTTCTCCCTTCTAGTTTCCCTTTGATTTTACGATGCCAACTCCTTCTAACCTTTTTCTTCCATTTCTCATTTTTTCTCCTCCCCTCATTTTTCCATAGGTTTCTTAAACTATTGCAACCCACCATTTCATCCCTTGCAACCTCCATTTTTTCTTTCTCTAGTTTTCCCCCTTCAACACCCTAATTTCTCTCTCCTCCATTGTTGTAGCTAGCCTATTTTTCCACTTTCATTTTGAAGATGCCATAGGCCTAATTTTTACCTAGTACAACCCCTTTTTCCACTATTTTTTCCTCTTCAACCACCAGTTGCATCTCCTCTTCCCCCTTCTTGTTCATGTCTAGGTAGTGTGGTTGAATTCCACCACCATTTCCCTACTCTTTTACTTTCTATTTGTATCATTAATTCCCTCACTTTTCGTTGCTAATTTCCATTATTATTCTTAGTTATTCATGCTTTTCATATGTGATCAAGAGGTAGTATAAAGAGAAAGTAGCTAAAACACAGTTTAACTTGCTAGAAGACTTGCATTTAGGGTAATCTTTGCTTATTCTCTTGATATAGAATTTTTTTGGCATACATGAGCATGTTTTATTATGTTATATATATATATATATATGATAAACATGATATCTTAATTTTTCACATGATTTATGCTTAAGTTTATGTTTTTATACTCAGCATCTTCTTATTATTTTATCATGTTATTTTATGTTAAAATACATGCATTAAAGATATTATATAAATTATACCTTTATTCAAATGGTTGGTATTAAATGGTTATAATTTTTATATTACATACTGAAGAAATGTATTAATTTTTATCTCTATGTTGCTAGGACATTAAGTATGTTTAAGTTAAATTTGGGGGTGTCTAGCTTTTCATGGGAGAAAAATTTAGCCATTTCCAAGCACACTTTTTTTAATTATGGTAAAAGTTTATAAAGACAAAGGTCACCATTGTGTTCATTATGTCATTTACATATAGTTTCATAAATTATAAATCTTAATTTGTAGTTGTATATTTAAGTTATGATTAGAAGAACTTTTGAGGTAAAATAAATTGCAGGGTATTTTGGTATTTTTCACATGTTAATGTATCTTGGGGTGTTTAAACTTCTTTTAGGATAGTATGGATATGATAATGTTGAGTGGTTGTGTAATACCTCACTTTCTAGAGTCCTTAATGTGTGTTATTGTAAAATTTTCTTGGGCAATAAAATGAGATGAAATACATATGCAATTTATTAGCCTCTGCAGGAGCTTTCTATGGTCTGGGAAGCTAAGTGGTAGGAAGTGTGCTCTTGTTTCTTAGGATCAACTTTTCTTCCCGACTAATGAGGGGGGACTTGGCCTCTTGGATCTTGAGTTATGGAATACATGTGCATTGGGAAAGCTACTTTGGAACCTTGCTGCTAAGAAGGATACCGTTTGGGTTATGTGGGTGCATACCATTTACCTTATTCATAATTCTTTGTGGGATTTTATTCCCACTGCTTATACGTCTTGGATTTTTTAGAAAATTCTACAAACTCGTCCATTTTACAAGCTTATGTCTAGAATTGTGTGGCTCGGAATATTTACTCTTTTAGTATTAAAGATGCTTATGCCTTTAATCACATCAGACATGAGAGCAAGATATGGGCGAGACTAGTTTGGAATTGTTTACCTATTTTAAGGCTTCAGTTTCCAGCTTGGTTTGCTCTCAGGAACAGGATTCTCACAAAAGATAGGTTATTAGAGTTTGGTCTGGATGTTGATGCAACTTGTGGTTTTTACCAGCAAAACTTGGAGACTCAGGATCACCCCTTCTTTTTCTGTCCTTTCACTTCCATATTTTGGTGAAAGATCCAGGCTGCTGTAGGGAGAAGTGATGATATTCATAGCTGGGATCAAGAAGTAAAAGCCTTCTTGACGAGATCCAGATAGAACCCTCTCAAAAATAAAGTGTTGGGGGATTTGTTTATTTCATACATTACTACTATATGACATGAGAGAAATCTTAGATTGTTTGAGAATTATTCCTGACATAACTCCACTATTTTATGAGCAATTTTTATGAATGTATCTAGTAGAATGTTACACCTATGCATGCATGATAAATATGCTAGGTGGTTGTCACTATTTGATATTATTGTATATTAAGGTCGGTTGTAATTCTTCCATTTCGATAGTAATAAAGCTTCTTACTTATCAAAAAAAATGTGTGTTACTGTAGGTTTTTAATGGTGATCTAAGTGTGCTTGATCTTACTTCGAAAGTTTGTTTAAGATGGGTATGGTTCTTGGATAATCTTGATTTAGATTAGGGAAAATATTAGATTTTATCGAGAAACTAGTCGACTAGTTATAGGTATCAATTGACCAGTTCATTCATTAACTTCGATTTCTAAACTCAATGAACAAATGAACCAATTTGGGTTACTAATTACTTAGTTTTGGGGTGCTAGTTGACTAACGTAGTTGTTCTTTAAACTCGATTTTTCCTATGAATCTTTTCCCAAAACGTTTCTAGTATCATAACTATGTTTTGAATAGTTTGTTTTCAATTTTTACAATACTTTTGAGCTTAATTAACATTTTTTGCTTTTTTCAATAGATTCATGAGTAGGGAATTTATGAGAAGTCACTTTAATTCCCTCAACATATTTGTCATCTTCTTTCTTATTTTCTCTCTCTTCTCACATATTCCTAAATGGATTATCTACCTCTACAACCTCAATAGATTTGCTAAAATTTGATTCTCATCCATTGTTGTCATTAGACCCTTTTTGTGTTTGAAAGTCCTAAGGCACATTACCTAGAATCCTACAATTTCACAAAGCTAGCTCAAGGCATAAATGAGTACTTTAATACATCAAAAACCTACAATTTGAATCTCTATTTCAGACTGGGTATGGAGGTTCTCGATTTATATGCTCTCTCATCCTTCACCTTTCAGTAGTAAGCTGACAGATAAAATTTATAGGCTATTTTTCTGTGTAAAATTGTCATTTATTGCTCATTAGTTTTAGAAGATTTAATATTTTCTTGAGCTTTTCTCTTTTGAATAGATTTTGTAGGAAAAGATAAAAATAATGAAATTCAAACGAGAAATTGATGGAAAGAGGAAATGAAGCAAAAAGCACGTTAAGAAAAATTGAAGTAACGGAAGAAAGTTAGAAATGAAGAAAGACACCAAAGGAAAGTTTGTGCTGAAATTTTAATGGAAGAATGACGAAGGAGCAAAGAACATGGTACCCAAGTGTTTCCTAAACACGGATCGTGTTTCCATCGAAAAATTAAATCTTAGTTTTTTGGAACCCAAAAATTGGTAGAGAACTCAAAGAAAAATATGGACCATGTTTTTCTTAAATTTTGTAACTGCTCACACTACCTTTTTTCTGATATATTTTCTAACAATTCTAGGTTTGGGGATCAATTTTTTTATTCAAAAAAAAGTTAAATGCTCTCTCTTTCTCTATTCCCTTTAGAGCAAACATATACTTCACAATTCTAACTTTCTTTATCATTCTTGTACTCTATTCAACAATTGATGGTCTAAAATTCAAGTGATAAGTTCTTCTCCATTCCTTTCTCAATTGCAAGTTCTATATTTTTCTTGACTGCAAGTAAAGTTTATATAATTGCATTTTTATTTCTCTTGCTTTTATTGTGAAATAATTACTTATTTATTAGAAATTATTTATATTAATTATAAAATTATTGCATTTAATGGTGTGATCTTACAATTATGTAGATAGTAGAGTAAATAACATAGCGTAGGATGATTTGAGGATAGAATTATGTTTCGAATATAATAGCATAATTTGAAATTATGATTCTAAATGAAGTTTAATTAAACTAATATATGGAATTGAATGATCTCATATTATAGATTAAGAATTTTAATTAATTAGATTGATCACCTATTTAGTTTTAATTTTAATCTCTGCTAGGACAATGGAATTAATACGTAATTGTTAATTAATGTGTCGAGAGTAGCAAAATGGTTAATTGTTAATCTTGTCCATTAATTTGTATTATTGCATAATCCGAGCTTACGTGGTTATGGTTGTAGTTGATTGCTTTCCATTTGTAATGATGCCATTAGTTGAATCTAGCATTCGTAACCTAGGTTATTAATTGGTTAGATGATAAATTGAGAGCTTATTTAATTTATTAGAATGAAGAGAAAGCAAATAGATGAATTATTATGAGTCTATTGAAGTCAAAATTAAATCATTTAGAATTACTCGTTTTCCATCAGTATTTGATACCTTAATTCCATAATCAATTCATTCCTATCCTCATTCATCAATTAGTGAGAAAAGTGTCCCATAGTATATAATTAGTGATAAAAGTAATGAGATTGTATAACTAGGGTTCTAACATCAATTACAAAATTATTGATTAAATACCATTCCTTGTGTGTTTGACTCCTTACCACTTACTATGTATTTGAAAATTAGGATTTATTTATTAAATTTGTTGTACATACAAAAGTGCATGAAATTTTTGGCACCATTACCGGGGAATGGAAATTATAATCTTTAGTTTTGTTTTTGGTGTTGTTTCTTATTTTTTCTTCTAGTAATTTCTCCAAGTGTACTTATCTATTCTTTAATTGTGTATAATTCTGAGGCACACGCATTTGAGGTTGTTCACAATTGAGCATCAAGGAAAAATCATCCCACTAATAGATCCAAATTCTTCTTCTCTTATTTCAAACCAAACAAGAAGGAGACTAGAACACGCTTATCATATTCCATTACCTTCTAAAGGAAGTTCCACAAATTTGGAAGAACACCACATAGAGGATTTGTTTAATTCACCTTATCACAACAATCCACCTATGGCAAATCGAACCATCAAGGAGCTAGAAGCTCCTATATTCAACCCTAATGTTTTATGCATTAATTATCCTGCCAAAAATAATACTTGTGAGATCAAACCTAGTTTGATACGAACTTTTCTTATTTTTACAGGATTCAGAGATAACAATTCCATGGGATCAAGTTGTTTGACTGATCCCAACAAATTTCTTAAGGAATTCCATATAGCATGTTCTGGTATGAAACTAAATGGAGTAAGTGTAGAACAACTTAAACTCAAAGCTTTTCCTTTTGCATTAGCTTATGCTACAAAAGCATGGTTATATGACTTACCAGCGACATCTGTGAATACTTGGACTAATAAGCAAAAGGTTTTCCTTGAAAAATATTTTCCTTCATCCAGAGCAACTAACATAAGAAAAGAAATTTTTCGTATTAGGCAAGATGGAGGAGAATCATTGAATGAATATTGGGAACATTTCAAGAAGTTATGCAGTAGTTTCCCTAATCATCAAATTAGTGAGCAATTATTAATACAATACTTCTATGAAGTATTATCCCCTATGGATCGTAACATGATAGATGTTGCTAGTGGTGGTGCATTGGTTGATAAAACCCCTACCGAGGCTAAAAGATTACCGGCTAACATAGCATCTAACTGTCAATATTGCAGTAGGGGTAGTACTTCTGTGTCTCAACAGGTAAAAGAAGCTAGTATTGTTGAGTTGAAAACACAAGTGTCAAATTTGACAACTCTTGAAGAGAGAGTTGTGGGTGAAAATATTCCTACAAAGGTATGTGGAATTTATTCTTTCACTGGTCACCCTACTGATATGTGTCCTACTTTGCAGGAAGAATAACGATTGAATACCATTGGAAGACAAAAAATACCAAAGATAAATGATCTGTATGCTCTAACATACAATCCTGGATGGAAGGATCATCCAAATCAAAGTTATGGAAATAATTAACAAGGTAGTAATTCATATTTTCAACCACAAGTTTATCAAAATCAACAAGGATCAAATCTACCTCCTGGATTCTTTCAAGTTCCACCAAAGACCACCATTTCAACCAATACCTCCACCACAAGTTCAAAAACAATCAAAAGGTATACCTTTGGAAGATTTGGTGAAATCTTTGGCTACCAATACATTGTAGGTTTAACTAGAAAATAGAAATGATATCAAGAATTTGGAAAATCAAGTGAATCAATTGGCAGATTCCCTTAGGAAATTACAAGCACAAGGGCCCTTAAAATTCACTAGTCAAACGGAAAGGAACCTTAAGGAAAATGCTAGTGCTATCATAACTCAAAGTGGGAAAAAATTGGCAGGCTTAAGGCAAGTGAGTGAAGAGGAAGAAATAAGCAAAGAAGAAGATGAGATAGTTGTTGAAGAAGAAAAGATTGAAAATTTTCAATAGGTAACTAAAGGTAAGTCTTCCACTCTTGTTAAAATTCGTGCTCCTTTTCCTCATAGGTTGGCAAGAAACATGAAGCTATGATAAGGAGATATTTGACATATTTAGAAACGTGGAAGTTAATCTCCCTCTCATTGATGCAATTAAATAAGTGCAAAGGTATGAAAAATTTCCTAAGGATTTGTGTACTAACGAAAGGAAACTAAAGGGGGAATGAAAAGGTAAGTGTGGGAGAAAATGTATTAGCAATTTTACAAAGAAAACTTCCACCGAAATGTAGGGATCCAAGTATTTTTACTATCCCTTGCAACAATGGAAACACGAGGTATGAAAAATGTATTCTTGATTTAGGTGCTTCAATCAATATCATCCTTTATCTATTTTTAATACCCTAAGTCTAGTTCCTTTAAAAGAAACTTGTGTTTTTATTTAATTGACTAATAGATCTGACACATATCTTGAAGGGGTAAATGAAGATAACTTAGTCAGGTGAACGAATTAGTGTTTCCTATTGATTTTTATGTGTTAGATATGCAAGATAATTATTCATCTAATCTTTCTCCTATATTGTTAGGTAGACCACTCTTGAAACTTCAAAAACCAAAATTGATGTACATGATGGAGTTTTGACCATGGATTTTGATGGTGAAGTCATAAGGTTAAACATATATGACTCCATGTGATATCCTTTAGATGGTGAATCGGTATCTATGATTGATGTTATTGATGATTTAACAGAAAAGGTTTACAAATTATCATCTACAGATCCTTTAGAAGTAACCTTAACGTAATTCATAGAAACTGAAGTTTTGAAAGAACTAAATGAGATGTTTGATATTGAAGAAGTGATCAAAGAGGTAGTACTTGCTTTAGGAGCATGTCTTAGTAGAATCGAAATATTTGCGGTTTTATCATTAACATTGGATAGACCATTACCTTCCATAGAGTAAGAACCAGAAGTGGACTTGAAACCTTTACCTAACCATCCCTAGTATGCACTCTTAGGAGAAAAAAATACCCTTTCTGTTATCATCTCTATTAATCTAACACCCCAACAAGAAGAAAAACTTGTTAATGTTTTGAAAAAGTATAAATCCACTTTGGGATGGACAATTACTGATATTAAGGGCATTATTCCTTCAATATGTATGCATTGGATCTTAATGGAAGATGATGTTAAGCCAAGTAGACAAGTACAACGTAAGCTAAATCTGATCATGATGGTGGTAGTGAAGAAAGATGTGTTAAAATTGTTATCTGTGGGAGTCATTTAGCTAATTTATGATAGTAGTTGGGTTATTCCTCTTCACGTTGCACCTAAGAAAATAGGAAACGCTATAGTGGAAAATGATAATGGAGAAATGGTTCCTAAAAGAGTTCAAAATGGTTGTAGGATATGTGTAGATTATAGGAAGTTGAACTCCATGACTAGGAAAGATCATTTTCCTCTACCATTTATGGATCAAATGTTATAGAGGCTAGTGGCCCATGCTTATTTATGTTTTCTTAATGGATATTCTGGATATGTGAAGGTTCCCATAGCTCCAAAATATTAATAGAAGACAACATTTACATGTCCTTATGGTATATTTTTATATGGCCGCATGCCGTTTGGGCTATGCAATGCCTCTTCCACATTCCAAGATATATCGTAAGCATACTTTCTAAATATTTGGAAAAAATTATTGAGGTATTCATGGATGATTTTAGTATTTGTGAGGATACTTCTGATGAATAACTAGGTAATTTAACTTTAATCTTGAAAAGATATCTTAAAACAAAGCTTGTACTACATTCTGAAAAATGCCATTTTATGTTTCAACAAGGAATAGTTTTGGGACATGTCATTTTGAATAAAGGAATTGAAGTATAAAAGGAAAAAATTGATCTTATAGCTTTATTACCTTATTCGTCAACTGTTAAAGATGTGCGTTTATTCTTGGGACATGCTTGGTTTTATTGCCAATTCATTAAGGATTTTTCTAAAATAGCTCAACCTTTGTGTAAGCTTCTTAAAAAATGGATTTTTAGTTTGATGATGCATGCAAGAAGGCATTTGAACATCTGAAGGAAAAGTTGATTAGTGCACCCATACTTCAACCACCCAATTGGAATTTTTCCTTTGAATTAAAGTGTGATGCATCTAACTATGTTGTTGGTGCAGTGTTAGGTTAAAGGATTGGGAAAGATCTACACGTGATATACTATGCCTCACAAACTTTGAATGAAGCTAAGCTTAATTACACAACCATCGAGAAGGAGCTTCTAGCTATTATCTTTGCTTTGGATAAATTTCATTCTTATCTTTTAGGTATTGATATTATTGTTTATTTTGACCATGCAACTTTGAAATATCTGTTGGCAAAGAAGGAAGAAAAACCAAGATTGATTACATGTATATTTCTACTCTAAGAATTCAATCTACACATCAAAGATAAAAAAAAGAGAATTCGAAAATGGAGTAGCAGATCATCTAAGTAGATTAATCAAGGAGGTTGAATTTGAGGCACCCATCAATGAAGCATTTCTGGATGAAAAAATTCATGTAATTGGAAATAAGATACCATGGTATACTGACATGATAAATGTTTTGGCCACAAATGTATTTCCTTCACATTTTACTAAAACATAAAAATATAGAATGAAGAGTTAAGCAAAATATTTTGTACGGGATGATCCATATTTGTGGAAATAATGTGCTAACCAAATAATTAAAAGGTATCTTAACATTTTGTCATAACTATACTTGTGGGGGTCATTTTGATCCTAAAAGAATAGCTCATAAAATTTTAGAAAGTGGATTTTACTAGCCTCCCTATTTAAGGATGCTTATGAATTTTGCAAAACATGTGAAAATTGTCAAAAGACTGGAAGACTAGGTCTTAGAAATGAAATTCCACAAACTCCTATCATTGCATATGAAATATTTTATGTTTGGGGTATGGATTTCATGGGTTCTTTTCCATCATCCTTTGGATTCAAATTATTCTCGTTGTTGTAGATTATGTGTCAAAATGGGTGGAGGCAAAGGCCACAAGCACTGAAGAAGCTTAAGTTGTTGCATATTTTCTTTGAAATAACATTTTTGCAAGGTTTTGCTTGCCAAATGATATAATAAACAAAAAAGGTTCACACTTCAACAACAGAATGGTAGAAGCAATGTTAAAGAAATATCATGTGACATATCAAATCTCCACAGCATATCATCCACAAACAAACGATCAAGCCAAAATATCCAATTGAGAAATCAAATCAATTTTGGAAAAGATGGTGAAACCGATAATGAAGGATTGAAGCTTACACCTCAATGATGCTCTCCGGGCCTATCGCATAACATTCAAAACTCCAACTGGTATGTCACCATACCATTTGGTTTACGGTAAGCCTTGTCATCTCCCAGTTGAATTGGAACATAAAGATTTTTGGGCTATAAAGAAATGTAATATGGAGTCAAATGAAATTGGAAGGCATAGGAAGCTTCAACTACAAGAACTTGAGGAAATAAGAATTGATGCTTTTGAAACTGCATTGCGATATAAAGATTGAATCAAGGTAGTTTATGATAATTTCATTCTTAGGAAGAATTTCATTATCGGCCGAAAAGTTTTATTATACCATTCTCATTTAAAGCTCTTTCTAGGAAAATTAAGGTCAAGGTGGATTGGCCCATTTTATTGTAACTGATGTGTTCCCTCATGGTGCAATAGAGATAAAAAAGTGAGAAAATAGGAAAAATGTGGATAGTGAATGGACACCATCTCAAACCATTTTACGAAGGACACTATGTGAGAAACTTAGAAGTGGTAGATCTTACCATTCCAAGTATGAAGGCTGAAATAGTGGTATATTACCACTTTGGAAACACCCAAGTGTTGTACATAAGTTTTTCTTATCTCATACTATATTTCTTTGTTATTCTTTTTTTTTTCTATAATTCATATAGGATGTAGTTGTGTATGTTTACTATTTTTATGTGTGTGTATTTAATGTATATCATGTGATTGTGTTTTTCTTATTTTGTAGTGTCAATAATATATAAAAAGTAGAAAAAAAACAAGGAAAATTATTTGTGTTCTTGTTGTAGGAAAAATTGGAAGGAAAACAGAAGAAGAATAGAATAGTATGGGGGCATCATATTCTAAAAACACAACCTGTGTTTTACCATTATAGTTTCCACAGCAAAAACAACAAAAATCAGAAACATTCAAAAATTGCATGGGGGGTTCATGTTTACTAAACATGGATCATGTTTTTTTGTCGAAGAATTTTGGGAAATTCTAGAAACTTTCAAAATAAACACAAGTGGTTCGTGTTTCCTAAATACGGGTTGTATTTTTTTGTTAGGAATTTTTTACCATGTAACAGAGAGTTCAAAAAGTAACATGGGGGTGCCGTGTTTCATAAACATGAACCATGTTTCTTGAAAAAAAACCCTACTACAGCCTATGTTTTCATAAATCACAAAACGCGACTAGCAATTTTAGACCAACTCTCTACCGAATGCCAAATTGACCATTTCTCTCTTCTTCAATCTTCCATTTTCTTGCAATAATATTCAATACCCATACATCCTTACTTTCATTCTTCATCCCTACCATTTCTACACATATATTTTACCTCAAACATCCCTTCCATCACTCATCCTCAATCAATTTTCAAAAATATGAGCTTTAAACCCTAATTTTGGTTCTTGCTCAATTAATCCCGATTTCAATAAATTAGATTACGGCTTTTGTTTAATTAAAATTTTTTGGGCCTTACCGAGCTATATTCTACAATTTCATTCATTAAAATTCACACTCATAAGGTTTGTGCACTACTTAACTAAACATGCAAAATTTGTTTGGTACTGAAATCTTTGTTACAATTGCAAAGCATATATGTGTGTGTGCTAAAAATTTGTGGCATAATACAATACATACGCATTTGTATGTTGAATTATGTTGCAAACTACACTGCCCTATCAAAAATATTTTTGTTTGCTAAAAATTTCTTGCACATACAATGCATATGTATTTGTGGGATGCATTTTGTTGCAAGTTGAAATACATTTTTGTAATAATAAGGGATGTGCCAAAATGATTCTTACATGATGAGAATTATGTATCACTATTAATGGATGAAGTGCATATATGCTTATGATTGTTGATATTGAATGCCAAATATCACAATGTTTGTAACATTCAATTGATATCTAGCATTTCTATTTAAGTGTTGGATTGGGTGATGCAAAGACTAAAGAAAACAAAAATATATTATCATACACCCTACTATTCTTATTAATGCATGTGTATTTTGTAATATATCGCTAGTAATATTACATATATTTTGTTATCCTTGTAGATGGAGCCCAAAAAGAAACAATGAACTGAGGGGGAATCTTCAAGAAATTGGACATCACCAACTCAACAATGGAACAAAAGAAACCGACCAAATAAGCTAGGTATTATATTTACCACTCCGAAATAGCAACAAAGGTATGATTATTTATCCTAAAGATGCATTATTGGAATAAGGTATTTAGATGATGGTTGTCTAAATACATTGGGAATATATGCGCAAGTAATGTAATTGTTGAGAAATATGGGATTGTATAATTTTGTCTATTGTACTAATCATACATATAGGTGTTTAACATTATAATTTCTTAGTTGCTTTGAATAATATGCTAGCTCATCTTTAGAGGAATAGCGGTACATTTTTTTCTCATCTTTAACAAAGATGGGCAAATGTCTCTGCATGAATTAGCACATATTTTTATGTTGCCTCCGAGGGAGATTGTATCATATACCTATGGTTCAATATGAATAATTTATTTGCTAAAATTTGTGATGTTTCCAATATGTCCACCTCCAATACTTTCAAAATCTCAGAAGCTAAAGCTTCAAGGATTTTCAATCTGGTTTTTAGATATTTACAAAGACTATTAGCTACCACCATTTTTGGGCAAGGGGATAGTACAGGAGTAGTTTGATCCATAGAGCTTTTCTTCATCAATGCTATGCTAGATCATAACCAACTTGACACTGCCTATTTTCTAGCTAAGAAATTTCAAAGGGTAGGCAATTATAAATAGGGGGATATTGTCATTGGTGGTTTAATTACCACTATTTGTCTAAGTATGGACATACCTCTCCCAGATGATAATCCTATAGAAGGCATGAGCACCTGAATAGATATTGAACATTGTCGTCTTATACAACTTATTGAATGTAGGGGCAATGGATTTTATCTTTCATACCAAGGACGTGCTCATTTTCCCCCACCTAACATTGCCATAACGAACCCTTTAAACCCACAAAATTGGCAACCAATCGATGATGAAGACACTCCCGCTCCTCTTGTGATTGAACATCCATTTCCTCCTCGTGGTGAACAAGCACCACCACCTCTCCCCCCCTCATTCGTAGGCCAGATCTTCTTCCTCTTCAACTTATGTTCCCGAGTGGCATCTCCAATTTCAAACCCAAGTTTACTCCCAATTAAATTGCATGCACAGAAATCAAGATCAAATGATGCAAATGGTAAAATCTCTTTATGAGTTTCACCTCAAGAATAGGGACCCACCTCCACCTCCTTTATAAATCTTATTCCTAGTCTCTTTTTCTTGGGTTAGTTCATTGTGGGTAATGAACTAGCTAAGTAGGGGGTGCGCTTCTGGTAATTTATAGAGTTAGGATAATATTTGTGGGTGTTATGTGCATATATATATGTTTTATTTGTTTCTTTCTATGGTTGTTTTGTTTAGGTGGGTCGTTTCTCAAGTATGTGATCTTATGTTTGTTGTTTGGTTCGTGTCGAAACAAGAAGTGTTAGATTTGATTTATCCATTCATGGGGTAAACAAAGTAATGGGATAATATTTTTTACAAATGATATATATTTTTTAAAATCATCATAACTATTTTGATCACCATCTTCCTAAACCTCAAAAACAGAAATTGAGATTGTGCTAGTGGTGAAGGAAAGAAATTTATAATGGTTAGGAATCAATCCATGCATTGATTATGAATAAGATGAAATGAAATTCAAAAATTGGTGGATATAACATTGTGAGTGCTTGAGCCTAATCTTTGGATACTTTTTTCAGCCAAAATATATTTTTCTTTTGTGTGTGTTCTCCAATGATATGTGAAACTAGAATTTTCCATTAATTCTCTGCATGACTGGATAGAACTTTAGAATATTTTAAAATGATGAAGGCACTCTTTTTTCTTTGTTAGCTACAAGACCAAAAAAGTTTACCTTAAAATTTTGTTATTCATTTGTTTAACCCCTTTGAGCCTAAGCCTTATTCTATTGATTTAACCTTTATTAAAAACTAATGGCCATATTAATTTTCCCTCCTTACTCTATGACTAGTGAAGCAATAGATTTTTAGGGAAAACATCTGTTAATAAGGTAAAATCTAAGCATGGGGGTGTTAAAAGAAAAAGAAAAAAAAAGGTCTTTTGTTGTTTATTTGGTTGAAGGGAAAGGTTATAAAAAAAGTCTTTTATTCTTTATTTGGTTGAAGGGAAAGGTTATTAAAAAAAAAAGAGGAATGTGACTTAAGGGAAAGAAACAAAATTGCTTCTCCAGTTAATAGAGTTAATCTACAATCCCAAATTTATACCCTACCTTATACCCCGAGCCCCATTAAAACCAAATTTAAGACCTTTTGATTCTTATATACTTAGTTCTTTTCAGTGATGGTGAATTGAGAGTAATGGAAAACATATGGGCGATCATTATCATTTGAAGAAGTTTTGAGAGTAAACACATCATATCCTATACACATAAGAGTGAGTGTTTTCATGCACCCAAAGTAAGAATCTACCAATTTAAATTTCATTAATCTTAATCTAAATTTGCATGGTGAGATACTAACTCTATTAACTCTCATTCCCTAAGCACTTGAGAAATTGATAAGGGTGTTTATAGAGTGTGTTAGATGTGTGATCAAAAATATTCTCAACATTATGATTTAATGATTTATAAGTGTTTTAAGTCCCAATGCATTGTTAAACTCCGTGAATGAATACATCCAATCTTACAATTCTTGTGATCCATAACTTATCTCACTTGAATTTATTAATGTTACTCGTGTGCATGACATGATATTGCGTGAGGACAAGAAATGATTTAAGCATGGGGGTATTTGAAAGATAGAATTTATATGCTATTTTTCTATGTAAAAATGTCATTTATTCCTCATTAATTTTATAAAATTTAATATTTTCTCGAGTTTTTTCTTTTGAATAGATTTTGCAGGAAATCATAAAAATGAATAAATTAAAAGGATAAATTGATGGAAAGAGGAAATGAAGTAAATAACATATCAAGAAACATTGAAACAATGGAATAAAATTTAGAAATGAAGAAAAGGCACCAAAGGGAAGTTTGTGCTAAAATATTAATAGAAGAAAGACGAAGGAGCAAAGAACATGGTAACCCCGTGTTTCATAAACACGGGTTTTGTTTCCACAAAAAAATAAAATCTGAGTTTTTTTAGAATCCAAAAATTGGCAGACAACTCAAAGAAAAACACGGAGGTCCCATGTTTCCCAAAACATGGACCGTGTTTTTCTTAAATTTGGTAACCGCTCACACGACCTTTTTTGATATATTTTCTAACAATTTTGGGTTTGGGGATCAATTTTTAGATTCAAAAGAAAGTTGAATGCTCTCTCTTTCTCTATTCCCTTTAGAACATACATATACTTCACAATTCCAACTTTCTTTATCTTTCTTGTATTCTATTGAACAATTGATGGTCTGCAATTCAAGTGATAAAATCTTTTCTATTCCTTTCTAAATTGCATGTTATATATTTTGATTGAATACAAGTAAAGTTTCTTCAATTGTGTTTTTATTTCCCTTGATTTTAGTGTAAAATCATAACTTATTTATTAGAAATCATTTATATTAATTATAAATTATTGCATTTAATGGTGTGATCTTACAATTATGTAGGCAGTAGAGTAAATTATAGCGTAGGATGATTTGAGGATTGAATTAGTTTTTGAATATAATAGCATAATTTGAAATTATGATTCTAAATTAAATTTAATTGAGTTAATGGATGGAATTGAATGATCGCATATCATAGATTAAGAATCTAAGTTAATTAGATTGATCACCTATTTTTTTTAGATTTTAATCTCCACTAGGACAACATAATTAATACGTAATTGTTAGTTAACGTGTCTAGAATAGCAAAAAGGTTAATTGTTAATCTTGTCCATTAATTCGTACAATTGCATAATCCGAACTTATATGGTTATGGTTGTAGTTGACTACTTTCCATTCGTAATGGTGCCATTATATGAATCTAGTGTTTGTAACCTAGGTTTTTAATTGGTCAGATGATTAATTGAGAGCTTATTCCATTTATTAGAATGAAGGGAAAGAAAATAGATGAATTAGTACAAGTCTCTAAAGGTCAACATTAAGTCAATTTATTATGAGTATTTGATACCTTAATTCCATAATAATTCATTCCTATCCTCATTCATCAATTAGTGAGCAAAGTTTCCCATAGTATAGAATTAGTGATAGATGTAATGAGATTGTATAACCAGGGTTCTAACATCAATTACAAAATTATTGATTAAATACCTTTCCTTATGGGTTCGACTCCTTTTTACCATTTACTACATATTTGAATATTATGATTTATTTATTAAATTTGTTGTGCATACGACAACACATCATAACCCTTAGTGATTTGAAATTGTATCCCCATTTTTCTCTCTTCTTCCCTAACCTTTGAACTACCCTATCTTCCTTCACACTTGCTTTACCATTTTCACTCTCTATGTTTGTGTTCTAATCTTATTTTCCTCTTCTAATCCTCTCCATAGCTCTTACTTGTTTTGATTTTTAGCAAGATAAAGTTAGATATGGGAAAATAATGACATTTAAATCTCATCATTGGTTATAATACCCCACACTTTTGTATAATGGATGGATGAGAATTTTAGTCAAATTTTTTGCCTTCGATTTTAATTCAATGTTATGATTTGATTTGGAATAAAATTTGATTTGAAATCATGTTGGAAAATGAAATTGTTGAATTTACAGGCAAACAAATCAATTGGTTCCATGAACCGATTGGTTGGTTTGTTGTTAGCCAAATTGGGTTCCTCAACAAAATCAATCGATTGGGTAAGGGTAACTAATCTGCTAGTGGATGAACAGTCGACTAGTAGACCCAAACCGATCGAATGGTTCGTTGAGCTGGTCATGTTTTTAAATTTCATTTTTTCTAGAAAATCCCTTACACTAAATTAGAATCTTATTAACCCATGAAAGATTATCCCTAAAAGATTCCTAACCATTTTTATGATGCATTTAACCCAAAATATTGACTCGATTTAATCTGGAGGTCGATTGGAGCACAAGAGTGGAGAGATAACCTTAGCAATTATCTTTTTCTTCCTCTCTATTTTTTGCGATTATGAGATCAAATTATTTGATCTAAAGAATTATTCTAAATATTTGGGAGATTCCTTCCATGCTGACTTCCTATTACTCCATTCATGAAAGTGAATTTTGGCTTAATTGACCTAAATTCTCCAGAGACACCATTTTAGCTCTAGAGAAGATGTCGGCAAATCTAGAACAAATTTGCCAATGTTGATCAAATTTAAACAATCAATGGTAGGGTTTTGAGTCAATCTCCAAACCCTCAATAATTTCTTTCAATTTTTTGGCTATAAATAGCCCCAATAATCCCTTCACTTCACCTTTCTTTCAAACACTAACATTCCTTAAGTCTTACTTTCCCTCTCTTCTCTACACATTTCAATACTTGTTAATCTACTTCCACACACTCTTCTCATCCTATCTCTAGCTCTTTCTTATTTTAATTTTAAAGCAAGGTAGAGTAAGATTTGGGGAAAGGTTAGTAGTTTAATTGGATTTTCTTTGTTTTGACCTCAAGTTGGTAAGTTTTTACTCTCTTTTTTTAAGATTTTAAAATTTGATAAGATTTTGATATAATCTTTGAGTTTGAGACTTTGATTTTAAGGTTTTCAAAGCTAAGAATTTTCCATAGTTGAGTCCCTATTTTAAGAGGTATTTTTCCCACATCAAGTAAGTTATTCTTTCTTTTAAAATGTTTAGTATGTATTCCTACATGATAGGTGATATCTCTAGTCGGTTAATACATGTTAGTATGAGAAAATACAGTTGTATGCATGATTTACATACTTAAATGACATAAATTGAGTAAACAACATGACAATGAATAAAAATAGGCTATAATGATGTTATGGTGAGAATGCATGGTAATTTTGTTGAAAATATGTTAGATGATGTTGATACGTGTTTTGAAATGACTAAAAATGATTTATATGAATGAATTTACTTGAAATTTGGGGTTAGATTCTATATTATGGGAGACCTATCAATTGGTTAGGTTTAATCAATTGGCTAATTCCTATAATAGTCGAATGGTTGACCCAAACCATCAACTATCACAGATTTAGAGACCTTAGTCTTACTCTTTGCTTAAACACATTGATTGGTTGTGCAAAACTAATCAATTGGTCTATAAATAATTTACTCGTTTGCCCAAACTAATTAACCAATTTAAGGAAGGAATTGTCTAGTTAATTCAAACTAATCAACTAGTTGACCTAAATTGATAGACTGGTTAGTGCAATAGATTGATTGGTTGGGCTAGATCGATCGACTACTTAGACTAGTTTTCTTAATTTGTTTCTTTTGAGTTCAGTTATGTTTTGAGACTGTAATTCATAATATTATAAGTTTATTTAATGGTCAAAGTACATATTTTATCATGGACTATTGACCTAATTAAAAGATTAAAATGGATCATGAATTATGGCATACTCAATTAGTAGCAAAAATCACTAAATGGGAATTTCACTTATAATAAGTGAGGCTAAGTGGAAAAAGAGCAATGAAACTCAACTTGGGTTGGGATTGAGTATGATGATGGATATGGATAATATTGGCCAAGGATAAATGGTAAAACCGCATGGTTGGAAAAGTAGAAAGAAAAGGATTAACATAGATTAACAAGGGAAGTTGACTTGCTTGTATGGTCCTCATATGATAACACATATTTATGAATAAAACACTATTTTAAAGTAAAATAAATTCAAGTTGAGTATGGGTTTAGGTTACCCAATCCTTGATTAGCTATTGAGAGTTTGTTTGCCTTCAGGTATTTCTGGTGTCTTCGGACATTACCTTTGGATGGGATCTTAAGAGGTCCCGATGTCTTACTTACTCTAGACACTGATGATTTACTAGAGGGTATCAGTACTAAAATAACTGGTTACCTAGGTGGTTGGTTTTTGCCTATACTTATGTCTATATTATTTGGCTTTAGCATAGGCTTATGTCCATTATGGTGATTGGCTTTGGCCTGGAATTATGTCAACTTGGTGATTGGCTTCCGTCTAGACTTTGTTTCCATTTTTGATAGGCTTAAATGGTATGTGAGACTATGGGGTGGCACACAGTTCATTGGTCAATGATAATAAAATATGTTTAGTAAATACTAGTTGATAATTATGGATGATAATCAAATGAATGGTTCCCAATTGGCAATGAAGTGGAACTAATAATGTTGTTTACCAAATAGTTAAAGTTGGTTTATGCACTTAACTAAGTAGTTATGGAATGGAATATTAATTCAGATGATTAGCCTATATTTTACATGGATAAATGGATGGTATATCTTAATAGAATTGGATAAATAGAAATAACCTTAGGGGCTGTTGTATTATTCTATGCTACTGCTCATGTAAGTGGTTATGTGAAAGTGGTATGATTCCTAATCATGATGTTTTACAATGATAAAATTATATATGATAGCACGTGTTATACACCCTTAATTTCTTATATATTCCTATAATAATAAATGTTGTACATTATGTTCATGAATGATAGATTAGCATGCTTGCATACATTGAGGGAGCAACTTGGATTACTCAGTATGTAGCGTACTAATGTGTCCATTTGCTCAGTCATTTGCTCACTCTCATCATCAGAGGATTGTGTGTAGGTTTTTAGGGATGGATAATGAAGGGCCTATCACAATTGGGTTAGGGCTTGTGAGCAAGGACATCCGAAAGATTTTGGTAGGGTTCATGGTGGACCATGGTTCTATTTTAGGTAACATATCCTAACCCATGTTTTATAATCTCGTACTTATTAGTATGTATTTTGTAAAGATTTGATTGGAACCCATCAAGGTCATCTGATGTAAATTTTTATGGAATTTTTTGAATTAAATTATTATTTGTGCACTCTACTCTTTTGGTGTTTAATTGGTTTAGCCTTATATCTGATATGGGGTAAACATCGGATGTCTATCCTAAGTCAGGTATGGCATTAAAACCCTATTTTTTCCTAAGTATTTTATGCTTCTATAATTTATCTTAACAAAAAAATTCAATAGTGAAAAATGGGGGCCTTATACTAGTGTTCTCTATTTTTCTCCATTTGGAAGGTGGGTTTTTATCTAATTTTCTCTCCTAGGTCTCTAATGTTATTAATTCTTCCATGCACAATTTTAGAAATATTTTCACTAAGATTTAATTAAGCATTTCTTAAAAGGTGTTTTAGTGTAGGAAAATGATTTGGAATTTAAAAGAAATTATGCTTTTTTGGTGTTCTGCTCAACTCTTTTAAGGTAAATCATTATCTTCCCTATTATGGTATAAAATTTTATAGGTAAGCATGCTATATTCTCTCTAGGTCCATGATATCTTTCTAAGTAGAGATGACAATATGCCTATGCTAGTTAGTAAAAAGTGAAGAAATGGAATAATATGAAACTTAGTTTAAAGCTTCATATGCCTGAATCTCATGTTTATGATATGAGATTCAAAACTTTCTTGATATTCTAGGTATCTTAAGTGACAATGATATATGTGATATGTAAAGTATATTATTATATAATGGCCTAGTAAGAAGAGAATATGATGCATGATTTCATAATTAAAGCTCATAATATGCCATCATGATTTACTATGATTTCTATCATGATTTTAGTATTTCGAATGTCAATTCATAATTATTAGTTGTTGAGAACTTTGATTAACCTAATATTAATGTTTGGTTTTGTTTTAGAATTTATGGAATTTCAATCATGTGAAACTTGTGTCTTATGGGGATGCTCTCGCATAGACCAATCGACTGGTCTGGTAGAGCAATCGACTAGTTGGTCAGTTACCTTGGTGGTTTTGGTCTCAGATTAAATCCATCAACTAGTTCAGCTAACTCAATTAGCTAGTTCCTAAAATAGTCGACTAGTTGGGTTAACCGATCAACTTGTTAGTATGTGACTTTGGTGGTTTTGGACTTAGGTTAAATCGATTGACTGGTTTGAACAAATCAATTAATTAGTTCTTATAATAGTCAATTGGTTAGGCTAACCAATCAACTTGTTGGTTTGTAATCCCAATAGTCTTATCTTGGGGTTAGACCCATCGACCAGTATAGCCAAACTAATCAATTGGTTCTTAGAATAGTCAACTAGTGAGGTTGACTGACTAGCCAGTTCACCGCCACAGGAATTCTAGTAGTGCCCTCACTGATCAATTGGTTTTAAAACCAATTGACGAATCAGCGAGACCCATCGACTAGTTTCAAAATCAATCGACTGGTGTTGGCCAATTTATTTTTTCTTGCCTATCTCTTTCCCAAGTGTGATGTTTGAATTTTCTCATGCTTGGATAATGACCTAGTATGTTGATAGCTATGAAATTAGTTGGGTTAATGAAGATAAATAATGTATTAAAGGTAATAAACAAAGATTGTCCTAATTGACCAATGTTTTACCTTAGTGTAGCATTTAGCCCTCTTATTGACATAACATGAATAGATGATCACAAGGCTAAAGAATGGATTATTTTTATAGTTAGTACTAATGTAATGAATTAAAATTATGGATAATAGACCTCTAATGAATTATATCATAGCGCTAAAATGATAACCGCATAAGTGAAATGACTTAGGAAAGATAAAAGAAGATAGCACAAACATATAGGATGGTCTTGAGTTGACCTTGTCTACAATTAGTGATTTTCACTTAGCTAATGAAATAAATAGTAAATAAACCATTGTGATTTAGGATTGGACTCTATTTAACTTATAATTAAACCTTCACCTTTAGCCTTAGTAATTCAATTGGAATATTCTTTAATAAATGGGTAAGTCTCTGATTGAGTAATGAACTATAACTTTGACCTTAGCATGATCTAAAGTTGAATTGTGAACAAGGAAATAAGTGAAAATTCAACCGTTATCTTGAACAATTATGGGTGATATTAACATTAAACAATTCCACCCTTTGGCATAAAGATTTGTGTAGTGGAATAATCTCTTAAAAGAACCCTAATGGGAACATTGGATGATGTGAGAACCCTATATGGATATACTAAATTAAAAAATTTTATTGCTTAGTGTGATATTGTTGTGGTCCTTTATGTGAAATAACATTTCCAAGCAAAGAAGACACAAATCATTTAATGTGGAACGAGCAACATGAAAGGTTTAGATTATTTGATCCTTGATTAGCTACCAAGGGTAGTCTTCCTTCAAGCGCTTTTTGCCTTTGGGTGGCATCTTAGTTGATCCCAGGATCCTTGTAGATCCTGATACCTTTTCTTCTCTCCACACTGATGGCGTACTAGAGGTTATCGAATCTAAAGGTGAAATGCCCCCAAAAATATTTATTTTAAGAGATATAATTAAATAAGGATTTATTAGGGAATTAATTTAATTAATTATATTATTTAAATGGGAAGGATTTATTTAGGGAAAATTAATAAGGAATTTACAAATATTTTTATGAGGGAAAATTTGGGCTTTTTGCTAATTAAAAAGGAATTTAGGAAAAAAAATATTTTTAAAACCTTAAATTAGCCAAAAAGAAAATTTAATATTATTTTATTTAAATATTTTTATTTTAAATAACCAAAATATTCTAATTAATTTATTTGACCCCAATCTACATAAATTTTCCTTTTCCTTTTTCCTTCTTCCTTTTTCTTTCTTTTCTTTCTTTTTCTTTTCTTTTCTTTCTTTTTCCTTATTTCCGCCG
The DNA here is from genome assembly GCA_030549775.1 of Tamarix chinensis. Taxonomy (NCBI): domain Eukaryota; kingdom Viridiplantae; phylum Streptophyta; class Magnoliopsida; order Caryophyllales; family Tamaricaceae; genus Tamarix; species Tamarix chinensis. The sequence continues at coordinate 63,464,486 of CM060176.1, read as the reverse complement.
ATTGGGTCTGTCATGGCCCAATCCTCCCCTTTTCCTTCCTCTCTTCCATGGCCCATTACCGTTCTTTTCTTTCTTTCCTTTGGTAGCTGAAATGCTACATTTTGCGTCTTTTTCTCCCTAGAATGCCACGTTCCATTTAAAACTTTATAACCATTGCTAACTGGCCCAATTCTTCTTCTTTTCCTTTTCTTTCTTTTTCCCCCGGCCGCCCAGTTCACCTCCTTCTTCCTCCTTCCTCCTTCCTCCTCCACCGTCGGCTTGCATATTCAAAGTTCCAAAAATAGAGACACCGGCCACGCTTTAATTGACCGACTGTTTGCCCTCTCTTTCTCTTCCCCATGACTCGCAGTTCAGCATGATCTAACCCGCTTCCCATTTCTACCGCTCAAATTCTTCCTTTTCCTTCACGAAAGGTCGAACATGACCAAAAATTATGCAAGCCGATTAACGCCGCCGATTAACCCAAACCCTACATGCATTACCCTCCTACCGACCCCTAGAACCCTACCTTCTTCTCCAAACTCTATAAATACCCCTTGTTTGTGTGTGTTCAAAACTTTTTCCCAGAAACCCTAATAGCCTACCCTATGCACTACCGTGACTTCAGACAACCTTTCCTCCACCGTCAGCCAACTTTGCCGCCTCCTTTACCTACCTAAGTATTCCTTACACTGCCCTCTAACTAACTAAGCCACCCATCTTCCTTGATTCTTCTCACATGAGCCACCACAACCGTGCAAAGTTCCCTACCCGTCAAACAAAAATTTTACACCCGCAACCCCTCGAGCCATCGTCTGCCACCACATTCGCCACTTCTACTGCCCTCTGCACCACCCAAAAGTAGCTACTAATCTTCCTCCACCTAGTCATACCCTTCTTTTCTCCTTCCTCTTTCTCCACCCCTCTCTTTCTTCTTTTTTTCCTTTCGGCCGCCACCTTTGTCGCCGCCACTTGCTGCGCCACCACCCTCACTTTACTCCCCTCAGCCTAGGCTACCACCAACACGTCATCCTCCACCTTCATTCTCCACCCTTTCTTCTCAAACCTCAACTTTTCCCTTTTCCAACTACTTTTCCTGCCACCACCGCCTCTGCCATGCACCACCACCGATGCCACCCATATTCGCTGACTCAAGGTGAAACCCTAGACCCTCTCAACCCTTTTCCCCTATTTATCTAAGTTTATTATATTTTATTCCAATTTTTATCATTTATTCGATTATTATTATTATTATTATTATTATTATTATTATTATTATTATTATTATTATTATTATTATTATTATTATTATTATTGGATGTAATATTAATGTTATATTTTCGTGGTAGGGTCAAGAGTAGGAATAAAATATTTAAGTTGTTAGTTTCGAATTATAGGTTTTAATTATATTATTATAAGTTTTATTATCATTCTTATATTATTATTAGTATTATTATTTTATTATTACTATTATTTATCTAAGGAGGGCTGAAGCCCTATTTTATGTTAATGATTCGCATACTCATATTTTATTTTTATTATTACTATTTCTATTATTATTATTATTATTATTATTATTATTATTATTATTATTATTATCTTTATTATCATAATATTATTATAAGTAATATGTGTTATTAATAATAATAATATTATTATTACCATTAAATAGTACCTTCATTATTTGGAGGTAGGGTCGAAAACCCTACCTTGTATTATTTAGGCTTAAGTTACTTTTATTATTATTATTAGTAGTAGTAGTAGTAGTAGTAGTAGTATCTTTATTATTATTATTATTATTATTATTATTATTATTATTATTATTATTATTATTATTATTATTATTATTAGCATTATTTTGGTGGAGGGTAGAAACCCTTATATCACCATCCGTTTCAAATTTCATTAATATTAGTATTAGTATTTTTAGTAGTATTTTGTATAGTTATTTTTAGTATAGTATTATTTTAATTAAAAACCAAGTCTTAGGATAAGCTAGTAAATAATAGTATTTTAGGAGGGAACCTAATTTTAGTTTTTTCCTCATAATAGGTGAGACTAGTTAAAGCCCTCAAAAGGTATAGGAGCGTGCTCCAAGATCGGTGACATTTTAGGTAAAGGAGTACTAAGGTCATTTGTGTATTATATGTTTTATATGTCATGCATGCCATGTGATGTGAATTATAATGTATTTTATGTTTATTTGTATATCTATCATATGTGCAGCATGATATGGAGTTAAGGTAAGATCATGCATTAAATTGTGGCATGAGTATTATGTGTATGGGTTGTGATATTATTGTGGTATGGTGTGCCCATAAGACATGCATGATAGGGTTTGTAAAATAATGATGGGGGTGTGATAATGTTTGCATGGTGTTAGAGTTTGCATGGACTTAGAGTTCGCATGGAGTTAATGTTTGCATGGAATTAGGGTTTGCATGGTTTTAGGGTTTGCATGGAGTTAATGTTTGCATGGAGTTAGGGTTTGCATGGAGTTAGGGTTTTCATGGTGTTAGGGTTTGTATGGTGTTAGGGTTTATATGGAATTAGGGTTTGCATGGAGTTAGGATTTGCATGGCGTAAGGTCTGCATGTGAGTTAGGGTTTGCATGGGAGTTAATGGTTGCATGGGAGTTAAGGTTTGCATGGGAGATAATGGTTATATGGGAGTTAGGGTTTTCATGCGAGATTATGGTTTTATGGGAGTTAGGGTTTGCATAGGAGTTAGGTTTTGTTATGGTTACTATGGTTTGGTGTGGTGAACTAGGGTTTGGAGGATAAAAATTGTAGGAGTTAGTCATGCATGTCTGGGCATATATTTTTGAATAAATAACTTAAGATATTAATCACTTAAAGTGGAAGATATTGAAATGGGTCTAGCTGATCCACTAGTTAGGAATAGTGGTTAGGATTTTTACCCTATACGTGACCGATCCACCGACGAATAATAGTGGTGTGGACATTGTCTCACAAGTGATCGGCCTACCAACAATAATAGTGGGGGATCCCGAGCTCAATAAACACTAACCAAAGTTGCTAAGGCACTTAAAAGATACTAATTACTTACAGTGGAATACCATATGAGTAGGAACCAGCCAATCCACCAGTTAGGAATAGTGGTGTGGACTATTGTCCCGCAAGTGACCGATCCACCGACGAAAAATAGTGGTGTGGACTACTGTCCCACAAGTGACCGTCCCACCGACTGAAATAGTGGGGTGTTCCTATATTTACATGGATTTGAAAAAAAGTATGGTGTGAAATGATTTCTAATTAGAGATTAATTAGGACTATTTGGGCCTTTATGTGTGGGCTTGATCATTTATAAGCTGTATAATTCTCTGCATGACTTTATATATTATATGTATGGGTTTGAATGTGTAAGTTTAATATTATCCCGTATGATTTTATATACTTATGTGTTGACCTTAGAGCTTGGTTACCTTACTCAACATGTAGCTTAATGATCACCTCTTTTATGGGTACTACTCATTCCCATGAGTAGAAGACCTGGCTGACATGTTGCAGGTTGGTGATGCCTTCTTTGATGTCAATGATGTCTATGGAACATCAAGTGGGGCCGAGTGATGATTTTAGGTTGGATCGAGTCCTAGAGTGGTGTGGCCATTTTCCATTATGAGATTATTATTCCTATTCTCTTTTAATTATATTTGAAACTTCAGAAATAATTTTATTATTGTAGTTATTTTTCTTCTCTGAAAAACTATTGTTAGTATTTTGAATTATGTAAAATTTATCTGTACTCTGATTTCCATATGTATGAACTTTAGATTATTTAATAATGTTGTGAGTAGTTTTCTTAGCCTTAGCACTTGGTACTAGAACGATAGAAGTGAACTGGTCTGGTACTAAGTGTGGTGGTAACATCCCTAAAATTTACGGGTTTTAAATTTAAAGGTCTTATAAAAAAGTGTGTAAATTTTGGGGTGTTACAAAAGGGTCTGATCACCATAGGATGGTTAGTTGGCATAAGCCAGGACTTTTATCCATGTTACTTTTGGAAGAATCTGAACATATATCCACCAATTTTCCTTAACATGAGTCAAGATTTTATGTCCACTTATTTAGATGGATTTTAGTAAAAGAACTCTATTTTGACCTAAAGAAAAAATATTGACTACAATGAGATCTAAGGTGCCAACTATTGTTACATGATTATGGTTATTTATTTAATAAGGTATTCACTTTGCTCTATGAATATTTAAGAGCTCACACCTCGTTTAAGCTACGAATATCTGGTATAATTTATGCTCACCTACTTGGAGTTGATGTTAATCATATAGTCCTCTAGAATAGCTATTATAGTATATGCTTGTATTCTAGAATGTTTCCATGAATTATCGCAAGATCTATAACTCTTATGTTCGTGATTCATCCATAGTTAAGAAGTTGTATATGGAACCCTAATCACTCATTACCATGCATGTTATACTCTATCTACTACTTAATGGTTAAGCTAAGTAATTCATGTATCATGAATAAAAAATATGCATGTTGAAAGTTTATATACCCTAGTATATTGGAATGATTATAAATACACATGATTAAATGGATTCACTCATATCTTATATGACTTATGTGATTGTACGTGAATGACATAATAGGAAAGTTACATACACATTTTAATAAGTTGTACCATGAGTATGTCGTGTGAGTCTTTCTTGTACTAGGATCTACATAATGGTAGTAGATTGGTTTACTCAGTATGTGTACATACTAATGGGCTTATTGTTGCAATATCCTACTTAATCCTACAAGCAAGAGTTTAATTGTAGGTTTTCTAATGAGTATCGTTGAGTGGCCCATCCTCATTTCAAAAATGTTGGGTTGTTGACTATAGGCCTTCCTAGAGAGTTTTTCTATGGTCCTTGAGTGACCATGGTACATTCCATTAAAATCAGTTTTCTCTAGTTAAGCATTTTCTTTATATGTACCTTGTATGGATTTAGACCCATGTAGCCCTAGTTTGTAACCATGATTTTTCTTATCTTGTGTACTCGAGTTTCCCTTGTGTTTTGATTGGTCAAATATTTGACATTGTGTCTAATGTGAGGCAAATGGTAAGGTGCCTAGCTTGTGTTAGACACAATGGTAGGACACCATTTTCACATGTTGGATTTTTATTTCCACTTCCACAATGTTTTTAAAATAAAATTTTTTAATAGTTAAAAGTGGAGGTGTTACAGGTTGACCTTGGTTATTGATTTTTAGATTAAAATAATTAGTTAAATTAAACGTGCTTAAAATGGGCATAGGAGCCTTATGGGTATGTTTGTCATTTTAGGTATCAATCCTAAAGTTTAGAATCTATATTTTCAATTAAGTAACCTTTCGAGGATCATGGAGTGTGGGTTTAAGTTTAGGTTAATAATAAGATCAATTAGTAAGACACTCCTCAATTAAAAGATTAAGGTAAATAAGGGAATTTTAGTTTTTTTCATTCTTATAATGGGTACCTTTGCCCTCATTTGGCTTCATGTATTCTCTAATAGATTTCTAAGTATTACCATGAGTTAATATGTTTAATTTAATAATTAGATTAGGATTTGTTTAGCGCCTTAGCTAATTTTACAAGTGTTGACTTAAATGGGTACTTGTCTTATTATCACATGTATAATCTCCTTTATCATTGGACCTTAGAATAGCTTTATCACCACACTCAATAAACAAAGTTTGAAGTGCATTCATCCAAATGATTAAGTGATGTCTTAAACTGTTAATTGTTGGTATGTCTTGAGAATAAAATATTAATATTAAAGTAGGAGATCACCTGAGTTAGGATTGAGTTTGTTGCTGGTTATTTGTCTACCCTAATTATGTGGAAATATGGTAATCCTAATCTACTCTATACTATCTAGTTTCACTAGCTTATAAAGGGTGTGTATATTTAAAAACTTGATTTCATTTAGTGGGTCATGTGTGTGTTATCCTAAGATGTTATTTTTAAGACTATCTCAGTTTCACTAGATATAATAGTGGTATGGGTGTGTTATGCCCTAAGAAGATGCTATATGTCATTATCATGTCCTAAGTACTCAATGTGATTAAGATTTTAATGTAATGATCACTAAATAAAGATAATAATTGGATTATTATGGTTATATTTATTTTCATACATATGTTTGTGATCTCAATATGCTATCATATGCCTATTGTGTGAATACCATGATCTACGTGTAGCATGCTATGTGTACAAAGTTACCTTACTTACCAATGCACCTTTGTATTCATAGTGTTTCATGGTCACTATTTATTCCAAAAGTAGAAGACCTTGTCTTTATTGACTCATATGTGTGCGATGACTTGATTGATGATTGTGTGGATGCTTTTGACATCATACATGTGGAGGGGTGATGCTTATATTTTTCAGGTTAATGCTAGTGTCATTATTATTCGAGGTTGTGATTGATTTGGTTACCCTTTTGGACTCTTAATTCTTGGTTTTCTTTTTGTTGTATTTTGAGTATTGTATTTAGAGTTAATTTCTTAACACTTTGTATTTTTGTATTATTTATTATTTTCTCATTCTCTCTTCTTTTTTTTTATGTGTTAAGGTTTAATGACTTTTCTTAACTTTTATATAATATAATAATGGTATGAAAACCGAACTCATGTTGAGTATAATAGTAACACCTTCTTCATTTATAATTAAACATTCATAGAATAAAATTTTTTAATTGAAAATTTTAAGAAGACACAACTTTGGTGAAATATCAATTCAATTATGGTAAAAACTCAAGTTATATATGGTGAAACACTAATTAAATTTATCTTGTAAATTGTCATTTCATAATTGTTGAAAGCTTTTATAAAGTTTATGGTAAAAAAATCAAATAGATGTTGATAAAAAAAGAGTTAAATTATGGTGAAACATTAATTTAAGTATATGGTGAAATATTATATATGTTTTACTAGAAAAGTAGTTTAATCAATGGTGATGATGATTATTCTATTACTTGGTGAAAGATCAAATTAAATATGATAAAATGTAAATTGAAAGGTGATGAAATATTAAGCTAAGATTTATGAAAAATCACTATTAAAGATGTAAGATAAAAAAAATATGTTTTTTTTTTGTGGCACAAGTTACATGATGGCGTACCATATTACATGTTAGAGCATCTGTAGTGGTGTAAAAAAAAAGGGCTCCCAATCTCAAATTTAAGGACCTCAAACTTGAGGTTGTGGTTATGGGGAAAAAGAAAAACCTATCCTCAAATTTGATACAACCTCAAAAACTTAGGACACCTAATCTCTAAAAAATCATCTCCTCGGTTCTCATATACAGTTGATTTTTGATACTTTTCGGTATATTTTTAGCCTAATTTTTATTGTTAGAACATATAAATATATATATATATATAACTGTTAATATTAATGGTAAAAAAATTGCCTATAAATATATCATTTTTTTCCCAATAATTTTCATATCATCTATTCTATTTTTATTTCTTATATTCATTTATCTACATAACTTATCTTATTCTTTTTTTTAGTTATATTTATTTTATTAATTTTTCTAGTTATATTTATTTTATTAATTTCTCTACTTATATTAGGTATTAAATAATACAAAGTGTAAATAATTGATGATGAAATGATAGATAAAAGTAATTGGGTCGTTATAAATATGAGGTTCGTAATCATATAATATTAAATTAAATTTAAGGTAAATTGACAAAAAATAGGACGAATGAGAGAGAAAATGATTAGATAGTACAATTAGGACATCAAATTTAAGGATAGGAATATGGATCCACTTATATAGTATAGTAATTGTTGTTTTATTGAATACTATATAAACAATACAATTATAGTTACCAATTATTACTTCTTTCTTTTTTTGTTACCGGAGTTGCCAGCCAATGACAATATTTTATTGGATGTTTTTTAGAGTAGACCGTATGCTCTTCACAAGCGTGTAGATTCGAACTAATGCATATTTGAGTTAGAAAGACCCCGAAGTAGTAAAATTCTTTCTGCCGAACACTTAGCATAACTCCATTCCAAGACACGAACTCAAATATTTTATTAAGATACAATAACCTGTCACGCTCTGACCGATAAATACACGTGCTTTTGGATATAAAGTGATACATGATACTATAAGAAGGAAACAATGTTATTACTCCGCATAAGTTTTGAGACCGAGAAGACTTGTTTTACACGTACAATGCCCGTATGGCAAGTTGCCGACACAAAACATTTCTCAAGTCAAACACTTATTAATCATAATTCTATTAAAATTATTTCTGGATATAGCCAGATTCATTTTATGGAAACAGAAAGCGCATATTTGGTGCGACATCGGGGCAGAGCTACCATTGACTTTTATATGTATATTACTGATTTAGTACTATAAAGATATAACTTGTGCCGATGGTATAATTTTAATAATTGGTCAGGGAATTAAATAAGTCAATTTTATTGGTTTACAAATTCATTGGTCAAATAGGGAGTATAAACTCGTTGTACCAATAGTTAAAACTAGTTAATAGTATATTTAAAATATATAAAATAACATATATAAAACAAATAATAATATTAATTCAATAAGTTGACATTTATATATGCAATGTAATTGTTAATGAAATCCCAATTATTTGGCCCAATTCAAATCAATGATGTCAAATAAAATTGAAACACAAGAAACCTAATCCCAGCTCAATTTTTTCTCTCTATCAAAACCCACGTTTTCCATCTCTTTTTTTTTATTAGCTGTTGTACTGCACTACTTTCACTCTGTCTCTCGACTCCATCTTCTCTATCCAGCCCTACCTTGCATTTTTTTTTTCTTTTCTGCTTTTGCCCTCCTTGCTACTAGAATTTGATGATCGTCTATGTCATACACCCACCACAGGTAAACCAGACTTAGCCGCCATTACCGTTGTGCCTTCCATCACCTCAACACCTCGCCTATTGTCCTCAAAGTCCTTCGATTTCAGTATCTTGCAGCCAAATGTCTGTGTTGTTTTTCCTCTACTATATTTCCTTCTTTCTAATGTTTTCGTTTGTACTCTTTTGTTCAATTACCTAAGTTTTAGTTGGGTTGGGTCGTCATTTTGATGTTGCTTTACTGGCACTGGATACGAGATTTGTAATTTATTTGCCGCTAGTAACGCAACAAAAGTGGAAGGGAAAGAATATTTTATCAAATGAAAGAAGGAAATTGCAAAGGGTATGGACGGTGTGGGAACACATTTAAGGAAAAATGGAACCGAGGAGGCTGTAAGTTAATTTGGTCAAAATGACAACTCTACTCTCTAAACTGAAAGGACAATAATTAAGAAAGGCGTGTAAAATATGATTTTTAGGTTTTTTCAAATGTTTTTGAAAATTATTTTGGATCTTTACCGACTAGTTTTTTGGTTTTTTTTTTCAATCACCAATTTATCAGTCTGACTGATTTGAGATATGATGATAGATAGTGACACCTAAATTAAGAGTGCTAGAGTGTATTTTGCTAAAATTATGGAGATGAGACCTATGACCTAAATTTTTTTTTTAAATCCCTCTTATTCACATCTATACTTTTACCACCTATATATGGATTAGTTTGTTTAGTGTGACCCCATGGATTGTTTGCATGTGTATTTATATGTCTAGTGCAACTCCATAGATTCTTAATCCTAACTTCGCTAGTCACTTAAGGATTATGAATTTTCAACATTTGACCTAAAGCTAAAAATATTATTGTATGTCAAGTAAGGAAAATTGTGATGTGAAAGATAATAAAGAATTAATCTTTCACAAATACATGACCTTTTCTTTTGATTATTAAAGAAACTCGAGACTCAAATATATGATGTAATGGACATTGTTATAATTTTGAGTTTGTATCTCCAATAAAGCCAATCAATTCTAAATAGAAATCACCAAGTTTTCTCCAAAGAATAAATCCAAACTCTCAAGTTAACCCTCACTTGAAGAGAAGGAAGATTAAAAAAAAAATGAAATTTCATTTCACTTGATTCCTTATTTATGTTATTATGATGTACAAGCTCAACATATATGTATAGATATAGGTACATGAGGCCTTAGTTCCCTCTTTATTACCTAAGTACTGCCTAACCGGTCTAACTTAGCTAAATAAAGAGCTAAACTACTGCAATACATGCCATATTATACATACAATGATCTATAATTACAAGTAACAAGACATGACAAAGTTTATATATAATATCAAACCTAAAAAAAACCTACTCACGTAATACATTGAATAAGCAAGTAATCAACCTTTGTTATTTAGGTAGCTTTGTAATCGTTGTCTTGCCATTGTCTTGTACACAAGATGTGTTTGGTGAATTCCTCTTCTTGCAAATGTAAATAATACCTACAATAATTATTAGACAAAAAAACATTAGAGTTATCATAAAGACGTTCAAGATTTTTAAAAACAATTGGTACCATATCCAAATATGCTTATTATTGACCTCTAATAATAAAAGAATGAGATAGAGATGCTTTTTTTTTATCAAATTGATAATAAAAAAATTAAGATACTCAACTCCTGTTCTCAACCACTAAACTAATATATATTGTAGTATGATATTATCATTCACACAAGGCAATTCAAGATGAATATGTGGAAAGTGGCTATTATATCCATTATATAATTATATCATAAGTCATTGACCCGAAAGAATTAAATTCTTAAGTTGATTGTAATATAGAATTTCTATTATATATATATATGTCCGTGACTCATGAAGCATCATGAGTTTTGTGTATACTTGTTTTTATGCTCTTTTTGTAATAAGTGTGTTGATAAGTTTTGCCAATTGCTCATTATTATTATTATTATTATTATTATTATTATTATTATTATTATTATTATATTAATAAAAATAAAATAATATTGTTTTATTATAGTTAATTTTATTATTGTGCTGAATATTATAATAATACTTACTATTATCATTTTAATTTTAATAATTATGATACCCATAATAATTATATTTATAATTATCATTGATTATTAACATAAATATTATTACCGTAAAAATAATAATGATGATGATATGGTTATTATATTAACAAAAAATGATAATAATATGTATAATTATAATAATTAGTATACTAAATTATTATATGGATAATTTAATAATATCATTATTATGATTAAAAATTAAAATATTATTTGTAATAATATTTTTTATTACTATATGTATAGCTATAAAAAAATATTTTTATAGTTATTTGATATAAATGTGATGAAAAATTTATTTGCATATTTGAATTCAAACTCATTAATTTATACATACAAAATATTGAAATTACTTTTCTTTCATGTATGATATTGATGCATAGACGATATAACTTTTGTTGGTACAAAGTACCCTGTGTTAGGGAATCACATAAGTTAAATAAATCAACCTTAAACTTTTTTATTTGGGACAATATGACTCACACATTTACCTAACAATCTATCCCATATGTTTGAACTCAAGACATAGACACAAGTTATGTTTCATCCCAAAAGTATTTAGCAATGAGAAGAGCAACCAACAAAGTATATACACTAGACAATGACACCTCAAACTTCCAATGAGAACAATATGGATCATACAAACACCAAACCTTAACACAATAATTTGACTTGAATTTGGTTGGAAAAAGTGTACAAAAGATAAACTAGTTTATATAGCTAATATTTAATATGTTTAACACATGTATTATCATTTATTCAAATTTGAGACCTTTAGTTAAGCCACAACACTCTCCTGTCACCTTTGATTAAGTTATAACATATCTCATGAGTTAATCCACATACTCAATTTATTATATTTTAAGTTTATATCACTGTATATTATATGGTATAATTCTACCATAATTTATAAAGGAAATGTGATGTGAAAGAGAGACGAATCAAACATTCTATAGATATAGAGAAAGATGGAAAATTTTTAAATTCAACTTAATGAATAGTTCAATACCATTTGATTAAATTTAAGTTAATTTCAATGCATTTTTATAATTTTATTTAACCAAAATATACAAAATAAATGAGATCCAAAAATGAGTCATGTGAAACATTCCTTCAAGATAGTGAAAGTTGGAAAGATCTAAACTTTAGTCAAAGGAATACTTTAATACCATATTTGGGCCTATTTCATATTATTTTAGGATTCAAATAATCAAATACATGGAAAACCATATATTCACCTACTTATATATCATAGCAAACATAAAGTAATGGTTTCACCTTGTGACCGATCACATGGTGTATATTGTGACACTTGTACCATACGATGGTAATAATATAAGTTAATTAATTAATTTGTGTACTTCCTTTAAAATAAATTATTTTTAGTTTTGATTATGAAAAATATGTATATATATATGGTTGGATTAAAAAAACCCTAAGTTAAAATAATAAGTAAGAACTAATGATCTTATTTAGATTAATACAAATAAATGGCATTGATTTCAAGTAAATCAACCAAATTAAACAATATATATTAAAACCTAGCCCTAACCCTAAACCCTAAATTACAAACCCAAATCCTAGACCCTAAACACCAAACCTAGACCCTAAAGCCTAACCCATATACCCTAAAATTTCAACCGTAAAACATGAACCTTAAACTCTAAACCTAGACCCTTAATAAAAAACCCTAGATTCTATTCCTTAAAACTTGAACCATAAACCATAGGCCCTATCCTTATACCTCTTACCAAAACCCTAGACCCTAAACCATGAACCTTAAAATGTAAAACTTAAAACATAAATGATAAACCCCAAACCCTAGACCTAAAACCACCAACTCCAAACCATAAAGCCTGAATAATAACCCTACCCAAAACCCAAAACTTTAAACATTAAAACCTAACTACTAAACACTAAATCATAAACTAAAACCTTAAACCATATAGTAGACCATAAACTATAAACTCATACCCTACACGATAAACCCAACCCATTAATCTTAAACACTAAACCCAAACCCTAAACTAAAAACCCTAAACCAATCTAAAAATTATAAGAAATAAAAAAAACTAAAATAAATGGAATGAAAGGATATGAGCTTAAATAAATGTAAAACCCTAAATATAAACCCTAAAACAAGATGAATAAAAACATAAATCAATGAAAAATTATGAAATTTACTAATATATTATTTTAATAATCTAAACTTATTTAAATTTGAAACCTTAAACTTTAGAGTATAAACTATAGACTTACAAGAAGTTAAAAATAAAGTAAAAAGATATGAAAAATATATATTAATTATAAAATTTGAAGTAAGATATTGATTTAATAAATATAAAATAATCATATAAAAAAAATACAATAAGAGCAACATTAAAAAACAATTATATTAAAATGTTGTTGGGACTTAATCCTATGTCAATAAAGATGAGAAAAACCTTCTGTCTACTATGACATCTCATATTTTATGCTACTCTACTTCTCTTTATTATATATAAACACAATAATATGATCATGTGATATTAAGCTAGAGCACATTGATTCATGTATTTTATGACATGCATGTTAGTATGCTATAATATGGTTGAATGTGGGTAGTAAATTATGCATATGTAGTGTGTGTGGTTCGACCAAGTGCTTGTTATCCTTGCTAAGCCATCCTCTTATATTTTTGAACTTCCTATTTGTTTGTGGATCTGCTTTGAGGGTATGCATACATAAGAATTAGGTGTCCTATACGTGAGAGTACTATATTATCTCGGTGCACTAGTATGATTGATGTAAGCTATACTTTTATAGGTAGAGAGGTTGGATGTATTGTGTTATCTTATGCCTAGTATGACCGGTATACTTTATACGTCTTTGGGTAATTTTTGCATCTTCTAGAGTAATAAATAGGAATATAGCACTATATTATGGCCTTTGAAATTGTTTTGGTATAAGATTTGGTATTTGCCGTTATGTACTCCCCTTTCGTGATTTTGGAATTATTTTTGTTTTGTTGGTTGGTAGTTACCTTAGTGTATTACCCTATTTGTTATAGGTTATACTATGGTTGTTTTTGGATTTGGTGGTTCCTTTATAGGATACCCTTGGTATGTTTTGGTGTAATGAGATGGTTGTATTATAATATCCTATGTTCATACTTGAAAATTTTTATTTTAAAAAGGTTTTACAAAAATTCAATATGAAATGTAAGGTTTTATAGTCATATCCAACATAGATAAGATATAACTCATACCTAATCCATGCTGGGTTGCAAAGATAACAACTAAATTTATACATTGTGATCAATTAGGACTATCAAATGATCTCAAACAATATAATATTACAAAAACACTAAATGAAACAAAAATCATAATAAAAAGAAAAGAGCATTTAAGAAAACTAGGTCACAGACCCCAACTAATAACGGCTAATTCTAATCTCAACCTAAGCTAATAGAAAGCTATAGAACAACTATTACACCTACACCAAAAATTTGAAAATTTTAGTATTAGTACAATATATGTATTGAGTAAATATAGCCTACTAGAAGAATAACATGCTCATGTAAACACATAGTGGTACATGTCAGAAAGTAGTAGATATTGATAAATAAGAATTCATAATAAACACTTAAAACATGTATTATATGGTAATGATAATAAACAACCCATATATTTATAAATTTATGCTTGATAACATCTTACCACTATTATATAATGCATTGTTAAACATGAGGATCATGCATTATTATGGAAGAACAAGTGGTCTAATGAATTTAGAACACATTTTACATTTTACATTATTCACACTATACATATTATTGATTATCCTTCCTTGCTATTCATACTATTCCTTAATATTTATTTTATTCATTACTATTCATACTATTGATAAATATACAAGACCCCAAAAACTATATGGAACACTTAGAATAATACAAACACTAAAAATATGATATTGAATACCTAAGTACTAGAAAATACACATTCATGCAAGGTCCATTGATTATTCTATTTCTTATTTATGTTATCACGTCATCTAATTTATTCTAAATTATCATATTATCATGCTTGTGGTTGTACTAAAATAACATTTCTCATTTATAACATGAAAAACATATACATATACGATGAACTCCTTATTCTTTCTTTTATCTAATTGTGATCGTGCACATCCCTTACACATAATATTTTACAATTACTCTATATATCTTTTAAATCCTTGTTTTACTAGTATCATTTAAAAATCTAGTTGTGATCCTTGATCCATAGGCTAAGGATCCTACTAACTCCTGAAGACACTCAAACCTTACATATTAATATCCCTTATATGGCCCACATGTCACCTATAGAGCAAAGAGATGTTGTGACACTAATATTCTTCACATTAGCTAAACTAGTATACTTTATAGTTTGCTTCGAGGTGAGGTTATATTTCTAATGCAAAATGATGACAAGTGTGATCCTTGCTACATAGGTAAAGAATCTTCTTACTTTAAATTTTAATCTTTGACATTGTCTTAAAATCTTTTTACATGTTAAAATAAATCACAACAATTCTATTTAATCATGCTTCAAAAGATAAGACTAATAATGACCCTATCTAATTATAGAAAACTTTGGGCTTAAACAAATATAAAAAATTAGATATTACAATATTCATTATATCAAAATAAGGGCATATAGTAATTTGAATAAAAAAAGTTATTGTTTATCAAAAGACTAAGCATGTACAATAGAAACATAGAAATAAACTTGTAATACTCTTTCCTAAAATCCTTCAATTTTTTTTTAAAATTATATTGATATAAAATAAATGAATTTTGGTTTTAGAAAGGGCTTGAAATTTTAATAAAGTTATGAATTTTAGGCGCACAAATCGACTAGCTTGCCTAACCAATCATCTCGTATGCTCAAAAATTAACAATTTAATTTCTTGATAAATTAGTCAATTAGTTTACTCAAAATGATCGACTATTTGTCTTGCAATTTCATATCCTTTTTTAATTTTGATTTGAATCTCTTTCCAATATTCATGAATACTTTTAATTATAATATATTTGTGCTAATCAACATATTTTTATGCTTTTAGATTATTTTTATATTATTTAAATCACTCAAGGATCTTATTTATCTAAATTTTTCCAAAAGTACTTTTTTAGGTATATCTCTCCTTTTCTTTTCTCCCTAACCTTCCTCTCTTTTGGCAGCCATAGCTTCCCATTTCACTTTCTACACCACTCTCCTGACTTACTAAACCTTTGTCATCTCTCTTCCCACCCACACCATACCTCCCTTACCTAAACTTGTGATCTCTATACACTTTAGGTTTCCCACACTCAACCTAATTCACACTTACCTCTCTCCCACTTGGGTACGTCAACCAAAAATTACATCCTATACTTCCCATTTTTAATTTACTTTTCTCCCTATCATCTGTAGTTGCTAATTTTATCCCTTTTAATTTGTGAAAATTTTCCAAGTGTTGGGCATTCTACACTTCTACTCTCTTATCTTCTCTATTGGTAAAACAAAGGCTTGCCTCTTATTCCCTATCCTTTAGTAAAATTTATTGTCTCTCCTTTGTTCTCCTAATATTATCTTTATCTCTATCTTATATCTCTTAAATAATGAAGGGTTAAATATTTAAGAAAGGCTGAAAAACTTTAGTTTTTGTTTTTGGGTTTCAATTATGAGAAAAGGTTATGTTATGTCATTCTTCTTGTTATTTCATTTTTATTAATTATTTAAAAGGATTTTTAATGTTTTGAATTCTTCATTCTCTTAGGAATTAAGATCCTAGTAGAGAACTATCAAGTTAGGAGTATTTTACGCTAAAAGAATTGCTTAAAAGTTATTCTTATCTTTAATATAAATAAAGTATTTTGTTTCTTATTGTGGTTCAATGTTCTAGGTGTGTTTCTATGTTAATTATGAGTTAATATATTATAGAACTCAAGCATGTGGTAGAGTTTTCTTCTTGAAATTTAAGCATGTTTTGGTTCCCTAATATTATGTATGGTTTTGACATTTTTTTAGCATAATTTCATTTTATTCCAATATTATCATGTATCTTTGTGATTCTATGTTTCTAACATGTTCTTTATGTGTTTTATAACATAGAAGCATACTTGGATTAATATGGCAAGATGGGTGAAATTTTAGTAGGTAGATTGTAGGTCTAGGTGTTGTTTTACCCAAACCAGACAATTGATTCATTAGACTGATTAATTGGTTGTGTGAATAGTCACTTGGTTTGGTAATTTTGATATAGTGGTTGCAAGATCAATCAACTGGCTTAATGAACCATTTAATTGGTTTCTATAAGTAATCGATCGGTTATCCAAACACATCAACTTGTTCTTTGTTACTAGAGTAGTTTGGTCTTTACTTAAAGCCATAAACTTATTTGGTCAAACCCATTGAGTAGTTTTCTATGAATAATTTATTGGTATGAGGAACCAGTTGATTGGTCCAGTGGTTTTATTTTCTATTTAGGTTTGGTATTACCAAATTAGTCTACTGGTTGTAGAGACCGATTGACTAATTCAGGTGTATTTCACCATATTTGTTTGTTAACATTTTTCTTCCCTTGGGACTTCTTTATTAATGTTCCCATATATTTATAAATTTTTATTTATGATTCCAATCATGTTTACCTTGGAATTAATATGGATCAAAATGATGATATTTGGGCCTTGAATTGGTTAAGTTTGGTGTCATATCTAAAAACCTAATTGGTGGCTAATATGCCTTGTGATGTGTTTAGTGTTACCACTTGAAAACACTCAATTTGGATAATAATGAAATTAATTTGTGATATGTGAAATCACTTGGTAATTAATAATTAAGGGATTAAGATTTTATTCGAACCTTTTTCTCTGACTCTTGGGGTAAAGTTAGTGGGTGAGCCACCCTATGTTCTATATTTTCACTTAAGACATATTCCTTTTCTATTGGGTTGTGGTTAGTAGGATATGAGAATATATTTGAGGTAGGATTATACTATGGCAATGTGGCATGGCATTGGTGTCTATTTCGGGTGGGTGAGGTATCCCATTACAAGCCCTGCCACTTTATATTGTCCATTACTTAGGTGGGTGTGGTATCCAAACTGTTTAGCACTTATAGCAAAGGCAATCGAGGTATAGTAAAAGTGGTATCCCTGTATAAGACCCCTTAATTTACTTAGGCTACTATGGGTGGTGTGGTATCCTATGGTTGTTAGACTTCACTGTAGGTGCACTTCATGTATGGTGGTTGTTTTATCCCCTAAGAAAAGCCTATTCGATGTATTCTGACCTTGTGGGGTGTGTATGGTATGCCATTGTGTGTTTAAGTTGCCTTGCCTTTAGTTTAGGGTGGAGAATTAGGTTTAGTTGAACGAATTATATTAATAACTAAAAAGTATGTGATCACTAAAAGAAGATTTATACTATGGTTTACCTTGTATGGTTATGATGCATTTGCGATATTATTATTATTCTATGATCTCCATGCAAGCATACTTTATTATATTACTACCATGAGCCTAAGTGTTATTTTAATCTAGCATGCTTATTACTATCCTACTAGGTGACTTTAATGTATCGCAAAATTCCTTACCATATCTTAGATAGTTTAATTTATTGGTATGTCACTATACTGATATTATATTTGTGTGGTGACTATAATGATCAGGCTTTTGGTCCGGTGAGTAGATGATTTTTAAGGTTATGATTCTCAGCTAGAGTATGTTGAGGATGATTCTATGGGCCATTAAATGGCCATTTCTTGGGGATTCGAGAGTTAATTTCCTATATATTTAAGAGTTAAACTAACAAGCTATATGTAATTTTGCTCATTGTGGTGCATTTTTTTCTTTTTATTCTTTTTAGTTATTTAAACTCTCAGCATTATTCTTGTATACGAATTAATTTGTAAATTCTTTCTTTTATCTATAATACAATTCTTTTCATTGGTATTATTGAATTATAATATTGTTAATTGAGCATGCATTCTTTCATGATTGTTCCATTTTATCTTGCATTCGACATAGACTAGGTGATGATCATAGCTCTCTCATTATTCATCGGTTTTGCTTTTAGAAATGCTTCTGCATTATTTTTAAAATAAAATTTTGTGGTTCAAAATTTAAGGATGTTATAATACCAATTAGCTTATATTTCAAAATGAAAAATTATTTATTATTTAAAAATAATATTCAATTTCAAAACCATCAAATCACTATTAAGGAAGGGTACTATTTAAGATAAGATCATTTTGAATAAAGTATCTCAAAATATTCATGAATATCTCAGAATATCCTAAAGTTTACTAAATATCTCATGAAATATCTAATTATTTACAAAATGACCCTTTTACCCTCAAAATACTTTAAACTTTTTAAATCTAATTAAAATAGTAAAAGTACTCCAAAAATTATGACAATAAATAATAAACATCCATAATTAATAATTAGCATACTAGTATACTAAAATTCAATTATCAATTTCAAGTTATAGATAAAATGACAATTATGCTTTCAAAACTCTAAAACAAAGAAAATAACATAATACTGAACATAAGGAGATCTAGCTCATAAAAATTTGTATACTATTCATTGATTCTATATGAACACATTAGAACATACAAAAGTTCAGCATATTCAAAGGTCCCATGTAAATGGATAAAAATGGCCTTTTCTATGTTAAATTTCATCAAATTATAACTATAATTATATGAATCCAAATGAAGTCTTTAAATATATAAAATCATATCTAAAAACCCTCAAATATCCACCAAACCATCAAAATGTCATAAAAAAATCAATAACATGTAGCTATGGCTTGCCTCCGAAATCACCTCCAATGATACACCATAGTCCATCAAATTTTTATATACCCTAAAGATAATATGAAGAAAAAATGACCTAAACATCTTCAAGAATATGCTCCTAAAATTTAAAGACAATCATATAATAATAACCCACAAAACCAACATAAAGCCTGAGATTCACCAAAATGGCAAATATGGCATAAGCACAACTTTAATGAATAAATTCATGCTAGTACCTCAATTCTGTCTACTTTTAGTTTTATTATGTTTACCTAAATCCTGTATCCAATCTTAGCAAAAACAAACCCCTAATCAATACCTTTCACCTTCTTGAAAAAATTATGCACCAAAAACATTAAAAAAATAGTGAAAACCACTTATAAAGTATAAAAAAAAGAATTAGGATTCAAGGCTTGAATTATGAAATCATCGAGGATGTTAGGTTGATTTTTCATTAATTTTCTCGACCTTTAACTCTAAAGTGTTAATAGAAAACAACAAAGAGCTACAAATTGAGATTAAAGAAGTAAAAATCAAGAATGAATCATGAACAATGAAGGAAGGAGAAGAGGTTGAAGATGAGAGTTTTTTGGGAAAAGGGGAAAATATGAGGAGAAAAAAGGGGGAGAGATAAGGTTGGAAGAATTTATAGTAATTTTTAGGTATTTACATTTATATTTCATATTAAAGTAAGAAAAATGAATAAAATAAAGGCATACTAGGATTCTTAAAAATAAATAGCCATATAGGGTAGGATAAATTTTTCTAATTTCATTTCAGATATTTTATAAAGGTAGAAACAAGTTAAGGGTATTTATGATAAGTTTTGTACAAAGAAACTTGAGTTTTGGAGGCTAATTACACCTAAAATGATAGTTTTATCTAAAAATGCAAAAAATATAAGTCTCCCAAAAATTTTGTAATTTTTGTTGGCTAAACCACTTGTTTGAGGCTTTAAACACAAATAAGGATAAAAAACACAATGAATAATATTTTTTGTTATGCCTAAAAGACTAAAAAATAGCTAAGGAAACAAAATATGGACAAATTATAATGGTTTGAAAGAATGTGATAGCTAAAAATGGCTAAAAAATATCATGGGAGTCAAAGACATATGGAAAGATAAGAAAATGCTAATGAAATATTTCAAATACATAATAAGTGTTTCTAAATTTTTAATGGATGTCATAAATCATCCAAAATAAGATAGCTTTATTTCTAAATAATATTAATCTCAATTAATGTAGAGTTTCTTAAAAATGGGGCATTACATGTGATATGCTTAAGTTTGATATGATGAGTATGTGACCTATAGTATGATATAAATTATGGTATGATTATGGTATTTGAATATTGCATATACTCATTGATGTGTTTACACAGTAATTTTTGTGTGTACCTTTTATGTGCTCTATGTGGTATTTACATATTTAGTGGTGTATAATGGTTTACTTAGTACTGCAACACTGATTAGTTCCTTTTTATGGTACTATACCTATTTAATATATAGTTATGACCTTGTAGGTATATTTCAAGGGCTCTAATTGAGGTGAATGTGGTTTGGATTGGAGAGTTAGGACTATCCGGCATTCACTCAAATATATTTTTATTTGAATATCCATTAGAGTCCTTTGTCTCTCCCATTTATCTTATTTCATGTTGTATTTATATTCTATATGATGTTTGAAGTTATATTAAAACTGTTGTAGTCTTGTAATAAAGTTCTATCATTCATTTCTTATTAATGTTATTATTAAGTTTAAGTGATGAAATATTTTAGCAATAAAATTTAGCATAAGTAAAGTAGTGGAGATTAGACTTATACCTTGTGTGACAATAACAACTTGTGTTATTTAAGGTGGGAGTGACAAAAGCAAAACATGGGCATGTTAGGAGAAGTGGTCTACCAATGTTGATAGTGTTCTCTAACATGGGACACCCATGTTTTCTTCTGATATGGCTACATTGTTTCATTATGCTGTACAAATTACTCACAACCATTCTAAACACAACTATTCAACATCAACTTCATGATAAATTAATTTAATATCTATATTAGATAGAACCAAATGCTAATCCATCACAATTAATACAATAACATAATACCGAAGTGTACCTGAATCTATAATATAGAAATTACTAAAGACTATTAGATTTAGAATAATAAATGACTTGTGGTATTGTATTCTTTTGGATCAGGCACATACTTGGGAATCAAATAGAATGAAGTAAATTTAACTTAGGGATCATGACCCTATATATAGACAACTAATATGTTATTTATCGGACTATTCTAGTTTGATCCATCAATAATCTAGAGCACCCAAAGTCTCTACAAATACGATTCCACAACTAATTATATATATTAAACCCAATAATTTTTACATAAATATGATCACTTATATACAAACTTAATTTATATAACAACTAAAAATTATTATAGTTCACATATAAGCCTAATATTTGGATAAAAACCCAAAAATCTTTCACTTGGGTTATATGTGTGATCTCATAACCATGAATTACAAAATACCTAAATGATTTCAATATTTTTGCCATTATGAAATGTATTTATAACCAATATAGTCCATTAGTCACACCAACATAGGATTAATGCGACTCTCATCACATTTCTTCGTAATTAAAGCTTTAATGATCACATATGTAGATATAACTAAACGACATGGATAAAGATGTGGATATATAGCATGAAAGTTTTATGTAATTTTATCTTAACATACCTATTTCCAATTGGTCCACCAAAAACTTTAGTGAGATCAAAGTATAGACAAATACAGAAAGGAAATTATCTTAAACTTTATACTGAAACTTTATTTTTGTAGAACAACATATAGTCAAAAAAATGTCCATAAGAAAAAAAAAAGTGCCCATGCAAAGAGAAAATGAAGTGACATGCTCCCATGAAAACTAAACTTCATCAACTAATATAACACCCACATGAGCAACATGCTCGAGAAATTTTTTATGCGGTAAAGCCTTAATGAGTGGATATGTTATCATGGAGTTTTTGTTGACGTGCTTTATAGATAATTATCCTTTATATAATTTCTCTTTAACATCCAAGTATTTAATATCAATACTTTTTTATTTTTTATAACTTAGTTTCTTATTATAATACCAAACTACAACCTTATTGTCACATAACTTATTTTTGTACCTGCTTTAGTTGGTACTCTATTTAGTATATAAGTTATTGTCTTTAGTGCTTCTCCCCAGAGTGACTCTAGTAGAATAGAATGACTAATCATACTTCTTACCATGTTCTTAAAGAGTTTGGTTTCACCTTTCAGATAAACCATTCATGCTATGGGAACCTATCATAGTATAATATGGGATGATTCAACACTTCTCTAGGAATCAAGCGAAAGGCGCTAGACATTTTCACCTAAACTGTCATATCTGATATAATATTCACCACCATGATCAGCTCTAACATACTTAATCCTTTTGCTGAGTGGATTCTTATCATCAAGTTTAAAAGATTTGAAAATGTCCAATGACTGTGACTTTTCATAAATGAGATATAGTTAACTATAATGTGAGTAATCGTGAATGCATAATATAAAATACTATATACCACACCAAGAAGTCATAAGGAATGGTCCACATATATCCATGTGAATCAATTCTAAGATGTTTTTCACCTATTCTCTTTATTTTGGTATGGTTTCTCTTAATAGATTCAACATAATTGCTTAAATATGTAAAGTTAAGGGGATCTAAAATTCTATCAGACATAAGTCTCTCAACTCTTCCTTTTCAGATATAACCTAAGCACTTGTGCCATAATGATGTTGAATTATCTTTTCTTAATTTACATTTAGTGCCATGTGATTATACATGTAAGGTTTCATGATAAGAAGTAATGACATTAAGCATATATATAGGTTATCATATGCACGCAAAGAACGAGTAACAATAACATTTGAATTTAACAAAAGACTAAATTTTTATTTTAGAATGAATAATGATGACCAAAATTTTCCAATAAGGAAAAAGAAACCTAATTTCATCTACAAGATGGTACAATAAAAGTGTCTTTAAAATCCAAATAATAACCAGTTTTTAACTCTATTCTAAAAGTGCCAATTACTTTAAACGTTGTTGCCTTGCCATCTTTCACTAGATGTGTCTTTCATCATTATTTGGCTTTTGGTAGGTTGGACAACCATGCATAGAAACACTTATGTGAGTAGTAGCAATATAATCTAACCATAAAATGTTTATAAGTACTAAAGCTAAATTAAGTTCAAAATAGACCAACGCAATGATTGTACCTTTCTTCATGTGCCATATATGATATTTTTGGCAATTCTTGTTAACATGTCAAGTCTTTTTTTTTTGAAAAATTAAGTAACTGTCTTTTCCTTATTCTATTTCTTTGGAATTGGACCCTTATGAGCAGCTTC
Source organism: Tamarix chinensis (assembly GCA_030549775.1). NCBI lineage: Eukaryota > Viridiplantae > Streptophyta > Magnoliopsida > Caryophyllales > Tamaricaceae > Tamarix > Tamarix chinensis. Next base: position 63,440,317 of record CM060176.1, on the reverse strand, counting down.
ATTCTTTTTTTTTTCATACCTTGACTTGTAGGGGTAAATGCCAGATGAACATTTTCAGTCTTATCTTACTTTAATATTTCTTCCTCTTACACACAATATGAAATGAGTTCATTAAGAGTCCATATCTCCTTTTGGCAGTTATTGAAAATAGATCTTAAGTGGGCAGATATTGAAGTAGCAAACACAATAGTATTGAAAATACAACAATTAAGTAAATATATAAGCTCTCAATAAAATGTACATGCATAATATTCAATTAATAAATTCAAATAATGGCAATCCCATCATAAGAAATTAGTATAATTTATATCAAGTCTTTAGAGAATAATATTAACATAAAGTGATGCTCTTGTTTTAGTGATCAAACACTGGAAATATGACCTATCTAATAATGAGATCATCTTTGGATTAAATCATTATCCACATGTTATCCATATAATTACCTCATAGTTATCACCATAGGTATATATAAATTAACTTTTTTAGAAAAGAGGTCACTTTCTCAACATATTATGTCAATTAAATTATCTACTAATATTAGACAACCAAGATTTAAATAAATTGATCCCTTAATTTTATTCATAAATTTGGACCTATAAAATTAGGACTAACATTATCTTAAACAAAATATTAAGTCTAACCTTATTAACTTTAAAATAAAATGAATGCCAAATAACACACATAAAAGGCCCACACGATAATTAATTAGACTAGAATAAAACCAATATCTAATTATATTAATTATGAAAATTAATCATTTAATTAATAATATTATTTAAATAATATAAAATTAATTATTACCAAATTAATAACCCAAAAGTATAAAAACTGAAAATCAAACTGAAAAGAACCAAAACATGTATTTTCAGTCAAGATCGAGTTTTGAATGTACTCTTTAATTAATTATTCTATTTTAAAGGTTTAATAGTACCTACAAGTCAACCGTTATGTTTTCAAATTTGAAAGATAAAGTTTAATTTGTAATTAATCTACATTAATTATCAACTATAACTAGTGAATTGATTTTCCAACTTTATCCATTGCACAGAGTAAACGTAGAGATGTAACAATCAGTCAATTATCAAAACTGCCTAACTCGACCATAACTTTCTTTAAACAACTATTACACTAACCTAATGTCATCATTAGTGGAGGCTAACACAACAAAAACCAACACAATAGCCTACCGAAGCTTCCCAATACCAATGCCTTTCTTACTACTCGTCATCGAAAACTAACAAAACCAACTTGGTAACTATCAAAGCCTGAATTAAATGTAGTGGGACTAGATTTAACCAAGCCAAATCCTTCAAGAAATTATACCAATAGAGAAAACAAATTAGATATATAATTTCAATTACTAGACAAGACTAAAGCAATCCAGTCACACTTTTAAACCAATCGAATGTCTATAGAGTCGCGAATCAACAATATAAATTGAAAGAACAAACTTGGCCGATCGAGAACAAATCGAATTCAATAATAAAAAATAGAACGCACTAACATGATTGAAGAAGAGTAGGCCATCAAATAGGTGTGGTTCCCGTGCTCTCTAGATAGTGCAACCATGGTGGTTTATCTGTGAGAATGGATGCTGACATCCTCACCTTCCCATGCTGCTTAACTTCGCTCGCCCGCTCCCCCTCCCCCCTTTCTCTGCTTGATTTTCATGCGTATAAGAAGCGCCAAACGAATCCAAGTGGGTGCCCGCAAAGACCCAACTTGGGAACTGGCGCTGGACGAAAGATTTTGCCCCTTATGGAACAATTACAAACGGATGAGTGCGCCCCACTATCTGCCTCTGTTAGTGCTGCTGAGGTGCCTGTGAATGGCACGGAAATTGAAATGGAGGCCCCCCTTACCATTAACGAGGTTGTCCGGGAATAGGACATAGACGACCTAATTTCGCAAACCGGCCACGAAATGGTCATTAATGAGGGTGAAGGGTCCATTAATGCTGCACTTAATACGAATCTTATTGGGTTGTATGTAGACCCTGTTTCGAATGATCAAACTGCATCCATGCAAGAAGAAAGCCATGACACAAGCAATGAGCCTACAAATGTTTTCACAAATACCCCCTTTATCCAGGCTGAAACCACAAAACACCAAAAGGCTATAGATAATGTAGTCGGGCCTCATGAAAATGGGGAACATGACCATGCTATTCTTGAAGTCGAGCAGCAAGCCAAAGAACCTTGGACAACCCTCTTTACCTCAATCTCAGGTGACAAATTGGAGACAGTTACTGAATGCAGAGAGAAGGTGGTGATCAATGATAATATGATTGACATTATAGAGGACACTTGAGGGACCTATCTATTGGGCAGGTTTGTGGGGAAACTACCAAATGACCATGTCATCCGAGAACTCAAGAAACAATGGAGGGCAAAATTTCAATTTCTACCCCTTAGCTCAGATTGGATTGTTTTTTGATTCTTATCACCTGAAGCCAAACTGGAGGTTCTGAAGAATGGCCCTTACCATGTGTATGATAGGGTGATGACAGTCAGAAGTGTCCCTAGGCTGTTTAATTTTGAAAAGTCTGAGGTGGTTGATGTCCCTGTATGGGTTAGACTTCCAGGCCTCCCTATGGATCTGTGGAATCCTAGAGCACTTAGTGCTATTTGCTCCCACCTGGGAAACCCAATTGAAACAGATGTTGTGACAAAAAAGAGGCATGCCCTTGAGTGTGCTCGAGCTTTGGTGGAGGTTAATGTCAGTAAAGACCTCCCACATGAGGTGGAAATACATTATGGCCAATCCTCATTTGTCAAAAAGGTCTATTATGAGAAGCTGCCTAGTTTTTGTAAGGAATGCCAACAGATTGGTCATCTAATAGGTGCATGCAAGCCTTAGACTAAGGTTTGGGTTCCTAAACAAGCTCAAGTTGAGCTTTCCAGCCCCTCTGACTCCTTGTCTCAGCCATTGGAGACTACTGCATAGCCTACTAATACTGTCCATTAGACTGTATTCCAACTTGCCAAGGAAGTCCCTACTTCTAAGCCTCCTGGGGCCACTAGCTCTAAATTAGCTGGCCAGGTTGAACAAGCAGAGGTCTCTACTCTGACAGGCCACTCTACCCCTTCTCAGGCTTATGATGACCAGTTTGTGGATGATCTCCCCCTCTTGCATGATGTAGAAGATGGTCATTCGAGAGAAGCAAGCTTGATCAGAGGAGTAGGGGAAAAGAGGACCCCTCCATGCCAATTTTCACTCAATTCAGAGGGCCTGGAATCTAATGACCACCTTTTCCAGCCTGTCATCTCCAAAGCTAGCAGGAAAAAACTGTCAAAGCAACTGAAATGCAGTACCCTAATCAAGCCTTCTAAAAGGAGGCCTAAAAACCTGCCCAAACCCCCATGACAGTCCTCATCCGGAATATAAGGGGCTACAACCTCCCCATTAAACAAAAGAGGCTACAGAAGATGGCTAGGTATTATAAATGTGATTTCATAGGCTTGCTTGAGACCAGACTTGATGAAGGTAAACTTTGTAAAATGATGCATTCTTATTTTAAAGGCTGGAAAGCCCTACACAACTATGCCAACTATCCCAATGGGAGGATCCTGATTCTATGGAATGACCAGAGGGTGCATATACAACCCCTGGAGATTTGCCAACAGGTCATCAACATTTGGGTACAACCTAAATCACACTATGGTCACTTTATGCTTAGTGTATGTTATGGGCTTTATTCTGTTACACACAGAAAAGATTTATGGGCAAATTTAACAGACTTTGCTAGTAGGTACTCTCTCCCATGGCTTGTTGTAGGTGATTTCAATTGTGCTCTCAATAAGGAGGATAGAAAAGGAGCCAGGGAAGTATCTGAATATGAAATAGCAGACTTTAGAAGATGCTGATTAGCATCTGGCCTATCTGATGTGCCCTCCACAGGCTGCTTCTTTACTTTTGCTCATGCTAAGATGAAGAGAAAGATTGACAAAGTTTTGATGAACTTGGCTATTGGCCAACTCACAGACAACATCCACACCACTTTTCTTGCCCCTAGCCCCTTCTCTGACCACTCTCCTGTGCTCATCCAGTTAGTTAAGCTGCAATACAGAAACAAACCATTCAAGTTCTTCAATATGTGGGTGGATCACCATGATTTCTACTCTACTATTGCTCAGGCTTGGCACTTTAGGGGTTGGGGCACAACACAATATCAACTCTGCAGAAAATTGGCGAACCTAAAGGAGCCTCTAAAACTGTTAAACAAGCTCCACTTCTCCCACATCATCTATAGGGCTGAGGAAGCAGATGACAAGCTACAAACAGCTCAAGAAGCGGCCTTGAAGATGGGGAGATTGAAAATTCTGATATTAAGGAACTAAGGAAGCAATCTCTTCACCTCAACAAAGCTGCCATGCTCTTCGTTGCATAAAAAGCAAATATTCAGTCCCTATCCCAAGCTGACAAGGGGACCAAATTCTTCCACACATTAGTCAAAGCTAACCATAAAAAGAACTTCATCTCCCAAGTGGAGAAACATGATGGCTCCCTCACAACTAATGAGAAGCAGCTTGAGGATGAATTCAGTGAGTACTACAAGAGACTTATAGGGACCTCAAGGACTAACCAGGAGGCAAACCACCTTGTTTTTGAGCAGGGGAGGAGGGTGCAGAAGAAGGAGAGTGAAAACATGACAGCACCAGTGACCCACAAGGAGGTAAAGGAGGCTCTTTGGTCTATTAGGGATGAAAAGGCTCCTAGACCTGATGGGTTTTCAGATAAATTTTTCAAGGCATCGTGGCAAACGGTCAAATATGATGTTTTGGAAGCCGTGCAAGAATTCTTCTCTACTGGCATGCTGTTGAAGCAGCTAAACCACACCCTCATCTCCCTTATTCCCAAGAAGGCCCATGCTACAAAAGTCACAGACTATAGGCCCATCTCCTGTTGTAATGTAGTGTTCAAAATCATCACTAAGATCCTTGCAAATCGTCTTAGTTGCAGCTTGAACAAGCTCATTAGTAACACCCAGGGAGCTTTTATCCAGGGTAGGCTAATGCTGAAAATATCTTCCTTACTCAGGAACTCATGAGAGAGTACAATAGGAAGAGAACTTCCCCCAAATTCATGATGAAGATTGACTTGGAAAAGCATATGACACTATGAATTGGCAATTCCTTCAGGCTGTTTTGGTGGGGCTGGGCCTCCCACCCAAGTTCATTCAATGGACTCTAGTTTGTGTCACCACCACATCTTTCTCACTAGTATTAAATGGTAATGTATGTGGTTTCTTAAAGGGTCAACAGGGGCTCAGGCAAGGGGACCCCTTGTCTCCCTACCTCTTTGTTTTATGCCTGGATTTCCTTAGTAGGCTCCTTCACATGAATGCTCACAGCCCATAGTTCTCCTACCACCCTAAATGCAGCAAGCTAGGTATCACACACCTTGCCTTTGTTGATGATCTCATGTTGTTTTGCAAAGGAGATCCAGATTATGTGCAAGTGTGTATGGACACCCTTAAGGAATTTACCAACTGCTCTGGCCTCCACATCAACAATGAGAAATAAGAGGTGTTCTTAGCAGGAGTCAAGCAGGTAACAAAGGAAAATTTTTTGCAGATCACCAATATGACCCAAGGGGCTCTGCCCTTCAGGTATCTTGGAATCCCTCTCAGCCCCACCAAACTAAAGGCCATTGATTATGATGCATTTTACTCTACTATCACAAATGCAATTAGTAGCTGGAACAACAAAACAATGTCCTATGTAGGGAGAGTCCAACTTGTGAGATCAGCGGTACAGGGTATTTGTTGTTTCTAGCTCTGCATTTTTGAGATCCGTCAAAGAGTTATTAGCAGAATTCTTTGCCACTGCAGAAGTTTTGTGTGGGATGGAAAACAACCACTCATTGCATGGGATGGCATGTGCTTACCGAAGACTGAAGGTGGTTGTGGTATTAAGCACCTCAAGACTTGGAATGGAGCTCTGATGTGTAAATACCTATGGAATATTCAAAGTAAAAAAGATTCTCTCTGGACAAAATGGATACACCAAGTGTACCTCCAAGAACATGATGTGTGGGCTTTTACAATGGGGCAGAGAACTTCTCCACTCATGAAATCAATCTGCAAGATTAAGAATATATTAATTTGTCATGCTGGTACAGTCACTGAAGCAAAACAAATGTTGCATGGCTGTGTGGAGGCAGGGAAGTTTTGCACTAACAGGGCATAAGAACACTTCAGACCGAAAGGGGAGAAAATGAGGACTAGCTCTATCATTTGGAATAATCTACACATACAGAGGCAGGCCTTTATCCTACGGCTTGCGGCTAGGGGGAAACTCAAAACCAAAGATAGACTCACCTACATGGACATACCACAGATATGCTCACTCTACAACCAGGGCGATGAGACACATGACCATCTCTTTTTCCAATGCAGCACCACCCACAATATTTGGATGCATGTTAGAGGATGGCTAGGAATTGCAAGAAGATGCACCACCCTGGATAGCACTCTGAGGACACTCAGAAAATGTAAGAGAAGAACCCAACAACACAAGCAAGCCAGGATGCTAGCTCTTGCAGCCACAGTTTACCATGTTTGGAAGGCTAGGAATATGGCCCTTTTCGAAGATGTAACAGCAGGAGTTGATGCCTTAGTCTTCCAGATTAAGCTAGACGTCTATGGGATATTAAACAACAGGAAACATCGAGCCTCTGTAAATTTCTAGCTCTAGTCCTTAGCTCCTGTTAGCTGATGTTTTTTTTCTAGCAGGATGACACCCTCACGTTTTTGTTGTATGAGGGGTATCCTAGGTCACTTTAGGTCGGTTTTGGCCCTGGACTACCAGGGGTTTTTATACATATACATGTTTCATATATATCATATATTTTTACCTTGATAAAAAAAAAATAGAAGAAACTATATCCATGTATCCAATCAAATCAGATTGATTAAAAATTAAAACTAAATAGAAATTAGATCCGATTAAATACTAATACCAAATAAGAAATATAAAATTGAATCTTGATGAATCGAGCATAGATAACTCTAATACCAATTAAAAGATTAATTTAATCTATATATCCGATATGATTGAATATTAATCCATTAGATTAATATAATAACATAATAATGAAGCATACCTAATTTCATAATACGAAAATTATCGAACACCGTTGGATCAAGAATAATAACTCACTGGTAGTGGTGTAGTCTTCTAGATCAGACACAAATTCGTCGGTCTCTATTAACCGATGAGAATCTAATAGGAAGAAGTATATGTGACCTAGGGACTACAACCCTATATATAGATAATTCATCTGTTATCTACTGTACTATTCTAGCTCATTCCATCAATAATTTTATAATAGCCAAAGTCTTTACACATACGGGTTCATATCTAACTATATATATTAAGTATAATAATTTATATGTAAATATAATCACTTATATATGAATTTAGTTTATACAATAGCCTGCAATTCTTATAGTTGACCTAAAAATCAAATATTTGGATAAACACCCAACATTTCAACCACACATTTCTCTATGCTAAGCACCCCAAACGCAGGTCACAAGCTAACAAGTTATTTCAATAGCTGAGAATTAATTGGCTTATTCCGGCTTATTATTGACCGAATGAGTGGTGTTCAATCGGCTCAATCGGCTCAATCCCGCTCATCTAGAATAGTATGGATTCTGACATACGGGATGACGTGCATCTTCCATAATTAAACGTTAACAAGAGATGTTTGCGCAACAATTTAAGACTCATGAATGCTGACATCTATGGTTGCTCTGTCCAGTGACAGTAACGGAAATAGTATTAATTTATATATAACTATCATAGAATCAAAATGAATCTTCATAAATACCTTTAACTATTCATGGCTTATTCCTGTTGGCAACATTCTGAATTAAATTAGAATAATGCTCACCGTATTATTATTGACTACATAACCAGACAGCCATGATGAGTTTCTGGAAAAAATAGAAAAAGATGGCCAATAAAAGTCAAGGTTACAGCCTAGCGAAGCAATGCGAATAGGTCGGACTATTTTTTCTGGCAAATGGACCGACGATGGAGCCTTAGAGTCATCCGCAGGGGATTCATAGAACGGATGGGACCATGGAGAGCGTACAAATAGAATGCGGCCTTCTGAAACCGTGAAAACGGAAATATCCTAATTCCTGTCAATTTCAAGAAACGCATTATGCGTGGTTGAGGATGCAATTAATAAAATAATGTCTTTATTAGATAATTTGTAAAAGCAACTGCCTACGCCGTTGAGAATATGCAGAATAATGTAATCCAAAGAAATAATGGAACGGATTCAATTGTATCATTACTCACGTCATCTCCTGTTCCCAATTTGTTGATAATGCGAAATAAATTTAAGGTAATGAAACCGTTGGACATCTCATATGGATGATGAACATGGCAGCCAAAAATGCCGGGAGTCCGAACTCTGCAATGCAAATTATACAAACTAATTGTTCATTTAATATAATAAGAAGTGAACAGGTTATCTATTGAACGTTGTCAAACAGTTTTTATTTTGTTCAACAGAAAAAAGAATGAAAATAAAATCAGACTTATTTGATAAGTTTTTTTATTACTTAGACACCAGGTCCACATGTACCTGATAACTCCTCTTGAATACCAAGAATATGTTATATCTAGGTTTAGGTGGACTCTCATAGATTCAAAGATACAATCAACCACTAATTTTAGGAATAAGTTATTTAGCCAGCTGTTCAACATTTTATCTCTACTTTACTATCTAAATCACTCCATGTTTAGTTTTCACATCAATTAATCAAAATACTATTGTCTTACCTTTCAATAGTTAATTGATAATATATCTATCGAGCGTATGAGCTTGTGACTGATATTTGCTATATTGCGTTATATGGGTGATTATATGTAGATATAGAGGAGTTTAGGGAAGTACAAAGTGTTTGAGAGCGACGAGGACTTTTGTGATGATGGGCACATGAGTATCATCGGATATTGTAGTTGTTAGGGCTCCTCAACAAGAGGAGTGATACCGAGGTCAAGGAGAAGTCACCAAATGGCATTAAATAAGGTTGGCCAAATGACGTTAGCCAGAGGTGAAAACCAAATGGAGCTAGCCAAGGGCAACAAAAGTAGCTTTAACAAAGAGCAAAAACTAGTCAAATGTGACAACTAAAAACCATTTTATCGAAACAATTGACTGAGTCAGCCTTATAACACAGATAGATGAAGAAGATGTAAGTGAAGAAGGCATGTGAAAGTGTAGTTAGGAAATCCCAAAATATAAGAGACTTGACACTTATTTATGTGACAACCTATAAACAAACTAGGGTCAACTCATAAATTCAATTATTAAGTTATAGCTTGTATGTTTTCTTCATATAAATGATGTTATGTAGAAAGGCATATAAGCTAGAAAACCAATAATGGTTGAATGTGTTAGTCAATGATGAGGGAGAGTATAAAAGCCTCTCTTTTATCCATTTGTAAATGTGAGGCAAGCTCCCAATTTTTTTTTCTTCCTATTATTCATACTCTAATACCCCCAAAACTTCACTGCTGAAAATTTTTATTTTATGTAAGATTTAGTGAAAATAATTAAATCAAAGCTTGTAAATTTCAAGGATGCTACTGCCATGATTAGTAAAAACCTACCCCTTGGCCGTTCACGTACTAACCACAAGGCTAAAGAAAAATTAACAACCATCATAATTCAAACTCAAAGCAAGGGTTCAATAAATTATTAAAACATTCATAAGGTAGAAATCAGAGTACGTGAAAAGAGTTTAAAATCCAAAGTACATAAGTAAAGTTCCTCGAAAGGGATAAAGATTACAATACAATAAAAATCAAGTTTAAGTGAACCAGTATAACATAAAATGACATGAAAAGTATATCCAACCACGATTCTCTTGAATCCTCAAGCCAAGTCCATGCTCAACACTTAGCCCTACTCGATGCCTTGTAAGTATCGAAGGCATCAAAAATAGTATCACTAACCTACACAAAGTCAGAGGTGCTTTTTACTCATGGTAATAAGCAGCACCTATGAAACAGGTGGTTAGTACGCTACTTACTAAGCAAGGTAACCATAAAACACACAAAGACACATAATACAAGTATGATAACATAACAACATAAAAGCATTTCAGAGAAATGAAGGCTAAGGTGTAGTCCAGATTAAATCTTTGATTAATGCTCATTTTACACCATCCTTATTATCATTCCATGCGAGTGTGGAAGGCCCACTATTATAGTTGATCGACCGGAAACATACAGGGTATAAAATGCATGACCACTATTATACGCGTATGGATTGGTCTATAAGACACCTTGACTCTTAGGAACTATTATTCGCCAGTAGATCGGTCTAGGCCAGGCTCAATAGTCTTCCTATATAAATGATTAGCGTCATACCGTGTCTTATTCAACAAGTTTTACCCTAGACATGCATATTACACTCTCCGTCTATAGTTATCCTCCCAAGAGGCTCTGTCTCATGTCTTGAGACTGTTGCACCTCCTGACACACCTCAACATCCTTTCCTTATTTCCCTTACTCACATTAGACCCAACTCCTAAGTGTGTGGGTTAAGGCCCAGTACCTTATATATCTAAGTCCACTCACTACCTCACTTTAGGGTTTTCTCCAGAAACCCTAATTTGGGCTTAGGTAGCCCATCCTTCTCTACCTCACTAACTAAGGTCATTTAATACCCCACACATTTCCTCCCTTAGTTTCAACCCTCATCATCTCACTATACTTCTCTAAATATGTGTGTGACCATGAAACCCTAGGCGGCTATACCAAACCCTAGTTTGGTATACCAAGCCTTAGCATCCTTCTTCCCACCTATCACCTCACCATTTCTCACGTTCCACCCTTGATCTCCTATGATATTCATACTCACCCTCCACATGACATTCCTCCACTCTCATCTCATACTCCACTCATCCTCAATTATTTTTACTTTTACCACCATCTCATATCAGGCTTTTCGTCCGAAACCCTAACCATGTCTCCTATGCACTCTTATGCTGACCCACGTACTATTTTTAACCCAAAGCCTCCAATCACCCAAACAACTCATCTCTTACCTTATTTGCATCCCCAATGGTGCAGGAGCATCTAATGATTCTCATGATTCTATTGATTCTCAAGGTAAGGAAGAATTAGCTTTCTTAATATTGGAGCCAATCATTTTAAATATTCTTGATAATAATATGTCTATGCTTTTATTGAAAATAATTCAAGATATTCTTACAGGTATATTACATATTTGCAAGGAGAAAATATTAACACCAAATGAGACTTAAATTGTACAAGCATTCAAAGCATGCAAGGCTATGACATACATGGGATAACACTACAACAAGATATAGTTGGTGATATCCTTAGTTATATTCACCTTATTGTAAACCCTAAGTGTATTTTATGTAAGCTAGGGTTTTGTTGTAATTTCATGTATGTAACATAGTTGATTGTAGGGTTTTGTAATGTTACTCATTAATATCATTTAGATGATGCAATTATGATTAAATTTAGGTGTTATATGGGCGTAATTCAAGTGAGTTAAATAGCTTGGATTAAGAGGTGAAATTTGGCTGGTTTAAGGCCTTGTAGTCGGTCTGCCTCCCGTATATAAAGCCTACCTTGCACATGCATGAAAGAAGATGGAATACAAAATTTTTTTAACACCAAATTTAACCAGCTAAGCTTTCATTTTATCCTCTCTTTGGAGTCTCTTTCGATCAAGGAAAACCCATGGTTCTTTCCTTCATCATTCGAGCCTTTGAATGAATTGTAATATTCAAAGTATTCAGACTTCAACTCTACATACAACCGAGATTAATCAGCACTAAACCAGCCTCTTTCCTTCAAATTCAAAGTGTGGTCGATCTAAAACAAAGTAGTGATTCGATCCTACGCTACTCACCACTTTTATCCACACCACCAAAATTTTCACACGTAAAGTTCATCCCCATGCAAAATCCATTCACTCCATGTAAACTATTGAAGTTTTCATGCAAAACCCTATAATTTTCATGTAAACCCTAGACTCTCCTATGCAAGACTCACCCACTCTTTTATTTATTCATAGTCCCCTCTTATTTCCACTTTCATGGATCATGGGGTATTTAGGTCAATCCCTTATCCTTTGGTTAACTCACCTTAGTTAACTTACTTCCCCTTGATCAACTTACTTCCCCATAACATTTAATCTTTTCTCGAGTTTTTCTCTTTTGGATTGATTTTGCAGGAAAAGATAAAAATGAAGAAATTCAAAGGATAAATCGATGGAAAGAGAAAAGAAAACAAAGAACACATCAAGAGATATGGAATCAATGGAAGAAAAGACTAAAAATGAAGAATATATATCAAAGGGAAGATTGTGTTGAAATTTCATGATGAAATAATGAAGGAACAAGAAACACGCCCCCCCCCCCCCCCCCCCCCCCCCCCCGTGTTTCCTAAACACGGCTCGTGTTTTTCTATCAACACACAAAACTTCAGCATTTAAAATTCAGCATTTGTCCTAGAGTTCAAGGAAAAACACGGGGGTCCCGTGTTTTCTAACACGGACCGTGTTTTCCTCAAATTCTGTAACCGTTCGCGCAACGTTTCCCCGATATATTTCTAAAGTTTGAACATTCGAAAGGGTGGTTCGGGGGAGTTCGAGAATGGGATTCTCTCTTTCTCTCTATACTCTCTAGATACCACATGTAATTTGTAATTCCAATTCTCTTTCTCTCTATTATATTCAATTGAACAATCAACGCTCCACAATTCAATTCGATAAGTTCTTCTCCATTCCTCTTTTAATTGCAAGTTTTGATTTTTGATTGAATGCAAATCAATTCTCTTTGTTGCATTATTATTTTTCTCACGTTTGATGTTTCATTGTTAATTTATTTGTAAGCATTGATGTTAATTATAGATTATTTCATTTGATTGTGTGGTATTACAATTATGTAGATAGTATAAGGTAGGAGGATTTGATGATGGAATTAGGGTTTTGGAGTTTGAATTCATGATTCTAGATTAAATTTAATTGAATTGATGGACGAAATTGAATGATCTCGCATCATAGATTAAGAATTTAAACTAATTAGACTGATCACCTATCTAGTTTAGATCTTAATCTACGCTAGGATAACAGAAGTAATACATAGTTGTTAATTAACGTATCCAGAGTAACAAAAGATTAATTGTTAATCTTGTCCATTAATTCGTACTATTGCATGATCTGAGCTTATGTAATTATGGTCGTAGTTGACTGCTTTCCATTCGTAATGCTGCCATTAAATGAATCTAGTGTTCTTAACCTAGGTTATTAATTGGTTAGATGATAAATTAAGAGTTTATTCAATTTATTAGAATTAAGAGAAGGCAAAGAGATGAATTATTATGAGTTTCTACAGGTAAACATTAAATCATTTAGAATCTTTCATTTCTCCATGATTATTTGATATCCTAATTCCATAATCAATACCATCCTGCCCTTATTAATTAATTAGTGAGTACAATGTTTTATTATTTATACATAGTTTAGATATTGATGATAGAATTATATGTTATTGCATAACCGGGGTTTTAACATTGATTACGGATTTATTGATTATATACCATTCCTTGTGCGTTCGACTCCTTCTTGTCATATACTACATATTTGGGAATTAGGATTTATTTATTAAATTTATTGTGCATAAGACAGCGCATCAATTTTTTGGTGTCGTTGCCGGGGAATGGCAATTATAATCTTTATTTCTGTTTTTGATGTTCTACATATATATATATATATATATATATATATATATATATATATATATATATATATATAATGTGTTTGCATTCTAATCATGTGATCTTGTGTTTGTTTGTTTTGTTCGTGTCTAGACAAGAAGTGTTAGATTTGATTTATTCATTCACCGGGTATGAAAAGTAATGGGACTAAATCTTTTTATAAAGGCTATTTTAAATCATAATAACTTATTTGATCACCATCTTCCTAAACCTTAAAAATAGAAATTGAGATTGTGATAGTGGTGAAGGAAAGAATGTTAGAATGGTTAGGAATCAATCCATGCATTAATTATGAATGAGATGAAATGAAATTCAAAAATTGGTGGATATAACATTGTGAGCGCTTGAGCCTAACCTTTGGATACATTGCTTATCCAAAATATATTTTTCTTTCCTGTGTGTTCTCCAATGATATGTGAAACTAGAATTTGCCATTAGTTCTCTTCAAGACTGCATATAACTTTAGGATATTTGAAAATGATAAAGGCACTCTTCTTTTTTTGTTAGCTCCAAGACCAAATATCTCACCTTAAAAATTGTTATCCATTGCATAAACCCTTTGAGCCTAAAGCCTTATTTTATTAATCTAACCTTTATTAACAACTAATCTCCATATGTATTTTCTTTCCTTACTCTATGACTAGTGGAGCAAAAATATTTTTAAGGAGAACTTTTTTTTTTGTTAATAAGGTGAAATCTAAGTACGGGGGTGTGGATATCATAAAAAAATGGAGGAAGTAGCTAAGCATTTTTCTTCTAAAAAAAATGAAAAGAAGAAGAAGAAGAAGAAGAAGAGAATAAAATTTCATGTCTTTTGATGTTATTTGGTTGAATGGAAGGGTTTGAAATTAAAAAAAAATTATTAAAAAAGAGAAAAGAAAAGGGGGAAGTGAAGTAAAGGAGAAGAGGAGGAATTTTTATTTAATTGAAATAAAGAAATTGCTTCTCTAGTTGGTAGAGTCTAGCTACAATCCCAAAATTCTATCCCACCTTAGAACCCTAGCCCCATGGCAACCAAATTTCAAGACCTTTTGATTCTGATATACTTTAGTTCGTTTCAGCAGTGGCGAATTGAGAATAATGGCAAACATATGGGCAATCATTATCATTTGGAGAAGATTTGAGAGTAAACACATCATACCCTATACACATAAGAGTGAGCGTTTTCACATACCGAAAGTAAGAATCTACCAATTTAAATTTCATTAATCTTAATCTAAATTTGCATGCTGAGATACTAACTATATTAACTCTCATTCCCTAACCACTTAAGCATTTGATATGACTGTTTATAAGGTGTGTTAGGTGTGTGATCCAAAATATTTTCAACATTGTGATTTTATGATTCATAAGTGTTTTAAGTCCCAATGCATTGTTAAACTCTATGAATGAATAAATCCAATCATATATTTCTTGTAGTTTAGAACGTATCCCATTTGTAATCCTTGATGTTTCTTTTGTGCATGACATGATGTTGCTTGAGGACAAGCAACGATTTAAGCATGGGGGTATTTGATATATGAGATTTATATGTTATTTTGCTAAGTAAAAATGTCATTTATTCCTCATTATTTTTATAGCATTTAATTTTTTCTCGAGTTTTTCTCTTTTGGATAGATTTTTTAGGAAAAGATAAAAATGAAGATATTCAAAGGAGAAATCGATGGAGAGAAAAAAGGCAACAAAGAACACATCAAGAGATATGGAATCAATAGAATAAAAGACTAAAAATGAAGAATATATATCAAAGGGAAGATTGTGTTGAAAGTTCATGATGAAATAATGAAGGAACAAGAAACACGACCCCCCCGTGTTTCCTAAACACGGCCCGTGTTTTTCTATCAGCACACAAAATTTCAGCATTTAAAATTCATCATTTGGCCTAGAGTTCAAGGAAAAACACAGGGGTCCCGTGTTTTCTAACACGGACCGTGTTTTTCTCAGATTCTGTAACTGTTCGCGCAACGTTTTCCCGATATATTTCTAAAGTTTGAACATTCGAAAGGGTGGTTAGGGGGAGTTCGAGAATGGGATTCTCTCTTTCTCTCTATACTCTCTAGATACAACATGTAATTTATAATTCCAATTCTCTTTCTCTCTATTGTATTCAGTTGAACAATCAACGCTTCACAATTCAATTCGATAAGTTCTTCTCCATTCCTCTTTTAATTGCAAGTTTTGATTTTTGATTGAATGCAAATCAATTCTCTTTGTTGCATTATTATTTTTCTCACGTTTGATGTTTCATTGTTAATTTATTTGTAAGCATTGATGTTAATTATAGATTATTTCATTTGAATGTGTGTTATTAAAATTATGTAGATAGTATAAGGTAGGAGGATTTGATGACGGAATTAGGGTTTTGGATTTTGAATTCATGATTCTAGATTAAATTTAATTAAATTGATGGACGGAATTGAATGATCTCGCATCATAGATTAAGAATTTAAACTAATTAGACTGATCACCTATCTAGTTTAGATCTTAATCTACGCTAGGATAACGGAATTAATACATAATTGTTAATTAAAGTATCCAGAGTAGCAAAAGATTAATTTTTAATCTTGTCCATTAATTCATATGATTGCATGATCCGAGCTTATGTGATTATGGTCGTATGTGACTGCTTTCCATTCGTAATGCTGCCATTAATTGAATCTAGTGTTCTTAACCTAGGTTATTAATTGGTTAGATGATAAATTGAGAGCTTATTCAATTTATTACAATTAAGAGAAGGCAAAGAGATGAATTATGATGAGTTTCTACAGGTCAACATTAAATCATTTAGAATCTTTCGTTTCTCCATGATTATTTGATATCCTAATTCCATAATCAATACCTTCCTGTCCTTATTAATTAATTAGTGAGTACAATGTTTTATTATTTATCCATAGTTTAGATATTGATGATAGAATTATATGTTATTACATAACCGGGGTTTTAACATCGATTACGAATTTATTGATTATATACCATTCATTGTGGGTTCGACTCCTTCTTGCCATATACTACGTATTTGGGAATTAGGATTTATTTATTAAATTTGTTGTGCATACGACATTGCATCAATACCTCACCTCCAAGTTGCGCTACATATAAAACAGTTATTATGATAATCATAAAACATATAATATATCATGGTACATAACATACAGGGCATACAAGGCACATAACACACATAGGGCCTTACTTACATACTTGCTTAGCACGTCACTGGTCTTGGAGCACACTCCTACGCCTCCTTAGAGTTTTGACTAGTTTTACCTATAAGAGGAAAAAACTAAGGATTAGTTTTCCTCCTACCAAAAATACTATTATTTCCTATTTTATTCTAAGATTAGGGTTACTATTATTAAAAGAAACTTTACAAGTGAAAAATAGGATTGTTATCCTCAAGTTAAAATACTAGATTATTATTATTTTTTTAAATAAGAATATGTATATCATCAAGAAGAATTACAAATGAAGCTGTAGAATTGATCCACCCTCCCTATCATACCTCTAAACTTATCACTTCTACTACGGTGAGTACAAAGAGAAGATATATTTATTACTAGTCAAAACAAGTTTATGTTAATATTTAGAGGCATATTTATTTTATTAAATCTAATAGCTTTATTTCTTCTAATAATAGTACTAACACTAGTAATATAAAAAATAGTGATATTAATATAATAATAATAATAATACTAATACACATAGTAATAGAAACCTAATATTTTTGAAGGCTAAGGCTAATAATAGGGTTAGGAATAAGATAATGAAATAATAATAGTAATATTGATAAAATACTAATATTGTTAAGGATAATAATAATAATAGTAATATTTAAAATAATAATAATATAAGGGTTTGAATATTTTTACTATAATAGTAATGGTAATAATGATAATAAAAATAATAGTGACAATAATAATAACTATAGTAACAATTTTAATAATAAAAGCATTATAAATAATATTAGTAATAGTAATTTTTGAATAATAAATAATAATATTAAGGTTTGAATATTTTTCTTTCATAGCAATAAAATAATAAGATGCCAAAATTAATAATAATAATAATAATAATAATAATAATAATAATGAAAATTAAAATAATAATAAAATAGGATGTTGGCCCCTAAATAAAAATAAGATTAATATTTTGAGGTTGCAAATAATAATAATAATAATAATAATAATAATAATAATAATAATAATAATAATAATAATAAATAATGATAATAATAATGACAACAACAACAACAACAACCACAACAACAACAACAACAACAACAAACAACAACATAATAATAATAATAATAATAATAATAATAATAATAATAATAATAATGATGATGATGATGATGATGATGATGATGATGATGATGATGATGATGATGATGATGATGATGATATAACACCAATAAAGAGAATAAGGTTTGCATAAATAAGGCTTAAAGGTTAAGAGGGGTCAGGGTACTACCTAGGGTTGGTAGTGACTGGCGGCATCGGCAGCGGTACACGGCAGTGGGGAGAGAGAGAGAAAAGGGGGATATTTGAGTGTTGGGGATAGGAGAGGGGGAATGAAGGTGGAAGTTGAGGTGGTGGTAGATGCCCAGGTGGAGAGGGTTGGAGTGGTGGTGGTGGCGGCGTAGTTAAAGACGACAGCACAAACGATGGTGCTATGGTGGCCGAGAGTGGTGGAGAGGGAGGAAGGGAGGAGGAGAGGGATGAAGGGGAAAAAGAGGGTAGGTAAAGGTAAGGGGGAAGGTTTTCAGGTCATTTTGGAAGGCATGAGGGGTGGTGGTTGTGGTAGGAGTGGCAGTGGATGGCGGCGCAAGGGTGTTAGTGGCTGGGTTGAGGTTGGTTGGGGAGTGAACTTTACACGGGCGGGGTGGCTTGCATAGAGCAAATTGAGGGTAGTGGAGGGTGATCCAGGGAGAAATTTGGTAGATCGCTCAGGTGGAGGCGCTGGACGATAGAGGACCAATGGGTAGCGAAATAGGCGACGACGATAAGGGGGCAGAAATCTGGGTTTAGAAAAAAGGGGTGAATGGGGGTGGTAAAGGGGTATTTATAGGCTAAGGATGAGGGGGAAGGAGAGAGGTGAAACGAGGGAGGTCAATGGCAGGCATGTAGGGCACTGACCCGCGATCCAATGGCTAGAGAAGGCCTACAAGATTTGTAGGTTAACCTGCTTAAGAAGGGAAGGAGAGGATAGAGAGCCGCGAGTGAGTAGAGAGAGAGAGGTTGTGATTGGGTGGAGGAGAGAGAGGGAGTCTTAGGGAAGGGGGTAGGGGAGGTAGGATGGCGTGCAGTGGTGCAAGGGTTGCATGCATATGTCGGGAAGTGAGGTGGTTGGAATTGGGGAGAGGAAAATTCGAGGGAATAAGAAGAAGGGGGTGCGGCAGATCGGCGGTCCAAGAAAAAGAAAGAAAAGGGGGAGAACTGGACTGGCTGAGGGGAGAAAGGGGTGCGGCGCGGGGGCCTAGATCATGAAGGAGGAAGGGAGAGAGGTTAGGCCCTAGTGCTAGGCTGGCTCAGGTTGGGGGAAGGAAGGAGAAAATGAAAAGAAGAAGGAAGAGGAAAGGAAGAAAAAGAAAAGAAAGTAAAGAAATGAGGGAAAAAGGTAATAAGAAATTGGAAAATAGTTAGGGTGAGGTATTTAAAATATTTTGGTATTTTGGGATATTTAATAATAATAATATTTTAATAAAATAATAATGAAATTTCTTTTTTAGGCTAATTTGGGATTTTAAAAAGATTTTTCGTAAATTCCATTTCAATTAGAAAAATACCCTCTCTTTTTCGAATAAAATTATTTATACATTTCCTCTTGATTTTCCTTAATTGCTTCGTTTTATTTCAATAAAATAATTTATTTAATTAATTTTCCCAATAAATCATTAATTTGTCATATTTCTTGAAATTAGGGTTTTTAGGGTATTTCACATACTCATTAAAAGTCTCACATTCTTCATCCCACAATTCATCATTGTTGTGCTTACAATGTAACACCCCATAAAGTGGAACTAAAAATTATGATTTATGTGGAAGCATAGCATAAAAGAATTATATATGAGTATTACTATCGTAATTTACATGAGTCTGGCTCACAAACCAACTGCACGTCAATTACAAGGAAAAAAAAATTTAGAACTCAAAACATAATAAACATAAAGGAAAGAAACTTCCATAAACATAAGTAATACTTTTGGAGGCTAACTCCAAATATAAGATTCCAATATACCAAGAAAATATCCATGGAAGATTCCAAAAGGGCTCGGGTAAAAAAAAAGAACCGAATAAGATAAATATTTGATTCCAACCCCATATATAGAGATGATAATTCCTCAATCAAAGCATCAAAAGTGGTATAGTAATCTAGTGGGCCCTCAATGACTTGTACAAAATTAATTGGATCCTCTACTCGTAGAAGTAAGTAACACCAATAAAAAGTATAATCAGTACGGTATTTATTGAGTAAGGTAACAATACAATCATGTAAGGTAGCCCAAAATCATAAGACCACAACAAGAGATAAACTTGCATATAGAATAACATAAAAGAACCAACTCATTTATTGATTTCTAGGCCTTACAATAGTAATAATATGATCATTATCCACAATTTTATTCACATTGAGTTTAGGTACCTACACTATTCTCAACTGATGGAATGATATCAAAGATATACAACTTAGGGAAAAATGTGTTTGTTCACTATTATTATCTAGTAATATGAGTAAGTACAAAAGGTCTTGACTCATATGATGCTTCACTTTAAGTGATAAATATGTTATCAATGATTTTAGTCATTCAAATGATTTAATTTATCTCATTTGAGAGACCCCATTATTCTTAACTGGTAAAATAATATTAATAATATAAAAACTAGGGTAAAATGATCCTAATCACTATTCTTACCCGATAGAACAAACAGTCACAACCTAGGACAAAATGCTCCTAGTCACTATTTTGGTTCATGGAACAAATAGGTATAACCTAGGATAAAATACTCCTAGCCACTATTCTAGTTCGATGGAACTAATACGTACAATAGTCCTAATTCATATGATCTTTGAATATAAATGATTAATATTTTATTTATGGGTATTTATTCTATGGTCATCATATAAATACACTTATAACTACACAAGGGACATGTCCCAGTATATATATTCTCCAAAGCCATGTTCCCCTAAGAATTCATAACTCCATACATCTAGCATAATTTTTTTCTTGTTACTCATTTTATCCTTAGTCCATTCATATTCCACTCCAAACGTTGTATATTATATACTTAACCTATTTTGAACCATTTAATACATTAAAGTACATAATATTCCATTTTTAATCCATATTGACCACAATACATATAGGGAAACTAAAATACCCATGCTCCATGTTAATCTTATAATTCCCAATACGAGTGATTTTTCTAGCTCCCATACATGCTATCACCATAAAAATCCACAGCCATAATTATATATAGATATTTCTTGTCCTGATTCATCTCAACTAACAATATCAACAACTCATACTTTCACAATTTTCTTACGTTTTCTTCCAACATGGAATACCACATGTCATTTAGTATAAATGTGAAGATAATATTTCTACAAAATAATTTCAAGCATGATAACAAAAGAAATATTAAAATTTTACACATAAAATCCCTAACTATGTCATTTATCTTTACCGAAGTGGCTTTAATATCTAAGAATGTAAGGTCTATGCCAACTCCTCCACTACAGCAAGGGTATCACCTAGAAGTAAAAATATACAATAATTAGACCTAAGAATTTAATTTAAGAAAACAAAAACAAAGGAGAGAGAAGAAAAATAGAGACAACCAAAAAGTGGGAGTTTTAGGTAGGGTGGTGCACCGCGGCTGCGAGATGGCATCCATGTTGGTGACTTAGGGACTAAGGTTGTGGTGACGGTGGTTATTAAGGATGGGGTTAATGGTGGTGTTTAAGGATGGGGGTGATGATTTGTAACACTCTAATATTTTTAATACTAAAAAATTTTGTTTGCAGCAAAAATAACTAAGTAAAAATAGTGGGGCTTACCGCCATGATCAACATAATTCTAGTTTATGCAACCATCCTTACATCAATCATAAAACTAAAAGTTTGAAAGTGATACAATGAAATAAAAATCAAAAGCGCATTTTTAATTCAAATACTGAGTTTGGAGTATTACTCTAAGTCTACAATACTAAAACACAGAAAAGGGATACCGTGGATCAAGAGTCCAAAAGGGGTATCTAGTTTAATACATAATCCAAATAATAGATGCTTTTCACTTAGCCCCAACATAAATAGAGTCACTCATCCCCACATAAGGCATCATAGGCCACAAAATAATCTACTTGATCCTTTGAAACCTGTATAAAAGAACCAGGACATTTTTCTTTTAGGAATAAACAACACCCATAAAATGTGTGGTTAGTACACTGAGTACTGAGTAAGGGAACAATACTATTGAACATAGGAATGCACATAGCACATGCTTTCACATTAAATGATAAAGGAAAATAACCAAGTAAATGATCATCTCATAAGACATAATTCTATCTAGATCCTTTTATTAAGTATATTCCATCTTTATTCTTTTATGTGCGATGAGTCTAGGAACCCCACTATTCTTAAACCAGTGGAATGGTTTGAAACTTCTCGGGGACAATGCACCCGAGCCACTATTTTTTCTAGTGGAATAGATGTGATAGCATTTTCTTAGGGTAGAACTCTCTCGAGCCACTATTCTATCCGATCGAATGAGAATAAATCATCTCCTTATGTTAAAATGCTCCAAAGCCACTATTCTACCTAGTGGAATTGGAATAAATCACCTTAGTTCTGACTTACACATCTTACTACTTTAAATTATTAGTATTGTTTCCACAATTTGTAAAGGTATGTTTTATTTCACAATAAGTAGGTGCCCCACTATTCTCAACCAGTGGAACGGTTTAAAACTTCTCGGGAAAAATACACCGAAGCCACTATTCTTTCTAATGGAATGGAGATAAAAAAAAATCAACTTGAGGAACAACGCTCCCAATCCACTCTTCTACCCAGTGGAACGGGAATACGTATATATAGATTTAAGAAAAGTAATCCCATGGCCCTACTAACATTCACTTTCACCTTAAGTGATTAGCATCTTATTTAAGATTAATTCTCAAGAACAGATGATAGTCAACCATATATACATATAGCATGGAACATAGTAAAAAAGATATGCATGTAATATAGGTCCAAACCCTTAAGTCCTGTCAAAATCTAATTACACTTCTTTAGTTTTCATTCTCCGATGTTTGTTGTTCCACTCACATTGTATTATGACACCTCCCAAATTTCCATCATTAATATCACACCCCAAAAATCACAACCTAATTCCTATGAGCTTGATTTAGTAATCTCATCCTGATATTTATATATTACACACTAAAGTATCCAAGTCTAAATCCCAAACATTATCATGACACTTCATATAAAATATTCATCATTTCTAATATCCAATAGTTACTCTCTAATCTATAAATACGGGATAATAATAATAATATCTCAAGATGACTTGTCCTAATATACTATTAAATATTTATGAACCCCAAATATCGATAATATCCTCATGAATTACTCAAGTTATTATTTTTATAACTTAAGTCTCCGAACACATAAACTATCAAACTTCCTTAATATCCCATAATGACCGAGTTACCCCTTTAGCACAATTAGCACCTTTATTTTATAATAACTTATAACTTCCATACAAATTATTTTTTCAAGTCCCTATTTATTATCATACCCCATGGATAACCTTAAGGCCATTTTTCACAACTCATTCAATCCATAGTTTATATCATAAGTCATAATTTTATGGTTATGGCATTCTCATCATTCAACCCATATTTCATGTCTTAAGTTATAATTTTCACAAATTTGACATCTTCATCATTCAACCCAGATTTCATATTATGAACATATTTCCACAAGTGTGATATTAAAATCATTCAACTATAGATATATTTCCACGTGTATGACATTAACATCACTCAACCTATATTTCATTTTATAAGATACATTCTCACAAATAAGATGTTGTTGTCACATTCATAACATAATGTTATCTGTTACAAATATTATATTCTTTCATCCTAACATGCATAATATCACAAATATTTAGTATCAACATATATTACATATTATAGCAGCAATATCATGAGAAACACATTTACTCAAACAAGAAATTATCATCAAAAGTCCTAAACATTGAATTATATCCTTACCAACTAGGACATTGAGCTCTAAGCATGAAAAATCTGAGACCTCCTCCTCCTAATCTATCATAAAACCACCTATGAAAAATAGCACAATTACGGTTAGGCTCAAAGAGTTAAATCAAAGGGGAAAATCAAGTTAAAGAGAGTAGAAGTAGGTATAACCATAGCTAAACGTGAGATTGAGATCTGTGGATGTGTAGACGAATGTGTGGTGGATCTACGATAGTAGTTTGGTTGAGGTTTGGAGGTGAAAATAGGGATGCATGACCAAAGGAATGAGGCGCACAGATATGTGGTAAGCAATGCAGCTTCTAGTAATGAAAAAGAAAATGCATAACTAGGAGGTGTGAATTTGCATGGTCATATTGAATCAGGCTTGGAGGAAATTTTTTGCATAATCAGATAGTATAGGGATTGCAAGGCTATGTAAAAGGAGATTTTAAGTGTTGCACTATCGTGTGGTAGGCGGTGCATCGACTATGCATATTGTGATGTTACAAGCAATGAGATGAAGAAGAGGGGAAAAGAGGTGGTGGTTAGATGCGATGGCCTGTGAAGTTTAGGGGGAAGATTGGGGCAACCTTGGTGGTTAGTTCACCAACAAAAATTTAGGGAGTGGAAGCTGAGGTGTTGTGCTGTGGTGGTGCGAAAGCTAAAATAAGGAAAAGAAGGAGGAAGAAGAAGAATAAAGGGAGAAGAAGGGAAGGAGAAAGGTGAGTGAGCTCGGTGATGAATCTTTAGAACAAAATATCAGTAGAGTAAGGAAAAACCAAAGAGAAGTAGGGAGGGTGTGAGGGTGGGTGTGTATGTGTGTGTGTGTGTGTGTGCTATGTGGTGACTCAGGAAAGAAGAAAAAGAAGAACAACGGTGGTGTGTGATGGGGAGGATGATGATGGTTACAGATATAGGTTGATGAAGGAGATGATGGCTATAGAGGATGACTAGGGCAGGGTAAAAGCTATAAGGTGGGGGTAGTGGTGGTTGATGGAGGTGTTACTTAAGGGTAGAAAGGATAAGGAGGCTGCAGGGAGGTGGGGTGTGTGATGGGGGAAAGGTGCTCATCTGTAGAGATGGAAGAAGGAAAAGAAGAAGAAAAAAGGTGATCCGTGATATATGAGGGTGTAGAAAGGTGATGGGTGGTGGTGCAAGTGGATAATGCAAGTGGGGGTGCAAGTGGGTGTGTATGTGGGTGTGAAATAGTTGAAGTAAGGGGTTGGGGGGAGAAGGAGAAGAGGGAAGGAAAAGAAAAGGAAAAGAGAAAGGTTAAGGGGATTCGTTTAGGGTGATTTTTAATTAGTTAAGGGTAATTAGAATTAGCAAAACTTTTAGCAAACTTGATTTTTTTTTATGAATTATGGTTTATCAAAGTTTAAAGTTTTTGAATTAACTATTTTTTTGGGATTGAGGATAGGTTAAGGATAATATAAGATTTATTAAGATTAGAATAATATTAGGTGCTAATGATGCATGATTAGCTTAAGTAAATTTTTAGGGTATTACATGGTTGGCATTAATGATTGAGTTGATGGTGGTGATAGAAGTAGTGGGAGTTGGTGGTAGGGAGTAATGGTGGTGATGGTGATCGATAGTAGAGGGTGGCACGAGTGGTGGTGATGGTACTTAAAGCTGGATAGTTGTTTAGCTGTTGAAATCATGGAAGTGGAGCGGAGCTACTAGGTAATGTTGAGGTGGTGAAGCTAGTGCATTGTAGGTTACAACCAAGGGTGGGAATGTTGTGGCCAATGGTGGTGTAGGTCAGAGGAAAGGGTAAGGTAGGAAAGTGGGGAAAAATGAGGGACTTGGTGTGGTGAGGGTGTTGTTTGGTTGAGTAAGTAGATAAGAGAAAGGGAGGTACCAATCCTATGTTTTAGTAGGAGAGGGGATGATGGTTGTCAAGTTTTGTGTGCACAAGTGATGGTGAAAAAGTATCACAAGGTGGTGTGGTGGTGTTGGGTCAAGCTAGTGGGGAAAGCGAGAAAAGAAAGAGATATGTTCCAGGGTGATGGGCTATGGGAGTTGTGGTGTTTCTAGCATAGGTGAGTAGTAGTTTGGTGAGAAGAAGAAAATAGAGTAGGAGAGGCTTGGGGGTTCTCTTCAACAACAAGGGATAAAAGGAAAGAAAGGGAAGAGGAGGAGGGCATCGAGTGCTACAAGCATATGTATGTGCGCGCGCGCGCGTGTGTGTAGATATATACATACATACATACATATATATATATATATGAGGGTTGATGGGAAAGGAAAGGAAGATGGATAGTAATACACAAGGTGTTTAGCATGTGAGGGAACACGAAGGGATAGGAAATTGTAGACAATACAAGGCTGAATAAGTGCTGTAAAGGAAGGGAAATATAGGCTATATAGATAAAGCAACTGTAATACCCAAAAAAATTGCTTTATCTAATCCCACCTCTTTAGCCTTAATTTGATTCTAATATCAAGAAACCTTATTTTTAGCCTTAACCAAATTTCTTAATCTTGAAATTTTAACCAAAAACAAAAACCTTGATTAAGATAAAACCAAATATTCGTAAACCTAAACCTAGACCCACTAATATTTCCACTAATCTAAATTATTTGGCTAATTCCAAAATTCTTAATCTAATCTTAATCACCCTAACATTTCTCTTTCTCTTTTTCTTTCTCCTTTTCTTTTCTTCCTTTATTCCCTTCTCTTCCTCTTTCTTTTCTTTTCTTTTAATTTCTTCTCTACGCCGAAAGTTTGAGTCGTAAGAGTTTTTGCTTCTCCTACACATGCACCATCCACTTGTCTCCTACATGCACCATCACCATCACCATGCCAGCCTTGCCACTCCCTTGTGGTGCTTTTCCTTCTCCCTATGCACACCCTATTTTTCACAACCTTGTAGCCCTGCCACCCTCCTTCTTCCTTCTTCTCCTTGCCTTCTCCATCCTTACACGTCTCCTTCTCCATCATCACCCACTCGTGCCTCCACCTGACTCCCATCCATCTCAACCATCACAATCCCCTTGTCTTCTTCTTCTTCCATCATCATCTTCTTGTCAATTCTCTACTTATTTCTCCTCCTTTGCATGCCACCTACTAGTATAAATACCCCCAACTCTCCATATTATGTCCATCCATCAGCTCCCTAACCTTCTCCTTCTTCTTCCTCTATCTTCCCTGCTTTCAGCATCTACACCACCAAATCCACCACTAAGTACCACCCAAGCCACCACTAGCTACCTTTTGGCTAGTGGACTGACCACCACTGTTAATTAAATTATCCTCTTCACCATCGCCACTAACTGCTACCTCTTTTCTCTTCTATTTCCCCCTTGGTAGTGTAGAGTTTTAGAGCGCATGGCCCATGCACAGCTTGCTGCACAGCTATACAAACACTCAGATTCCTTGCTACACAACCATAAAACCCTTACACCATCTAACTATGCAACATTTTTACTCTAGGCTTAATTCTGCACAACCGTGCAACTTTTGCACCGCTTGACCTTACGTTTTTTTTTCTCTCGACCTATTGTGCTTTGGTTTCGCACAACCATGCAACTTCTGCATTGCCTTCTAGTGTGACTTCTTTCTTAACCGTGCAACCTTATTTTGACCCCAAATCCTCCCCAAACATGACCAAAATTTAACCATATCTCCACTACACATATTTCTACACTTCCATATAATTCGAGTTCCATTCGACTTTGATAAATTCCATTTTTACCCTTCTCTACCATAATATCCCTCTTGATTTTTAACCTCAAATCCTAATCATATTTTATCTTGTTTCATAGGTGATTTTTCTCATGATCTTACAAAAGGAATAAGATTTACATGTATAGAGCCCGATGTCCTTGTCGTTAAGGATACATGTTATAGCTAGGGTATTATGTGCTCTGTGTACTTTCCTTATACATGCTTTGTATTGAGTATGTTGTATGGAATAATTTATTTATATAAATGCTATGAAATGATATTCTAGAGAGTAATGAAATTATGAAAGTTAGTATTTTGGTATAATATTGGATACAATAAACCTATGGGAAAGTAAGGATACATGTCATAGCTAGGATTTTATGTGCTCCATGTAATTTTCTTATATTGTTGATGTATACTTTTGTGTTGAATATGTTATATTAAATAGTTTAATTATGGAAATGATATGATATGGTGTTCTTGGGAGTAATGAAATTATGTAAGTACATGTTTGGGTATAATATTGGTTACAAAATATCTATGGGAAACTAAGGAGATGTACTTCGGATAATAAGTGGAAATATATATGCTTTGGGTTTTATAAAGCGTTGGGAGAATATGATTGTCTTGATTACCTGAAGGGTATTATAGTCTTTTAAGGATAACTATATGGTTATACTTATGTGTTTAAATATCACTTGAGTCAGGTCAAGGTTCTTATATGGCTCCGTTTCATTGGATAATAATAGTAGCTCGGGTGTTTTTTCCCCAAGAAGTGCTCTAGTCTATTTCACCAAATTAAGAATAGTGTGGCCCCATACTCAATGTGAATGAAAATATAATTAAGAGTCAAATTATAAATGGAAATATACTAACCATGTAAAGTGAAAGGCTACATGAGTTAGGACTAAGGTGTTGAATCCATGTCACTAGATAATAATAATGGCTCGGGTGTGCTGTCACCGATAGGTGCTTCAGATCGTTCCACCAATTTAATAAATAGTGGCTCAAGAGTATTCTTACTCTGAGAGGTATTGGCTCTGTTCCACTGGATAATAATACTTGCTCTAGTGTATTACCCCTGAGAGGTGTTTAAGACCATTCCACAAATTTAAGAATAGTGGGGTCGCTAAACTCAATGTAAATAAAAGATTTGAAATATGGTATATCTAATGAAAGACTTGGAATCAATAATTATCTGCCTTTCTTATATTTTCACATGTATGATTTGCTTATAAGAATTCTTGTATTATGTCTAACCCTACTTGATTGTACCATTACCTTAATCAGTACATAGCATACTAATCATCCGTTTCATGGGTGCTACTTAATCCAACAAGTAGACCCTCTCTATTTTGTAGGTGATTGATGATTATTGGCTTAATGTGCTTGCCTTGGGTGAGCACTAAACAAATTGGTAAAGGGTATGATTATTCCGGATATCCCTATCTATTTGGACTCTTAGTTCTCTGTTTTCACTGATTATTTCCCTCTAGCTGTTCCATATCCTATATCGTGATGGAATCTAGTGCTTCCCACACCTGATTTCTTTGTATAAGGTTACTTCTGCTTTGCACCTGACATAGACTGCACATAGGAGTTCCTCTTCTATGTTGGATGCGATGTGACACCCCTATGTTTTATGTTTTACCTTTCACCGTTAACTCTTTTAAATAAAATTTTCAATTTCAAAAATTTGGTGGTGACAAGGCCAAGATGAGGAAATGAAGGAAACGTATGAGAGCATGGGTAAGAATTAGTTTAGGTAAAAATAGGAAAGGGAAAACGTAGAGAAGGAAGAAGATGGGGGAAGGAGAGAAGAAAAAGGAAAAGATGAAAAAAAGAAAGAAAAGGGAGGTTTGATGGGCTTGTCATAGCTTGATGAAGGAGGGAAAAAATAGAAATCGGGTTAGGCTAGATGTAGCCCAAGGAAGGAACATAGAGAAAAATAGGAAAGAGGAAAAAGAAAATAAAGGATAGAAGGGAAAAGAAAATGAATTTAAATGGAAAAAAATTGGGTTTAGAATTTAGATTTTGGTTTAGGTTTAAATTTTATCTAATAAGTTTTTTGGTATTAAATTAGATAAATTGAGATTAAACTTTTACAATTTTTTTGGGCCATTACAAATATGTTTTCCTCATTATTGAGAGAATTTACAATTCCTAATAGTAGAAATATGGAGGAAAAATTGGAGACAAGTTTCTACATGACCTACCATGATGGTCCCTATAACCGTGTTAATGGTGATAGGTTACCCTTGGTGGTGATCGTCAATCTCCTATTGACAATGATGTTGCACTACCTCAAAGTCATTTTTTTTCGTCACTTGATATTGTTATATATAATTATTATTTCATCATTAGTTATTCATTAGTGGCATTGTTTTAACCTTTTTCAAAGAAATAGATAGATCTAGAACTAGTTCTAAAATACCCTATTTTGTGTACATCCTAATTGAGAACCTAATTGCAACTTGACATGTTGCGTGAGTTTGATCATAGAAATAATATGTTAATACTATGTGTTAAATATATTAATTATGCGTGTTTGAGTTAAGGGAAGATGGATTAATTTAACTAGGTTAGAAATGAAAGATTAGGGTTTTAGTATTAGAAGTATCGTTTGAGCCTATATGTGGAACAATTAGGTAAGGAGGCAAAAACAAGTAGCACCAAGAGATTGGGCACATGATCAACAGTTAACCAAGCTTCAACAAGAGTTATTTCTGGTGCATTTTTTTTCCATTTTGATTTTTTGGGTAGTTCATTCATCCATTTAAGTCCTCCCCTAACCTTCTCTTACCTTAAAATCATATCGATGTTTGTTTGATTTCTTTTTCCCAATATATGAGCCATAACTACATCACTTCATCTTTCACCTAATGTTTTACATCTTATACTTACATTCAACATTTCATTCAAAAGAGTTGCAAAACCAAGCTTGGTCTAACCCTCTTCTCTCTCTCTTTCCTTTTTAATTTTGAACCTCCTTGTAAAATCCCAAAATGTACAACTAAAAGTTTTCATTTTTAGCAGAAGAATATAACCAAAATATCAGGGTGTTACTAATGTAATTGAAATAAGTTAGGATTATCGTACCATCTTTACATTAACCACAAAGAAAGACACATAGAACATAAAACATAATAAATAGAAAATGAGAAAAGTTCCATAAACTTAAAAAGGTATTCTAGATATCAACTCCAAGTACAATATCAAAAACATTAAAAGGGATACCATGGAGCTAAGAGTGTAAATGTTAATCGGGTAAAAGGTAATCATTGCATGACATGACTCTCTACCCAACCCCAAAACATAAGAATCACACATCCATAAATAGGTCATCATAAGTAACCAAATCATATAATAGGTTATCATTGACCTACGATGAGATATTTAGGTCATCTACTCATTAGAACGAGT
Organism: Tamarix chinensis; assembly: GCA_030549775.1. Classification (NCBI taxonomy): domain Eukaryota; kingdom Viridiplantae; phylum Streptophyta; class Magnoliopsida; order Caryophyllales; family Tamaricaceae; genus Tamarix; species Tamarix chinensis. Next base: position 63,409,169 of record CM060176.1, on the reverse strand, counting down.
AACACCCAAGAAAAGAATGATTAGTACATTATGTACCAAGTTAAGTATCAATATAGTTGAGAATGATTATAAAAGATACATTAGTTCATATCGTAGAATAATTATATGCGTATTAGTATGAAACAATGTAAGGTGAATACTCATTCCAAAACTTATTATTCGATCTAACATAATTCATTCTCTTATTAATGTTAAGTTCAAAAATCCCATTATTCTTAATCAGGTGGAATAAACTAAAGCATCTCTTAGGGACAATACACCTGATCCAGTGTTATCGTCTAATGAAACATACCAAACATATACAAGGATAACATGCTCTTAATGGTTTGAAACATTTCTTAGGGAATATCACATTTAAGCCACTATTATAGTCTAATGGAATGGAGACAACCCCTCGCACTAACATAGGTAATATTTCACATTAAATAATTAGTGTCTTATCCATTAGTTTTATAACATAAATGATATTATAATTCACATTGAGTTTACGGTCCCACTATTCATAATCTAGTGGAACTCACTAATGCACCCCTTAGGGAAAAACATACTTCGATACTATTAGTGTCTAGTAGAATAGAACAATAAAATGCCTTGGCTCAACACACATGATCTTATATAAATAATACCTTATTTGTAATAGGTTATAAAATTATTTGGGACTCATGTATATAAGAAAAACACATAATTGAAACATGTAAAGCACAACCATATAGTGATCAAGGTCATATGCAAGGAATAGGTCCATAATTTCTCTAAGAAACCCTAATTTTACATTATAAACATAATTTCTTCTAATTGATCATTTATCCTCAAATTTTAGAGTATATTACTAAAATATTATTTCTATCAACATATCAATAATTCTAACTTCAATTTCTTACACATGTGATCATAGTCCTATCTTAAAACTTACTATTTATACCCCTACAAAATCCTAAATTAAAATTTGGGTATAACTTTTCCCGTAGGATTATTATATCCACAAAATTGAATATAAATTCCTAATATTAAAGTTTTAAAAACATATCAAAAAATTATATTCTAACTTTAACTTCTTACAACCCTCTAAGGTTGCTAATCCCAACTTAAGCAACTTTTTTATTTTATTTAATCTTAGGCCATTCATAATTACTGTAAACATTTTGCATGATATTATTAATATATTTTAACCCTGTTAACATACTAAAATACAAAAATATCCTTATGAACTTCATATTAGCCAAAATGTTCTTAAGGATAAATAAATACCCTTAATTCACAAAAAACCTCATATATTGGATGCTATTATTTTCAAATCCTCAATTTATTTTAGTACCATAAATATTAAATATAACAATTTCCTACTTATAAAAATTTATCAAACCCAAATTACAAAACCATACATCACACTATTACACTTAGGGCTTACACAATAAAACTTATCATAATAATATTGTATAAGCATATGTTTCGTGAGTTTTAGTCCCCTTCCATAATATAATATACACTATTATATCATAATATTAATAGCATGAATTTGATATAATTATATTAACAACATGATAAAACACAAAATCATACATATCATTTAGCGTAGAATCTCTAACTATGACTAGTATTCCTACAAAAAGGACACTAATCTCTAGGCACATATATCCCATCCCACCTCCTCCCAAACTTCCATAAAATCACCTAAGAAATGAATTTAATTAAAATATAATTAAAAATTAGCAATATAACCAATTAATGACTAAGATAATAGAGAGTGAAATAATGTAGCAAATATAAAACACAAAGGCTTGAAAGTATCTCCGTAAAATTGTGCACAATAATAGGAATGAGAATGGTTAAAGGTATTGAAGTAAGGATTAGCAACAACACTTTCTTCATTTTATAAGGGTATGAAATAACATGGAGCATCGGTGCTCAAGGGGGCGAATAGATGAAAGGGACAAAAAATAGGTGTTTTGTTTTTGGTGGATGCTTTAGGGTTAGGTCCAGCCTTGGGGAAATAGCCGAAGCTAGGAGTAGGGGTACGATGGAAATGTGTAGTGCACAAGGGGGTGGGATCGTGGTGATGGTTAGTAAAAGGGAAGAAGGAAAGGTGGAGGATTCTATTACCAATTTTTCATGTTTTTTTTAGCAATGATGAAAAGAAGTAAGGGAAGAAAGGAAGAGGGATGCTACTCTTCAACAAAAGTGGAGGGGTGAAAGAAGTGTTTAGGGGCATTAAATTGTTAAGACTATGAGTTGTATGCATATTTTACATGTATATAGAGAGGGAAGGGACATGAGGTAATGATCAATAAAAATTTTCAACCAAACATATGATGTCAATTGTGGCAAGTGATCGTGTGATGATGATGGTAGGGGTAGGTTATGTCAACATGGCAGATGTAGTGTTTCACATTGGAAGAATTGGAAGAAAAAGGAAAAAGAATAGCAGATAGAAGGGAGAGAAAAAGGAAAATAAAAGCAGAAAGAGAAAAGGAAAAAGGAAAATAAGCAAAGAACTTAAGTCTGTGTTTAGATTTAGAATTAGGTTATGTGTTTAGATTTAGAATTAAGTAAAATAATTTAGCTTAGGGTATTGAGATAGAATTAATTATCAAAAACCTAGGCTTAGATTTGGGTTAAAAATTAATAGCCTAGAATAAAGATTAGGATTTGTTTAGTATTTAAGGTTAATAAATTAGGGTGAAGTAAAAATATTAATTCTCTAATAATTTAATTAATCTAACATATTTATTTCATGTGATTGAGATTAGATAAAATTTAGGGTGTAACATCACCATCCTCTTTAGAGAAGCTTGATCAATAAAGTCAAGGTTGGGAATAAGAGAAAAAGGATGTAAGTTGAGGTGATTTTGGTAATTTCCTCTATTATATTTGACACAAACTAGTTGGTACTACTCCTTTAAAAGAAGATGAACCCTAAAATTTAACTCGCATGTGCTAAGAAGATCAAGATATGATTCACCAATGTACTTCTTTATCTTCTAGGTCGTCTTCTCTACTCCATGATGATTTTGAAGATCCTTCACAAGTGGACCCGTGTATGGAACATTTAGTGTTGAGAATATATTTTGTTAACTCCTTGTAGGATACAAAAGCACTAGGGTTAATCTCATCACATCTAATCACATGGGACAGATCTGCAACATACTACCTTATCTATGAGATGTTGAAGATGTTATGAACTTGATCTAATTATAGTAGAAGTGCTAGGTGGTATGGAAGCTCTATAAACCTATCAAAAATCTCATAAGGATCAATGTATCTTGGGCTCATCTTACTCTTTGTACCAAACCTCTACACCCGTTAGGGGGTGAAACCCCAAATAGAACTCTATCCTTAAGCTCAAATCCATCACTATGGTGTCTCTTATGTATATAGCTCTTCTATTGGATATGAGTAGCTCTCATGATGTCCTAGATCAAACTAACATTCTAGGTTGTCTCCTTAATCGTCTCTATTCTAAGTACAATATTCTCTTTGATTTTGGTTCAACATAAAGGTGTCTGATAACTGCATCTTTAGAATACCTGAAAGGGTGACATCCTTATACTAGTGTGATAATAACTATACTACAAGAACTAAACCAAATGAATATGATCCTCCCAAAATTATTAGAAGTCTAAAACATAAGCATATAACTTATCCTCAAGTGTTAGAATCACTCTCTTAGTTTGCCTATTTGTAGTTGGGTGGAAGACAGTACTCATCCTCAAATTCATGCTCGTAACCTCCTACAACTCCCTTTATAAGTGTAAAAGGAATCTAGAATCTCGATTGGAGATTATGTAGGTAGGTGAATCAAGCTTAGTCACTAAAAACCTCATATAAGAATCAACCAACTAATCCATACTCTAATTTGGATTCATTGACATAAACACTCTTTACTTAGTTAACCTAGATCATATCATACCTATAACAACTCCCCAGTAGCAAACACACAAAATCCTTCAAGATGGAGGCCCACTTCTAACTCATAACATCTAAAGACTAAAGTAACCTTACAAACATCTGATGCTCGATCTTGATTATCTAACAGGTTACACACCTCGACATGAACTCTAATACCTCTTGAGGTCCATCCATAACTTATCCCCTCCAAGGTCAATGGAATATTGAGTAGAGTGACACTCATCTAAAACTTAGTGCTTCTATAACTTTTTTCTTTGATATCTATCCACATTCTTATTTCAATATGTATTAAGTAATGGACTGTGTACTATCCCATGATCTCTTTATCCAAACCAAAAGACATAGATTAAATCCAAAACCAAAAACTACCTAGGTGAATAAACCCTTTAGAATCGATACCCCCTAGTACATCATTAATGTCTAGAGTAGGTAAGGCACATAGATCTAATAGGATCCTGCTTGAAGGCACGAATAAATACCTAGTGGTAGATTAAGCCTTATAGCTAATTAAGGATCATCTAACCCAAATTGATATAAAACTCGATCATCTTCCACTTTAAGTTATTTATGTATTATTTCTAAGTTTATGTCATCATAAAAGGCCCATACACCATGCAAATGAGAAAGCCACATATTTATTCCATCTTAAAAATTTTTATTCCCCCCAACTATGTAATGGGTTTCCCATTATTACTTAACTAAAATTATTCAATCCATCGGAATAATCAATTGTAGGCCAATAATCTAGATTACATTTCCTTTTTAAAGTTACAAATTTTTTTTTTTAGATTTTCTGATTAAAGCATTCCCAAACACCTATTGAGTATGTCATGAATTATGATCTAGTTAATTCATCTACTAGGTTGTCAATATATGCCAATAAGTATATTTCACTCATTAAATAGTCATATAGCGGCATTAGGCATATTATCAGAACATATCAGCCCTAAAAGATTACAATAATACAATCTAGCTGGTCTAATCAATTCATTTGTTCTAATCAATCAATCTATTTCACCATCTAGTTAATTTATTTGGGCCAACTAGTTGAGCATTTAGGCTTATTCCTTAGTTTATTCGGCATAGGTAAAGGTACATATAACCCTTTGTGAAAGAAACTCTTTCTCCTTTGACACATAGCACACTTAGAAACCATGGCTTGTACTCCTTTTTACATTATTGGCCAATACAAATGTTCTTGAAGCAATTCCAACTTCTTATGAACTCCAAAGTATCCTACAATTCTTCCTTCATGTAGCTCTTTTATTCGCAAGTCTACAATGGAAATCTTCCGCACATGTAATTTGTTATGCTTAAATAAGAACCCATCTTGAATAATATAAGCTCCAAAACTCCCTTGTTTCTTACACTCTTCAATGATCATAACAAAATCATCATCCATGACATATTGACTCCTCAATATCTTGAACCTCAAAAGCTTTGCATCGATCATCATAAGTACCATGCTCCTCCTTGATAATGCATCCGCCACAAAATTTTTGTTACCATCCACATGTCTTGTAGAAAACACAAATGTCTGCAAGAAGCTTATCCACTTATCATGTCTTGGAATCATCGTCTTTTAACCATGCAAATACTTCAAACTCTCATGATATGAATGAAGTATAAATGGCTTGGGTCTCAAGTAATGACTCCACATCTCCTAACAATTTAGAATAACATATAACTCTTTATTGTATGTCAAATAGTTGAGTCTCGCTCCATTCAACTTCTCACTAAAGCATGCAATTGGCTTCCTTGTGAAAGCACACCCCTAATGCCTAAATCACATGCATCACATGTTACATCAAATAATTTACGAAAACAAGGTAAAGATAATACCGGTGCATTTGAGAGCTTTGTCTTCAGGTCTTTAAAAGCCTACATCACTTGATAATTCCAATGGAACTCTCCATTCTTCATAAGTTATGTAATAGGTTCTGCAATGGTAGAGAAGTCTTTGATGAACCTCCTATAGAATGAGACCACCCATGGAAACCCTAAACTTCATGGACATTAGTAGGAATGTGCCACAATTGTATAGCTCCCACATTTGATAGATCAACTCAAATACCATCCCTACTCACAATATAACTTAGAAAGATCACCCTTTCCATCATGAAATCCCACTTCTCCACCTTACCATAGAGCTTTACCTCTCTAAGCTTATCAAATATCCTCTTCAAGTGGTGTATGTGCTCAAACTCTCTCTTGCTATATCCTAAGATATCATCGAGGTAAACTACAACAAATACTCTAAGAAATGGTCTAAGTACCTCCATTATCAACTTTATGAAGGAACTTGATACACTTCATAGCCCAAATGGCATCACCAACCACTCATATAACCCATACTTAGTCTTGAAAGCTATATTCCACTCGTCCCATTCCTGTATCCTCATTTGATGATAATCGCCTCTAAGATTAATCTTCAAGAACACCATTGCACCATGCAACTCATCTAACATGTCATCCAATCTCAACATCAGAAATATATACTTGATTGTGATGTTGTTGATGGCTCTCAAATCAATACACATCCTCTACATACCATCCTTCTTAAGCACTAACAAAGCTGGAACATATCATGGACTCATACTTTCCTAAATATAATCGCAGTCTAACAACTCTTAGACTTGTTTCTAGTGCCCCTTAGCCTTCTCTAGATTACATCTATAAGCTGTTTTTTTAGTAATGGAACTCCTAGCATAAGATCAATAGCTTGCTCAATCCCTCTCTAAGAGGGTAACCAACTAGGCAACTCATTTGGAAACACATTGGCATATTCTTTTAATACTTGTTGCAATTTCATATCCATATTATCATTCTCCCCTCTTTATACCTCTTTTAGCACTAAGGCATAGCATATCTTCTCGTCTTCGATGGCTTCATTCATCTCACACTCCTTAAGGATCAACATCTATGTATTACACTCAACATCCTCCTTCTTTTCATTCCTCTTAACCAAATCCTCCCCGTCTAGATTAGGTTTGAGAATAAACTTCTTTTAGCCATTGCACACCACATACTCATACTCATTGAGGACCTCTTCATACACAACATTCCTTTCAAATTTCCATGATATCACCAACAAAATGTGACAAGCATCCATAGGTATAATATTGCATAAAACATCATCAAAGTAATTTTTAATCTTAAAAGAGATAAGAGTTTGTTTGGTTACCCTTACGCCTTTATCTTTGTTGAGCCATTAGAGTGAACATGGCCTTGGATAACCCTTGATCTCCAAACTAATCTTGTTCACCATCTTTTCACTAGCAACATTAATGCATGAGCCGCTATCAATGATGACTCCACACACTTTATTACCAATTATGCATTTAGCCTAAAAAATCTTCTCCCGTTGAGTTAGTAAAGGTTGTGGTTGTACTTGGAGCACCCTTTGTACCACGTAGCAATCCACTTGGCATTCTTCCAAAGCATCGTACATGATACCACTACCCTCTTCTAGGTCTTCATCAATGTCTTCATTCTATTCATAATCCTCCATATTTGCTATCTCTTTCAATGTCAACACCCTTTGGTTGGGACAATCCCAAGTAAAGTTGTCATATCCTCTACACTTGAAGCAATTATTGTTCACCTTATCAACCACTTAATCTTTGCCTTTTTCTTTATGAGTGAACTTCCTAGCATGGTCTTAATTTGTGGCTTATGAAATTGGTTATTGTGACACACCATAAACTATATAGAGCATTTTTTAAGTTGGTTGGTTGCTTGGCCCTCTTAAATTGTTTCTCAAACTTGAGGGCTAACTTGGGTAGGTCTTCAAACACTTCATACAGATACACCTCTACTTTCCCCCAAAGATTTATATTTAAACCTCAATAAATCATGTAAACCTTTATTCTTCTCATTTTTGGGAATCATATATAAGAGCTAGCCTTTCAAACTATTGAATGTATTCTTTAACTCCAGGTAACCCTTGCCTTAACATAGTCATTTTTATAAAATTTTCTTGCTCTTATTTTTGAGGAACAAACTTCTTCTTCAAACATTTCTTTAATTTTTCCCATTCCCTAATTTTTCGATTTTCCTTCTCTATCCCGTTTCCTTTATAAATTATCATACCACACCCTAGAAAACTTTCAATACATTAATATAGCTATCCAATACTATTTTTTCATCAATTTTCTTAGTCTCAAAAATTAACTCAATAATTTATAACCATTTAAGAAAAGAATACGGGTCAAGAATACCTTCTAAGTCAAGAAGATCAAAATAGATTCCCTTTTCCACATCATCATAAGTTCTCCTCAAAGTGTGACATGCCCTTAGATAATATCCCATGCTTTCTTCTTCTCCTTCCACTCAGTGTTGTGCTCTCCTCATGTGCCCTACCTCTACTTATTCCCTTCGATTTTGTTGCTGCACATGGGACTCATGGGCTTGGAAAGCTTCTATTCTTCCTACCTAAAATTTAATCTCCTTGATTTTATCCATCAAGGACTTGAGAAAATCTCTCAAGTCTTCTCCTTCGTTCTCCATTCTTTTTCTTAACAACTAAAATCAACATTCCCCAAACACACCCTTAATCATTCAACCCTCATATGATTTTTATTTATATATGAATTCTTGGATATTCTTGAAGATAATACACTTTCTTAAAGAATCTTGAATATTCTTGAAAAAATATTGAATAATGATTGCAATTATGCCAAGGATATAAGATGATGGTGATTTGAATTATGGTAGGAAAATGATGATGGCGAATCAGTGATGGTGGTTTGTTATTGATGATGGTTCAAATGGTGTGTGGTAATTAATACACGCATTCAATGGTGGATTAATGAAGATAATTAGTAATGAAAGGTAGGGTTTGGATGTAGGTTGGAATCATTGTTTAGGGTTAGGGTTAGGGTTTGGTTCAAAAGAGAATAAATGATGTGGTGTTTGATTAGTATGGATAGTTAGGGTTACAAATAAGTTTATTAGGGTTTCGGTTTTGGTATACCAATTTAGGGTCTGGTTTAGCAACAAAATAGAGTAGGAATTTTATGCTAGTTAGAGTTGAGAAATATGGTTTAAGAATAGTATAAATTATATGGATTAATCTCTAATTCACTCAGATGAAGAGATTAAAACCTTCAAGCCAAACCATTCATAAAGATTCAATTTGCTTGAACTTGAACTCACATAGAATTAATTCAATGTTGGTCTTCAATTGCAGGTTTTCATAATACCTTAAATATGCTTGAAATTAATGAATAATATAACCTTTATATCACTATTAAAAGCATATCCTAAAAGATTCTAGGCTAAAAGATATTATTTTTTCTTTATTCTACTCTATACTAACTTGATGCTAACTTTATTCTCCTACTTTATTACTTAATTAATAAATTAGCTAAATCCCTTAATAATGCTAAAAAATTCCTACCAAAATACTCTTCATGCATGTGGTTACTCCTTCCTTGCATGCCATGCATTCCATGCACATGTATGTAGATATTTAACTACTTGTTTGTTACATTTTGAGCAACATAACCATTCATTGGTCTTCAAATTTGTAGAATACACTTTTCAAATGAAGAATAACTGGTTTCATTATTATGAAAGCCAATTCTTGAATGTTTTCTCTTGCACCACGAAAAGCTAAAACTTATACTTTGAGAGTTTGTCATTTAACTTATGCTTTCTAAGGAGTAATAAAATCTTACGAAGGTTTTGCTCATGCTCTTTTCCACTCTAAGAGCATACCAAACTATTGTCTATGAAAACCTCTATAAACTAATTGAGGGATGGTAAAAAAATCATCTTCATCAATGTATGGTAGATGCATTAGTGATCCCAAAAGGTATCACCATGAAATTATAGTGCCTCTATCACATCTTAATAGTTTTCTTCATGATGTTTACCTTAAAGATGTGTAGCTAATAATAACCCGACCTCATGTTGATCTTTGAGAAGATGAAAGAACCTTAAATCTATTCAAATAATTTGACAATCCTTTAAAGTTGATGTCTTTTCTTTACTATCAACTAGTCTAAACAATGATAATTGATACATAGACAAAGGCTTCCATCATTCTTCAGAACAAATAGAACTAGTACTCCTTATACAGACACACTTGGGAAAATATATCAGTGAGCCACTAAATCCTTTAGCTGAGTCTTCAAATCCTATGACTCTACTAATGTAATCCATTATGGTGCCATCAAAAGTGACTCGGCACTTGGTACTAATCAATGGAAAATTCTATCTCACAAATCATTGACATCCCTAATATCTTCTCTAGAGACACGTCGAGAAACTCTCTAGTGACTAAAATATCCTTTAATTTTGACACGTCCTTATTCAAATTTTTAACTCGACACAAATATATAGGGTAGCATTCTACATCACGGAATACAACATACAAGAAAATATAAACTTTATCAAAGGTATATGCTTGCATCTTATTTAGGAGACCTTAGCACCTTGAGGTCCCTATAACACAATTTACTCTTATGCATAGTCTATCACCACTCATTATCTCCTCAATATATCTATTTTGAGGATAATATCAAAGTCCTACAGGTTTATCTTATTCAAGGCTACTATAAAGTTGACTTAGTCTATCTCTAAGGCCATGCGCAAATAGTTCCTAGTGCAATTGAATCTATCCCTAGAAGGTGACATCATAGAAATCAATACACTAGAAAATGGAGATAATATAGCTCTACCAATAAAATTAGTAGATACAAATGATTTAGATTCTCCCAAATCAAACAACACATATGCCGGTAAGGAGAACATAGAAAACATACCAATAACTACATCTAGTTGTGGATTAGCCTCTACTTCGTTGATGACATTTAGAAGCCCACCTCACTATCCTACCTAATATCTTCCATTATACCTTCCTGTAACCTTCATTTATCTTTCTCCTTGAGGAAATGGGTGAGGTATCTATGGTCTCCCATTAGCTTTCCTAGTTTGTCTACTGACATGAGTAGGCTCCTTTTGTTGTGACTACGATCATGCCTGATCGGTCTGCTACTAATAGTCCTAATACTAAGTCACAAGTTCTCTCTATAACTATAACTAAACCCACTGATGCTCGAACTCAAATAATTGGTGACCCAACTCTCCACACACCCTATACTAAATAGAAGCACCTTGATAATTCCATTTTAGATGATCCCAATTATAAAAATGACGCATGAAGCATATTGGTTTTTTCAGAGGAATCCTTTATCTAATAATCTATCCATAGTGTTAAAATTGACCACCTTGTGATTCTAACTAACACCTTTACTAGAGCCTTAGAGGTTCACCTTCCCAAAACCAAGTCTTATCTCCAAAGACTAGTGTCTCTAGCATCCTATTACCTAAATTGGAAGCTTACTCCTAAACCATGGTAGAAATGGCACATGCTTGCCTATTGAATGTGGCAAAGTCCTAAAAAGCTACGACACCCATAATCTTCTAGATGCTGAAATCAATCCTTTACCTGAACTAGTAAACCATAGTTAAATCGCTAGCTTTTATACCCAACATAACATTAATAGCTCTATGAATCATATGTGGTACTGTTGTACTATCATGTGCCCATAGGTAACCTATAAACTCCTTAATCTTATCCATTTGATGACTCTCTAGATAAAACATCATGTGAACCGCTATCTTGAAGTCCTCCCTATTCACAAATACCTATCCACAAGGTGTCGGTAGCTCCTCGAAGGAAGAGAGTTTCTATGCTTGCCTTTTTAGTAAGTAGAAAATTGACTATCTCATATGTATTATTCATGTCCTAGATCCATCCCTTTAAAATGATAGGGTCCTTGTCTACAGTGTAAATTAGTGGGTGATATCATATAAACCTTCAAAGAAAGTTATCTCTTATACCCTCCTATTGATAATACAAAAGAGGTGGCAAGAGTGGACACTTGATAAACTCAATGAAGGAATTGAAAGCCACTTCCAAGTAGTTGATACAATAATTAAGAGCCATGGCGAGATAGGTGTTAGAAGGAAAATGTTTTTAGATAGTCTTTCATAGCTTACTAGTATATAAAGCACATTAACACAGTCAAAGTTTTCCTAGGTTACCCATTCTCAATTCCTCACAAGTTAATCCTAGTATTTGGAAGAATTAATTTTTTTTATAATATAAATTACGTCAATAAAATCATATAGGGGATCATTTTAAAAAGAAATTTTTTAAAATAATACACAATAATCAAAACCAAAGCTTTGACATCGACTTGAAATACCCTAAAATTTATTATACTTTTTTTTAGTTGAGGATTAGTAAAAAAAATAGTTGGATTTTACCACCATAATTGACGTAATTATAGATTTTCATACAATCCTTATGTTAGTCATAAGGGAAAAAATATAATAAAATGAAATTGATAGAAGATTTATAAATGTAAGTACACATTATGGGGATTAACTTTGTGTACAATATCAAATAAATTATAAGGGATACCATGGAACTATGAGTTCAAAAATGTATTTAGGTAAAAGCCAATAGTTGGATAAGACAACTCTACACCCACTATCGAAATATAAGATCACTCCTCCATACATGAGGCATCATAATAAACACAATCATCCAATGGTTCCTCATCAACCTCAAAAAGACATCCAGGTCATTTGCTTATGGAAGCGATCAACATCTTTGAAAAGGATGATTAATATTCTATATATGTAGTGTGTAATAATATAGTTGAGAATGATCACCCATGATACGTGAGTTAAAAAGTGGAAAATAATCATATATACATTAATGTAAAATGAATCAAGGTGAATATTTATTTCATAAATCATTATTAGGTATAACATAATTTTTTCTTTTATTTATGCTAAGTTGATGGACCCCACTATCCTTAATATAGTGGAACGGACTAAAGTATCTCTCAGAGATAACATCTTTGAGCCATCATTGTTGTTCAATGAAATAAACCCAGTATATAATAGGGTAACACACTCTTGACCACTATTATTAAATTGATGGAATGGTCTAAAACACTTTTCAAGAAAGAATACACCCAAGCCATTATTAACGTCTTGTAGAATGGACACAGCCCCTCGGTCCTCGCTTACATAATATTTCTCTTTAAATAAGTATTGTCTATCCATTATTTACTTATCTTAGAAAATATTCTCATTCACATTGGGTTTAGGGAATCACTATTCTTAATTTTTTGGAATGATTAAAGCACCTCTTAGGGGAAAAATATACCCGAACCACTATTATCATATGGTGGGACAAACTCACAAAACACCTTACCTTGATTCACATAATCTTTCACATTAAATGATTAATATATTTTTCATAATTGTTTAAAAAATCATGAGAGACTCACTTAGATATGAAAAATATATAATTTAAACATTAAAAAAATTATATTGATCAAGGCACTCTATAAGAAATTGTTCCCTAATTTTCCTAAGAAATCCTAATTTCACATTAAAAATAAATTCTTTTAGATTACTAATTTATCCACATATTTAAGCAAATATCATTCAAATAATATTATTATCATAATACCTAAAAATCAAGGTCTAAAGTTTATGTCTTATGCATGTGGCAATAGCCCTATATCAAGAGTCACTATTCACACCCCTATGAAACCCTAATTTCATAAGTTGGACATAACATTTCCCATAGGATTCATATAATAACCAAATTAAATATAAATTCCTAAAATTCCAATTGTAGTGACATATCAATTTCTAAATCCAACCTACTACACATGTGATAATGCCGCTGCCTCTAAGGTTACAATCCTTAACTTTAGCTATTTTCTCATTTTATTGAAACTTAGGTTATTTATAATTAATCCAAACATTTCATATCATATTATAAGAATATTTTAACCCTTTTAGCAAACTAAAATGCCAAAATTTTCAAATCATCAATTTATTTCACTACTATACAACTTAACTATATTATTTCTCACATATAAAACTATAATAGATCCTTAATTTAAAACCATATATCAAAATATTACACTTAGGGCTTATAAGATAAAACATACCATAATGATATTGTAAATAGATATATTTTCTCAATCTTACTCTCTTTCCATCCTATAATCAACATCATCATATTATAATATTCACAAAATTATTTTAAAAACATAATACTAGCAGCATGATAAAACATATAATCACATATAAAATTTAGCATAAAAATGTTAACTATGATTATTATACGTAACAAGAATAACATCCACCTCTAAGAAATTATGTCATATCTCGCCTCCTATGGAACCTAGAAAGAATAATCTTAGGAAAAAAGGTAAAAGACAATTAGAAATAAGGGATATTAATAAGTAAAGGCTAATTTAATAGACTATGAAGGATTAGATGAAAAATAAAAAGGCTCAAAGGTGTCTCAGTAAAACATTATGTAGCAATGGGAGGGGAAATGGTTAAAGGTCCCAAACTAAGTTGGTAGTAGCGACACTAGATGACAATGGTAGGAGTGTACAATTATAAAGAAAACTGGTGCTCATAGGGGAGGAATAGATTAAAGGGTCAAAGGGTTAGGATTAGGGCTGGCAATGGTTGAAATGGCTAAAGTTATGGGTGGGGTTATAATGGAAATGGCGAGTGCATAAAGGAGAGGAACACCAGTGATAGTTGGTGCAAGGTAGGAAGGAGAGAATGAAAGAGGTTTGATACTCTTTCAAAAAAATAAGGGTCAAAACAAGTGGTTAGGTGCATTAAAGGGCTTACTTTGTGAGTTATATGTATATATACACAGATATTGCACTCAAACATATAGACAAAGGAAATGAAGGAATGATTGGGTAGATTTTTCAACCAAAATATAAGGTTAAATGTGGGAGGCGATGAATTGATAATGATGGTAGGGGGTAAGTCATGTAAACATGGAAGAGGAAGTGTTTCATGAAGGGAAAGCATGAAGAAGAAGTAAAAGGAGGGTTATACATGAGTGAATGAAAAATGAAATAAAAAGATAATGAGAAATGGAAAAAGGAAAAAAGGCAATGAACTTATGTTTGGTTTTAGAATTAGAAATATGTTAAAATAAATTTTAATAGGGTATTAGGGTAAAAGTAATTATCAACCACCAATTTAGCTTTAGGTTAAAAATATCAATAACCTAAAATAAAGATTAGGATTAGGTAAAGGTTTAAGGTTAATGAATTAGGTAAAAAGGAAAATATTATTTTTTTAGTTTAAAATTAGGTTCATAAATTGATTACTCAAGATTAATATCAGATAAAATTTGTTGTATTACATTCCCCTTTATAACTTTCCATTTTTCTTTTTATTTCATCATACAATTCATATATATATATATTCTCTCTCCTATTTCCTCCATTTTAGTTGAATATGTCATAGTGGTGAAGATGTTTAACCTTTGTTCTTGAGGTGTTAGGAGAAAATAATGTACTCCTCTCTTATTCAAAATTTTTTTGATGGTTTTTCTTTCTATAATACTATTTTTGGGCCCCATTATATTTATTTAAGTGTAAGGGTGTTATATATATGAAAATTTTAAGTGCTTACCCTCTTACTCTCTCTCTCTTTAGTGTGTAACTTTTACTATTAGGTATAGCTGTCTTTTCTTTCTCAACATTTTTTTCCTTTTAATGAGAAAGAAGAATAGTTGGGACCTAGTGTCTGTGGATGTTCTTATTCTAATTTTTTTCTATCTTTCTTTCTACGAGATAATACACAGGGTTTTACTAAATGTATAAAATTCATATGATAACATGTTTGGGTTTCTTATGTTATGCTTTTTAGTAGTTTACATTTCCTTGTACTCTTATTAAAAATAAGCATGCACCATGCATTGTTATTTGTTTTTCTAAGTATGTGACCATGTGAAGTTTTGGAAAGGTATTCTATATTTATATATTTTATTATATGTATAATAACATGTTAGAATATGGTGAAATATTGTGAAATCTTAAATCATGCCTTGTTAGGGTAGTTCAACCAAAGTCTTGTTTTCTTTGCCAAGCTATCTTCTTATAATTTTAGCTTATCAATTTTGCTTCAAATTTTTACTTAAAGTGTGATATATGACATGTAGAGATTTGAATATTTTTAAATATACTCGTTAGTGATTAAAATTTTACATGCTCTATGGTTATTTTTGTCTTCTCACTTAAATATGAAATTTTCCATAATATATTCCTATTATGTGTTGTAATATGTTGAGAAAGAGAAACTTGTGAAATATGGCATACTAAACATGCATAAGTAGGATTTTATGTGCTAAAAGGTTTTAAGTGGTTTTAGAGGAAAATTGTTATTTTTTCAATCCAAAATTTTCCAACATTTAAATTTATTTTAAAGTATTTATTTTGATGTCTTTAGTCTTTTCATGAGAATTTGTGAGTTGTAATGAAGGCTGCTATCAAACGAATGGTAAATACAAAGGCTACTACCCAACCATAGGTTGGAACAAAGGCTACTAGTAAACCATGAATAAGCATAAATACTACTACTGAATTATAGGTAGGCATAAATGCCACTACCGAAAAATCTAGTAATGCACTAATAATCATTTCTATTTTTATTTACTCAAGGAAGATCACATCAACTAAGAGATACTAAGTTACTTTAGTTATATAAATACACCAAGACCTTACAGTATTCTACCCACTATTAATCCAATAACACTAAGATACCTTGGTCCCAATGGCACACAAAGGTATCACGATACCCTACTGACAAAGATATCTAATTCATTATTATACATGTTTTTTATAAGTTTGCAGAGCTACAAAGAGAAATATATAGGCTTGGTGGAGCACCAAGGCACTTTAAAATAAAAAATCCGTAATCAAATGTTGACTAAATAATGTCTTTAAAGTATCCACCAAAAAAGATCCACCATATTCGATCTTAATGTATTTCAATTTAAATATTAGTATTTTATTAACGTGATAAAAAAAATTTACATTTATCACAAAGATTTAATTTTCCATACTTAAGCATTTTAATCATTTCCCATTTATTCCAAATAACCATATACTATGGCAAAAAATGGTCAACATTAAAATTGAAATAAGGCCTTCATAGACATAATTATTCACATTTAGGCATATTAGGCAAAAATTGACCTAAATTCCCCTAAGGCCGTAATCACCAATTATCTTCCATTTTAAATATTGATTTCAGTTTATTCATTTATTTGTTGTGAAAAGGCTAAAACATCATCATTAAATCATTTATCATGTACTTATAGTATCAAATATATCAATTAACTATTTTCCCTTATACATGATTGAACATATAAAACCTTAGGATGTGTACATAACCCATCCATAATCACATAATCTCATTCTCTATAATATATAATGCACATTAAAATTTCTTGTTGGAATAAATATCATAATACAATTAAAATGATGAAATTAACCCTAGGGCACTCAACAATAACTATTATACTATAAATATGCTTAAGAATTCCTAGCCTTTCATTTTACACATGTATAATGTAACTAAATTTATTTTAATCATACTTTTGTACCCAATTTTTTTTTATACATAAGATAGTGTACTTTCTTTCATTGATTTTCATGATAATAATAATAAGCACATAACTATAATGTAATGAATTATGCTCAACATATTTCATACATAAAAACCCTAATGTCCGATCATATGATACTTGACATTTTTGTAAATTATAAAAGTTACTTGATTTCTAAAACATCATAAACTATCAGTATCTTATAAATTTATTTAGCCCCACAAACCAAACATTTATACCTAAAAAAATACCACATTAACCAAATTAATATTTAACTAATAAAATAATAATATTAATAATAATATATTTATCAAATAAAATTACCAAAATAACTTTACTATTGTGAATGGGTGCCAAAATTTTATAAGTACTTTAGGATACCCATGTAGCATTAGTTGTGCACATGAAGGGGGTCGAATGGCTATAAAGTGATGATGATAGTTAGATGGTTGTAGTTTAGGTGATAGCCATAGGTGGCATGGTGATTTAAGTAAGGTCAAGGTCGACTAGGCGGTGGGCTTTTAGGATGCTAGTGGTGGGGGGCTCAATGGAGCAATGTTGGTAGAAAAGGAGGAAAGGTTGGGTGGAAGGAAGGTATTGGGTTGTCTAGTTAGCTAGGCTGATGGTTGTGAGGTGCTGATGGTAGATGAAGGTTGCGGTTGATAGTGGTGCAAGGGCTACAGTAGTAAAGGGAGATGGTGCTAAAAGGGAGTTGGCTATGGTAGAAATAGACAAAAGGAATGAGTAGGTTGCAGTGGTTTTAAGTAGTGAATGAGGGAGGTGTTTCGATGGTTTTGGCTATAAGGAAATGAGAAGGAAGGGAATGGGTTTTAGGGAAAAAGAAGGAAGGCAAAATAGTGGTAAGAGGAGAGGGGTAAAGGAAAAAAAAAGAAGGAAAAAAGATAGAGAATAGAAGGGTTGGTAATGGTGCATGTGAGGTGGTTGGGTGATGTTGGAAGTTAAGATGAAAGGTGGTGAAGAAGGACAAGTAGGGCAATGAAGGAGGGTGGAGGTGGTTAGTGATGGTTATGGTGATGATGTTGGAAGAAGGGTTGTATTTGGGTTCAGAGGCAATGTGGGTGAAAATGCATTGAAGGATGATTTTTGTACTAAAATATATAAAAGACAAGGGGGCTGGATGGTTTTATTTTTGATGAATGGAGGAGGAGGGATTGCACATTTGTATGTATATGTAGAGGGTAGGGATGGATTAGGTTCTATTGCGGGGTATGGTGTTTGTTATGAAATTGTAGTAAGAGGAGGGGAGGATAAATAGGGGAGTTTATAATGGAAGGAAGGGAGGTACAAATGGGTATTTCGGGAGGGGTAAAATGGTAGGGTAGGATGGCAATATTTTATTTTAGTTTTAGTTTTAGTTTTGTTAGGTTAGGCTACTGATTAGAAAAATAAATTGGTTTAGGATAGGTTTAGTAAGAAGGAAAAAGGTAAAATAATCAGGGAATATATTTAAGACATTATTCAGGTTACAGGTTATAGGTTAAAGGTTAATAAAAAAATTAATCATGCCAAAGATTAAGGATTAGTTTCTAAATAGAAAGCTAAATAACAAAAAACAAATGTTAAAAAATTTCAAAGTGTTACATTAAGTCTAAGGATGGAGGTTACATTTAGTGAAATACATGGTCATGTCACAATAGTAACTCACAAAATAAAAAATAAAAAAAATTCCTATAAACTAGTTGATTGGTACACACTCTTCTATAAAAAGAAATATTAATGGCAGTGGGAAAAAAAGGTGAAAGAAGACACTAGTCATGTAAGATACAATCATCTATACTATAGATGTTAGCTCAAAAATATATCCATCTATAATGAAATGAAAAATTAAAATGATGCGTTATGGGATATTATAAACAGTGGTTGTGTCCTTAAAATTGTCATTTGCAGGCCCACATAGATGGTATTTTTCGAGAATAATCGGCATCTAACATCTGACATTTATTATATATTGAACTATACACGATGGTATTATACTATAACAACCCTCTACGTAACACCCCTAAATTTTTTTTTCTAAACTTTTTATTTTGAAGGAATCATGGAAGCATAATAAAAAAAAATTAGGGGATATCACTATCGCATCAATCATTGAAAAGAGATGATCATCATCTAACACATACTTGATGTAAGGCAAAATATAGCTAAAAAAAATATTCATGCACTAACAAAATAACAAAGAAAATGAATATGAGATTAATACGACAGTGAGAGATATACAAAATCAATATATAGGAATCAAAGCTAATTGTATAAATAACCAAAAGAAAAAAAAGCATCACAACATAGTGGGTAAAAACGTCTTAAGCCGCTAAGCCTAAATCTTAACTAAAAAAGAACAAATATAAATCTCAATACCGAAGCAACAACTAGCTATCAGCTCATGCCATTACCTTTGTATACACCGAGTGAGAGTTATAACCTATTAAAGTATCTTATGCTCATTGAAAAAAAAGTTAGATCATAACAATGAAAACATATATATAATATATATATGGTGAAGTACTAGTAAAATAGATTTCCTAGAACATGATAAGTGCTCACAATACACTTTAAAATCATATAGTAATATAGTATGAGACATGCTTAAAAACCATAGCTCATACGATTATGATTAACATATATGATATAGAAAAACATGCAAGGCACACATAAAAACTCATCCACGAATCCCTAAAACTAAGCCAATAAAGCATTTCTAAAAAATTGTCATTAACCATGACAAGGACTCATATAGCATTGTAATTGTTTCCACCACTACAAAATAGTACTTAGGGGACCTTTTTGAATATTCAACATCCACCACACTTCAATATGTTTAAACCATCATCTATATCTAAGATTGGAATGAATATATGACTGAAACTCCCACCAATATTGTACACTAGTGCCAAGGAGGTTTTCTCAGGGATCTTCGATATCTAGTATACTTTGACACCTACGTTAGATGGCATATTATTAAGTTTAGTTATCTAACACCTACCACATATAACACTCATAATAAGGGGATTTTATTAGGAATCTTCAATATCCAACACACTTTTTCCCTAGGGTAGAGGGCATATTCTAGATAACCAAACTCTAATTATAAAAAATAAGGGAAAGGTATCTAATATTCCATTAATCAATTCTATAGGTTAATCTAAATTAGTTGTTTTCGGTGCTAATATTGAACACAAACCAAGGTAATCTAAGAAACCAAATTGGGCATTCAAGAGATAACACACAACTCAAGTATATAAACATTATAACCCATAAAACATACAAAAATATCTCATTTACTTCCTTCCTCTTTCTTAGATTCAAAGGCTAAGTCAAAACTATAGGGCTAAGATGATAAAATCTAACATAAAGACCCAAGGAAATAGTTGATTCATCCCATAACACCAACTAATAGGCTTAAGACTAAAATAGAAACTAAAAAAGAAATAGTGTGAACATAATTAACTAGTTCACTAATGGATGGGTTACTTTCACCAAAAAACTACTCAAAAAATAAAGGGGAAAATGAAGGCTGATAAAAATCCAACTTAACTATTTTACTTATACGCTAAAACAAATTGACTAGTTTAAAAATATGAAACACTAAACCACAAAATGTAATTATCTAAAATAATTTCTAGCTTACCAATATAATCTAAGAATATGCCAAAATCATTGAATAATTAATTAAAAAAATTAATAGTCTCACAACATTAAAAAATATATTTGTCCATAATTTTCAATTACAAGAGACCTTTTTCTTAATTCAGAAAAATCACAATAAGGTCAAAATAGATAAAATTCATTCTTAAACTTTAACCATATACAAATTATTCTTAGAATCATAGTTAAAAATAACTCATGCTTAGCATATAATAAACCAATATTATATATTGTGTTTATTAATAACGTTTCCCTCATTTGTTTTGAATTATCATGTCTTAGGAAATGATAGTCCAATGATAAAAAACAAGATAGAACTTTTCTACACAATATGATAACATATTTTCTAAGATCTATAGGTTATAACAAAGTATAACCAAAAAGCCTTATAAAGTTTTTTAAATATGAAAAATTCTAATTATTATACTCTTTAAGCACTTATTATAATGGAGCTCTAGTTGTTTCTTTTTATTTGACCAAGACATAGGAAATATAGTAGGTAGCATTAAAATTGGTGAGACTTTGAACTTTTTTGATTGTGCAATTTTTAAACATTCATTTTTTCCTAATTGTTTATTCTCCTTTGATGTATGAAACTAGATCTTGCATTATTTCTCTTCATGATTACATTTGGCTTATATAGCTATTAAAATGATTGAGGCGACTATTTTTTTTATAGCTAGATTAGCCAAATTACCTACGAAATGATATTTATTTACTCTTGCTTAACCCTTTGAGCTTAAGACATGTTCTCTTGATTAAAAAATTACATTAGCATCCTTTGATTCTGAGTTGTTTCCTTACCCTTGCTAAAAACTTGGGAGCAATGACCCTTGTATGTATTTAATGAAAGTTTCTTAAGAAAAAATATGAAGTGTGATAAAGAAATATTTGGTAGAGTTACTCTGGAGAAAATTAATTAAAATGTAGTTTATTATTTAATAAAATGGAATTGTGATGTGGATAGTAGAGTACTTGAGTTTTGATTAGTAAACAAGGATTGTTGGCAAAAAGCATCGAATGCTGTTCTTTGGGGTATCATTGTCCACTATTGATCTAAATTTCTTAAGATAATTTTTGTTGTTGTTTTTTCATTATCTTTTGGACATTATCTATAATCCCAAAACTTATCCTACCTTTTACCCTATCCCCACTACTATGACACCCCTATTTCTCACTAACTACAAATTTTGTATCATAATAATGCACACTTAGGAAAAATCGGGTACTAGGATCATACCTAGAATAAGATACACGCCTACCGCCTATCCCATATTAGATATAAGGCTAAAACCAGACCTACCAATCTAAAATAGAATTCTCAAACTTATGTTACATAAATATTTAAAGGTTTTTTTACAACAAAGGACCATGAAAGTCCCCGATAAAGTCAAAGGCAGAGAAAATAATAAGATAAAAACATGGGGTTATATTAATAGAAAACAAGTATAGGGTGTGATCCCAAAACCATGTTCTATTATAGACAACGTAAAAGCTCTAGATATCCATGCTTTCAAGCCCTGAAACTAAGCCGAGGTAGGCCAACTACTAGTTAGCTCCAAAAACCTACATAAGGCCCTTTAGTCATGAGAATGAGCAAGTGATCGAGTAAACAAGCATATCAGTGCACAAGGCCCTCTGATCATGGGTAAATAATATGCTATTTATAGCTAATAAATTAATACGAATAATAGTGTGGTTAGGAACAATTTGAAAATGCAAATTCCTACTATTTGAATTTAAGTTAAATAGATGATTTTCATCCAAGATATGCCACCCTGTCCTCTAGAGCTCAAATGGTGGTTCTGGGGGATTCTAGGTTAATTAGTCCAATAATGAAATTCACAAAAGGGGTAATGGAAGGCTAGCATGGAAGGAATCTTCAATCTGAGCATAATCTAGTCTAAAATTGAAGTACTGATCTTCGAATGTGTATAGGAGAGAGATTGAGAAAGACAAAGCTCATGTAACCCCCTCATGCAATTGTATCAATCTACACTTTAGATCAATCTAAGGTAGTATTTTTGAGCTAAATTCATCATGAAAAAGGATAAGAATCTCTTAGGAATAATTTGACATGGGTTAAAAAAATTTTATTTTGGTATAAGAAAATTTTCCAAACAATTGAGTTTCAAAAATATGCCAAGCTCGATAAACCCGTCAATCAATTTAGCTTACCAGTCGACTGTTCTACAGACTAGTTAATCTGGTAACCTAGCTAGTTGATCTATTTGGTTGAGTAAAACCAATTTTGCTAAAATAACAAACCAGTTAGATGCTTCATGGAACAACTCGATCTATTCATGTAAAAAAATTATATAATTCAATATGCTTACCTCATATCAAATCCAACTAGGTCTCAAACCAAATAATAATACTAAATGAAAATCAAACAACAAAATTGGTATAATTTCTCATTTAATACTTTGCAAAAAGATGGGGTATTACAACACTACTTCCTTGAAGGGGATACATCCTCGAAGCCTATATACATTCCAATCACATCACATATCATATACTAAGACACACATTAAATTAACATAGCCAAGAGGAAGGATTACTAGCCACTTAAAGAAAAAGGTTTACACTAAGGTAACATGTTTAAAAAATAAGTCTAGGTATGTGGCTCGAATTTCCTCCTTGATATCCTAAATAGCCTCCTTAATACCATGCTATAGCCAAAGAACCCTTACTAATGAAATCATCTTTGTATGTGTTTCTCTTGAACTTATATTCAAATTGCTCACCGGTCACTCTTTATCAATTAAAGATTTATCAAGCTCTAGTGACACTAGTTAACTAACGTGCGAATGATCCACTATATACTTCTTTAGTTGAGATATGTGAAAGACATTATAAATACATTAAAATTCCATTGGTAGGGGTAAATGATATGTGAGTTTACCAATACATTTCATGGTCTCATACACTCGAATGTACCTTGGATAGAGCTTACCCTTCCTACAAAAACTCATGATTCCATTGGTGGAAGAGATCATCAAATGAACTCTATCGCCCACTACATAACCATCAATTGGTCTTCTTAGATCTGTCTAGCTCTTCTACTGATCAAAAGCTACTCTCATCTAGTCCTGAATCAAAAGAATGTGCCTCATCATCTCCCCTATTATTTATGGTCCCAATTCAAGCCTTTTGCTAATGTTTTTCCAACACAAAGGACTACAACATTTTCTCTTGTACAAGGCTTCAAAAGGTGCCATCTTGGTACCAGTGCAGTAATTATTATTGTTGGAAAACTTGATCAATTCAAGAAAATCTGCCCAACTACCCCCATAGTTTAACACACATGCCTGAAGCATGCCTTCAAAAGTTTGAATGATACTCTCTATTTAATCATCTGTAGTTGGGTGAAAGGTAATACTAACCTTTATTTGAGTAAAAAAGTGGCTTTTAACTTTTTTCAAAAATGTGATAAGATAAGGACTCTATGTAGTCTTAGAACATGTTTCCTATATGCATTGTCTAGGTGCCTCATGTTCCATGTTGCCGTAATCTATATAAATGTGGCTAACTTGGTTAAATGATCCCCAACCGCTTAGATAGAATCAAGTTAACTATGGGCCCATGGAAGACCCACTAAAAGGTCCATGAATATGTTGTCTCACTTCCACTCAGGAACTTCTAATAGTTGTACTAACATTGCCTATCTCTTATACTCAGTATTAACCTTCTGACAAGTTAAACATTAGGTAATGAACTCTAGCATTTATTGCTACATGTAGGGCCACCAATATGCCTTCTTCAAATCCTAGTACAACGTTTCCCCTCCTAGGTGGACACAATAGGGATTACAATATCCTTCTTCAATGATCCTTCTCTTAAGCTCAATACATTCCTATAGTACACACCACCTACTAGGTATCTAATACTACCATTATTGTGGATTTTAAATCCTTTAGCTTTACCATGTGCCATACAATTCAAGATCATGTTGAGTTGAACATAATCAAATTTATTAGCTCAAATTTTCTTCTACGATTTAAGGGGTAGTGGTGAGTACACTCATTATTGCTTCTAGACTATAAAAAGTGATCACTTCGGTCATCAACCTCTTGAATTCTTAGCATAGATGATCTAAAAACACAATCATGTCCAAGGAATGCTACGTCTTTTAGAAAAATGCACCTACCACCGCATCAGCCTTACCCATATGGTAGGTCAATTCCAAGTCACAATCCTTGACTAAGTCCAACCATTTTTACTGCCTCAGATTCAGCTCTCATTGTGTGCACATGTACTTGAGCCTCTAATGGTTACTATAGAACTTGCATTAGACTCTATAGAGATAATGCCTCCTGATCTTAAGAGGGAACCCTACTAGAACAAGCTATAAGTTGTGTGTTAGATAGTTCTGTTCATGCTACTTTAGGAAAGCATACACCACTTCTTTCATCATGCATAAGCACGTAACCCAAACCATGCTTGGAAGCATGACTGTATACCTCAAAACCATCAAACCCACTAGGCAATGTGAGAAATAGGGTTCAATTCAAGTGCCACTATAACTCCTAGAAATCTATCTTAGAGAAGTTTATCCAAAACCAACAATAATAACCACCTAACCCTAGAAATTGTCACGCCTCCATGACAGAAGTTTTTGGTAGATATTTAGAACCTACTTGAACCTTGGTATGATCCTCTACCACTCCATCCTTTGAGATTATATGTACAAGAAAATTCGCTTCATCTAAACACAACATGAACTTGGAGAGTTTGGTGTACAACTAGAGTTATCTCAACAATGATAAAGTTTACCTTGAATGTTGCTCATGGAACTCTCGATCATTAGAGTAGATGAGGATGTTGTCAATGAACACATGAATGGAATATCTAGTTCATGAGGGGAATCAAAGATTGTAGTAAATTAGTAAGTCAGAAAGGAATTATTGTCAACTCATAATGGCCACATCTTATCCGTAAGGCAGTCTTAAGGATGTCTTGTTCTTGTATCCTTAGTTCATGGTAGCATAACCAAAGATCAATTTTAAAGAATACCTTAGCTTTCTTAAGTTGATCAAATAGGTAATTGATCCTTGGAAATAGATAATGGTTCTTTACTATCACCTAGTTCAATCCGTAGGAATCAATGTCAAACCTCAAGCTCTCGTCCCTCTTCCTTACAAACAAGGTTGGTGCTCCCCACGATGATATATTGGGTCAAATGTAACCCTCCACTAGTCAGTTCTCTAATTGAGCCTTAATCTATTTCATCTCTATAAGTACCATATAATGTGAGGAGTTAAATACTGTCTATGTTCCTAGTAACACGTCTATGGTGAAATTGACTTCTCCAATATGTAGCATTCCAGGAATCTCCTTAGGGAATATGTCAGTATACTTGTAGAGCACTACTATATGCTCTAATAATGTCTTAACTACTTTGATGTCTCAAACTCTCTACAAGAAGAGTGAATACTCTTTATATAGAAGTTTGCACATCATAATTACCAACACGATTATTATAGAGAGATTAGGCTCACACTTCTAATATAAGATTCTAATACCATTTGGTCCTTCTAAAACCAAACATTCTTATGTGAAATCAATCAATGCTTGTTACTTCCTTAATATATCTATTCTAATGATCACTTCAAAATCACAAAATTTGAGTTCAATGAGGCCTAATAGAAATTCTATCCCTGTATCTATCAATGTCACTCCTTTATATAACCTAGAGTATGAAATATTATCCCCAAAAGATAACATGACAGAAGTGAAAATACAACTAGAAGGAGATAACATAGATGTAGCTACAAATGTGGATGAAACAATGGAGTACAATGCACCATAGTCAAAAAACACACATGATAGAAATGTAGAGACATAAGACATGCTGGTTGCCACACTAGACTAATGCTTTACTTTCACTTGGCTCATCACATTAAGGAATCCTCCCAAAGGAACTCTCATGAAATTGATCCTTTCCCCTATTAGAAAGGGTAAGGCCTATGACCTTTAAGCTAACTAGCTCGACTAGTGACACTAACAAGAAGTAAAGGAGCTATTTGAGTTTATGGTTGTGGCTGTTGAATAGACTTGGTACTCTAAGATCTATACTAGCTCCTCTACAAGCTACCACTCTTAACTCAGTACTTATAAGCTCTATACCCCCACCATGCCACATCCATAGCACATCACCTTGGTACCTCTACGTTTTACCCCCAAGTGATTTGTTCTGCATCATTTGTAGTTATACTGCCTTTTGTTTCCACGTTCCCTAGATAGATCTCGAACTTGGGGTACTAAACCCATGCTCCTGCCATATTTAGGCAGTAAGATTCCTACTAAAAAGGGATTTTCCTCTCACTAAGTTATTAGCGATCCTAAAAATTTTGAGCTTGGATGACTCAAGAAGCCTCTAAAGCCTACTCTTACATTCCTACCATGTGTGGTGGAATCGCATACACTAAGAGCTCCTGATATATGATCTCATGACCAATCTTGAAATGATGGATTTGCATCACCTCATTGGCCCCAAATTCTAAGGCAATTGGACCATGTCCATGAACTATTAGTAGTACTCCTCAATGGATATGCCTACTTGCTGAAGAGCCATAAAATCTTTATACTTCTTCATATGAAGGTGATTTAGATAAAAGAGGACATGAAGCACCTCTAGGAATAGTTTCATCCCATAGGTTCTCCACTCTTACATTAGACAGTCCTCCACCAAACCTCTTAGATAGTACACGACAACATAAACCCTCATATGCATAAGGAAACCACAGGCTTTGAAGGCTTTCTCCATATCCCTAATCCATCTCTTAATGACATCAGAGTCCTCCTAGCCCTCAAAGATTTGTGGATGATGATACCCATCTCTCCTGAGCCAATCCTCTAAAACTAGTGTACCTACTGGCACCAGTAGTGGGTGTGGTGCTCGAATCTGGCCATCCATGTAAGCTTCAACAGTCTCCATGAATTCCTCGATGAGATCATAGCATCGGTTAGCTGCCATTGATTCCTAAATTCTAAAACTAAGTAGGAGAGAACTGAATACCAAGACTCTCATAATACATTGTCACAAATACTATTACCAACCCACTCTCACTCATGAAAATTTAAGGCTTAGAAATACATAAACTTTCTAGAGAAATTAGAGGGAAATGGTTTCAAATCACAATCAATACCCTCCTATGATATTCTCTTAAAAATCCTTGAAAATGACACGTATATAAGAAAATACTCCAATAAAAGTCTTTTAGTACTAGTTTAATTATTCTTGAAAGCAATGTATTTATAAGAAAAACTTTCACAACAACATGTAGCACCCCCATTTTTTTATTAAAAAAATTGTTTCAAAACAATGCCAAAGGGGAAAATGCTGAACACAATTAGGAAAAATGGGGTGCTACTATCATACCTAATATAGGATAGACTCCCACTATGTATCACATATTAGATGGAAGGCTAAAACTAAACCAACCAATCTAAAATAGAGTGTGCAAACTTAGTTACATAAATATTTACAAGATTATTTACACTAAAGGACCTTGACTATCCCCGATAAAGTTAAACAAAGGGCTATGTTAATAGAAAATATGATCAGGGTGTGGACTAAAAACTATGGTTTACTATGAACCATATAAAACCTTTGGATATCATGCTTTTAAGCTTGAACCCAAGATAATGTAGGCCCAATATTAGCCATCCCCTAAAACCTACACATTTCCCTCTATGGGAATGAGTGGGTGACCAAGCAAACAATCACATTAGTATGCTATGTACTAAGTGAGCCTAGTTATATCCTCAATGAAAGTCATGGGCATAGAAGACTCTATCATGGCATAGAAATCATACTTAACATGCATTATGCCAATGCCATATAAGTAAGTGTAATAATGTATCAGGATTCACTAACATGCATAACTTAGGTAATTTAGAATGTATCATGCTCATTGTCATAGTTCCATATCATGGAAAATCACATACATACTAAGTAAATAAAACCAGATAACTATTGAAGTTTATTTTCCAACATAATCAATTTTATTATACAATTTCCTTATCTATATACTTATATAGGTCATCATTCCAATCAACCAACTCTAATTATTAAGAAATTATTCATTCAAGCCATTATAAATGTATTCATTTCAAATTTTACCATTATTATCATCCCAACCATTGGTTCCCATCATGATTTAATTACTAATTATTGAGTGATGGATTGCATACCAACCTATGGTCTCACATACAATGGTAGCCTATCCAAATTGAGGGACATAGAGTTTGTTCCTAAGCCTATCACCATAATGGATATAAGTCAAGGCCAAAGCCAATTAATATGGACATAAGCCCGGGCTAAAGCTAACCACCTAGGTAACAAAACCCTTTAATATTGATACCCCTAGTACATCATCAATATCGAGAGTAGGTAAGGCATTAGGATCTACAAGGATCATATCAAAAGGTAAAGCATGAAGGTACGAATAAACACCCAAAGGCAAACAAACCATTGGTAGATAATTAAGGATCAAGTAGCTCATACTCATACATAGCTCAATTATCTTTTTCTTTATGTTATTATTACATTATTCATGATGTTACATGACCATATAAGGCTAATAAAAAGAGCAAGCAATACATTCGCATATTTTTCCATATTAATCCATATCCATCCCCCGACCATGTGTGGGGTTTCCATTTCTGCTCATTCAATGTTAATCCTACCCATAATATAATTTCATTCAAGCACATTCCATGTTTCATCAACTAATTTCCCAAGATCCATCATATTTCATATGTGGTAAACCCATTAAGCTTTTATAATACCCATAGATTATGCAAAATAATAATCCATTTAATCAATTTATTAGGTCATTAATATATAATAAAATCTATATTTTATCCCTTAAATAATCTTATAAGAGCCTTAAAGTATAACCAAATCGAAATGAACAAAATCACACAAACCAATTGAACCAGCCAATTGGTTTGGTCCAACCACTTGATTAGTTTGGGACAACCCATTGATCATTTTGACTCAACCAAACTATAATTTTTCTCAAACTTGTTGGTTAATTTGGGCAAACAAGTTGATTGGTCATAGAGTAGCCTATCAGTTTTGCCCAACCAAACAATAGTTTTATGTAGAGAACAAGACCTAGGACTCAACAAACATTCCATTCAATGGGCTAGGTTAACCAGTCGACTATTCTAGGAACTAATCGATTGGTTTAACCTAAATAGTCGATCGACTTGAACTCATCCAACACCCAACATTAATTTTCATGTAGATTATGCTTGTAAATCCTTATCATTCCACATTGACGCATATTTTAACATCATATAACATACTTTAGCTTACTTTAGTTTCATATTTCATTATTAATCATCATAACCCAATCTTTATTCAAGATTCATTATTTTCACTCAAATTTCACATTTTAGCTATCTAAATGTAATTATGTAAGCTATATATTCATGCTTACATTTAATATCAAACTTAAAGAGTATTATAGCATGTAAGATTCTTGTAACCCATTTTAGGAGCAAGAATAAATCACTTAATGTAGGCATAAATTTCCTTAAATAAGAGCACTCAACCTATGAAATCCTCACCTTCAAAACCTTGAAAACAAAAAGTTTTAACTGAGAAATTCATAAATAAATTTTAGAAATTCTAACTTGAAATAGAAGAAAAAGAATGAACATAACACACCCAAAGGACTCAACTGAACCACTCAACCTTTTTCGTAATCTCCCCCCATCTTAATTGTCCTAATCGGCTCTTTAGAGCGATTTGTGTTTGTATTTCAAAGCTAGATTTGTCATGAAAAAGGTTTAGAATCTCTTAGTAATAATCTAGCATAGGTTAAAAAAGTTCCATTTTGCTATAATAATTTTTTCTAAAATATTGAGTTTCAAAAATATGCCCAACTTGACAAACAAGTCGATTAGGTTTTCCTACCAGTCAAATGTTCTTTAGGACAATCAATAGGTTTCCCTAACTAATCAATCGATATGGTTGAGTAAAAAAGTATTCTACTTAAACAACGAACCATTCAATCTATTTATGGAACTAGTTGATAGGTTTTTCAAAAAAACTTATTGAATTTAATTTTTCAACCTCATTTTAAATCCAACATTGCCTCAAATAAAAATATCAATACCAAATTAAAATCAAACACCAAAATTGGCATAATTTCTTATTCAACAATTTACAAAAATATGGGGTCTTACAATTACAACCTTGACTTTATGCTTTTTGTTCTGCAAAATATATATTGCATCATTGCAATAATAAATTCCAGCATATGGTTGGTCATTATCAACATGGAGAATTTTAAATAAAAAAGAAACATTATTGAAACACAAGAGAGATGATATTTTATTTCCCCATAGTAAGGAATTCTACTTCTCTATTCAACCTATGTCCTCTAAATGTGTATGTATATGAATCTAAACCATCTCAGATTTCCATACGAAGGAATATACAAAGGTTGTGGTCTCAAAATCATCAACTCTAGTGTTTTTTTATATTTAAATTACACATGCTTCTTACAACATTCAAAATTTCCTACACAAAAAACCTACATACATTTCCAACTAATATATAAGCAACAAATTTTTTGTATCCCATCTTAAAATCTACATTATACATACTATATTTACATCAACTAACCACATAATATGATTTAGTATAACATATATATACATCAACTAGCTACTCATAACAATAATAAATTTATATTCAAAAAATTTATACCAACTACGTGTATGAAAAATAAAAATAGAGCAAATAATAGAATTTTCATAAAATATAGGAAATATACATACATTTTATAACAAAGTGTTGATTAAAAATATATGTCATTGTAATCAACTTGGTCTCACCATTTTTCATAGGCTTAGCAATAACTCTATCATGTAAAATAAAAAGAAAAAGCTAGATAAAAGAGAATTTTCCTAAAGAATCATGGGCTTGGTATAAAAAAAATGCCATACCTACATTAAACCATAAAAGTAATAATTAGGCATAAATTTTAATAAGTTTTTGATATCAGACACACCCCCTATCCACAAATTTAACATGAAATTTCAATAAATAAGGCATGCTTCCTTGAAATTATAAAATAATAAATGCTTAATATTATATTGACGTACATTATCCGTATAAGTTGCTTAAAGTTTTAGTGTATACTTTATACATAAATTTACATTCAAGTACAGAAAGCCACTTTTTTACCATCTTACACATATAAGTCATATGCAACACCACTAATATTGGATGAGGAAGGTTTGTCTAATTAACACATCATTCCCTTCCATGTCACCATCCCATTTAATTAATGACATGACTATGAACAATATTTTAACTATTAGATAATACCATAGAACACTTGAGGCCCATACAAATGAGTCATTTGTATTACTAAGTTTATAAAGATTCATCCTTATAAACCCTAATTCCTTAGTAGAAACACCATCTTGATTGCTAACTTGTGTGTTGTTGCACAGATGGATGGACATTATATATATTATGAGGCACATATAAGTGAGTTTGTCTCATTTTGTCTGAATCATCAATATCAAGCACTTGAAATCATTTGCCACACTTATTTATCTAAATTTCATGGTTGAGAAATACCTACTATATAAACATCCTTAAGAACTCACAATAAAATTTAGTTACCTTATCCATAGGATAGGCATCACAATGAATCATTCTATCCAATTTGGTTTCCTCACATAGTTTTTAATAATTTTATGAACGTCCCACATCCAATGAAAATATAATGACCTGCATAATTTAACCTCACTGAATAAGTGCATGTTAAGTATATCATGATCACAAAAAAAGGAGGAAATCACCTCTTAAGTTAGCAAAATATAATCACAATGTCTATTATAATGTGTCCAACCTCTAAAGGTCAATGATATCAACACATATTTCCTTCAAAAAGAAACAAAATGAAATGATAACATTACAAATGTGATTGGGCAACCGAAAAGAGATCTTAAATGAGAACATGATGATCATATGATTTCATGCCAACTAACTTCAAGTATTTCATTAAAACAATGCTATTGATGTTTGATGGATATATTTCTAGGATAGTAACTCCTTTTAATCACACATAGAGAGAAAAATTAACTTTCTTAGAAAGTGTATAACATGAATGAGGTAAAATAATTATATTCCCCATTTTCTATGAATGTAATTATATTTTATACTTATCTCACTAAGGTATATCCTATAATTCACGCCATGTCGCTTTTTTATGGCACATTTAGTATTGTAACAATTATAATATTTGATAAATGATTCTCAATGTGCATCATATCAAGATAATGTGACACATAAAAGTTTTTTCAATATGGAAGGTTAAAGAATATTGGTATCTTTTTCCATCTATATGTTGTAACTAAATTTTATTCTTTTTCCCAAAAAAAATTAATTGGTATCCTCATCTTTTCAATTATATGAAGTACCGTGAAAAATTTTACATGTCTTACTCTTACAACTTTGTTATTAAACAACTTTCATTGTTTATGATAATGATGATTTATAGGCAAAAACTTACAATATCTAAGATAAGCTATATTCCCATTGTTCAATAACAACGTAAAGTTTGTGTTGTTTTAGCAAAAAGGGTATATATATTTTCTATTCACACTTATATTCCCATTCTAATTTATTTATTGTACAAAATGATGTAGCTCTTAACTTAAATAACTCTTGAAAATGTGCTTCACACACCTCAACTTTATGATCTTACTTTCACTTCAAATATTCAATAAAGGGAGCTAAATAAACGTTAATAATATTATTGATATGATTTGGACATAATATAAGTGAAGATAACATCGTCCATTTTTGCTTTATAAATAATGATTGAGGAAATTATATGCCACTAAGATAACCAACCATAACTATAGTTTGTGTTCCCATTAAAAGGCTTCATTCCATTAGGGCAATGTTCAAGACACAAATTCCTAGCTTTAGTACTAAATTCAAGGAATTTGGTATCAACCATATCTTTATTAGGAGAATTGACTGGATGTCTAAGCTTACCATTAGAATTTCACTTTTCCACAATACACATAATATTATTTGCATTTTATCCATTAATAACACAAACATCAAAATTTTGGTAAGATTGGACAATACCTTGACACCTTATTAGTAACCTTATACATATAAAATCATGAAATTTGACATTTAGGACAAGTATATAATGATGCATATGCATTGTAATAAAAAATTCAATCATTAGGGAAAGCTTGGCTTTTACCATAGTTCAAGTCAATAAAGGAAATATTCTTGTTTACTTTATATGTGATTAGAGGAAGTACATTATCCTTTGGGAGCATCACTTTAAACAACTCAAGAAGAGAAACAAAGATTTTATCACATCATTCATTATCTTCCTTGAGATATTATAGTCATAACATAATCAATAATTTTGTAAATTTTAGTCCAACTTTCGTATGAGGGCTTTTATAAATCACTAAAAACTTTTCATACTTGTCCATAGTATCTCTTAAATGTTCAACTACAACATTTTTCATTTCTTCCGTCTTAGGAAAGTCATCATACTCAAAATCTTCCCTTTCAACATAACTAGTTTGGATACCAATAGGCTTTCTATACCATATCAAATTAGTGTAACTCATATCAAATCAATTTATAATAGAATGATCTCATGTTTCTATAGCTTCTTCCTTTTTACCATTAACATGATTGATACATGGGCAACACATATGTAACGAATCTGTTACATATTCAGTAATAAATTTTAGGAATTTTTCTATATACTCTTTAGCCAACTTACTAGAGTATACCCACAATCTATTTGTTTTATCCTATATTAAAAATAAAATTGAGCATAGTAATTTAGGAATAAGTACAATAATAATTTATAGAACAAATGTGTATAATAAAATATATATAGGGGTGTGTGTGTGTGTATTAAATAACACAAGGGTTTTTCATAAAATATACCAACAGCAATGATAACAAAGCTACACTTTAAGATTATATAAAACACATGACATAGAAAATAAAGAAATACAATGAAATCCTAATTAGAAAAATCATGGTAAAAATAGGTAAAATATATCAAGATAATAATAAAGAATCAAGATGAAAAGACGAACGATGATGATGATATAAAAAGAAGAAAAAGGAAGGGTAGCAGGAGCTTAAAAGGTGACCAGTCGAGATGAAAAAGGAGTAGGTAGAGGAAGTAACGATCATGGAATACAAAATGATACAACTAGCTTGTGGTACGAAATTTCTCTATGTGTTCATAAGAATGACATGGTTAAAAGCAAGTCTGATAGATTATAGGTCAAAATAATAAATATAGGCGGTAATTATAAGTTAAAATTTTCATTTGTACATCTATGATTGGGGGAAAATCCTAATATAAATGAGATAAGAATTTTATATTATAATAACCTTTTAAAGTTAATAAATAGAAGTTGAGATATTAATGTTGACTGTAATATTGTAAGCATTATCTATATTGCTAAGAATAAAGTACCCC
This sequence comes from Tamarix chinensis, assembly GCA_030549775.1. Taxonomy (NCBI): domain Eukaryota; kingdom Viridiplantae; phylum Streptophyta; class Magnoliopsida; order Caryophyllales; family Tamaricaceae; genus Tamarix; species Tamarix chinensis. Next base: position 63,373,607 of record CM060176.1, on the reverse strand, counting down.
AAATTTCCTCCTGTTTTCATTTTACTAAAGAATTTATATACAACTATCTTTAGTATGACAATTGTATATGTGTTGCCTGCTAATTTGATTTTTGTATAAGTGACAAAACTACTGTAATGGCTTAGGTTTAATAAGAAAAAGCACAATGTTTAAGATTAACATAACTAACAAATTTGTTTGGGACCAATGAGTTGATTATTATAACTAAATGATCTATCTTTCCCAACCATTTGATTGGTGTTTACCAAGAACAATAACATATATAACCTAATAGCCAATTGCCTAATAGGAATAAACTAATCGACTAGTATATCTGGCTGAGTAGTTCTATCTAGCCATTTAACTAGTAACATACAAAGACAACATCACAAAATCCTAAAAACTAACTAAATGAGAGGCCATACTCATCAATAAGAAAAGTAGTATCTTCGTTTTAATTGTAACAAATTCATTGGTTTACCCATATCATATCTCCACATTTTTATTATAAATAAACCATGATTTTTATTTCAAATTAAACATCAACCATGGTCTATACTTGGTTTTTAACAAAATAATCATGATTTAACAACTTAATACTTAAATCATGATTATGACATCACTTACGCCTCAAAATATGCTCATAACTTACCATATCATGAAAAGAGCTGAATAACCCTATAATATTCTTTTTTGTATTGTAACATGATGGAAAATAATTTATGTAATTGTAAATACAAATGCTAATATTTGCTAAGATATTGTACATCATGCTAAAAAAAGCTATTAATACCTAAGATTAAAACCCATGCATATGCACACAAGTGTCTTATTAAATGATATTAAACTCATGCTTTAATATATTTAGCCATAGCATTTTAAACATCATATTTCCAACCATACAAAATCATACTTACACAAGAATATAAGAAAAAACCTCAAACACAACCACCACTCTCTATATAATATGGAAGAAAATGGTATACATCAAGAACTTAGTAAAACCCACAAAAAGAGAAGATAAAAGAAATTTACCTTATGCTTGAAAGACCTAAAAAATGTAAAAATAGGAAAAAATAATTTAATTTAATTTATGAAATCGTAAAATATAATATTCTTGGTAAATTATTTAATTCAATAATTTAATTTATTATAATCTAATATTTTAGTTTAAAAAGGATAAAGTTGGTAAAATATTTGTTTTGGAAAATTATTTAAATAAAATAATATGATAATTAGCAAAATATTTATATTTAATTTATTAAATAATCTTATCCAAATTTATATACTCTAAAATCCATAAAATAATTAAAATAAATAATTTTACAAGCAAATTTTATTTCAAATAAAGTTATTTATTAAAATATAGATTTTTGAAAATTTTGGGGTATTACATCACTACCCCCTTAAAGAGAAACTTCGTCCCCGAAGTTTCGGTCTTAGCACTAGGGTTACAACAAGAGGTCCTAAGTTACTTGGGGTAACTACCCCGTTAAAGAGGAACTTACTTAACTAAGGAAAAAAACTACACACACAAAGTTAATAATACAAATAATCACGCGGGACCCGATGGACAGCTTGAAGAGGTTACATCATGGTCGGTCACTCGCTCATCTTCTTTGATTAACGAAGCTAGAAAGATTACTCCAAGCGCTTGATTCTGTCGATCCGATGCTTGCCCTGGCCTCTGGATTCTTTCAAGGGGCGCACTGTAGCATTCGAAACTTCTATGACCAAGTTGTCGACAGCCATGGCACTGAATCAGCTTTCCCATGCAATCCTTGCCCGGATGGTCTCCTTTGCAACGTCGGCAGTGGTAGTGTCGATCCAGTCTCTTGCTAGACGTTGATTTGGAAGTACTTTGATTCCTCTTACGTTGAGCCTTAGTTTGAAGTTGAGGCTGGTCCCGCACAACTTTGCTACTGGGGCGATGACTCTTTGCTTCGGTCTCGGTCTCTTCGTTCTTTCTCTTGCCTAAGATGGAGGCTTGTTCTTTGATCAAGGCATCAGCATTACATGCTCGCTCATACACCGTACTCAGGTCGTGGAAAAAGTCAGCGCCCATCATGCTTCGGATGTTGAATCGAAGTCCTTGCTCGAATTGAAATATTTTAGTTGCCTTGCTAGCTGCTATCCCGGGGGCGAACCTCAGCAACTCCGTAAATCGCGCGTAGTACTCTCGAACCGACAAGCTTCCTTGTGTCAGCTCCATAAACTTCTTGAGTTTGGCCCTCTTGAGACTTTCCGTGTAGAAACGCGTACGGATAGCGGTATTGAAGTCTTCCCATAATGTCGGTCGTCCTCCTTGAGTATGAAGATCTTCCCACCAAGTGTCGGCCGATCCTCGAAGATAGTATGCCGCGATGTTCGTCCTTCGTTCCTCGGTACAGTTGAGCGCCTCGAAGGTCCTATCAAGGTCTCGTATCTAGCTTTCTAAGACTACGGGATCCTCTTCTCCATCGTAGGTCGGAGGTCGATGAAGTGAAACTCTATCGAGCCAATCTTCTCCGATGCTTGTTGCTGGTAACGTAGCTTGAGGTTGGGGTACTAGAGATCGTCGGGCTAAACCCACGAGTACTTCAAACGCTCTCTCTAGGTTGTTGATTCGTTCGTCTCGGTCCATCTTGAGTTAGCTATAAAACAGAAATCTGTTAAGGAAGGTGCTATATCGCAAGTTAGGTGATCTAAGCCTAGACCACTTAATCTACCCATACCTAACTCTCAGGACTAATCCGGTTTTCTCGAAACAAAGGAGAGATAGGTTGAAAACTCCTTTTTGGAATAATTTAACTTGAAAAACTTATGTGAAATACCTTGATACTAACTTGTAGTATCAGCTCCAAACAATTAAAAATTGAGACTGGTTTTATGAGAATACCTGATACCAACTTGTGGTACCAGCTTAAAAGATTAAAACCGAGAGCGTGGTCAAAACCAATTCTGATACCGACTTGTGGTATTAGCTTGAAAGGATTAAAACCAAGAATATGGCTGAAACATGCTTCAAAATCAAATACAAATTTCAAAAACCAAATTTATATTCGAAACGAGCGTGGCCAAAGGACCAACCGCCCTGATACCAACTTATGGTATCAGCTTAAAAAGATTAAAATTGAGAGCGTGGTCGAAACCAGCTCTGATACCATATTGTAACACCCCCAAAATTCACTACTGAAAAATTTTGTTTTATTAAAAGATAATTGGCGGAAGCAGATAAATAAAACGTGATCTTTGGGAGTATTACCGCCACACTTAGTACCAGACCGGTTCACTCATACCGTTCCAGTACCAAGTGCTAAGGCTAAGAAAATGAAATACAATTCGAAAGACATTCAACATGCATAAATCAGAGTATATTGCAAGAACTTCAACATATTTAAAACAGAGTAGCGCATCAAATCGTTTTCCAGGAATAAAATCCACCGATGGCGGTTAAAGTACCAACATAACATCAAAACCAGGGAATTAAACGAAGGAGGGAAAACCCTAACGATACCGGATAACTCCTTACTCTCTTTCCCGTAGCCCACTTGAGTAGCACCTGAAAAACCTGCAAGGGCACTGCCCATTGAATAAGCAGGGGCCCCATAAGGGAATCCCTTCAGTACTATGATATTGAGTAACCCTTTCATACCACACTTAAAGACAGGCCCTCATACGGCACACAATGCAAGCCATACACATATAAATAATGAGAGATGCATACATAACAATGACAAACATAATACTTTATAAGTCACGATCGATACTTTGGGCCTTAAGCCATTATTCTGTCATTAATCCATCAATATCATATTTTATATCCATGTGAGTACGAGAACCCCACTATTATAACCGGTGGACCGGAAGGTATACACTTAGGGCAGAACGCCTCTGACCACTATTATTGCCGGTGGACCGGAAGATAAACACACAGGGCAGAACGCACCTGACCACTATTATTTGCCGGTGGACCGGTCTGGCCCCGACTCACATGGTGTTCCACTATAAGTGATTAGTATTTTTCCATAATCTTATTCACACACAGAACTGATTTTTATTGAGCTCGGGACCCCCACTATTTTAGCCGGTGGACCGGAATATATATGTAATCATCATCCAGGGCACAACGCTCCTGACTACTATTATAACCGGTGGACCGGTACTCATAATCACATACCAGGGCAACACGCTCCTGGACCACTATTATATCCGGTGGACCGGTACTCAATATCATAATCATCTGGGCCCGGCTCATTAATATTTCACTTTCAATAATAGTATCTTTCATTTCTTTAATCAGCACATCAATCATATTTATTTGCCTCGAATGGGAGATCAATAACCCGGGACGCAAAGGTACACCGGTTGTACTGGTGCATATCAGCGACTCACTACCCTTCAACCATGAACCCAAGGACGCAAAGGTACCCTGGTCGTACTAGTGCATAAAGCTAACTCAGTACCCTACCGACAAGGACACCTAATCCATAAGTATGCATACCCCCTTAACTAGGTCCGTAGAGCTAGGAAGAGTAAGATATAGGGTCTGGCTGGGGCACAAAGGCACACCAGCAAATACCAGAATAATCGTGGACTAAACCACGTCCTTAGGGTAGCAACCCCTAAGGAGTCACCATTCCCGATCTCGAGGTCTTTCACTTTAAGTAATAGTATCTTAATTAAGGTGATCACGAAAAGCACGATAATCCGATACTTATTCACTTTCAATCGTTTCGATATCATTAATCGTTTCTTATTCAGAGGATTATCCAGGATGTCACAGAGAAACCATCAAAGCCATACTAATTATCAAATACTCTTACTTAGCTAATCAGCATTATTTAATCATATTAATGTTCCACAATCTCAAAGACGTGTTAGGTACAAACTACTCATTTGCCCTTTACTTATATAATTGTTAAGTATCCATTCCTTACTTGATAAATTACCACATTACCCTTAAGGTTTCATAATTACCAAATTACCCCTTGTCCACTTTAGATTACCAAATTGTCTCCTACACTTTTTAGATCACCATTCACCCCTCATAATTACTACGCTTATCATATTTCCCTTTTGGTTGGTTATATTACCAAATCGCCCTTCTCCTTTGTTATAATTACTAAATTGCCCTTGAGTTGGATAAATTACCAAATTGCCCTTCTCCTTATCGTAATTACCATTTTACCTCTCTCAATTATTTTTTAATTGTCATTTACCCTTTTCAATTATCATAAATTCCAAATTAACCTTCCTCATAATTAATTTACCCCTCTTCATAATTATAATTACCAATTTTACCCTTCTCCATATTTAAAATTACCATAATGCCCTTTAATTGGTTAATTTACCGAATTACCCTTCTATAGCATCATACTTATCCAATTGCCCTTCTACAATCATAATTTAATTGCTAAATTATCTTTTGTCGTTATCATAATTACCAAGTTACCCCTTACTCCCAAGTTTACCATAATATCCTTTCATTTACAAAATTACCATTTTACCCCTTACATCCAATTTTACCATAATATCCTTTTATTTATGAAAATTACCACCATACATCTTTTACTTTACAAATTACTATTTTACCCTTTCACATCCAAGATTACCATCTTTATCTTTCCTTACATAATTACCATTTTGCCCTTCTTTCCCAAATTACCATATTACCCCTTTACTTATAAATTACCACTTCACCATTCACTTATAAAATTTACCATATTACCCTTTACTTATGAAATTACGATTTTGCCCCTTTACCTCCAAAATTACCATAGTGCCCTCCTTCATCCAAAATTACTATTTTACCCCTACTTCCAAAATTACCATTTTACCCTTCTTTCTCACAACTTACAATTTTATCCTTTACTTGTAAATTATCATTTAACCATTTAATCATAAAATTTCCATATTATTCTTTTATCTCAAAAATACCGAAATACCCTTTTCACTTATAAAATTTCCACTCAACCCCTTTATTCACCATTTTTATGAATTTGCTAACACTACATAAAATAATGATATTAATACTTCATTTTTATCATCTAAGTCCACCAACTTGTCATTTTTCAACATAATACTCATTAGCAACTACACACATTGATTTATATACCTGATAAGCATAATTACTAAAATACCCTTAAACAATAACATCATTCATGCGTTAACAACATGGTACATCATAAACAAGTGTTTAACATTTCTATCCATATTCCAACTCCTTCTTTATTTAACACACCTACATATGGCACAAAAGTTATCATGCTTTTTCTTTTTAACAAGCAATATAAGAAACCATAAACATATCATGATAAGCATACAAAACATGCATAAAATCATACTAAACCCTAAATGCGCTAGCATGCGTTTTCCATATATTTAAGGGAGGATTAACGGTTACCTTAATCCCTCAAAATATCAAATCTTACCAAGCATAATTAGCAACTCACACCTAAAAATAATATCCATCATATTTATGTTAGAAATAAGAATCCAAGTATAAAACTTTATAAAATTTAGTTAGTAAAACACTTAACATAAAATACTATTATACCTTAAAAATTAGCCAAATAATTTTTTTAAATGGAGGGGAGCTCACGCTGCATGAGCAGCGTGAGTCTCATGCAAAAATAAGGGGTGGAAGGGTTCAAAGGGGGGTGAAAGAAGAAAAATCTATTATTTTCGGGTTAGGGTATTTAGGTTAGAAAAGAAGGTGGTTGGGGGAGGTTCTAAGACAAGGGAATAGTACAGAAGTGAAGAGGGGGTGTAGGTGGAGGCAAAGGGTGGTTTCACGGCAGCATAGGGCGGCGGAGACGGCGACGGCAAGGCGGCGAAGTTGGCTGGCGAGGAGGGTTGAGGGGGAAGGGTTGAGAAGGAAGGAAAAGTGGAGGGGTGCAAGGGCTGTTTTTGGCCAAATAATGGATGGCGGTTGTAGAGGGGGTTGCAGGGTGTCGAACGGTGGGTTGGGTGGCGGCAGAGGTGGCCGGACGGCGGCGGTAGAGGCGGTTGCAGGTGGCTCGGCGGTAAGGGGAAAAGTTGGGAAGAAAAAGGAAAAGGAGGAGAAGGGAGGAAGTGTAGGGCTCGAAGGGGCTGCGTGGTGGTGCAGGGTGGTAGTAGGAGGTGGCAGAAGGCGGCGCAGGGGCTGGGAGAGGTGGTTCAGGCGGCGGCGGGCGGCGGTGATCAAAAAAATGGGGGACGAATGGGAGGAGGAGAAAAGAGAGAGGATGCTCGGGATGGAGAGGTGAGGCTCGAAAAAAAATGGGGAATGAAGGGCTTGGGAGCTGAAGAAAAAGAAGAGGGAGAAGAGAGGGGGCAAGGCTGGCCGATCGATGCTGCAGTGGTGGCAGGTGGTGGTCGGGTGGCAGGGGAAGACAGGGAAGAAGGGGGAAAGAAACAGGGGGACGCGGGGTGTGGTCCAGGGCTGGTTTGGCTCGAAAAGGGAAGGAAAACGACGGGGGAAGAGAGAGGGAGAGGGAGTAGGTGGTGGTGGCAGGTGGAGGGTGGCGGTCGGTGCTCGACAATGGCAGAAAGGAGAGTCGGGCGTGGGAGGAGGAAGAAAGGAGAAGAAGAAAGGGACGGGCGGCTGGACCGGCGCAGAAAAAGGAGGGAGCCGGCCGGTCCAGGGGAAAAAGAGAAGGAGGTCAGGCTGGAGGGACGGGCTGGACGGTGCGCGAGGGAGAGAAGGGGTGAGGCGGGCCGAAGGCCCAACGCGCAGGGAGGAAGGCTGGCTTGGCGAGGCAGCCCGAGGGAGGGAGAGAAAAAAAGATAAAAGAAAAGAAGAAAGGGAAAAAGGGCAAAAAGGGAATGGAAAAATAGGAAAAAATAATTTAATTTAATTTATGAGATCGTAAAATATAATATTCTTGGTAAATTATTTAATTCAATAATTTAATTTATTATAATCTAATATTTTAGTTTAAAAAGGATAAAGTTGGTAAAATATTAGTTTTGGAAAATTATTTAAATAAAATAATATGATAATTAGCAAAATATTTATATTTAATTTATTAAATAATCTTATCCAAATTTATATACTCTAAAATCCATAAAATAATTAAAATAAATAATTTTACAAGCAAATTTTATTTCAAATAAAGTTATTTATTAAAATATAGATTTTCGAAAATTTTGGGGTATTTCAATAAACCTTCTCCAAAATTTAGGGAAAAATAAAGAAAGAGCTTAATCCTTCAACTTGACCTATATCTAACTCTCTTTTACTTAAGATAAAACAAAATGGAGAAAATGGGATGTCCAACGGAATGAAAAGAGAGTAGAAGTAGGGAATAAAACAAGATCAAATGTTTGATGAGGAGAATTTTAGAGAAAATGTTAAAGCCTTTTCAACGATAAAGGTTTATAGAGTGAGAAATGATAAAAAAAAATTAGGAAACTACATGAAATGAAGGGCACTAGAAGCAAGGTGGCCATATCCCAAAATGGTTAGTGCAATCCTTATCTTGGAGGTCATGGCTAACCAAACCCTACATAAGAGATGATAAAGGATACAAGAAGATGGTTATGAAATAAGTCAGCATGCTATCTGATTCCTAAAGTAAATCATGTAGAAGAATCACAAGATAAAAAAGAGATAGAGGAGGAATAGAAAGGTGTCCCTAAATTTGCTTTTGAGATGTGTATCCTTAAACCCTAGCCTAATAATGTTTAAAATGCTCATTGAGTTCTTTAAAAATGATTTATAAACAATCCCATGTTAATTATAAAGTTACAAAAACACTAGAAAATATTTAAATTAAAATTTATGTGAAAAGCAATTAGATCACATAACCCAATTAACAAATGTAAAAATCAATCTATTTGTTTTAATGGATTGATATGTTAGAGCCAATGGACTGATTCTTCAGTACCTAGAAACCCTAAAAAATTGAACAAGTTAAATAATTTTCATATAAATCAATTATACCTTAAAATTCAATCCTATTTCAAACCCATTCGAATAAAAAAGTGAAAATACTTCTAAAAAATAATTGTACATACATAAATCACAACAAAAACCACCTCTAAACTTTGACTACTTCTATTCTAATCATAATCAAGCATACTGACATCAAAAGCCATAAAAAGTTGGGTATTATGCTATAGATGTTATTACTCTTATTTCAATTTAATCATTAACTCATTCATAACTTTTTATTGTTATAAAATGTAGGGATATTTTAAAGGACTTCTTTGGAGCAATGATAAAACACATATATCATAAAGGAAAATACATTTATATTAAATTATTTCTATCATATAAAGTGAAAGCTTATTTTACTATATTTTTGTTAAATCCTTAAATGAATGATAATATTAAGAATAAGTTAATAGGGAAAGATAACACTGATATGCCATAAGTAGACCAACCAAGAGCACCCAAAAAATGAAGAAGAGAACATAGAATAACCCATTAACCATAGAGAAAATTATAATGAAAAGAAATGGAGGCATAAAGAGATAGAATTCAAGTACATCATAAACACAACCATATCCTAAACATGCTCATTGATGGGCCTAATAATAATTCTGTCTCACAAAGCATTATTTTGCAAATCCATCTATAGTGGAGTTAGCCTTCTATTTTTTTTTAAACAATCCTCACTACCACCACTCCATTTGTATCTTCTTAATGTGATTAATGGAAGGGAAAAACACCTATTTGAACCTTCATATTCATTTTTACATCATATAATCACATTCAAGGAGTCGGTTTTGATAATAAGGGAGATACCATTCTCTATCTTGTAGTAAAAAAATTACAAAGAAAATAGCTTGAAGCTTCATCATGTTAATGTACATAAAATATGTTAGGCTTGAAATACAAAATGCATCTAAAATTCCCCTTCCAATCATGTTACATCCCTATTATAGAAACGTTTTATTTCACCCTGCTCACAGATGCATATATATTCTAAATCAAGGTGAAGAAGTAAAGATACATGAAGATACATAAAGTGTATAATGCATTAAAAGCATGCAAAGTTATGGCATACATGGGATGACAATACAACAAGATTGATATGGTGATCTCATTAGTTATATTAAACTTGTTGTAAACCCTAAGATATATTTCATGTAAGCTAGGATTTTGTTGTTATTTTATGTATGTACCATAGTTGGTTGTATTGCTTTGTAATGTTTGTCATTAAATTCATTTAAATGATGACATTACGACTAGGGTTAGGTATTATAGAAGTTTAATTCAGGTTAGTTAAAACTAGCTTGAGTTAAGGAGCTTAATGGCTAGTTTCTACTACCTTAGTTGGCTAAATAGTTGATTAAATTCCCATATATATATCCCCTATGTCATTGTACATGCAAGCTTGAAGTCCATTTTAATAAAATTCACAAGTTAAACACTTGAGTATTCTCTATTTTGAGATTGCATTCTAGATAGGAGATTACCCGAGGTATCTTCCTACTTAGAAACCTTTAAAAGTCTACCGAAAAATTCAAAGTTATCCACTTCCTTGAATTCTAGATTGAAGATTGTCTCTTTATAGCTTAACACCACCTAAGTCATGTTTTTTTTTTCTTTATATCCTCAAACCTACTTGAAGATAAACCAAAGAAACTCATGATCATCACTTCCTTCCCTTTGATCCACACCATTTTTGGTATCAAAGCTAAATATTTTCTTTAGTTTTCTTTCGATCATCCAATGTACCTTTAACCTTCGTGCAGTTGTATGCAAGAATCCCATTCATCCAAGAAAGGTTGAAGATCTTTCTTGCACCAATCTTGCCTGAATATCTTTCTGTCTTCAACCGAAGTGAGCATACTCAAAGTCAAGTATGTGTTGATCTTCCATTCTTTAACATCTTCCTTCATTCCATTACCCATTTTCAAAAATAAGAGTTTACTTCGACACCACTAGCATTCTCTCCTTGCATTTCTTCTTATGTATCTACAATCTAGACACCATTTACTTCCAACAATTTTCATTAGGTTTGAATATTACCTGCAATATTTTAACCTTGTAATTCATCTCCCATCCTTTAACATATAATCTCCTTCTCTATTCTACCGTCTTCAAGCTCTTCTTAATATAACATCTTCAACTTGAAGATAAATACCCCATTTAACATCCTCTCCTTTTCTCTTACGTGCCTTAACCTAAATTCCACCAATAAACCATGCTCACTATCCTAAGAATTATCCTAAACCATTCGGTCACCTTCCTTTAATACTTACATGATCAAATCATTAATGAAACCATCAAGAATCGGTCAAAACCTTGTAAGAACTATCCTACACCTCATAGCTAAACTTAAATCTATTAAGAACACTTTCAATTATTATTCTTTTGGATTATAAGAGTTGTATTGATCAAAATCATGTTATGGCTAGTCAAGAAGTACGGGATTTGGTTGATTCTATCAAGAGTCTTACCACCCGAATGGATGCTCAACAGAAAACTCATGTAAAAATCCAACAGAAGCTTTAAAGTGTAGAAGCCAAAATAGCTAACAAAGACAAGTTTCAACAATTGCAAAATCAAATGGAAGCAACACAAGAGAGTGTAGAGGGGATGATGATATGTGCAATCCAAGCCAAAGGAGGACGTGTGCATGAAAAAATGGAGTATGTCGATGATGGAGATGAAGAAATAGATTCTCAAGGATTAAGTAACATAGAAGACCACATCACACTCAAGTAAGACATACACATAATGAGAATCAAGGTATAAAGCTACATCTCCCTGATTTTATGGTGAATTGAATGTGGAATTATTCTTTGAATGGTTGCATTAGATTGAAGCTATTTTTGAATTTAAAGAGTATGATGATGAAAGAAAGTGTAAACTTGCAAATCTAAAATTTAAAAGGTTTTCTAGGATTTTGTATGACAACTTGAAAAAGACTAGAGAAAGGTAAGAGGAATCAAAAATTAATTCATGGCAAAAACATAAAAAGCACCTAAGAAGAAAATTTGTGCCTAAGGAATATGAACAAGATATGTATGTAAAAATGATAACCCTAAGTCAAGGATTTATTAGTGTGGAAGAGTACACTAGGGAATTTGAAAAACTAGCACTTATATGTAATGTAAAAGTGAGAAAAGAACAAAAATGTGCCAGATACTTAGGTGGACTTAATAATTTGATACGTGACAAAGTTGATATGATTGCATATAATTCTCTTGGTGACTTGATCAAGTTGTCATTAAAATTTGAGAAACAAACAAAATCGACCAAGGCCTATGTTAAATCTAATGCTTCGAATTCATCTATATCATATTCAAATACATCATTCATGCCTAAATCTACATTCTTTTATGATAAAAAAAGCTAGCCGAGATGAAAAGGGTAAAAAAAGATGGTTGAGATATCTAATAAACAATGTTTTAAATGTAAAGGATATGTACACTTTGCTAGAGAATGTCCTAACTAAGGATCTTTGACCTTAAGTGAAACAGAAGAAATGGAACCATGTAGTGAAGATGATGATCTAGAAATCAAATCTCCTAATGATATTTTAACCTTGGGGAAAGAAGATGGAGACCCATGTTTTTTGCTTCAAAGAGTGTTACAAATACAACCTAATGTGAAACCTACTCAAAGGGAGAAAATTTTAAAAACTAAATGTAAAATAGGTGATATGGTTTGTAGATTTATTATTGATAGTGGTTCATACACTAACGTTACTAGTGAATCAATGGTCAAAAGTCTTGGTTTAGAGACTAATAATCATCCTAAACCTTATTCTTTATAATGGTTTAATAAAGATAAAGGACATAAGGTAAACAAGCGAACACTAGTATCATTTTGCATTAGAGACTACCATGATGAAGTTTCGTGTGATGTATTACCTATGGTTTCTTGTGGTTTACTTTTAAGAAGTTTGTGGCAATATGATAGAAAATCAACTCATGATGGATTGACTGATGAATATCTTGTCAGAAAGGGAAACCAATTGTATAGATTATCACCTTCTCTATGTGATAATATTCCTTTAAGTGATGATAAAAAGATATTATTTCTACATGATAAGGCTATAGAAATATGCATAGAATAAGAGGGAATTTGTTATGCCTTAGTTGCTAAAGAATCTCAACTTTGTGAGAAACAACATAATAATCCTAATCTAAATAAGCTTCTTGATGAGTATCATGATGTATTTCCTAATCACTTACCTCCTGGATTACTACCTAAAAGATGTATAGAACATGCTATAGATTTTATTCTTGGAATGCCTATTCCAAATAAACCTGCTTATAGATGTAACCCAGAAAAAGCTAAGGAATTATCAAAACAAATACAAGAGCTTATGGATAAAGGATTTTTGAGAGAAAGTATGAGCCCTTGTAGTGTACCTGCCCTACTAGTTCCTAAGAAAGATGATACTTGGTGCATGTGCATAGATTCTAGAGCCATAAATAACATTACCACCTAAAAGATGTATAGAACATGCTATAGATTTTATTCTTGGAATGCCTATTCCAAATAAACCTGCTTATAGATGTAACCCAGAAGAAGCTAAGGAATTATCAAAACAAATACAAGAGCTTATGGATAAAGGATTTTTTAGAGAAAGTATGAGCCCTTGTAGTGTACCTTCCCTACTAGTTCCTAAGAAAGATGATACTTGGTGCATGTGCATAGATTCTAGAGCCATAAATAACATTACTATCAAGTATCGTTTTTCTATGCCTAGGATAGATGATATGTTAGATGAACTTTGTGGTTCATAAGTATTTTCCAAAAATGATTTAAGAAGTGGTTACCATCAAATGAGGGCTAGGGATGGAGATGAGTGGAAAATCACTTTTAAGACTAAATATAGTCTCTATGAATGGATGGTTGCGCCTTTTGGGCTATGTAATACACCTAGCACACTCATGAGACTTATGAATGAAGTTCTCCGACATTTCCTTGGCGACTTTATTGTTGTTTATTTTGATGATATACTTGTGTATAGTAAAAATGGATATAGTGCATTTGAGAAAATTATTTGATAAGCTAAGGGAAGATAAACTTTATAGAAAACTTTAGAAATGTGATTTCATGCTTCAAAGTGTAGCTTTCTTAGGCTATATTGTTAGTGGCGAGGTTATTAATGGGGATCCTAATAAGAATAAAGCTATACAAGAGTGGCCTATCCCCAAAGATGTATATGATGTGAGAAGTTTCCATGGGTTAGCTAGTTTTTATAGAAGATTCATTAAGGATTTTTCTACTATAGCTGCACCTATTACACAACTCATGAAAAAAAAGGTGAATTTAATTGGGGACAAGAAGCTACTCAAGAATTTGAAACCCTCAAAAATAAACTTTGAAATGATCATGTCCTATCTTTACCCAATTTTGATCTACTTTTTTAATTGACTTATGATGCTAGTGGGGTTGGGATAGGGGGTGTCCTCTCACAAGAAAAGAAACCTATAACATTCTTTTCTAAAAAGTTGAATGGTGCCAAACTTAACTAGTTGACTTATGACAAGGAACTATTTGCCATTATATTGAGCTTGGAGACATAGATTCATTATCTAAGGCCCAAACCCTTTGTGTTACACTCGGATCACGAGAGTTTGAAATACTTACATGGTCAAAAGAAATTTAGTTCGAGGCATGCATAGTGGGTGAGCTTCTTACAATCCTTTGTGTTCTCTGTCAAACATTTAGATGGAAAGGAAAATATAGTAGCCGATGCTCTTTCTCATAGCTCTACATTACTTGTCATGATGGATGATAAAATATTAGGTTTCAAGATGTTAAAATAATGGTATCCTAAAGATGAAGATTTCATGGAATTATTCAATGCATGTAAAGAAAGAGGATGCCATGGTAATTATGTCTTACAAGATGAATTTTTTTTTAAACTAAATAAATTTTGTGTCCCTAGATCTAGTATTCAAGATTTGTTTATAAAAGAGGTACATGAAGGCATCATTTTAGGACATTTTGGAATACATCAAACTATGGAATTATTGCAAGAAAATTTCTACTGGCCACGTATGAAAATGTACAAGTTATGATAAGTCGATGTTCTACATGTCAAAAATGTAAAAGTTATTTTCATAAAGGCTTATACACACCTTTACCCATTCCTGATAAACCATAAGAAGGAGTTAGCAGGGACTTTATCCTAGGGTCACCTAGAACAAAACATGGTAAAGATTCTATTTTAGTGGTGGTGGATAGATTTTCAAAAATGGCTCATTTTATTCCATACAATAAAATTGATGATGCCACGCATGTTGCTAATTTGTATTTTCGAGAAAGTCTTAAACCTCATAGTGTGCCAAAAAGTATTATATCAGTTAGGGATGTCAATTTTATGAGTTATTTTTGGAAAATTTTGTGGCATATGCTTGGTACTAAATTGTTATTTAGCACTTTACATCATCCACAAACCAACGGTCAAATAGATGTAACTAATAGAACCCTTGGTACATTATTAAGAGGTTTGGTTAACAAAAGTACCAAAAATTGGGGTATTAAGTTAGCTCATGTAGAGTTTTCTTAGAACCAAAGTCCATCAAGTACTACTCAATCTAGCCCATTTGATGTGGTTTATGGAGTGAATCCACACATGTTGATCAATATGGTTCCTTTAAATAAAGGAGAATTAAAAAGTTATGAAGCTGAAGATAGAGTCAAATTCTTTCAACAGCATCATCAAAAAATAAAGACTAATATTAAGAAAGCTAACTCTAGGTATAAAGCTGAAGCAAATAAATGTAGAATCCCACGGGTATTTTCTCCTAGTGATTTTGTTTGGTTACATTTACACAAATAACTATTTCCTAACTTACATAAAAATAAAGTAATGCCAAAAGTCGATGGACCTTTTAAAATACTAAGGAAATTTGGGGATAATGCTCATGAACTTGAACTTTTTGATCATTATGGAGGAATTTCAAGAACGTTTAATATTGGTGATTTGTCTCCTTATTATAATAATAATAATTTGAGGACCAATTCTTCTCAACTTAGGGAGAATAATGTAGGAGCATCTAGTGATCCTCAAGGCAATGAAGAATTATCATTTCTAATAATGGAGCCGATCATCTTAAATATTCTTGCTAATATTCCTATCATTGATATTGAAAATACTTTAAGATGTTGTTGCAAGTATGTTACATATTTTCAAGGTGAAGAAGTAAAGATACATGAAGATACTTAAATTGTAAAATTTATTCAAAGCATGCAAAGCTATAGTATACATAGGATGACAATACAACAAGATTGATATGGTGATCTCATTAGTTATATTAAACTTGTTGTAAACCCTAAGATATATTTCATGTAAGCTAGGGCTTTGTTGTTATTTCATGTATACCATAGTTGGTTTTAGTGATTTGTAATGTTTGTCATTAATTTCATTTCAATGATGATATTATTACTAGTGTTCAGTATTATAGACGCTTAATTCAGGTTGGTTAAAACTAGCTTTAGTTAAGGAGGTTAATGCCTAGTTTCTACTACCTTAGTTAGCTAACTAGTTGATTAAACTCCTATATATATCTCCTATTTCATTATACATGCAAGCTTGAAGTCCATTTTAATAAAATTCACAAGTTAAACACTTGAGTATTCTCTCTTTTGAGATTGCATTCTAGATAAGAGATTACCCAAGCTATCTTCCTACTTAGAAACCTTTGAATATCTACCGAAACATTCAAAGTTATCCTTTTCCTTGAATTCTAGATTGAAGATTATTTCTTTCACATCCTAACACCACCTAAGCCATGCTTTGTTTTCATCATATCTTCAAACCTGCTTGAAGATAAACCAAAGAAACTTCTGATCATCACTTCCCTCCCTTTGATCCACACCACCTCTCCTTTATGATGCCAATGACAACCAACGAAGTGTTATAATAATTCACTTTTATCCCTAAAGCAATCTAAAAGCTAATAATAAGGCTATTAATATAAAGGATATATTAGTTATTGTCTTAGTAAAAATATAATGGTATCAACAGCATATTCGAGGTGAGTTATCACCTTACTACCCGCATTTAACCACTACTCCCTACTAAAGATTTAGATTTGTTACCTTTTTGATATGCTTGTTAATGTTAAGAGCTTCCACCAAGATGGTCAAAAAAAAAGAAATAGGGGATATCTACCTCTATCCCCTTTGCAACTTAAAGGGTTTCAAGGGATATCCATTGAGACTTATATAAGCAATCACCAGCTCTAAGCATATCATTATGTAGCTACACCATTTAAGAAAAAATTCCATTGAAAGTAGACATTAAGAATACCTAATAAAGGCTTCATATGCCCTGCTAAAATTCACTTTTAATATATAGGCTAGAACTTTATCCCTATTACACAAGTATAGCGATTAACTAGTAATAAGGATTCCATCCAAGATTTATCTCCCAAATATGAAAGTATAGTGTTGGTGATCAATGTTGAAGAAAAATTAAACCCATAAATCCTTGGTGATTTTAAATTTATACAAAATATGATAGTATAATAAATATCCTAACCTAAAAATGGGAAATGATGCCAAACTCTAGATTTTGATACTTGAAAGACATTGTCAAACTAATTGGTTACTGACTATGTTTTTCATAAATAAGTTTTGAAAGAAAGATCTATCCTCCTAATAACTTTCCTTCAGATGAACAAAAAGGTTATCTACTGTAGTAAATATGTCAATTCCGTTCCTCCTTTGTTAAGCTAAAGCTCTAAGTTGGAATAACTTGAAGTTTATATGGCATTCCTTTAACTAGTCAACACGATATTGTTAAACCTAATAAGATTCCTTATGTTAAACCTAGAGCTTATGTTAATATTAAAGGTCCCTTATAGATTTAGCATCCTTATAAAAATAACCCATTTAAATGCTTTAAAATAAATCTTAAAAAACTTATTTTTGAGAGTTAAAAATTATAAAATAGTTGTTCCTTATTTTTGATAGTTAAAATCTTATAAAACAATTATTCCCAAAGTTGACTTTATTCCACTAGTACAAATCCATCTTCACTATCCTAAGCCTTTATACAATAGAATCATGGCATTGATGTCCAAGTAATTTAATTGGGAGAGACAAAAATTGAGAAAACAAAAAGGCCTAGGACATCACAAACACTCATTCACTTGAAAGAAAATAACATAATGATTTGAAATAACATTATCTTTGATCCTTATCGTTGAATTAGAAGATTTAAGCATCAAATTCATGGCTAAAAAAGACCTCTCAAGCCTATTGTAAGACTTTCCTTTAAGACATGTAAAGCCATTAATATTTTTTAAAACCTCTAAGAGCCCATTAATGATTATAAATACTCAAAAGCATTTTGCATTCATAATTGAGGATAAGTGATTAATTTAATCATCCTTTTCAGCGAATTCTCTAAAATCCTTCAAAATAATACATGGGATTTCCAATTAGTCTCTAAACATAAAGATCTCATTCCAAATCTCAAACATGTTGTCTATGTTTCAAAACTCTTAAAAATTAATCCAGACACATTGAAACCCATCACCTTGCTAGCATTGAGGTATGATCCAATTCTAATGAACCTACACTAAATTCACCTCTATATAGAATTGATGATGTAGGATAATCCCTTACATATAATTGAAATTTGATTTTTTTTAATGTGTCAAAAAAATCCTGAAATATGTAAGGTTGATTAGCTAAAGAGGAAAGCCACGCAAGGCATAAATGAGCCACCTAAATCTACTAACATTTTATAGCTTAGACTATCTCATCATGGCTCACCATTTAGCTCAAAAAATTTAAAACTCCTAGCCATGTACAAAGGCGTTTAGGAGAAGTTAATTTTGATCTCATTGGGTCATGAATTTGAAGGGCCAACTAACACATAATAAACTTGAGACTGATTAGCGGTTTTACCAGTAAGATTTGCTTCACTCATGCAATGTTTTTTTGGCTAATAAGGTGGCTTTGTACCAGTTTGATGATAGCGGGGTTAGCCATTTTTATTTTGTTCACTTTTTCAAATGTTAGCTAGTTGTCAATTAAAGTTGATGTTATTATCTTATCTTTCTTGTAACACCCCAATAGATAGTTGAATGGGATTAGGAGGTATATTATTTTTCTTTTTTTAATTAGTTAGGGGAGTGATTTAAATTCTTTATCTTGGGTTTATAAAGAAGTAGATAAGGGATAATGTAACTAATTCTGCCATAGAGGGTTAGAAGGGTCATTTTGTGACTTGAGAATCCTAACACAGACCCATATATATGTTATTTTTCTCTTAAATTAAATTTAGTAACCACTTCAGCAAAAAAAAAACATATTAGTTCTCCTTTAAATCTTACATTCAAAGCTCAAGTAAAGAATTTTATCTTAAACCTTCAATATTTTCCATTCTTCATCCCTGGTGTTAAGTAGCTCACGGGATAATTGTGAGTTTTTTTTATCTTAAGGGTTACTAGTAGGTAAACTACCCTCTGTTATACCTTCCTTCTCCCTTCTCATTTTTGGTTTTCGGTGGGGTATTACCCATAATCCCTATCTTCCTTATTTACCTTAACCCAATTTTTTAATATATGCATCAAATTAGTATCAAAGTTTAAGGTTGATAAGCTATATATTCTTTTTCTTCTATATACTGACCACCTTTTAACTAAACCCAAACTCACACAATTTATTTTTCTAGCCAACCATAAGCCTAAATTTATTTGATCCTTCACCTTTTTTTTCAGCAACTTCAAGAACAAAGGGAGATGTAACACTAAGAGACTTGAATATTAATGAAGCACATAAATTAAGAAGTCATCAAGCTATTGAAGCACTATAATGTGAAATGAGATGTGTCAAAGGCATTCTATTAAACCTATTTCCTAAAAGCAATCCTTGAAATCAGTAAAGAATTCCCCCTCCTCCATAAGAATTTAAAGGAGCACTAAACATGGAGGAGGATGCAAATCGATTTATTTATTTATGTTTTTCAAGTGGTCCTTCAAGGGGAAAAATGAGGAGAAGTAATGCTAAAATAAATTTTTGTCATCATAACAAAAAGAAGGTTCTCAAATTTAATGGATCTCACAACATAGAAGATTTTTAAGAAAAGGAGTTATGGCATTTAAGAACACTTAAGGCTAAGGCATTTAGGGATGAAAAGGCCTTCTAGGTGGCAGTTCTCAAGTTGAAGGTGTATGCTTCCTTATGGTGGGAAAAATTGACTCACTATTGTAGGAGGAAATTAAAGCTGATGGTAAAGAGTTGGCTTAAGATAAAGAAATAGATGAGGGAGTGTTTCTTACCACCACCTTATACTCAAGATCTTTATAGGAATATTTTATCTTTAATATAAGGCTCTTCGAGTGTATAAGACTAAATCAAGAAGTTTAGAAGGTTGATAATGATGCTTGACCTTGAGGAAATGGAAGAACACACCATGTCTTTGTTCATTGGAAGCTTAAGACATGATATTTTATGGAATATTGACATGCATTAGCATTATACTTTACAAGAGATATTTCATCTATCCAACAAATTAGAATGACACAAGAAAGATAAGAGGTAGCTAAGATTTTCTCCTCAAATAACTAATGCAAGATCGGCCAAGGAAGTCTCATCACCTTCAAGAACAACCCACCCCTAAGGAAATTGATTTTAAAGGTAAAGGGAAATAAGATGGAGATGATTTGAGTAGGGGAAGAGATATTTTATGTTTTAAAAGCTATTGGATTGGAAATTATCAAAATGAATGTCCTAATAAAAGAGTCATGCGTCTTTTGAATGTGTAGTAGTTAAAAAAGAAGGGGAAGAAGATGAGGCCATTTTGGCGTATGAGTAAGAAGGTAGGAAATCCCTAAATGTGAGGAGGGTGTTACATATCATGTAGCTTGTTGAATAAGAGACACAAAGAGAGAATGTATTCCATACCAAGTGTATATTTCTTTGTAAGGTGTGATCCCTTATCATGGATGGAGGAATTTATGTGAATATGGTCTTATGTAATTTTATAGAAAATAATTGCTTACCCATTACCATACACACAAGACCTTATAATATTTAATGACTAAATGGTGATAATATAGTATAGGTCACCAAATAAGAAATAGTCCCATTTTCCATTAGCCAAACCTGATAAGAAAACATTGTGTATGATGTAGTTCCCATGAATACATGTCATATGTTATTAACTAGGTATTGAAAATATGATAAGAACTACAATTCATAAATACACCTTCAAAATGATAGATTTCTTACATAAGAAAAAATTAAACTCATGTCTCTAGGTGATAGCCTATTCAAAATCATTCAGTAGATGGGAAATAATACATATTAGTGTGGGTTAAAAA
Source organism: Tamarix chinensis (assembly GCA_030549775.1). Taxonomy (NCBI): domain Eukaryota; kingdom Viridiplantae; phylum Streptophyta; class Magnoliopsida; order Caryophyllales; family Tamaricaceae; genus Tamarix; species Tamarix chinensis. The sequence goes on along the minus strand of CM060176.1, from coordinate 63,352,403 downwards.
TAGAAATAAGGCACATGACAAACACATTTAGTGTGGGAGGCTATGTTTTCTTATTCACATAATTAGACATACAAGGATAAGGGGGTTCCTTCTTAATAAAGGGAGGATAATGAATGAGCATCCCCCACAAATGATGTAAATTTGCTAATTAATGTATATAAGTTAGAAGGTGCAAAAACAGGCCTAACTTGGACAATGGTTCTCAACTAATGAGGAAATCTATATATGATCAGCTAACACCACCACCTTTTTGTTGCTTAGAGAAACTCAACATCACTCACCATTAACGTCACAAATTTCTACATTCCTAGCCATATTCAAAGAAAACAAGTAGGAGTTAATTTTGGTATTATTAAGTGATATACTGGAGGAGATAATTAACACATAACAAACTTGAGGTTTATTATCTTGATTTTAAGGTGTTTACAATAAGATTAACAACACTCATGCAATTATTTTTTGGGTAATTAAGGAAACCCTTTGTCGGTTGGATAATAATGGGGTTAGCTATTTTTATTTTGTTTGCTTTTCTAGTTATATCTAGTTCTCACTTAAAGTTGATTTAATTGTCTTATCTTCCTTGTAAAAACTACATGGATAATTGAATAGGCTTGGGAGATGTGTTCGTCTGTTGTTTTTTTTATAAATTAGCTAGGGAATTGAGGGCGTTGATTAAAATCTTCTACAAGTTTGTTGGGTTGTTAGAGTATTAGATAATGGGTAATATAACTAATTTATTCATAGAGGGTAGAGGGGTAATTTTGTAGCTCAAGGAGGTTAACTTATCCCCATGTATGTGTTAGTTTCCTCTAGAATAAGATTTTCTAACGACTTTGGCTAGTAGCCCTTAACATATCTCTCAAGTATTACATTCAAAGTTCAAGTGAATAATTTTTGTTACACCTTAAAATTCTACATTCTTTATCTCTAGTGTTAATAACTTAAGGTTTTGACTATGAATGTTTCATCTCAAGGGTTACTTATAAAGCACATACCCTCTCTTTTACGTATGTCCTCCCTTCTCATTTTATGGTTTTTGTGGGTGATTACCCTTAGTCTCCATCTTCCTTATTTAGCTTGACCAAATATGTTAGCATATGCATCATTTGACGTTACCTCAAAAGGATAACCCTATAATTACCAATCAAATTACTATAATCCTAAATCATATTATCATCATTCTAGATGGACCTACCAACCTTGTTGCTGACATATTTTGATTTTGATTCTTGAATACAAATAATATGTAGATGGAGTATATTAGGTTTTCTATTTCAGAGCAGTCCTCATCCAACTCAAGATGACACCTTTGATATTCTATAAGAGGATCTTCATAATCAAGCATTTAAAGATATTTTTAAACAATCCCCCTCCTTTTTCTCTTCTTCTCAAATCACATCTGCCACCACTTCTTCTTTAACTCTAATATCTAGGCTAAACATTATACCCTAACTTACAACATACTATTCCATTTCTTTGATATCAATATCCATGATAAAATCTTTCTAGAAATATTAGGTCACTTTAATATCAAGGTGATAAGATATGACTTTATACATTTCCTGACAATCCTTTGCTTATATTGTATCCCTTAAGCTTGTACCTAGGCTAAGATATGGTATTTAAATTCTAGGGGGTTGAAAGTCTGAAATGATAAGAAGACATTGAAGGGTCCCCAAAATTAAAAGAAATTATACCTTTAGCATTTTATTTAGGCTCATTAAATTCTAAGCCAACATGATGGAAACACAAAACATTGATTAGGGCCATTTTATGTAGTCTTAGAATGGAAGAATCATGAGATAGCTACTTGGAACCTTATTTAAGATTAGGGTGCTCAAGAATATAATAAAAATTATTCACCATATTCATGTACTCTCTTAATAAAATGTCAATTGGGATCATATTTTGGTATTCGCCTATTAATTTCCTCGATAAAAATTAGATAATAGTTGAATTAGTAGATAATTAATGTGATTCATTGTACATTGTGGATGTAAAACACCCACCACCATCAACAATGTCTCATTGGTTCTTGACTACCCTACAAAAAACTTCCATTACAACAAATAATTAAAAAAAATTCTCTAACCACTTTTAAAGAGATTTGATCCATGATATAATTTTGATCAATATTGGCCAAGTTAATGAAGTAATTTTCTAGTTTGGACAATGAAGTTACGTCTTTATCCACCTAAATCACTCTTACCTGTTATTGTCCTATGTGTGCAAAATTATTTTAGGAGTATGCATCCAAAGGGACCTAAAAGCATTGTAACCTGGCATTTCCCTATGCTCTATAATGGAATTTATCCAAAGATAAAAATGTCCTTATACCACCCTTTTAGAATAATGCTACCATTAGCCATTGTTGAATCTTTGTCCTCCATAGACTAGAATTTAGGAAGGTGTTGTAACCATCCAAGTGATCTAATCAGGATGTCAAAAAACCTTTTTGTTTGTATGTTGACCCAAATATCATTGTATAGAACCACTAATATCCCTGTAAAACTCTTGATTATCAAGACTATATTGTTCCTAACCTCACTTGACTATACAAAATATATATCCTCTTTTGTGGATATTTTGGAGTCCCTTACTATTATAACAACATCCTTATAACACTTGCAATCTCTCATATCACTTTGAACATGCTTGCTAGATGAGATGACCTAGTTCCCCCTTTATATGCACTACGAACAATAATTCAATGTATATGAAGGTTAGAGTGAGCTTAAGGATAAGGGGTGGATGACCTATATACATAGCCTAGTAAACTAAAATTCTCTTGTCAATGAGGAGTCTAACATTCTCTCTAGCTATTGCCTAAGTAACATCCTAATCCTTATTGAAGTGAAAAAAATAAAACTTATTTTTATTAAATTTAAGCAGGTTCTTGAAACTATGATCGAAACCCCTTTACCATAATTCTAAAACAAATTCCTAAGAAAAAAATTCAAAGCAAAGTGCACTAGACATTTAATTTGGATTTTCATTTAGCCTCATTTTCATGCTTTCTAGAGAGAGAGAAAGATAATTTCATTGCAATTTATATGATCAAATTGGGGAGAGATTCATAAATACATGACAATCTAACAAGTAGTCATCATATTCAAGTTACTTTGTAATGATGTTGTGCCATAGGATTCTTTAATCAACAGGTTTGTATGAAATTATAAATAAATTTATCATTTTGATGAATAATAATAATAAATAAATAAAATAGAATAAGAAAGTAATGGTAGTTAATTGAGAGGGGACATACATAACGTCCGACCCATTAGCCGTTCAATCTGCGCTGCCAATCTAACAAGGAGTAAAAAAATTCATAAGAGTTGACCACCATACTGTATCTTCAGCAAATAAAGAAGGGAAAGAACTGGAATAATCATATAACTATCGTACACGTAGCATTAATACTATTTGGATACCTTTATATCTGATATGGATCTAAATTAAGTAATAATATATAAAATAATTATATTGTAAACGTTTTCCTAGATAGAAATTATTTTGTACATATATATGTATTTGTATATAAAGTAATAATAATATTTGAGGACTAGACTGAAATAAAATGATTTGATGTACAATGATAATTGTAAACATATGGACGAGGTTGATGGAGGTAATTAATAAAATATATTATTGTAATAAAAGTATATAGTAGAAGAATTTCTTTTTGTATTTAGTTAAAATTGGAGGATCGTACTTACAAATTAATAAAAGGTTGTGAGTATAATGTAGATAATGAGATTATAATGATCTAAAATAATAAGATAAACTAAACGACTAATATATATATATATATATATATATTATGATAATGAGTATATAACCAGGGTTAGGAGATTGTGTCTATCTATTAATGTTATGAATGAGGTCATCACCTAATAGTTGATGTTGGATATTGAATACCAAGGTCTTACTGCTTAAATATTTTCTTTATCGTTATTTGTACGTCTTTATAGCAACCGTGATACTTACATACTAAATTACATGTGTCCTTTTGCAGCTCCGTAAAAGTATTTTTGTTTCAAAAAATAAAAGAAAATAAATAGGTAGGATTTCCGCATGCACCGAGAGTGATCTTTTTTCTACGTGAAATGGCTACGTGTATTGCCTCACGTTAATTAGGTAAATTATTCAAAGAATATAACGAAATAAATGATCTGATCTCAGGAAACGCACAAAGAAAAAAAAAAAAAAAAAAAACACGATCTAGATGGATGTGGCATCCTCTTATTCCATCCATAGCAGTAAACATGAGGCATCACTCATGGTTTTGCGAATAAGGATCCAAGGATTAATTAAGTTACTAAGTACACGATTCGTTATTCACGTAACATGCAAATATTATGCAGAGTAGCACATAATAATCTCCACGAATCATGGTACATATTATATAACTTGTAAGCTAGTAATACTGAGAACAGTTCATCGCAGTACACGAAAAATTAATAATTAAAAAGGATAGAGTCAGAGATGGAAAGTACGAGAGAACTCACCCATCGCCCAATTTGATCAGCTTGTTGTGTATGGGGGAACCACATCCCGAGCTTTCATCCAAATAATGGCGTCGAACATGGTGGGAGAAAACAATTAATTTACGCTCGTAACTCCTAGAATTAATATTAATGCGTGAAGCTCTGCATATCTTCAACTATATTTGTTGGAAAATTAAAGAACGGTTTTTCAGCATCGAATACATAAAGAAGAGAAGAAAAAAAAAAGAAAAAGGTAGGTATATCATGCTTGGAAAATGTACAGAATTGTAGCAAATATACATTACACTCGTCGACAGGAACCAAGATGCAAGAAGCTCAGGCGAGCAGATTAGCATTTAATACATCAAATCTAAGGGGGGCGGGGATCTGTGCAACTGGGCGAACAGTACTGCGTACTGTCCCATTTAATCAGCACGCAGTTGTCCCTGCTGAGTTTAGTTATCTATGTCCAACACCAAGAGGCATATCAGCTTCGCACAAAGCTAGAGGCAGGCAGGCAACTATTATGTCCGAATAAAGCTGGTAGAATATGCTCGAATTATAATCAAAATCATATTAATAAATTTGTGCGTATATTTATTTTATTTCTGTGTTATAAGCTAATCTTGGATATGAAAATCAGAGCATGAATAATTAATGGTAATGTGGTAAGTGATTTTGTCGATCGAATCATAGGATTTGACGTGATTGAGGAATCAAGGACTCTGGGAAACGAAAACAGCTCTTGAAATTGTTGTGCAATCATGTCTTCTACTCTGAGCCAAGGGTCGATGAAGGTCTATAATTTTAGTCCAATCTGTCAGTGATTGATTAAATAAATCTCCCATGCTTTTCGTCATCTTTTCATAGTATAAATGAAGGATTCCTTCAGTCGCTCATCACACTTCACGAGACTCGCTACCTAATCGGTGGAAACTTAAATTTCAGATATATTCTCATCGTACGCCATACTTCATGGGATGGAAAAATCTTATATGTCTATACGTATGTATTATTTAATTTAATTTAACCCTTCTTGCAGAACGTGATGATCTAATACGACGTTAATCAATTGCATTTTTATTATTAATTAGATCGATGATGATTGGAAAACTCCACGGTTTGGTCTCTTTAGAGTCCCCTATAGCTAAGCTAGTCGAAAGAGTTGAAGGCATATAGCTTAACAAGAGGGCTAACCCTTCATTGTTCTTGGAAGGCAAAAATATCTTGCCCGTTTAACAGTTTTGACACCTAATATGCTTTAAAGTAGTCTAAGGGATGTCTCCTGCATATATGCTAAAACCATGCACGAAAATAGAGAGAGAGGAAAATATAAAAAGATGACCGGCGAATTGACCATGCGGTTCATAATATAAAGCTTGGAAGATAATCCAATGATAGTTTTATGCTTAGATATAAACAATGCCATCTTCACGTCACATACCATATAAGTTTGGAACCATCACTACTACAAACACGGGAAATAATAACGGGACATTAATAACGGTAGTTCGAAAACCGTTGTCAAACGCGTGAAAATTAATCGGCGGGAAGTTTTGATAACGGTTCTAGTTAAAAACCGTTATTAAAATGGCAACGTTAAAATTTGGACGGATGTTTTAATAACGGTTTTATATAAACCGTTATTAAAAGAGGATTTAATAACGGTTCATATTAGAACCATTGTCAAAAGTCAGAAGCTTTTAATGACGGTTCTTCCAGGAACCGTTATTAAAAGATGTTTTAATAACGGTTCTCTCAGGAACCGTTATTAAAACCCCAAAATCAAACTTTTATTTCGCTCGGTTCTGTTTCGTGCCAAAATTTTCAGACTCTCTGCACTTTCGTTCTCTTGCTCTCCTTCCTTCTCCTTGCAAACCCTCGCACCGCCAACTCGCACTACCAGGCTCCTCTCAAGTAAAGGAAACCCTCGCACCGCCACACCTCTACCATTGTTCCGAAGATACCTGGCACTTGCACCTTCATCCTCCATCGTGTTTAAAGGCCTTGCCTCTCTCAACATTCTCACCGTCGTGTTTGTAGCTAGCTCACTTTATGTATGTGTTTGTTCTTCCTCTCGTAACTTTTTATCTACTTATATAAATGCATGTCGCCAGGGTTTCGTTCGAAAATGTGTTGTTGAATGTGTTGGCTGAAAATTTTGATGTTTGTTGTTGAATTTGTTGCGTTATTGTTATATATTAACAAATGCATGTGTTGGCCGAGACCTTTACATATTATTGTTGTATTTGTTTGTATGGAGAATATAGATTCAACATTATTTAGAGCTACAACCATAATAAACAAAAGAGAAGACATTATTGAGGTTATTTAGAGCTAGATTCAACTGTAAACTTTGGAGGGTCATAACTTTTTCATGCGACCTCGGGTTTAGGTGATCTAGGACGCTATTTTGGGTATTTTTTCGAGATCTACGATGTGGAAAATTGGCGGAGCCGGTTTGGGCAATTTTGGAGCCCAAAAAAGGTCATTTTGGCCTCTAAATTTAGGGTATGATGGTGTTATATAACCTCTTGATTATAGTGGTAACATATGTTGCCTACCTTTGTATTATTTTGTATGTAGGGTAATACATGTTTTCATTTATTTTAGTTTTTACTTTTATCAGAATTGTCTTTCCTCTATTGTTTATCTCTTTATTGTAATTATGGATGAGATAAGAGCTTTAGGTACCTCCAAAATTGAAGATCTTCGAGACAAAGGAACTTAGATGATGATGATGGAATTGAAGTTTTTAAGGGTTCAAGTGAAGAAGAAGAGAAATGGATCTTATAGTCTAGAATAGATTGGTCAACATAGATCCAAGCCATGTATGTTTGCTTTTCCATATTTTTCTATTAATGAATTATGACATACCTAATGGCTAACTGTATATTAATTGAAACATGGGTGTTGTAGTTTTTCACCGATGACTATGCACGAGGCCAGCAATATAATGTTGATGAAATTGATGAAGTTAGAGGCCAAGCACGTGCACTCATTCATTCGGTAGCGATCTATATATTCTACATGCATTTTTAGGTTTGTATTTCGTCTACCAGCCTAGATCTGTGAACTCTTTACTTTGGGGTGTAGAGCTACCAAGTTGTGGTATGCCCACTAATTTTATTGCAAGTATAGTTGGTGTATTGAGACATGCATACCAATTATAGATTGATTGAAATTATGGTGTGATTGCAGATTTGGTATGAATTGATGTTGTTTTACATTGCAGATTTGATAATTGTTTTAACATACAGATTTGGTAACTGTGTATGTGGACAGGAACAAAACTGCAAAAAAAAAGTGGAGTTTTAATAACGGTTCTGATGAAAACCGTTATTAAAACCTACGTTTTAATAACGGTTTTCATCAGAACCGTTATTAAAAAGTGGAGTTTTAATAACGATTTTTAAGTAAAAACCATTATTAAATATGAAGTTTACGCACATATTCGCGGGTTTTTGTGTATTTTTCATGACGGTTATGAACCGTTATTAAAACCCCTTTCCGTGGTAGTGCATGGATGGATGAGGTCTTAACCCTATTTTTTACCTCTTATATTAAGTATTTAATTATAAAAAATATATTTTTAATAAAATACCCATTTTATATCAAATTAAGATCTAAAATGGGTATTTATTAGAATAAAAATATTTAATTTTAAATAAATTATATAATATATATAAAATATGGGGGTAATTTTTCCACCCCTATTACCCCCATACCAAACGAGCACTATGAGTTAAAGCTTCAATCCAGAGGTCGACCAGATTCTATGTTGAATCCCTCTCCTATTGTTCAATTAACTTATATTGCTAATTCAATGTCAATATATCATGCATAGAGCTGGCAATCGGACGGGTCGGGTCACTATCGGATCGGGTAACATAATAATCTGGTCACATCGGTTTCGGATAATTTCGGATTATTTTGTCGGGTCGGGCTGGGTCGGGTTTGATTCGGATAAACTCAATATCGGATAATCTCGGGTCATTCTAAGCTCTCGGGTCGGGTCTGGTTGAGATCGGATGGACTCAGATTCGGGTAAATTTGGGTTGTTCTAATTTCGGTTCGGGTTCGGATCGGGGTCGGTTGAGTTTCAGTTATTATATTTTTGGATTGAATTTAGATTGAATTTAGGTTATTTCATATTTGAGCCATGCTTGTGTCATTTTCTTTCTTTCTTTTTATTCCAAGATATTATTAAAAGCTAATGATTTTGAGATCATTTATTTTAATTTATCTTATTCAATCAAAATTAAATTATTATATTAATTGTTTTGGGGCCTTAGAATTTTTTATCATTATTTCATCTTTGGAGATGTATTTGACGTTTCAAATTTAAAAGTTTTCAAATCGTATCACTTTTCTTTTTATGTTAAGGTATAACTTATAATTCAACTCCATTATTAGCTTGGTCATATTGAGTTCTAGTATTATTTTAAGTTTATATTATATTTATATCTTATACGCTCCTTACATGATATTAACTTATAATAGTCATCGATAATTGATAACAAATGAAGACTTCTAAGGTTGTACTTCTCATATTATTTTTAAAAGAGATTGATCACATCATATCAACATAATTTTAATAAATATAATAATAATAATAATAATAATAATAATAATAATAATAATACAAAAATAATGATAACAATAATAATAGTAATCAATGAATATCAATTATGGCAAAAATAATAATAACATATTAGTTTTTTATTATATATTTTGATTAGATCATATCAAGCTAAATAAGATAAAAATTAAATAAAGTAAGTAATAATGACTATTATTGACAAAAGACCAACTAATATTGACTTATTACTATTTAACACTGTTGATGTAATAAAAAATATTAATCTTCAATTTTTATAATGAATAACTAATATTCTCACTCTAGATTTTTCTTACTTTCCTATGATGTTGTAGGTGCTATATTGCAAGGTATGGCCGTATAGATACTAACATATAGTGTTCAAGGCTGCACTGTTATTATCTTATGGTACTAGATGGAATAATGGAAGTGAACTAATATTTAAATGGCATAGTAGTGTTATTCTTTATTTTTTCTCTACTTTTATTTCTATTGGTATCAATGGATATTGTATTTGTATATACATAAGTGATATAAATTTTATGAAAGTATATTGTTTCTAGATTTTGATGTAAGTGCTAGTATGGATTAGTTGCACATCTATATTATTTCATGTTTTATGAAGTTTTAAAAATTTTGAGTTATGGGTTAATGTTAATTTTTGGGTGGTACCATGTTGAATCTTTATAGATTTATAATTTTCTAGATAATATCATATTTCAGATAAATAATGGATCGGGTCGGGTCATTTCGGATTTATAGTTTTTCGGGTTATATCGAGTTTCGGGTGAATAGCGGGTCGGGTCGGGTTTATTTCGGGCTTATGATTTCTCGGGTTATATCGGATATCGGATATGTATCGGATCGGGTCGGATAGGTTTCGGGCTTTTAATTACTCGGATAAAATCTGATCAGATTTTGGGCGGATCGAGTCGGTTTTCGTCGGATTTTTCGGGTCGGGTCAACTTTTGCCGGCTCTAATCATGCACCCAAGATTACGTATTTTCTTGGTGTGAATTATAGTAGAAGGTTAGCGTGAGCTGTATAGATTAGGAAGTAATATTGGCAGGAGCTGTAGAGTCCAATATAGGAATTATATTCCGTAACTGATCCTAATTAATTGTATCCCAAGTTATAAGGGATTCTTTAATTACTTGCCGTTTCGTAGTCATCTTGAAAAGCTTCTCTATAAGAGAAAGAGTCTGTAACATAAATTAGGAGGAATGAAATACATAGAGGAATTCCCAGAATTGTCATGGTATCAAAGCGAAGGTCCATCCTTTGCTACGTAAAATTTTGACAGAAGGCCTAAAGAAGAAATAAAGGCATGGAGACGCCACCTGACATGATAGAGCAAGAACAACAAATTACAGCTGCAACCCTTGATGATCTCACGACAAGAATGACTCAGATTGTAACTCAAAACCAGATCCAGACTCCATCAGTGATCTATGACACTACGGCTGCATCGATTGGTATCAAGCTTGATGGTACCAACTATGCTTTGTGGTCCCAAATTGTGGAGATGTATATCTCCGGAAAAGACAAGTTGGGATACATAAATGGAGATCTTCCCCAACCAGAACCGAATGATCCCCATTTCAGAAGGTGGAGAACAGAAAACTCAATTGTGAAAGGATGGCTAATCAACTCCATGGATCCATCTCTCATCAGCAACTTTATTCGATTCTCTACTGCCAAACAGGTATGGGACTCAATTGCCACCACTTATTTTGATGGATCCGATACTTCTCAAGTATACGATCTAAAACGATGAGTAACAAGAATGAAACAATCAGGAGAGTCCATTGAAACATATTACAATTGCCTTCAAGGTTTATGGAGGGAAATTGATTTCCGTAGACCAAATCCTATGGAATGTACTGCTGATATACAATGATATAATGATTTACTTCAAGAAGATCGAGTGTATATTTTTTTAGATGGACTGGATGATAGGCTTGACCATATTCGTAGTGATGTTCTCCAACTGAAGCCCTTCCCAACGGTTGAACAGGCTTATGCCTATGTCCGGAGGGAAGCAACCAGACAGACAGTGATGCTCACCAACAACAGAAACTCCTCTGCTGCAGCAATGGTCTCTAAAGGGGGGAAAGAATATTTTCCACGACAGCAAACACTCCAATTAAACAGACCTGGGATGTCTTCATCAGGAGGGCGTAACATGCATCACGTAACTAAGGCCAAAGGACAAGGGGAGAGTGAAGGCAGTGGCTGTTCTCATTGTGGAAATATGAAGCACACACGAGAGACTTGCTTCAAATTGCATGGTTATCCCGAATGGTGGAATGATTTGAAGACACGGAAGCAGAGACTCTCTACTGGAAACACAGGGCAAGCATCATTGGCAGATACTAAAGCCCAGCTGTCATTAGCTCCACTGGTTGAAACCAGAGAAGTTGCCGCTATTTTGCCTAAAGACCCAGGTAACGCAGACTCTAACACCGACTGGATTGTGGACTCTGGTGCAACTGACCACATGACATACTCTTCAGATGATTTTGTTGATACCACAGAACCAAGAAGAACTGGTATCACCAATGCAAATAGGGTAGTTTACCCGGTAACAGGGGCTGGCACCGTGCAGATATCACCATCTATATCATTAAACAACACTTTATTAGTGCCCTCTCTTTCAAATAAATTGTTATCTGTCAATCAAGTTACCGAAGACTTAAATTGTGTAGCACTAATGTATCCAAAATTCTACCTTTTTCAGGATATTCTCACGAGGGAGATCATTGGGCGTGGTACTAAGAGAGAAGGGTTATACTACATGGATGATTTCAACCTCGGCAGCGTAAACACCATGAGAAGATCACTCCTGACGAGAGAAAATCAAATTTGGCTATGGCATTATCGGTTGGGACATCCATCTTTTAGTTATATGAAGTACTTGTTTCCAGAATTATTCTTGAATTTGAATTATTCAGACTTTAAATGTGAAACTTGCATTCTTGCCAAGAGCCATCGTGTATCCTTTCCGATTAGTTTGAATAAAAGTGATACCCCTTTTGCCTTGGTTCACTCGGATGTTTGGGGACCGTCACCGATTACCACTAGTTCTGGCATACGCTGGTTTGTCACATTTGTAGATGACTGTACTAGGATGACGTGGCTATATTTACTGAAGCGTAAGGATGAGGTGTTTGATGTGTTTTGTATGTTTGAAGCTATGGTTCACACTCAGTTTTCAGCAAAAATCCAGATTCTTCGATCGGATAATGGGGGGAGTACGTGAATCATAACTTCGCAGAATTTTTCCAAAAGAAAGGGATATTGCATGAGTTATCCTGTAGTCATACTCCACAACAAAACAGAGTGGCAGAACGGAAAAATCGACACATCCTAGAAACAGCAAGGGCATTATTATTTGGAGCACAGGTGCCGAGTAGATACTGGAACGATGGCATTACTACTGTTGTCTATTTATTGAATAGGATGCCATCTAAAGCCTTGGACTTCAAGACCCCACTACAGGTACTGTCACAACATGTTACTCTACCATCCATTTTGTTGCTTCCACCACGAGTTTTTGGCTGCGTAGCATTTGTTCACATCCATAAACATCTACGAACAAAACTTGAACCATGTGCTGTGCGTTGTATGTTTCTGGGGTATGGCTCTAATAAGAAGGGATTCCGCTGCTATGATCCTAAAACAAAACGACTCTATACAACAATGGATGTCACCTTTCTAGAATCAGAATACTTCTATACATCCACGGCATCCACTTCTCCTCTCCAGGGGGAGACACGGAATGAAGATAAGAAGTGGTGGACTGTGACCGAAGTTGATGGTGGTGATAATACTACCGTGACCAAAGCTATTGATGGTGGAGATAATACTGAAGCTATAGCCGTGATTGAAGCTGATAAAGGCGGTGATATTATTAAGGGAACTGGACCCGTGACTGAAGAGGGAACTGGACCCGTGACCGAAGATCATGGTGGTGATAATTTTGAGGGAATTGAAGCTGCTGAGAATAATGTGGAATCATCTGACAGCAGAAGTATATCCCCCTCTCTTCCCTCTCTTCTAATACCCGACAATGACACTCCTCTACATGAGAATATTCCTGAGGTAATCTCTCATACACTACCCACCGATAACTCTTTGAATTCTCCAGTTATCTATAACTTACCTTTCAGGCAGAATAGAGGCAAGCCTCCATCCAGGTACTCACCAGATACTATAGGGAAAAAGGCAAAGTACCCCGTCTCCAATTATGTTTCCACACAAAGGCTGCCAATGTCACTCAAAGCCTTTGCGTACAAGTTGTCCACTGGCAATATTCCTTCGGGAATCCATGAAGCAGTAGCAGACCCCAAATGGTCCCAAGCAATCCAAGAAGAAATGACAGCCCTGGAGAAGAACCGAACATGGGAAATCGTCACACTACCACAAGGGAAAAGGACTGTTGGGTGTAAGTGGGTATTTTCAATCAAATATCAGGCAGATGGATCCATTGAGCGACACAAGGCAAGGTTGGTAGCGAAGGGGTACACACAAACCTACGGGATAGATTATCAGGAGACATTTTCCCCGGTAGCAAAATTGAACACAGTCAGAATTTTGTTATCCATGGCTGCAAATTTAGATTGTCCATTGCACCAATTTGACGTAAAAAATGCTTTTCTTCACGGAGACCTTGAAGAGGAGGTATATATGGATATCCCACCAGGCTATAGTTCCAACACACCTGGAACGGTCTGCAAGTTACAACGGGCTTTATATGGACTAAAACAGTCTCCACGTGCATGGTTTGGTCGATTTAGCGTGGCTATGAGAAAGTACGGGTTTCAACAAAGCGACTCCGATCATACTCTCTTCCTTAAGCAGCAACGAGGAAAGGTAACTGTCCTGATAATTTACGTAGATGACATGATCATTACAGGAGATGATGAAGAAGAAATTAAAAGATTACAAAAGCAGCTATCCGCTGAATTTGAAATGAAGAATTTGGGAGGACTTAAATACTTCCTTGGGATTGAAGTGGCTAGATCAAATCGGGGAATTTTTCTCTCACAGAGAAAATATGTATTGGACCTACTAACTGAGGTAGGAATGCTTGACTGCAAGCCGGCAGACACCCCAACGATTCAGAATCAAAAACTCGGAATGTATCCCGATCAGGAACCCGCTGACAAAGAAAGGTACCAACGATTGGTAGGTAAATTAATATACTTATCTCACACTCGTCCAGATATTTCATATGCTGTCAGCGTAGTTAGCCAATTCATGCATTGCCCTAGCAAGGATCACATGGATGCCGTTATTCGAATACTGCAGTATCTAAAATCTGCTCCAGGAAGAGGGCTTATGTTCTCCAAGAATGGTCATTTAAATGTTGAAGGATACACAGATGCTGACTGGGCAGGAAATGTGGTTGATAGAAAATCTACATCCGGATACTTCACGTTCGTTGGAGGAAACTTGGTTTCATGGAGAAGTAAGAAACAAAAGGTAGTTGCATTGTCAAGCGCGGAGGCAGAATTCAGGGGAATGGCTAAGGGTCTTTGCGAACTCCTTTGGGTTAGAAGATTACTCTCCGAAATTGGCTTCACTCCCAAGTCAGGAATGAATCTGTATTGTGACAACAAAGCCGCAATTGCAATTTCTCAAAATCCAATCCAGCATGACCGAACGAAGCATATCGAGATAGACCGACATTTCATCAAACAGAATCTTGAAGAAGGAGTGATCCACTTCCCTTTTGTCAGATCAGAAGATCAACTCGCGGATATGCTCACAAAGGCAGTCTCAAACAAATATTTTCATAGCTCACTTAGCAAGTTGGGCATCGAAGACATCTTTGCACCAACTTGAGGGGGAGTGTTAGCGTGAGCTGTATAGATTAGGAAGTAATATTGGCAGGAGCTGTAGAGTCCAATATAGGAATTATATTCCGTAACTGATCCTAATTAATTGTATCCCAAGTTATAAGGGATTCTTTAATTACTTTCCGTTTCGTAGTCACCTTGAAAAGCTTCTCTATAAGAGAAAGAGTCTGTAACATAAATTAGGAGGAATGAAATACAGAGAGGAATTCCCAGAATTGTCAGGTGATAAAATGGTATCGTAGTGATTATAATAAAAGTGTGTTATAGCATATAACAATTAACCAGCTCACTTTCATATGATAATAGATCATGAGTTTAATTAAATTTATTCGATTTAAAACATTCATGTTATAATTTTATTCAACTGAAACTAATTAAAGCTACTTTGGTCAAACATTAACCTAGAAAAGGATACAAATTAACTAAGATAGAATTGCTTTGGCCCAAAGACAAATAAAGATCAATCTAAAGGGGGATAAACATCAACTAAAAATAAAATACATGAATATAGTGATACTTGGACCAATGACCTCCAACATAACACAAATGTATTCCAACCACCGATATACGAAATTCATTTATTTATTTAGCTTCACAGCTGCCCTATATATGAAACACGATTTGCTATATTGAACTATTTTTTTTTATTCTAATAGTCTTTTATGAGTGTGTGCATAACAAAATTTTACGTTGTTAATAAGTTAAGCTTATATGTCTACTAGACCTGTATTTTTGTATTTTCGCATGAATACAAATAAATGATTAAGTAAAAGGCTGTGTTGACTTGTCAATTTGCCTCCATAGTTAAAATGAATGAAGTTGAGCTAGGTATATTAAAGTCATGATAGGTGGAATGGAAACATAACATTTCGAAGTAAATTAGGCATACCAATCAATTCAATCGAGACTGGATATTTAATTGTGAGGCACTAATTGGGCCAGTGTTAATAAGCTGCATTGTATATATTGTTAAGGCCTCTCATGTCCAGAGGTTAATATTGGGCTCAATATGTTGCCTTAATCCATTAATAAAATTCAACAGGAAGCCCTTTAAGCATTAGAACGCACTTGTCCCGGCTATAGAACAACTGAAGCGCTTTTCAACATAACTTCATCGTATCCCCCCCCCCACCCCCGCGCCAACAAAAAAAAATTATGGTTTGAATAAAAGTGACCAAAAATAATTATTTGATAAATTATTATCTGGTTTGAAGTGATGTATATTAATATCTTTTTAAAAAAATTATAAGAATTAGTTATGCCAAATTGACAATTAAGTATTAAAAATCAATACTTTAAACGTCAGCTTTCTTTTGCCTAGCTAGCAAGATAAGCCAATGCTAATTCAATGATCAGATATAAATAAGCAAGTCTTCGCATCACACATATTGGTGGTTAGGAGCGGTTGCTTGATGAGGTTTTATGCCCGTTCTCGTAATCTAAATTATTGATTTATAATCTGATATATATATAATCTTTAAAAAAAACTAAAAACTTTTTATTTTCCGAATTATTGATATTAATATTAATATTTTAGATATAGTGGTACATTGAATAATCCTTTCTTATCTAAAAATATGACGAGAAAAACAATTCCGGTTTTAAACTACGATCAAAGGATACATCAAATTTTTTATTTATTTATTTATGATGATCACTTATTCATCCCCATAATTCTATTAATTAACTTAAAGTCATCAAACTGGTCGAGTGTACGTATCTAATGCATCTGCATTTCTATTCTTTCTTTTCAATAAACAAATAAGGCGAAGCACGTATTGACTCGCCAGCGGATATACATATTTAAACTTATTTAGGTTGAGCTACAAAATCAAATTAGATATATAACGCGATAAAGAAAGCTAATATCGATGACAACATGATACTTCGGCGTACATATATTATATACACCAATTATGTCGAAGATTTGGTCTTCGTCCGACACCCATAGTCGTTGGGCCAATATAATATGCTGCAGTGCATACACTGAGTATACCTCTCGAGTCCAGACGGGAATATTGGGCTCAATATGTGGTGGTCAAAACTTTTTTCTATTTCATTGTCAAAATTCAACAAAAAGCCCATTAAGCTCTAGGACACACATAATGTAACTTGAAACACTACTCAACATCTACACCTCGGTAACTTAATGGAAAATACACACACACACGCATGCATACAGCTTTCTCAAACCGGCATTAACTAAGAAGTATGGGCACTTACAAGTTACAATTAAAGCCAATACTTAATCTTTATGTTATGTGTACCATAGTATTAGTTTTATAATGTATACATAATGTACATATTAGGAACTTGGGAATATTGATTGGTTTGGTCTTTTACAAACTAGTTTGGAATAACTTTAAACAAAACTATGCTTCTTTTACATCAAACGAAATTGTTTGACAAAGGTATGAAATACTTTTGAAAGGGTGGAATATTATGAAATATAAACAATGTTAAAGGGTGTTGGCGGACGACCACCTGAACCCAACCAACGGATGAGTTCAAAAGCACAAGATGCGTAGTGGATTCAAAGTTGAAAAAACAACAGAAGTGGCAGACAACTGGTTATGCTCAACGAATGATTGGAGATGGTAGTGTCTATAGTTTCCTCAACCATTCCAAGTTGTATGTCATGAGATTACTCTTTCTTAAATAGACATGTGTGGCACTTGTTAAGCCACGCCCATTTTGTGATGCTAAGGCAATTTAGTGTAACCTAGCCATGTAACTTTGAATAGTAGAGAACATAGTGCCTCTGTCCTTACACAATCGAAGAATCATCACTCTAAGTGCTTTGAAGATCAATGAATAAACCTACCTCTACCATGAAATAAGCCTTTAAAACTAGTTAATATTTATATTAGATAACGGTACTGAGTTATTATTGCCCTTACGGTTATCTAATGTTTGATAACTGTGCAAAAACCATCATCTAAAATATAGTAAAGTCAACTATGTTGCGACTTTAGATGTTGGTTCTTACTAATAATCGTTATCTAAGGCTAAGAAGTAAGGAACTATAGATAACACTTCCTGATATAATTATTATCTAAAGGTTATCGTTTAAAATTTTTTTTGAACACTTTAGATGACGGTTATATCACAAATAGTTATCTAAGGTGGATGAATTTCTTTGCTTTAGATAATGGCACTTAATGTAACGATTTTCTAAACTGTTTAAAAATTTTCAAACAGTAAACTTTAGATAACAGTTATGTAAGGAACTTTTATCTAAAGTTGAATCAAAATTTTTTATATACACTTTAGATAACGGTTTTATAGAAAACCGTTATCTTATGCTCTTTTTTACTTTTTTATTATTTGTTTAATTTGTTTCAAACCACATGCACTATTTCATGTTTTATGCATCATCCTAAATCTAAAATATAAGAATTCGACATATATTAAAAAATTAATACACATCTAAATTCTTTACTATTACCTCAACAAAAACACTACTTATCAACAACATGACTAATACCACCAAACCTGCACATATTCATAATTCTTATTGAAATAAAAGTACTTAAAACCTGCACTTAATTATCCAATAAGTAAGAAATATCGTTGTTATTTGACGATATCAAATTCCAAACCATTAAAATCACACCCTACATCACTACTACAAATACGGGAAATAATAACGGGACATTAATAACGGTAGTTCGAAAACCGTTGTCAAACGCGTGAAAATTAATCGGCGGGAAGTTTTGATAATGGTTCTAGTTAAAAACCGTTATTAAAAGGGCAACGTTAAAATTTGGATGGATGTTTTAATAACGGTTTTATATAAACCGTTATTAAAAGAGGATTTAATAACGGTTCATATTAGAACCGTTGTCAAAAGTGAGAAGCTTTTAATGACGGTTCTTCTAGGAACCGTTATTAAAAGATGTTTTAATAATGGTTCTCTCAGGAACCGTTATTAAAACCCCAAAATCAAACTTTTATTTCTCGCTCGGTTCTGTTTCGTGCCAAAATTTTTAGACTCTCTGCACTTTCGTTCTCTTGCTCTCCTTCCTTCTCCTTGCAAACCCTCGCACCGCCAACTCGCACCACCAGGCTCCTCTCAAGTAAAGGAAACCCTCGCACCGCCACACCTCTGCCATTGTTCCGAAGCTAGCTGGCACTTGCACCTTCATCCTCCGTCGTGTTTGAAGCCCTTGCCTCTCTCAACATTCTGACCGTCGTGTTTGTAGCTAGCTCACTTTATGTATGTGTTTGTTCTTCCTCTCGTAACTTTTTATCTACTTATATAAATGCATGTCGCCAGGGTTTCGTTCGAAAATGTGTTGTTGAATGTGTTGGCTGAAAATTTTGCTGTTTGTTGTTGAATTTGTTGCGTTATTGTTATATATTAACAAATGCATGTGTTGGCCGAGAGCTTTACATATTATTGTTGTATTTGTTTGTATGGAGAATATAGATTCAACATTATTTAGAGCTACAACCATAATAAACAAAAGAGAAGACATTATTGAGGTTATTTAGAGCTAGATTCAACTGTAAACTTTGGAGGGTCATAACTTTTTCATGCGGCCTCGGGTTTAGGTGATCTAGGACGCTATTTTGGGTATTTTTTCGAGATCTACGATGTGGAAAATTGGCGGAGCCGGTTTGGGCAATTTTGGAGCCCAAAAAAGGTCATTTTGGCCTCTAAATTGAGGTTTTTTTGTGATACAACCTTTTTAGGGCCTTTTTTACAAATTGAACCTTTAATTTAGGGTATGATGGTGTTATATAACCTCTTGATTATAGTGGTAAAATATGTTGCCTACCTTTCTATTATTTTGTATGTAGGGTAATACATGTTTTCATTTATTTTAGTTTTTACTTATATCAGAATTATTTTTCCTCTATAGTTTATCTCTTTATTGTAATTATGGATGAGATAAGAGCTTCAGGTACCTCCAAAATTGAAGATCTTCGAGACAAAGGAACTTAGATGATGATGATGGAATTGAAGTTTTTAAGGGTTCAAGTGAAGAAGACGAGCAATGGATCTTATAGTCTAGAATAGATTGGTCAACATAGATCCAAGCCATGTATGTTTGCTTTTCCATATTTTTCTATTAATGAATCATGACATACCTAATGGCTAACTGTATATTAATTGAAACATGGGTGTTGTAGTTTTTCACCGATGACTATGCACGAGGCCAGCAATATAATGTTGATCAAATTGATGAAGTTAGAGGCCAAGCACGTGCACTCATTCATTCGGTAGCGATCTATATATTCTACATGCATTTTTAGGTTTGTATTTCGTCTACCTGCCTAGATATGTGAACTCTTTACTTTGGGGTGTAGAGCTACCAAGTTGTGGTATGCCCACTAATTTTATTGCAAGTATAGTTGGTGTATTGAGACATGCATACCAATTATAGATTGATTGAAATTATGTTGTGGTTGCAGATTTGGTATAAATTGATGTTGTTTTACATTGCAGATTTGGTAATTGTTTTAACATACAGATTTGGTAACTGTGTATGTGGGTAGGAACAAAACTGCAAAAAAAAAAGTGGAGTTTTAATAACGGTTCTTATAAAAACCGTTATTAAAATGTAGGTTTTAATAACGGTTCTTCTAAAACCGTTATTAAAACTCCAGTTTTTAACAATGGTTTTCATAAGAACCGTTATTAAAACCTACGTTTTAATAACGGTTTTCATCAGAACCGTTATTAAAATCTGGAGTTTTAATAACGGTTTTTAAGTAAAAACCGTTATTAAATATGAAGTTTACGCATATATTCGCGGGTTTTTGTGTATTTTTCATGACGGTTATGAACCGTTATTAAAGATTTAATAACGGGCGATTCAATAACGGTTGAAAACCGTTATTAAAACTATAAAATAACCGTTATTAAAACCCCTTTCCGTGGTAGTGCATTTTTGTCATTACAAGAGTTGTTTATTAGTTACAAAGTATATATGAGATTTGTTACAAAACATAAACTATCTAAACCTAGTCCAAAAATACTAAGAAAAGGCTACTTACCTCGATCAAAAACTACTTATAAGCTACACATCTATACATGTATGTACAAATTTTTCCTATTGATCTCTTACTTCATTATACTCTTCTGGTGTGTATTCTGTCAAATAAGATCTATCAAGATAGAACAACAAATCACATTCATTTAATTATTTGATTAGTAAGCAAGTTATAAGATTTTATTATGTATTATTTAAAACAAATTAAATATAAGGCATACATTTTCTGGATCTATATGTAAAGGATTTTTTGACATGATATCATACATGAATCTACACATGTAGTATCCACAATTGACTTTATTTTTCTGCTTAGGAACCTAGCAACGCAAAGAAATCATTTAAATTGCAACCTCATAATTTATACCTATAATTAAAGATAGTAATTAAAATTGAGACAAAATATATTATTAAGAAATTTTGACTTTGACAAGATCATATTGAAAGCCACTTCTTATATCTCTTTCACCCTTCATCATAACTAACATTCATAGTTCCCTAATAGAAATGATTAACAACCTAAATATACTAAAAATGGAATGCATAGACATTAGAACACTAGGTGTATGACCTTGGAGCAAAATGCTTTCAAGAAAAACCATGGTCTAGTGATGACAACTCAAATATGCTTCAGTAAAATCTCACATATAGCTAATGACAACAAATACTACATCAAAATATGGCAATCATGAGACTTAATACCAATTAGTTTGAACTCGTTCATCAACACAAGGTTTTTGATATTTGAATATTACCCTTGTAGAACCTTGATACTACAAAATAATTCACAAAATTCAATCTTCATTTTTCTAGAGAGAGAATTACCATCATGTGGTAAATACATTTTTGTTCCATTGGCTTGTGGTGACAATTCCTACTGAATTCCCATTTCATTCATATCCATTCAAGCATTGATGTTATCTTTAGTCTTTTGTGGAACACTGAATAATATACCAACAAGACTATGACATATATTTTTCTCGATATGCATTGTGTTAAGGGTATGTCTCGCGTATAAACATTCCTAATAAGGAAGATTGAAGAACACGTACATCTTCTTCCACCCAACTGATGGAACCACATCTTTAATATTCTTCCCAAACTTGATTTTCAATCATTTCATCTTCAAATAAACTTTTCGGCCATTCAATGGCATTGGAGTTTCCCCTTATTCTTATTATCCATTGAAAGATTTCCTTTTCTTACAACAATTCTGATTCTTAGGTAAAAATATACAATGTTTGAGGAAGATAGTCTTTTTATCCAGTGTTTATCTAAATAAATGAGGTGTTTCACTCACATTTTGGACATGAATAATAACCTTTCACACTATAACCAAACAAGTTCTCATATGCAGAAAAAATCATTTATGGTACATAATAACATTACCCTACCCTCAAATTGAAGTTTTCTTGATGATATGCATCAAATATCTCAACACCAGTGACCCACAACAATTTGAAATCATCATTCAAAGGTTCTAAATAAACATTAATATCATTTTCCTATCGGTTGGGCTCAAAATATATAAATACAACATCATATGTTTGCATTTCATGTAGCCAAGGCGGTAGATTATATATCACCAAAATCATTAGCCATATGCTATAGGTACATTGATTGTGTGGATTCATTCCACTAGTAGAAAGTGCAAGACATATATTTCTTGATTCATCACCAAATTTGGGAAATGTGTTATCAATTGTTATTCATTGTGGATAGTCAATTGGATGTCTAAGAAGCCCATCATCTGTCATCTCATAAGTAAGCCATGTTATATTCTTACCATCTTTCATCATTAAAAATCTACCTAAATCGTGGTATTATAGGAAAGTAACACAAAACCTTAGTCAGAACCTTCTAATAGTTCATGCTCATGAATGAAATAATCTTTTTAGCATCATATGTATGGTCAGGTAAATAATATTATCAGGAAACATATCTTTCAAATGTACCAGTAATTTCGTAAAACTCTTATCACTCCATCTGTTGTATGCTTTCAAATTGTATAATATTAAAACAACGGGTATTCTAGTAAAGGTTTTACAACCACCATACAAAATAATCTTTTTAATCATTCACTAATGACTCAAACATTTTAGGATAATCCTAAAAATTTTCCTCAACTTTCTTAGTTGTCTCTTGTAACAAATCTCCATCATAATTCTCAAATATTTGGTTAGTTTCCCTTCTATCTTCCTCATTATTAGATACATACTCTGTCTCACCATGTTATATCCAATAAGTGTAACTTCTACCTATTTCATACAAAAAAAAATGATCTTTCAGTTGACTAATATTGAGGCATTCGACATAAGCATACCCCAAATAGGAATAGATTATTCTACTAGAGTCTTTAGCATGTTCTATTACAAAAATGATGTAAACCTTTACCCCTTCTTCATATTCCCAATAAAAACAATTTTCAGACACCTATTCCCTTGACATAATTTTCCGTTCTATATGTCTTCCTTATAAATATTATAGTAGTAAAGAAAAAATAATCAATGGTGGCATATCCCAGTAATTGAAGGTAGCTTTGGGTTACAATTTATATCAATAGTATAATAAAAACTAATGGAAAAAAGTTTTCCTTAGGTTTAGGGTTTAGGGTTTAGTGACCATAGTTCAGAGTTGATGGTTTAAGGACATCGTAACATTATAGTATAAATACCTAGTCTAAAAGATAGATAAATATTATAACTTAATTAGAAGTTACATATATAGTAATTCATAAAGAAGAAGGAAGATAAAGGAACAAACGGTATCTTAACATACATAATTAATATACATACATACATACATATATATATGATTGTTACAAGGGTTCAAAGCTATATACAATCGCTATAAACATAGGGAGACTAAAGCATGGCAAAAAAACTATCAAGAAATCCCAAGCAAAAGCACCAATATGTATAACAAAAGATTTCTTCAACCCCAAACATTTTACTCAGAGCATGCAACTCCTAAAATCTCCTAAGGTACTCTTCACCATCCTCAAGCCTAAAAAATATCAGTTATCACTCTCTGAGTCCACTCTTCTCAAAGAATCATCTATTCCCTCATTTCATTATGAGATGGTACATCCATCCCACTAGGTATAGACTCACTAGTAACCTATACAGACACCTTTTTTGATTGTCTATCATAATAAGCTCCCTAGCTATCTAGTGCTAATGTCACATAAAACACTCACCATCAACAAACCTCGGATGTGGAAATTCTATGTAAAACAAATCCATATACCTAGTTATAGCCCCTATCCATGGTTCGATCTGAAGCAAGGTCAATAATAAATGGTATGACCTAAACACTTATGTCTCCATATACACATTATTCTCCATCATGCCCCTTAGCTATTCATGTAACAAGATTTTATGTCTCCTTATATCACCATAAGAAGGCATCCTCAATTGTGATACACACACATGGTCATAATGCCAACTCACTACCTATAAAAGGGGAGACAACCAATATGTCTTATTATCCAGTCTACTCATATCGCTCAAACTTAACCTAATTTAACCACCTGGTAGAAAAGAGAAAACACCAACAATAATTCTCCAACATTTATTTCTCTAAAACATAGTATATACAAAAAAATAAATAAACATACAACATATAATTTTTTAGTGCCTAAACCACCAATAGAACCTAAAAAAAAACAAAATTAAAAGTGAAATCAAATAGCAAGAAAACATAAAATGTACACTTTCAAACAACAATTCTCAATACATTAACTACGAGCTTATATAGAAATTTTACAAATATTTTCAGCAAAAAAG
The DNA here is from genome assembly GCA_030549775.1 of Tamarix chinensis. Taxonomy (NCBI): domain Eukaryota; kingdom Viridiplantae; phylum Streptophyta; class Magnoliopsida; order Caryophyllales; family Tamaricaceae; genus Tamarix; species Tamarix chinensis. The sequence goes on along the minus strand of CM060176.1, from coordinate 63,327,662 downwards.
AAGATACATAATCATACTATTCCTAAAACTAAATTATAATAGCTAGAAATTAGCCACTAATAAAAAACTCCACCTCAAACCAACATGCAATAGCATAAGCCACACATAAATAACAATAGCTCTAAACAACATGCATTTACATAAAAAAACATCAATTTAAAGAAAACTAATAAAAAATTATTAAAATCACAAATTGCGTGAAAATTTAAAAAAATTGAAAAATTAAAAATTAAAATCAAAACCTAAAATAGTGAAGAAATGAAGCTTACCTAGCTAAATGGAGGCAATCACTGATGAAAATGACTATCAGAAGATTGACAGCAACACAACAACAAACATAACTCAAGTCTATAAAAACGCAGGAAGAGAGATAAGCAAGATAGAATAAGAGTGATAGAAGACATGCAAGCCTTTTGAAAACTAGAACTAAAATCAAAACTTACAAGAAAGAAGCATACCAAGATAACTATGGTTGGTAGTCGATGACTGAGGAAAATGAAGAGTGCTAGAGAAGATAGCTCACAAGAAAACTGCAAGCAAAACCAAAGGTGGAGGAGATACAAGATTGGAGAATAAACTTCGTAGACCACTGTTAGAACCACTTAAAAAATGGTGTTGATAACGATGGCAAAGAACAAAGTGATCCTACTCAATAATAGAGGAATGATAGAGAGAGAACAAGCTAGCTAGAATTGATAGTGAGGTTAGCTAATAAAAAAATGTTGTGATTTTGTAAAGAAAGAGGGGAGCTAGAGAGAGAGAGAGGTGAATGGTGCACATGTTTTATTTGTCAGTTTTCATTAAGACCATTATCTAAAGTGTTGCATTGTGGAAAAATTTAGAAAATAGTTTTTATTAAAACCAATATCTAAACTATTGCATGCAACCTTAGATAATAGTTTTAATGAAAACTAGAATCTAAAGTGCATCATTTTTACCCACCTTAGTTCCAGCACTCTTAAAAACTAATATTTTACATTTTTTTATATAGTGGATTTCAATGTCGGTTATTACAAAAATAGATATCTAAAGCTGCATTAATGATGGTTTTAATTAAAATCGTTATCTAAAGTTCTACAAATTTTTTTAGGCTTGAGTTTTGATACTTGTTTTTTATTGAGTCATTATCCAAACTTTTGTGCTTTTCTTTCTTCAGAGCATTTTGTGGCCTTCTAGTGATGGTTTGAATATTACCATCATCCATGATGGGTCATCAAACCTAATCCTTATAACACTCCCATTTTTCACTACTAAAAAACATTCATTTTGAAAACCCTACGGAAGTGGAAAACTACTAAACTCTAATGGAAACAAGATGTTACAATCACACCTAACATCAGATAGGCATTAGCCACCCATCCCATGTTAGATACAAGTCTAAATATAAAACAAAACAAAAATATAGTTCATCATAAACACATCATATAAATATCAAAGGAAAGGGTTTCAAGTACAAGACCTTGATAGTCCATGAATATTCAAATATATGAGGGAAAATTAAGCTAAAGAACAAATTTTCAATTACATAAACAAAAGTAGAGCATAACCCAAAACTCCAATCCATCAAAGATAGTACAAAAGTCTTTGGATGTCCATGCTTTCATAACCATTACCCAACATGAGGTAGACCTACTACTAACCATATATGAAAACCTACACATGACCCTCTGCTAGTAGGATGGAGCAAGTGACCGAGCAAATGGGAACATCAATACAATTTGTACCGAGTAAGCCAAGTTAACTCCTCAATGGGAGTCACAGGAAGACAAGTTCCAACATATTATGGAGAGCATACTATCATATTTCATGCCTATTCCATATAAACTGATATATATGCTCGATCATGGTCATATCTTACATTAGAAACTCAGACCATACACGACTCATCATGTCTATCAACATTATACAACATCATAAATCAAAACATTCAAGCTACTAAGAAGATTCTCTGGCTATTATTAAGTCATCTATCATCCATACATATGATTTCATGCTAAATCCAAATTTCCCAACTTACATAATCCATTAGGTCATTTATTTATAAGCTATTACCTCTTTTACAATTCTTTTTCTAATTACTTTTATTTTTCTCTTTATCCACATTCTTATTCCAAATTTTTTCTGAGCGATGGACTGTGTACTACCTTATGGTCTCACATACCATGGAAGTGAATCTAAACTATAGGAAATAAAGTCCAGCCGAAGCTAAGTAACCACCAATGGGTATAAGTCCGAGTTAAAGCTAAAAACCACCTAGGTAACCAAACACTTTAGTATTGATACCCCTCAGTACATTATTGGTATCTACAATCAGTAAGGCACCGAGATCTACTAGGAACCTGATCGAAGGCAAAGCCTGAAGGCATCGATAAACACCCAAAGACAGAATAACCCTTGATAGCTAAACAAGGATTAGGTAACCCAAACCAATACATATCTCGATCATCTTTTTCTTTAACTAATTAATACATTATTTCTTAGGATGTGTGATCATAAAAGACCCATAGAATAAGAAAGCAAGGCATCCACATACTTAGTCCATATCAACCATTTCCATTCCCCCAAATGTGTGGTGGAATTTCCATTAATTCTTCATTAATATTAAACCATCCATTTGATAATTCATTTTAGGCCAATAATCTAGATTATGTTACCCTTTATAGTCATAAAATAATTATTCGGGTTTCCTATTAAGGCCTTTATAAACACATATTGAGTATGTTCTAAATTATGATCCATTTAATTCATCTATTAAGTCATCAATATATGTCAAAAGGTGTATCTCACTAATTAAATAATCATATAGCCTCACTAGGCATAGGTCTCAAAGCATATCCAAGTCAAAAGATAAAAATCACACAATCTTACCCAATAATTCAATCTATTTGGCCTATTAGTTTGGCTTAGCCAAACCTAGGGTTTTCTCAAACCGATCGATTGGTTTAGCTAGACTAGTCAACTATTTCGAGACCATTCGATCAATTCTACAAAAATAGTCATTGAGATTAATTAGAGAGAAACCAAGGTCACCCTAAAGATACCAGTCGATTGGTTTAGACTAATGAGTCAACTTTTTTAAGTACTAGTCAATTACTTTAACCTAGCTTGTAGATTGGTTTGCCCCCAAATAGCACATAATATGCATTTATCATGCAAATCACCCAAAAAATCCTACCACATCCAAACTAAAACAAATCATTACATCATGTCAATACTTTCCCAACTCATAAACTGAAACATGCTTCGTAATTAATCAAATCAACCCTATTTCACTAAAATCATGCCTTTTTCTCATGATTCACAAATTAATCAACATGAAACAATATGAGTCCAAATTCTAATGAAAAACTATAAAATTAGATCTTTAAAGGATACACCACATCATATGCTTAATCAAGCCACATTTGAGATGTAAAAATGACTTACTTGATGCATGTAAAATATTTTCCACATATGGAAAAACACAACCTCAAAGATTTTGAACTTCAAAAATTTAAAAACAAAAATTTAAAGCTTTAGAAATCCATGAATACCTTTTAAAATTAAAAGTTCAAATTAGAAGAAAAAAAGGCTTACCAAACTTAATAGAAAAACATAGAAATTTATGGTGAAAAGGATACTTAACTTCCTACTAAATCTAACTGCCTTACTTTAAGATAAAAAAGAAGGAACTAGAAAAAGGATCAAAGGAGTGGAAGGATATAAAATTCAAACTCAAAGTAGGGAGAAAAGAAAAAAGGTGCTAGAGAATAGTAATACCCTAGAGGCTAAAAGAAAAGTGAGTAGAAAGAGTGATTATGTAACATCCCCCATTTAACAATCTAAAACATTTTATTTTTGTGGAAGTGTTAATTAATAAATTACCTGCTGTTACCGCCAAACTTAGAAAAAGTTTGGTTCCTCGCCTTTCTTACGCTAAGTGGTAAGGCTAAAACAAAACTCAACCAATGTAATTCAGTAGAAATAGAAATAATATATAATAGAGTTATGAATAAATTTTGTAGTATAACATTATAACAAAAGTACAGTATGTGACTTAATAGCCCAAAAGAAAATCCATAGTAACAAAAACCATACCCGAAGGAACAACTCTGGTTCGCTTTAGTTCAAAGACCCAAAGGCTCATTTGGAAAATAAAATCTCTTTTGATTAACTCCACTAGTGTTACCTGCACATCTAACCTTCATATTATTCCAAGGCCTTTACATAGTCATCTGCAAAAGTAGTATTAGCACAAATTCCTTATAATGAGTAAATCACAATGCCTCATAGGATGCAATATACCCACATTCTACATACCCACATAGAAACTGAAAAACATACATAAGTATAAGGCATAAACCATATAACAATACTCATAGAGAAACATATATCATGGTCCAAGTCTCAACTCAAATATAAAGCATACCAAATAATTACTCATCATTTCAAAGTGTCAACTTATATTTGATTATTTAAATATATTCCAATCATAGGGGTAGGGCACTAAGGCAACTATTAAACAACAATCCAAAAATAATACTAGGGTAAGGCACTAAGGCGACTACCAACCCAACAATCCATCATAATATCAAGTTAGGGCACCAGGTCAACTACCCAACTAATAATCCATTTATTTTATTACACAACAAAATTTTCCATTTAACGTCCTCACTTGAGAGGGCTATAAATCAATCTAGGGACATAGTGGTACACCTAGTTTTATTGGGGCTCAAAAGCAATATAATACCCTTACCTCGAACCTAAGGACATAGTGGTATGCCTAGTCATACTGGCACTCGAAAGCAACACAGTATCCTCCCAACCTCGGTGACCTAATGCTTAAGTATCGATATCCCCTATAAGACCCGTAGGTCACCTATAGAGTATTGTAGGGCCTTAAAAACTAGGGCACAACAACACACCAGTGAACCAAAAATGAGGGTTAACACTTCATATCTAAGGTAGCGACCCCAAGAGAGAAAATATTCCCAACTTGAGGTATTTCACTTTAAGTATCTTATGAGATGATCGCATAAGTCACATACAACATAGATATTTTTATTTTTCATACTTAACAATTTTCTCCTTTATTTCCAATTATTTAGATAAACCCTAAGATCATAGGTATATGCCAAGCCAATTCAAAGGTAAGGTTAACCTATTAAAAGGCTAAGTTGATCCTATTATTCATTTATCTCTAAATGATACATTAGGTCAAAAATACTAAAATACCATTAAAAACCCTACTGTCCACATTTTATTTATGTTTTGTATAAAACATTATCATCATGAGAGATATGTGATGAGTAGGTAACAAGGCAATATTTCATATCATTTTGGCATGTATGTAATCCCTGATTTTTTCAATTAACTAAAATTTTCACTTTTCATACATTTAGTAGGTTGCACCCACAAAACCCCTAATTATGCAACAATCACATACCACATATTTTATGTAGCATACTCGTGAACATTTAAAGAATGAGACATCATTTAAATAGTTATATTATCATTGTAGTAATTATAGGAACATATCTCTAACCCTTGGCCATATGAAATAGAATTTATTATAAGTTAACCCTAATCTTCTACATATGTATCAGCGTGCATTATTGTAACCCTACTTCTATGCATGAGCATTCATGAGGCATATATCATGGGATTTGAATCATAATATGATAATAATGGAACCCCAAAAAAAATATTTGACATGTAGATATAAAACATTTGACATAATAACATGTATACAACTTAATTATTGATAATCATGCATATCATCCTTCTAGCATATTATCATTTTATCATGCATGATAAAATCCTTGAAAAGCATAATCCCTAGTGAGATTCTAGGCCTAAAATTTATTAGCATACTCACACATAATTTCTATCATCCTACGAGTGAGTGGATTTACCTAAATCCAAGCTTATATAAAAGAGGTCGTCTCCAAAGCTCTCAAGGATTACATAGGAATTTAACATCCAAGAACACATATATATTAGTGCATAATACTATAAAACAATAATCCTAATCTAGTAAAATGATTAAGGCTACTAACTGATGGATTAAGCAAAAGGGAAACCAACAAAATGGAGCAAAAATAGGGAGATAATGGGGCAGTAAGGAGAAAGGCTTTGTTGAACTTGTCTGAAGGTGGAGTTGTTAGGCTTCTGCGGTTATGGAAAGATGGAAGGGGAAGGGCATGGGATTAAATGTGCAACAAGAAGGAGAAAGAAAGGTGTGGCACAAGGTAAAAGAAGATGAGAAGGGCTTTAGTGATAATGAATGTAGTGGTGTGGTGGATCTTGGGCTAAAATGGCCGAAAGCTGGACGTTGGATAGAGGGGTTATTATTCAAGGAAGGGGGTGGCTATGTCAGCAATGTTTGGTGGTGATGGGGGTAGGATTGGTAGGAAAATCCAAAGGTGGAGGGAGAGGAACTATAGAAGTGGCTAATTGTGTGGTTATATCAATAGAGGATGCTAATCAAAAATAAAGGAAAGAGAAGGTGCAAGATTGTTTAGGGGGTTTTGCTATATGATGGAGGGGAGCTAAAATAGAGGATGTCAGTGTAGGGTGTAGAGCTTTACTGGGAGTTGGTTTTGCAACAATAAAATGGTGGAAGATGGGGTAAAAGACTTGGAATAAATGGAAAGGAAGTATTATGCATATGTGAGATGGTGAGAAGGAGGAGAAGTGTGGGATTCCTGAGGGTTAACTTACTATAAAAAATGAGAGGGAGGAGGGAGTTAAATGGATTATGGTGTGTAATGAAATGAGGAAGAAAATTAGGAGAGAAAAACAAGGGGGAGAGGGGAGCTAAGGTGCAAATAGTATAGGGTGATGGTGTGTAAGAGTAAGGTGTTGGGTAGGGGAGAGTAGGGTGATTGTTAGGGGTTCTCACATAGATTAGGGGATAGGTTGGTGTAAAATATCTTGGTAAATATTTAGGGTAAAAATATCTGGTAGGATTTAAGGTTACCAGACTTGGTTTATTTATTGAAATGGATACTCGTTATGAAAAAAGGTTAAACTTAATGACCTAAAATCTATCAAATTTTAACCTAATGAAATTTATATCTAATACGTCATAATAATACACATATTAATAATATTTTTAGCACAACACCCTAAAATATATATTATAACTAATTACACATAATTTTAGGTTTATAATTAAGATTTTCTAGAAATTGGGTCTTACATTACTACTCCCTTAAAAGAGATTTCATCCAAGAAGTCTACAAAACAAAACCATCTCGCTACAACCATGGGTGGTCCTCAAACAATGGTTTTACAAGCTAGGAGTCACTACCCCCTTAAAAGGGACTAAAACCTAATAAAAAATACATAGCTAGCCCATAATCTTGCAAAAAAATCATCAATCATCCACATATAATGAAAAAGAAAAAAGATATACCTGTAGTTGTGTCCACAAATCCATGAGCCTGAGCCTCACTAATAACATTCTGACTGTTGCCCATCAGACCTCCTCGAGTACCTCTAATTGATACGTAAATCAAAGTGGAGGGAAGGTTGGATCTAAGGCTAATGTTTTGGAGATGTCACCCAAAAAATTAAGCAAAAGAAATGAAGGTTTAATATTGATTATAATCGAAGAAAATAGGTTGCAAATGTAGGTTGTTCCATTAGTTTGAATCAGGCTTCAAAATGTCAAAGGTTGAGATCAATGGAGGAAGGATATGCCTCAGGCTTTCCTTTCTCAAAGACGACTCAAATTGAGAGAGATAGATGCAGGCTCTGCTGGCTCAAAGTTGTATTCAAATTTTGTATATTCCATTCTATTATTTCATGCATATAAATAAGTGTATATATAGGAAGAAGCAACCGATTCAACCAAGTTTAATTAGCTGGTGCTTTCCATAATTCAAGCCCATTTAACTTGGTTGAATTAAGCCCATATAACAATTAATTCTAATTATAATATCATTTGCTAAATGATAATAAAGATTAATATTACAAAGCCATACAATTAACTATGATACGTACATGAAATTATATCAAGTCCTAACTTACATAAAATACACTTAGGGCTAGGGTTTACAACAAGTTAATACAACTAATGAGAATCATCACCATATCTTCTTATTGTAAAGTATCATCCCATGTATGCCATAGCCTTGCATGCTTTGAATACTTATATACATTAAAGTGTATTAACATCTTCTTCTTGCAAATATGTGACATACCAACAAGAACAACTTGAATGGTTTTCAACACCAAGCATATACAAATTATCAAGAACATTTAATATGATAGGCTCTAACATTAAGAAAGCTAATTCTTCCTTACCTTGAGAATTAAGATGAACATGAAAATCATTAGATGCTCCTACATCACTAATACTTGAATTCTGCCCTACACTATTATGTGGACAAGGATAAGAAGCAAGTCCTTTCCCCTTGGCACTCATGCTCAGAATGCTACTAGTAGGCATTTGAGTCACCAGGGAATACTTTTGTTGATTGATGGGTCCTCCACCTAAATGTACAAGATAATGTAGAGCTTTAGATCCAAAAGAGTATCATTCAAATCATTTATGACCCATCTTGCCACACTTCTAGCACTCAATCATTCTAACCTAGCAGTCCATACTAGGGTGTTCCCACTACACACCTTTTAGTGATAGTGCCTTAGAGCTTAGTTATTCCCAAACCTCACACCAAAAAATTGTCAAGACTGAGCACCACTAGGTTGACTCTACTAAATGCTGGATTGAACCCTTTTATCACCTTCGTGACACAAAATTCTTTGTTGGCCTCTTATTCCCACTAAGGACCACCACTACAAAAATAGGAAATAATAACGGGACATTAATAACAGTGGTTCGAAAACCGTCGTCAAATTCGTGAAAATTAATGCGCGGGAAGTTTTAATAACGGTTTTACATAATAACCGTTATTACAAGTGCAAGGTAAAATTTTGCACGGAAATTTTAATAACGGTTGACGTAAAACCGTTATCAAAACATGATTTAATAACATTTGAAACAAGAACCGTTGTTAAAATTGGCAAGGTTTTAATAACGGTTCTTACAGGAACCGTTATTAAAATCTCCTTTTATTTTGTTCTCTTCTCTTTCGTGCCAAAAATTTTAGACTCTTCCGCTTCCCTCTCGTACTCTCTTTCTCTTGCGAACCCTTGCACCACCGCTCCGGCTCCTTTGAATTAAGGGAAAACGTCGCACCGCCATCTCTCCACCACCCCTCTGCCATTCTTGCGAACGTAGCCAGCATTTCTACCTTCGTCGTTGCTGTTCTCAACTTGTACGCCGTCGCTCCCTTTATGTATGTGTTGTTCTTCCTTCATTGCTTAATTTGTCTCTACTGATATGTATATATATATATATATATAAATGCATGCATGTTGCACCGAAGAGGTTGTGTTTGATGTGTTGTTCGAAAATCTGTCGTTTGATGTGTTGGTGAAAATTTTGCTGTGGCCTTTTATGATTATGGCCGGCCGAGACCTTAATATATATGTATATATATATATATATAAATGTGTTTATAATCTATTTTATAAAATATGCATTATTATTTTAAGAGAATCCACAAGCCTAAAATATATATTATTATCATAAGATATGTACGTTGTAAGTATAAAATTAAGGTGTATATATTTTTTTAGCACTCACATTATTATATATGCAGATGATCATGTGTATTTATATGCTTTTTTTAATATATATTTTCTAAGACGTGTATGTTTGCTTTTCCGTAAAATGTGTGTTTATATGTGTTCTATTATATGTATATATATTTATAATATATTTATATATAAGATGTGTATATATAATCTTAAATAATTGTGGTTAGGGTTAGGGTTAGCTATAGGTTTAGGATCATTATCTTATGAGGTTTAGTGTTATTTTTTATTATAATTTATTAGAGTTAATTATTGTTAGGGTTAGGGGGAGGGGAGGGGGAGGGTTAGGGTTAGTGTTAGGGTTTATCGTTCATTATACTAAATATAAACTAGGGCTATAAGGAAAAATCATAAGGATAAGGGTATTGTGCATGGGGAAAAGTTGAGGAGGTTGGTTGGGCATCGGTGTTGTGATCAATAAAAATTAAATAGAGATGAATAATTGTGTATAATAATAATAATAATAATAATCATATAGGATTTATTAGATTGTACTATATATATATATATATATATCTTATTAATATCTACTTGATTTTACTATGCGTAGCTTGAATGATTTGATGATAGTTTGATGTTTAGCCAGTTTCTTAAATATATAACTAAAGATTATGTCCTTATTTTAAATAGTTTGATGTTGTTAGGTTTACATAGTTGGTTATGATCTGGTAGAATATATTTATGATTTATCTAGCTAGTTGAAGATCAGTTTACATATTCTGTAATTTAGATCCTTTTAATTTCGAAAACAACCTTGATGATAAGATTTAGTGGTTCTCATTTGTAGGTAGTGATAAGATGACATACCCTCCACTGTATTTTCATATGGCGCCACATAGAGATGTACAGACTCATGTGATATGGTTATATAACGAGCTATGTCATTTGTACGCAAGTGGCTCATCCTATCACCCCTTCCATTTCAGATCTTATCACTTTCTATTAACCGTGCCTCAGATAGAGCCATGGGAATCAGCTACGTCTACTTTTTTGTAGTGGTTTGTCTACCACACTGATGCACCACACCCGAGATTTATTGAGGGTGACCTGTTTGCTAGAGAGTATGATAGGATATCGAGAGAACTGATGGTCATTGATGACGAGTGGAGGTATCGTCATAGCTTGCCTCGGAGTATCCACCTCAGTTACTCTAGAGTATCCGTGAGTAGACTCTCATTTGATGATGTCAGGGATCAAATGATATATCGTGATGAGTGGACTTTTAGAGTTATAGTTTTTAGTCAGGCTCGACGAGGCTATTGGGGGATTTAGTTTTAGATATGAGTTTTTTGTTTTTTAGGTATTTGAGTTGTAGCAACATTTTGATGTATATAGTGCTGCTATTGCTTAAATCCTGTAGTATGCATATCTTTTGTAAATTGAACTATTAATTGTATAATATTTTGCTACGTTTGTATGTATGCATATATATATATATATATATATATATATATATATATAATGAACTCTTTGTAAGTATGAGGAGTTTCATTGATCAGCATTAATATAATTTTGGAAACTTGTTAGCATGATTCATATATAAATATATATATATAGAGAGAGAATAGCATGATACATTTGAGATTAATTCTTTATAAGCAAGAGTGATTTGAAAATTATTATACTTATAATTCAATTGATTTTTAATAATTACTTTCATGTGGGATATATCTAGATTCAAATAATATGGATCGGAAATGGTTGTCTGTAAATCGTCTGTCTAGAGAATATAACGAAGGAGTGGAGTTTTTCATCAAGTTTGCAGTTGAACATGCTCGGGACTCTAGTAGAATAGTCTATCCTTGTTTGAAGTGTGCTTATATTCAGCGTGTCAACGCTAATGATTTGAGAGATCATTTATTTGTGTATGGAATTGATACAAGTTACACTTGTTGGATATGGCATGGGGAAACAGAGTCTAAATATGAAAATGACGATGCTGGGAGGGATAGTAGTGGATCATCATTTGATAACTATGAGGGACATTCGTTAGAGGAGATGACTCAAAAGGTTGAGGAAAGTGTTCGGGATTGTCCAAAAATGTTTGAGAAGTTATTGAATGACTCGGAGAAACCTTTGTACGATGATTGTAAGACGTTTACGCGATTATCCACTACTTTAAGGTTGTACAACTTAAAGGCATGTAACAGATGGAGTGATAAGAGTTTCACAGAATTATTGTCACTTGTGAAGGATATGCTTCCTGATGATAACGTTCTACCCAATCGTACGTATGAAGCAAAGAAGATTCTATCCTCTATGGGCATGAGTTATGAGAAGATACATGCATGCCCTAATGATTGTATTTTATATCGCAATGACAATGTATCTTTGGATAGTTGTCCTAATCTTGAATGCAAAGCACCACAATACAAGAAGAACAAGGTGCCCGCTAAGGTGTTATGGTAATTTCCTATAATACCAAGATTAAGGCGGATGTTTAATGATATTGAAGATGCCAAGAACCTAATATGGCATCCTGATGACAAGATAGATGACGGGCTTCTTAGACATCCATCCGACTCTCCACAATGGATGACGATTGATGGGTTGTTTCCTGAATTTGGTAAAGAAGCAAGAAATGTGCGCCTTGCGCTTTCTGCAGATGGAATGAATCCGCACAATCAAGGCAGCTACAGTTTATGGCCAGTGATTTTGGTTATATACAATTTACCTCCGTGGCTCTATATGAAACGCAAGTATATGATGTTGTCTTTGCTCATTTCCGGGCCAAACCAACCTGGGAATGATATTGATGTTTATTTGGCACCTTTGATTGATGATTTGAAGTTCTTATGGGACATGGGCGTTGAAGTATTTGATGCATATGGTCAAGAAAATTTCACTTTGAGAGCATTGTTATTCTGTACTATAAATGATTTTTCGGCGTATGGCAACTTGTCAGGTTATAGTGTGAAAGGCCATTATGCATGTCCGATATGTGAGGAGAATACTTCATTTGTTCAGCTAACACATGGCCGAAAGACTGTGTTGCTTGGGCATCGTAGGTTTTTACCGAAGAATCATCATTATCGTAGGCAAAGAAAAGCGTTCAATGGATTCCGAGAAGAAGGGCAGGCACCAATCCAGTTGACGGGTCGACAAGTGTGGCTGAAGATGAAACATTTGAGTGTCAAGTTTGGGAAGAAGAATAAAGATAAGCCTCCATCAGTTGGGTGGAAGAAGATGTCAATATTCTTCAACCTTTCTACGTGAGACATGCCCTTGATGTGATGCATATTGAGAAAAATATATGTGACAGTCTTGTTGGCACATTACTTAATGTTCCACGCAAGACTAAAGATGGGATAAATGCTCGAATGGATATGAAAGAAATAGGTATTAGACGGGAACTGACACCGCGAGACAACGGAAGAAGAACATATTTACCGCCGGCGTGTCATACTCTTTCTAGAAAAGAGAAAATTTCATTTTGTGAATTCTTGCACGGTGTCAAGGTTCCGGAAGGGTATTCTTCAAATGTCAGAAGGCTCGTGTCGATGAAAGAGTTGAAATTAATTAACATGAAGTCTCATGATTGTCACATCTTGATGCAGCACTTGTTGCCGATAGCTATACGTGGAATTTTGCCAAAACGTGTTCAAATTACTATCACGAGGCTTTGTTGGTTTTTTAAAGCCATCTGCTCTAAAGTTATACATCCTGATAGTTTGGACGCCTTGCAAAAAGGGATTGTGATTATTTTGTGCCAACTTGAAATGTATTTTCCACCGTCATTCTTTGACATTATGGTACATCTAACTGTTCATTTAGTTTATGAGATAAAGATGTTAGGACCTGTTCATGGGCATTGGATGTACCCCTTTGAGCGGTTTATGAAGTTGATAAAAGGTTATGTGAAGAATCGATATCGGCCAGAAGGATGTATTGTTGAGAGTTACCTGGTGGAAGAGGCAATTGAGTTTTGCACAAAGTACTTGTCAAATGCTGAAGCTCTTGGTATTCCTAAGTCTCGACATGCAGGCAAATTTGAAGGATAGGGTATTAGAGGCAGACAGCTTGGGCGTGTAGACCCTAACATGTTCCGTGCAGCACATCTATATGTATTACACAATAGTGATGATGTTCAGCCGTACATTGAAGAGCATATGACTTCTTTACGGATTGAAAATCCATCCAAGACTGAGAAATGGATTATCGATAAACATAATCTTTCCGTTATTGATTGGATAAGAGATCGCATCATTCCACTCATCGGTCATTCCCCAACTTTAATTTCCAAAACCCTGCATTGGTTGTCTCAGAAACCTTGTTATGAATTTTTTCAATATACAAGTTATGTGATCAACGGTTGCTCTTTTTATACAAAAGAACAAGATGGGAAGAGTACAATGCAGAACAGTGGGGTGACTTTAGTGGCTGAGGCAATGCATGTTGCTAGTGCGAAAGACAAGAATCCAACTTATGTAGATATGAATTATTATGGTGTGATTGAACATATATAGGAGTTAGATTACACTGTATTTAAAATCCCTGTATTCGGCTGCAGATGGGTTGATAACGGCAGTGGGGTTAGATATGAAGATGGATTCACATTAGTAGATCTTAATAGGGCAGGGCATAAACATGACTGTAACACCCCCAAAATTCACTACTGAAAAATTTCGTTAATTAAAAGAAATTTAGCGGAAGCGATTTGATAAACCGTGAATTTCGGGAGCATTACCGCCACACTTAGTACCAGACCGGTTCACTCATACCGTTCCAGTACTAAGTGCTAAGGCTAAAGGAGTAAAATAAAATTTCACGAGAACTTAAGCATTTGAAAATCAGAGTAGCACAATAAATACTTTACAAGAGAAAACATTCAACCACGGTGATTACAAAATAACAAACGCGTTGAATTTAAATGAGACAAATTAAAACCCTAAAAATTACCGGACAGTACCTTACGCTCTCCCCAAGGGCCCACTTGAATAGCACCTGAAACACAACCTGCAAGGGGTACTGCCCATTGAATAGGCAGGGGCCCCGTGAAGGGAACCCTTCAGTACTACGGTACTGAGTAACCCTTTAAAAACACGCTTAAAATACAGGCACACATATTACACATGATACTACTACATTCAGATATGACCATGGGTAGAAACATGGTATTCAGATCCAATTCTTTGTACATCCAATAATTCAATCATACATTAATGGCGTATACGTAAAATTCACTTTCATATATTCCATAATCAATCAACCAACATCAGATAGGCCATGATCAGTAATCGAGATATTTTTCGGGCCTTGAGGCCATTAATCAAGTGTCTCAATGACTAGTATTATCCCATAACTCATTCACATCTGAAATAAATTTTTATTGAGCTCGGGACCTCCACTATTATTGCCGGTGGACCGGAATATAAAATCATCACCCAGGGCACAACGCTCCTGGCCACTATTATAACCGGTGGACCGGGATATATATAATCTCATCATCCAGGGCACAACGCTCCTGGCCACTATTATAACCGGTGGACCGGGATATATAAAAAAAATCATCACCCAGGGCACAATGCTCCTGGCCACTATTATAACCGGTGGACCGGTACTCAATATCATAAATCGCTGGTCCCGGCTCATTAATATTCCACTTTCAATTATAGTATCTTTCCTTTTTATTCAACACAACAATCCCATTTTATTTGCCTCGATAGGGAGATCAAGAACCCGGGACACTAAGGTACACCGGTCGCACTGGTGCATAAAAGCAACTCAGTACCCTTCAACTAGTAACCCAGGGACGCAAAGGTACCCTGGTCGTACTGGTGCATAAAGCTAACTCAGTACCCTACCGACAAGGACACCTAATCCTTAAGTATGCATACCCCCTAACTAGGTCCGTAGAGCTAGAAAGAGTAGATATAGGGCCTGGCTGGGGCACAAAGGCACACCAGCAAATACCAAACAATCGTGGACTAAACCACGTCCTTAGGGTAGCGACCCCTAAGGAGTCACCATTCCCGATCTCGAGGTCTTTCACTTTAAGTATTAATATCTTAATTAATAGTGATCACAAAAACACAACAATACGATAATTATCCTCTTTTAATCGTTTAGATATCATCAAAAATTTCTTATTCAGATGGTCATCCAAAGTAACATAGGAGAATCATTAAGGCCATCCTAAACTCATCTAATTCCGAATTAAAACTCATTCTCGCGATACTTACTAATCATCAAACATTCTTACCTCGTTAATCAACACTATTAGAGCCATGTTACGAATTCCACAATCATAATGATATACTGGATACAGCCTACTTATTTACCCTTTTACATATAAAATCACTACGTCACCCTTTCTTATTTGATAAATTACCATGTTACCCTCCTTGTTACAAAATCACCAAGTTATCCCTTATTCGATTTAGGTTATTAAATTATTTATCATACTTATTAGGACATTAATTTCCCCTTAATAATTATTACACTTAATATACTTTCCATTTAATTGGTTAGATTACCACTTTGCCCCTTTCTCCTTTATTATAATTAATAAATTATCCTGAGTTGGGCAAATTACCAAATTACCCTTCCTCCTTATCCTAATTACCAAATTAACCCTTTATTCAGTTGATTACCAATTCACCGTCCTTTATTCTCATTTACCAAACTACCCTTCCTCATTGACAAAATTACCAAATTGCCCTTCGGTTGGTGAAATTACCAAATTACCCTTGCATATGATCATAATTACAATTTGGCCCTTCTCTGTTATTAACTTTACCAAATTACCCTTTTGTTATTTAAGTTACCGAATCGCCCTTCTTGTTTATCATAATTACCAAACTACCCTACTCCATTATCCAAAATTACGAAAATACCCTCCAGCCAGTTAAATTACCAACTTACCCCTCACATTTATCATATTTACCAATTTACCCTTTTCTACTATTAATTATCAAATTACCCTTTAGTTATTTAACTTATTATCTTACCCTTCTCAATAATTATTATTTCCAATTTACTCCTTTCCAATGTTCACTTTTACCCCTTTGATTTACACAATTACCGTTTTACCCCCTTACCTTCAAATTTACCATTTTACCCCCTTAACTCCCAAAATTACCATATCGCCCTTTTACTTATAACTTTTCCATTTATCCTTAATTATAAAATTGCTATCTTACCTCCTTTAATTTCCAAATTACCATTCCGCCCTTAGATTGTAAAATTATCATTTCGTCCTTTAATCATAAAATTACTATTTTGCCCTTTAATTATAAAATTACAATTTTTCCCTTTTATTTTAACATTACTAAATTGTCCCTTTATTACAATTTACCAAATTGCCATTCTTTTTAACAAGATTACCAACTTGCCCCTTTTATTACAAAAATTACTCTTCCATCCTTTATTCACAAAATTACAATTTTACCCCCTACTTCCAAAATTACTATTTTCTCCTTTTATTAACAAATTCACCATTTTACTCTTTACACACCCTTATTATTAAATTATTATTAATACTACATGAAGTATTAACCTTAAGGTCTCACCCATGACTCTTATAATTAATGTAATGCTTATTAGCACATATCCATGTATTAGGCCATACTCATATACAATATACATTTTTAAAATCTCCCTCTAATGCTAACAAATGTTACACATGTAATAAGGATCACCATAGCATATAACAACATGGATAATAATTTATATTTTCCCTAACCACCAATTTATTACCCTAATTATTATCCCCATACACATCATCAATCCATCATGCTTCCTTTTCATCAACAACCACATTAACCACATGTGATAATGCTAAGTAACATATATCCAGCATAATACATATTGATAATGCCTAATGTGATAACATGCGTTAATCCATGCATTTAAGCGAGATTTAACGGTTACCTTAATCTCGCCAAAATTACCAACCTTACCAAGCACAAATAGCAATTCAACACCTAAGATAACATCCATCATATACATGTTAGAAATAAAATCCAAGTATAAAACTTTATAAAATTTAATTAGTAAAACACTTAATATAAAACCCCATTATACCTTAAGAAAATTAGCCAAATCATTTTTATTTTTATTTTTTTTCATAAAGGGGAGCTCACGCTGCTCATGCAGCGTGAGTGTCATGCACAAATGGGCAGGGAAATGGCTCGAAGAGGGGTGGAGGAAGAAAAATCAGCCATGTTCGGGTTGAGGTCTTTGGGCTAGAAAAGAGGGTGGTTGGGGGAGGTTCTAAGGCAAATGGATGGTGCAGAAGTGAAGAGGGGGTGTTGGTTGTGGCCAGGGGTGGTTTCGCGGCGGCTGGAGGCGGCGGATACGGCGGCGGTAAGGTGGCGAAAGTGGCTGCCAAGCAGGGTCGAGGGCGAGGGCTGAGAAGGAAGGAAAAGTGGAGGGAAAAATGGAGGGGTTCAAGGGTTGTTTTCGGATAACTAAAGGATGGAGGTTGTAGAGGGGGTTGCAGGGTTTTGAAAGGTGGCTTTTTCGGCGGCAGAGGTGGCCGGACGGCGTCGGTAGAGGCGGTTGCAGGTGGCTCGGGGGTAAGGGGAAAAACTGGGAGGAAAAAGGGAAGAGGAGGAGGAGGGAGGAAGAGGGCTGCGAGAAGGCTCGGGGAGGACGTTGTGGTGGCGCAAGGCTGAGGTGGAGGGTGGCAGGGAGTGGTGCAGGGGGTTGGTGAGGCGGCAGGAGCGGCGGACGGTGGCGGCGCGGGGTAAAACAGAAAAACGAGGGAAGGGAGGAAGGAGAGAGGAGGGAGCTCGGGGGAGGGAGATAAGGCTCGAAAATGGGGCAAGGAATGGACGAAGGGCAGAAGAAAAAGAAGAGGGAGGGTAAGGGGGGTAGGCGGCAGGGCGTAGGGCGGCAGGGAGGCGGTAGGGTGGCAGGGAGAGGGTGGCGACGGGGAAGGGGGAGGTTGCAGAAATGGATAGGGGTGCAGGGATAGCTCGGCTCGAAGGAGGGGAGAAGAGGATAGGGTAGAGGGAGGGAGTAGCAGGGGCTGTCGGTGGCAGCAGGTCGGCGCGGCACTTGCAGGCGGCGGCGTGCCTGTTCGAGTGTCGGGGAAGGTGATGGCAGCTGGGTCGGGACGCAGAAGAAGAGAGAAAGGAAGGGGAGGGGTGCTGGGCGGTTGGACCGGCGCTGGAAAGAAGGAAGCCGGCCGGTCCAGAAGAAAAAAAATAAAGGAGGCAGCTGGGCTAGGGGGACGGCGTGCAAGGAAGGAAAGGAGGGCAGAAGCGGGCCGAAGGCCCAATCGGGCGGGGAAGGCTGGCCTGGCAAGGCAGCCCGAGGGAGAAGGAAAGGGAAGGAAAAAGGAAAGAGGAAAGAGAGAAAAAAAGAAGGAAGGGTAAAAAAAAGAAATGGAAAAATGGGGGAAATAAAATAAATTAATTTATAAAGTAGTAAATGTAATATTCTGGATAATTCATTTAATTTAATAATTTAATTTATTATAATCTAATATATATTAGTTTAAAAAGGATAAGGTTGGTAAAATATTAGTTTTGAAAAATTATGTAAATAAAACAATATGATAAATAGCAAATTATTTATTTTTAATTTATTAAATAATTTTATCCAAATTTGCATAATCTAAAATCCATAAAATAATTAAAATAAATAATCTAAAAGCAATTCTATTCCAAATAAAAGTAATTTATTAAAATATAGGTTTTCGAAATTTTTGGGGGATTACATCACTACCCCCTTAAAGAGAAACTTCGTCCCCGAAGTTTGGGCCTTAGCACTAGGGTTACAACAGGGATCCTAAGTTACTTGGGGGGTAACTACCCCCTTAAAGAGAAACTTACTTAACTAAGGACAACAACTGCACACACAAAAAGCAATACAACCACTACTAGGAATTCGAAGGTAAGCTTGAAGAGGTTAGGTTATGATTGAATGCTGGCTTGTCTCCTTTGGCTATTGAGGCTGAACGTATTACTCTAGCGCTTGATCTTGCCGAACCGACGGCTGTTGTGGCCTTGGAAATCCTTCACGGGGCGCACTGTAGCATTCAAAACTTCTATGCCCAAGTTGTCCACAATCATGGCACTGAATCAGCTTTCCTCTGCAGTCCTTGCCTGGATGATCTCTTTTGCAACGTCGGCAGTGGTAGTGTCGGTCTGGTCTCTTGCTAGGCTTTGCTTTGGAAAAACTCTGATTCTTCTTACACGGAGCTTTGGTTTGAAGTTGAGACTGTTCCCGCAAAACTTTGCTACTGGGGCGATGACTCCTTGTCTCGGTCTCAGTCTCTTCGTTCTTTCTCTTGCCTAGGATGGAGGCTTGTTCTTGGATCAAGGCATCAGCATTACATGCTCGCTCGTACAGCGTACTCAGGTCGTGGAAGATGTCAGCGCCCATCATGCTTCGGATGTTGAATCGAAGTCCTTGCTCAAATTGAAAGATTGTCGTTGCTTGGCTAGCTGCTATTCCGGGGGCGAACCTCAGCAATTCCGTGAATCGTGCGTAGTACTCTCGAACCGATAGGTTTCCTTGTGTCAGCTCCATAAATTCCTTGAGTTTGGCCCTCTTGATACTTTCCGTGTAGAAACGCGTACGGATGGCGGTTTTGAAGTCTTCCCATGATGCCGGTCGTCCTTCTTGAGTTCGAAGATCTTCCCACCAAGTATCGGCTGGTCCTCGTAGGAAATACGCCGCGATGTTTGTCCTTCGTTCCTCAGGACAGTTAAGTGCCTCGAAAGTCCTATCAAAATCTCGTACCCAACTTTCTAAGACTACAGGATCTTCCTTCCCATCGTAGGTCGGAGGTCGATGACGTGAAACTCTATCGAGCCAATCTTCTCCGATGCTAGTCGAAGGTACAGTAGCTTGAGACTGGGGTACCGGGGATCGCTGGGCTAAACCCACGAGTACTTCGAACGCTCTCTCTAGGTTGTTGATTCGTTCGTCTCGGTCCATCTTGAGTTAGCTATAAAACAGAAACGTGTTAGGGAAGGTGCTATTTCTCAAGCTAGGTGATCTAAACCTAGGTCACTCAATCTATCCATACCCAACTCTCAGGACTAATCCGGTTTTTGGAAACCAAAAGAGAGAATTTAGAGAAAAACTCTAGAAGAATTATTTAACCACCAAAACTTCTATGAAATACTTTGATACTTACTTATATAATCAACTCAAAATATTTAAAAACCGAAGAAGGCTTTCAGAAATTACCTGATACCAACTTGTGGTACCCATTCAAAAAGATAAAGGCAGAATGGAGGCGCGGTCAAACATGCTTCAAAATCAAATACAAACTTCAAAACAAATTTTATTTCCGAAAACGAGCGTGGCCAGAGGACCAACCGCTCTGATACCATATTGTAACACCCCCAAAATTCACTACTGAAAAATTTCGTTAATTAAAAGAAATTTAGCGGAAGCGATTTGATAAACCGTGAATTTCGGGAGCATTACCGCCACACTTAGTACCAGACCGGTTCACTCATACCGTTCCAGTACTAAGTGCTAAGGCTAAAGGAGTAAAATAAAATTTCACGAGAACTTAAGCATTTGAAAATCAGAGTAGCACAATAAATACTTTACAAGAGAAAACATTCAACCACGGTGATTACAAAATAACAAACGCGTTGAATTTAAATGAGACAAATTAAAACCCTAAAAATTACCGGACAGTACCTTACGCTCTCCCCAAGGGCCCACTTGAATAGCACCTGAAACACAACCTGCAAGGGGTACTGCCCATTGAATAGGCAGGGGCCCCGTGAAGGGAACCCTTCAGTACTACGGTACTGAGTAACCCTTTAAAAACACGCTTAAAATACAGGCACACATATTACACATGATACTACTACATTCAGATATGACCATGGGTAGAAACATGGTATTCAGATCCAATTCTTTGTACATCCAATAATTCAATCATACATTAATGGCGTATACGTAAAATTCACTTTCATATATTCCATAATCAATCAACCAACATCAGATAGGCCATGATCAGTAATCGAGATATTTTTCGGGCCTTGAGGCCATTAATCAAGTGTCTCAATGACTAGTATTATCCCATAACTCATTCACATCTGAAATAAATTTTTATTGAGCTCGGGACCTCCACTATTATTGCCGGTGGACCGGAATATAAAATCATCACCCAGGGCACAACGCTCCTGGCCACTATTATAACCGGTGGACCGGGATATATATAATCTCATCATCCAGGGCACAACGCTCCTGGCCACTATTATAACCGGTGGACCGGGATATATAAAAAAAATCATCACCCAGGGCACAATGCTCCTGGCCACTATTATAACCGGTGGACCGGTACTCAATATCATAAATCGCTGGTCCCGGCTCATTAATATTCCACTTTCAATTATAGTATCTTTCCTTTTTATTCAACACAACAATCCCATTTTATTTGCCTCGATAGGGAGATCAAGAACCCGAGACACTAAGGTACACCGGTCGCACTGGTGCATAAAAGCAACTCAGTACCCTTCAACTAGTAACCCAGGGACGCAAAGGTACCCTGGTCGTACTGGTGCATAAAGCTAACTCAGTACCCTACCGACAAGGACACCTAATCCTTAAGTATGCATACCCCCTAACTAGGTCCGTAGAGCTAGAAAGAGTAGATATAGGGCCTGGCTGGGGCACAAAGGCACACCAGCAAATACCAAACAATCGTGGACTAAACCACGTCCTTAGGGTAGCGACCCCTAAGGAGTCACCATTCCCGATCTCGAGGTCTTTCACTTTAAGTATTAATATCTTAATTAATAGTGATCACAAAAACACAACAATACGATAATTATCCTCTTTTAATCGTTTAGATATCATCAAAAATTTCTTATTCAGATGGTCATCCAAAGTAACATAGGAGAATCATTAAGGCCATCCTAAACTCATCTAATTCCGAATTAAAACTCATTCTCGCGATACTTACTAATCATCAAACATTCTTACCTCGTTAATCAACACTATTAGAGCCATGTTACGAATTCCACAATCATAATGATATACTGGATACAGCCTACTTATTTACCCTTTTACATATAAAATCACTACGTCACCCTTTCTTATTTGATAAATTACCATGTTACCCTCCTTGTTACAAAATCACCAAGTTATCCCTTATTCGATTTAGGTTATTAAATTATTTATCATACTTATTAGGACATTAATTTCCCCTTAATAATTATTACACTTAATATACTTTCCATTTAATTGGTTAGATTACCACTTTGCCCCTTTCTCCTTTATTATAATTAATAAATTATCCTGAGTTGGGCAAATTACCAAATTACCCTTCCTCCTTATCCTAATTACCAAATTAACCCTTTATTCAGTTGATTACCAATTCACCGTCCTTTATTCTCATTTACCAAACTACCCTTCCTCATTGACAAAATTACCAAATTGCCCTTCGGTTGGTGAAATTACCAAATTACCCTTGCATATGATCATAATTACAATTTGGCCCTTCTCTGTTATTAACTTTACCAAATTACCCTTTTGTTATTTAAGTTACCGAATCGCCCTTCTTGTTTATCATAATTACCAAACTACCCTACTCCATTATCCAAAATTACGAAAATACCCTCCAGCCAGTTAAATTACCAACTTACCCCTCACATTTATCATATTTACCAATTTACCCTTTTCTACTATTAATTATCAAATTACCCTTTAGTTATTTAACTTATTATCTTACCCTTCTCAATAATTATTATTTCCAATTTACTCCTTTCCAATGTTCACTTTTACCCCTTTGATTTACACAATTACCGTTTTACCCCCTTACCTTCAAATTTACCATTTTACCCCCTTAACTCCCAAAATTACCATATCGCCCTTTTACTTATAACTTTTCCATTTATCCTTAATTATAAAATTGCTATCTTACCTCCTTTAATTTCCAAATTACCATTCCGCCCTTAGATTGTAAAATTATCATTTCGTCCTTTAATCATAAAATTACTATTTTGCCCTTTAATTATAAAATTACAATTTTTCCCTTTTATTTTAACATTACTAAATTGTCCCTTTATTACAATTTACCAAATTGCCATTCTTTTTAACAAGATTACCAACTTGCCCCTTTTATTACAAAAATTACTCTTCCATCCTTTATTCACAAAATTACAATTTTACCCCTACTTCCAAAATTACTATTTTCTCCTTTTATTAACAAATTCACCATTTTACTCTTTACACACCCTTATTATTAAATTATTATTAATACTACATGAAGTATTAACCTTAAGGTCTCACCCATGACTCTTATAATTAATGTAATGCTTATTAGCACATATCCATGTATTAGGCCATACTCATATACAATATACATTTTTAAAATCTCCCTCTAATGCTAACAAATGTTACACATGTAATAAGGATCACCGTAGCATATAACAACATGGATAATAATTTATATTTTCCCTAACCACCAATTTATTACCCTAATTATTATCCCCATACACATCATCAATCCATCATGCTTCCTTTTCATCAACAACCACATTAACCACATGTGATAATGCTAAGTAACATATATCCAGCATAATACATATTGATAATGCCTAATGTGATAACATGCGTTAATCCATGCATTTAAGCGAGATTTAACGGTTACCTTAATCTCGCCAAAATTACCAACCTTACCAAGCACAAATAGCAATTCAACACCTAAGATAACATCCATCATATACATGTTAGAAATAAAATCCAAGTATAAAACTTTATAAAATTTAATTAGTAAAACACTTAATATAAAACCCCATTATACCTTAAGAAAATTAGCCAAATCATTTTTATTTTTATTTTTTTTCATAAAGGGGAGCTCACGCTGCTCATGCAGCGTGAGTGTCATGCACAAATGGGCAGGGAAATGGCTCGAAGAGGGGTGGAGGAAGAAAAATCAGCCATGTTCGGGTTGAGGTCTTTGGGCTAGAAAAGAGGGTGGTTGGGGGAGGTTCTAAGGCAAATGGATGGTGCAGAAGTGAAGAGGGGGTGTTGGTTGTGGCCAGGGGTGGATGGCGGCTGGAGGCGGCGGATTCGGCAGGGCTGCGGCGGATACGGCGGCGGTAAGGTGGCGAAAGTGGCGCAGGGTCGAGGGCGAGGGCTGAGAGGAAAAAGTGGAGGGAAAAATGGAGGGGTTCAAGGGTTGTTTTCGGATAACTAAAGGATGGAGGTTGTAGAGGGGGTTGCAGGGTTTTGAAAGGTGGCTTTTTCGGCGGCAGAGGTGGCCGGACGGCGTCGGTAGAGGCGGTTGCAGGTGGCTCGGGGGTAAGGGGAAAAACTGGGAGGAAAAAGGGAAGAGGAGGAGGAGGGAGGAAGAGGGCTGCGAGAAGGCTCGGGGAGGACGTTGTGGTGGCGCAAGGCTGAGGTGGAGGGTGGCAGGGAGTGGTGCAGGGGGTTGGTGAGGCGGCAGGAGCGGCGGACGGTGGCGGCGCGGGGTAAAACAGAAAAACGAGGGAAGGGAGGAAGGAGAGAGGAGGGAGCTCGGGGGAGGGAGATAAGGCTCGAAAATGGGGCAAGGAATGGACGAAGGGCAGAAGAAAAAGAAGAGGGAGGGTAAGGGGGGTAGGCGGCAGGGCGTAGGGCGGCAGGGAGGCGGTAGGGTGGCAGGGAGAGGGTGGCGACGGGGAAGGGGGAGGTTGCAGAAATGGATAGGGGTGCAGGGATAGCTCGGCTCGAAGGAGGGGAGAAGAGGATAGGGTAGAGGGAGGGAGTAGCAGGGGCTGTCGGTGGCAGCAGGTCGGCGCGGCACTTGCAGGCGGCGGCGTGCCTGTTCGAGTGTCGGGGAAGGTGATGGCAGCTGGGTCGGGACGCAGAAGAAGAGAGAAAGGAAGGGGAGGGGTGCTGGGCGGTTGGACCGGCGCTGGAAAGAAGGAAGCCGGCCGGTCCAGAAGAAAAAAAATAAAGGAGGCAGCTGGGCTAGGGGGACGGCGTGCAAGGAAGGAAAGGAGGGCAGAAGCGGGCCGAAGGCCCAATCGGGCGGGGAAGGCTGGCCTGGCAAGGCAGCCCGAGGGAGAAGGAAAGGGAAGGAAAAAGGAAAGAGGAAAGAGAGAAAAAAAGAAGGAAGGGTAAAAAAAAGAAATGGAAAAATGGGGGAAATAAAATAAATTAATTTATAAAGTAGTAAATGTAATATTCTGGATAATTCATTTAATTTAATAATTTAATTTATTATAATCTAATATATATTAGTTTAAAAAGGATAAGGTTGGTAAAATATTAGTTTTGAAAAATTATGTAAATAAAACAATATGATAAATAGCAAATTATTTATTTTTAATTTATTAAATAATTTTATCCAAATTTGCATAATCTAAAATCCATAAAATAATTAAAATAAATAATCTAAAAGCAATTCTATTCCAAATAAAAGTAATTTATTAAAATATAGGTTTTCGAAATTTTTGGGGGATTACAATGACCCATTCATCTTAGCATCACAAGCGACACAAGTATTCTATGTCACTAACCCTGCTGATAACAGATGGTCTGTAGTACTATCTACGAAAAAAAGAAATGCCAATGAATGTGATGATGAAAATGATGCCAATTGGAATAACGAGTGTGTCTCAGCTGTGCAAGCAACTCAATTATTGAACGATGATAATAATACAATTAATGAGGAGGAAATATATGTCAGGGATGATCATCGTGAAGTAATATATGTATCAGATCCTGAATCTAATCCAAAAACAAGGGGGAAAAAAGAAGGAAAAGAAGGCAATGAGGGTAATAATATTGTAACATATAATATCTATGTTGGTTTTTTTCAACTCAATTATGCTCAATACATAACATTCTAACATAATTTATTTATTGATTTCTTGTAGAGATATGGCCAATAAGAATATTGATAGGGACAACAGTGATGAAGAAGGGAAAAGAGGGCCAACAATTATGAGAATCATCACAGATATGAGGAATAAAGGAGAACTGGTCGAGTTGGGATGGAATACTTACAATCTTCCCATTGGCCCTTATGCAGACATGTTTTTGACTTACATTTCACTTGTGACACGTAACCGTGTTCCTATCTCCTATAATAGTTGGAAGCAGGTTCCAACGGGTCATAAGGAGCATATTTGGCAGGAAATCACGGTAAACATACTATTTTATGTAATCATTTATGTATGTAAAATGTTATTAATTTTCATACATTAATATCGGTATACATTTGTATGTCTTACAATGCAGAGAGTATTTAATGTACCAGAGAGTAGGAAGAAATGACTTCTTAGACATTGTGGGGAGCGTCTAAGAACATTTAGGTCATTTTTAGCTCATAGGAAAATGCACAGAAAGAGTGATGGTTCTCTACGGCAGAATCCACCCAAACGATACGGTTTCATCGATCAAGAAAGTTGGAACCAATTTATTGCATATCGTCTTACGGGTGATTTTATGGTATTTGTTAGATAACAATTAATTTTTTTTATCGATCCTAGTATTGTGCATAATATTGAAATAACTATGTCACTATGTTTTGGCTGGTGACATAGGAAAAAAGTGCCAAAAATAAAGAGATTGCAAAGCAGAATAAATACCGGCATAATATGGCTCGCAAAGGTTATGCGGGCCTTGAAGAGGAGTTGGTATGTATTTTTTGATTTATCTATTTACAGCGTACTGACAATTTTTATAATATTGGTAAATTATAAGAATATTTTTTGATTTATAGCTCATAGCCCAAGACTTAGACCCATGTACCTCGTCCATTAATATTGGTACATTATGGAAGAAGGCTAGAGCAACAAAAGATGGATATATTAATGAAGATGTAGATGTTGCAGCGAAAAAAATTGTAAGTTTGTAGATATTTGGAACCCTGCTTACTTTTATTTTAGAAAACTATTATATTATGCTTATTCATGTAAGCTAATTTTACATATATTATATACATTACAGGACAAACTTCAAGCGTCAGATGGTGAGGAGGGGGTAGACCAATATAACATTGTATCACAGGCTATAGGAATTGTAGAACACCCTGGAAGACACAGGGGTCTTGGATTAGGTGTTACAAAAACGAGCGTACGTCGTTGATCTCGTGGTTCTCGTAACACTGATGAGCAAGTCGCCATCCTTACACAGAAATTGAACGTGGAATTTGAACGGATGGCAACAATGGAGCAAGAGTTGTCATTTATTAAATCTCAAGGGTATAAGCCATTCGATTTAGTCGACCATGAGAGCTTCACATACCTAATGTAAATAGTGTCAGAGAAAGTTGTGAAGCTGATGCACGTGTTTCTTCTCTTTCCGAGGTAAGCATTACATAACTTTGAATTGTTATTAAATGTATTCGGTGTCATAAATAATTAATAATGTGTAATATTTTTGTTTAGGGTTTGCATAAATGTGACTTGTTAGCGAATGATCTTTCAACTCTTTTAGCGAAAGGAAGGGTCTGCATCAGTCACAGTACCCAAACGCCAATTGTCCACGGGTACAACTTAGCCCTACTTAGAAGGCCGGTGAGTATTCACACTCCAATCATTGGTAGTGCGCCCTTGCCTTGTTATAAAGAGGGCGATGAGGCAACCACAGTGCTAGAAGCTCATGGAAGCTTCGTGCCTTGGCCTGTGGATCAGATACATCTCACTACTAAAGAGGTATTGACATTCAATATGTTCATTAGACCTAGTTTAGTAGTTACATTGTTTATATCTTTTTCATATATATATGCTCAATACATATTTTGTTTATTATTATTATTTAAGGAATCAAAGAAGAAGACTGCTCCTGCTAGTAAAACTAAGAGAGGTACTAGTAGAACGAGCAATACAAAAGAGGGTGCTGCCAAAGAAAAGAGAGCTAAATCTGAAAAATTAGTTGCCCCACAAAAGATTCGTTCTTCGGAAATACGCCAACCTCCACCAGCATTAGCTTTATTGTATTTCTATGCCTAAAACTACCTCGGGAATAATTATATTTCCATTGATTGTCGTCCTGAGTATGTTGGAAGGGACGATGCTACTTACATGGTATCGACAGTTGACATAAGCGACATTTATAATCAGGAATGGATGTCAACCACGAGTGTCGTCGTTTATGTCACGTAAGCATTATTTTATATTTCAGATTTTAGTACTCTGGGAGAAATAGAATTTTTACGACCTCTTAAGCTTATATGAGTTATTATTTATTAACAAATATCCATTATTATTGTCGTCCATATATAGGTTGGTAGCTAGTCGCGCTACGTTGGAGGGAATGCTGTCCTCTATTGTTTTTGTGTGCCCATACTACATAGCTGACAGTAGTACAATAACAAAGGCTAGGCACATAAACTATTTAGCATATCGCATTTTGATTAAGGGACACAATAAGCTCTATCTCATTCCTCACCTCGCAACTGAACATTGGGTTTTGTACGCCGTCCGACCTGATCTTAATAAAGTTTATGTGTTTGATTCCCTTCGAACCTATGACGTGCCTTTTGAGGTCGCTCGTCGTGGTGGGAAGGAATTTATAGACATGTTAGTATACTTTTCACTTCTTACTTCATTAGCTTATTTATACATATATATATTCTACTTTCATTGTTTGAGGTATATATACTTACAATATTATGTATCCAACTCTATTTATTAGGGCACTATGGACGGAATATCAAAGGAGAGGTGGGAATGGTGTCCCAGACCCAAAGAATCTTCAATATGAGCCTATCATGGTAAGTAGGAAGACAACTATTTTGTATTTTGTTTTAATTCAAATTAATATATAATAGTTAGAGAGCTAATTGAACTTATTTGACAGTGTCCACAACAGCAAAACGGCGATGATTGTGGATACTATGTATGTAGAGCAATGGATCTTATAGTCCAGAATAGATTGGTCAACCTAGATCCAAGCCATGTATGTTTGCTTTTCCATATTTTTCTATTAATGAATCATGACATATATATTTTTGACCTAATGTCTAACTGTATATTAATTGAAAAATGGGTGTTGCAGTTTTTCACCGATGACTATGCATGAGGCCAGCAATTTAATATTGATGAAATTGATGAAGTTAGAGACCAATGGGACAAGCACGTGCACTCATTCATTCGGTATTAGGTAGCGATCTATATATTTACATGCATTTTCAGGTTTGTATTTTGTCTACATCTTTCGATCTTCCAGCCTAGATCTGTGAACTCTTTACTTTGGGGTGTAGAGCTACCAAATTGTGGTATACCCACTAAAATTTATTCCTAAGTATAGTTGGTGTATTGAGACATGCATACCAATTATAGATTGATTGAAATTATGGTGTGATACCCTGCTGGTATGAATTGATGTTGTTTTACATTGCAGATTTGGTAATTGTTTGAACATACAACTGTGTATGTGGGCAGGAATAAAACAGAAAAATTCTGAAAAAAAACATATACTTTTAATAACGGTTCTATGAAAACCGTTATTAAAATCTATTCTTTAAAAACGGTTTTATATAAAACCGTTATTAAAAACTAAGGTTTTAATAACGGTTTTCTTTACGAACCGTTATTAAAACTCGTTGCTAGAATATGCGGACATCCACTTTCTTCCCATCGAGGCACTTGCAAGCCCTAAAGATTTTCTCTAACTCCTTAATCCATTTTTCCAAAATTTTTGGATCCTTAACTCCCTTAAACACATGTGGGTGATGAAACCCAACTTCTGTAAGCCAATTATTAGTCTGAATAGGTGCCGGATGCATTAGTTGTGGCAGTGGTCATGGTTGTGGCTTTGCCACACTCTCTGCTACTACGATGAGTTACTCATTCATACATGCTAGGATCAAGTTCTAGGCCATAATACTAAAAGAGGATAGGATAATAGGGTTAACACCTCTAACAAATAAAATAAAAGCCACCTGTAGGGAGGCTAAGCAATCCATGTCATTCAAAAGCTGGTGATAAAATTAAAATGCCCACAAGGGTTGCACAACATCTTACACATGTGTAAAAATGAGTACTAACATTCATACGAGAAGGTTAAATAATATTCCTTCCTACAAACATTAAAACAATAAATGTTAGAACATCACAATCAAAGGAGATTTAAAACTACTAGGGTTACATGTACTAAAGGGATAGATCACCACTTTACTAAGCATTCACCTAATGTCAACCTTAAGCATAGAATGCCTAACAAAGCCTTCAGACCTATTAAATTAATCATCACCATCAAAATGGTGGAGGCTCAAGTCTATAGCAAAATCAAATGCCCAACTATCTCAAATCACTCTCTAGAACCACTCCTCATGTAGTATCATCTACTCTCTCTCTGTAAATCACAAGGAAGCAGATCAACTTCATCAGACTCACTAGGATAATCTAAGGTAGTACTCGGCGGTATACATATCCTAGCTCTCCGTGCATCATCAATCATGATCAACTCTCTTGCTAGCTAATTTTAATGTAATAAGAAATGATCACCTTCCATAAACTTGGGGTGCGACACACTAGTCATGAACAAATCCCTATATGCCTCTCTTGTTGACCTGTATGGCTCTATTGAAGGAAGGGTCCTCAAAAAATGGTTAGATTAAAATATATAAGATCTAATGTACATGCCTTCTTCCACCATATAGTTCAACTCTACAACTAGCCACCTTACGTGGACTCTAATATGCTCACCACACAATGTCCTAAGATGTGTAATAGGACATCCTGATGCTTCCAAAGACATCCTAAGGAATCTTATATGACACAACAACTTAGCTTAGATTTTATCAACCAAACCATCTCCCAACAATGAATTTCTTGAAACTCCCAACTAAGAGCAAACTTAATTCTATATTCCAAAGTTCCTCAATAAAACCTTGGAAATATAAATTCAAGTAGTAAGACTAATAAAAGATAATCCTTATCTCAAAATCCTCACAAGGCTAAACTCAGTTTCAAAAACTTTGTAAATAGAGTCTTTTAAAAATAGAAAAGAGGAGTTTAAAACAAAATCCTCTTATACCAACTTATAATGCCCCCATTTTACCCGTTGGAAATTTTTGCATTTATGAAAGTGTTAATTAATAAATTACAGGGTGTTATCACCACATTTGGCAAAATTCTAGCTCCTCTCCTTTCTTACGCTAAGTGCTTAGGCAAAAAAACTCAATAAATGTAAATCAATGGAAATAGAAATAATAGAGAATAGACTTACAAATAAATGTCGTAGTATAATATTATAACTAAAGTATAGTATGGGACTTAAGAGTCCAAAGTAAAATCCATTGTGACAAAAACTAGCATCCAAATGTACAAATTCAATTTTCCCTAATATTAGACCTAAAGGCCCATTTTGAACATGGAAACTCTTCCCAACAACTCCACTTATCCTACCCTCACTTATAACCTTCATGCCATTCCATGGCCCTGACATAGTCACCTACAAAAGTAATATTAGTATGAATCCCTCATAGTCATAACGAGTAAATCACAATAACTTATAGGAGGTAGCATACCCACATTCCACAAAGCCACACAGAAACCGAAAAACATACATAAGCCGAAGGCATAAACCATATGAAAATAATCATGGAGAAATATATATCATGGTTTAAGTCTCTATTCAATAGTAAAGCATACCAAACCATTATTCATCATTTCAAAGTGTAAAGTTACATTTGATTAGTTAAGTACATTCCAATCATAGGGCTAGGGAACTAAGGCAACTATCAAACAATAGTCTAAAACAATACCAAGGTAGGGCCCTAAGACAACTATCGAACCAACAATGTATCAAAATACAAAGGTAGAAAACTAAAGCAAATATTAAACCAAAAATCCATTTCTTTTATTACACAACAAAAATTTACATTTTAATTCATTACTCGAGAGAGATACAAATCAATCAAGGGATATACATCAATAAACCTTGTCATATTGGTGCCCTAAAGCAACACAATACCCTTACCTCGGACCTAGGGATACAATGGTATTCCTAATTATACAAGCATCCAAAAGCAACATAGTATCCATCCAAACTTATTCACCTAGTCCTTAAGTATCGATACCCTCTATAGGGCCCGTAGGTCACCTATATAGTAGAGTTGGTCCTTAAAAACTTAGGCACAATAGCACACCAGTGAACAAAAAATGAGGGCTAGTAGCTCACCTCTAAGGTAGCAACCCTTAGCGAGCAACCATTCTCAACCCAAGGTATTTCACTTTAAGCATTAATATCTTATGAGGTGATCACATAAGTCACATACAACATTGAAAATTTTATTTTCCATACTTAACCATTTTTCCCTTTATTTCCAATTATTAAGATAAACACAAAGGTCATAGGTCTGTATCAAGCCAAGTCAAAGCTAAGGTCATTCATAAAAAAGAGCTAAGGCCATCCTAGCATTCATTTATCTATAAATGATACATTAGGTTAAAATTACAAAATTACCCTTTATAACCCTAGTTTCCACATTTTATTCATTTTTTGTATCAAACCTTATCATCAAAAGAGATTTGTGATGATTAGGTAATATTTCACATTATTTTGGCACGTAGGTAATCATTATAATTTAATGATTATCTTTATTTTCCACCGTTCATGCATTTATTGGGTTGCATTTACGAAAACTTTAATCATGTAACTATTTCATGTAATATATACGTGCATATTTAAAGCATAAGACATCACTTACATAGGCATATTATAATCATAGTACATGTTGGACCATATATTTAACCTTAAGCCATAAGAAACAAAATTTATCATAAGCTAACCCTAATCATATACTGTAACACCCCAAAATTCACTAAAATTTTTTTTCTTAAAAGCGGAAGCAATTAAATTAGAAGTACTTAAAACCCGTGAATTCTGGAAATGTTACCGCCACACTTAGTACCAGACCGGTTCTCTCCGACCGTCCCAGTACCAAGTGCTAAGGCTAAGAAAAGAAATAATCAATACAATTCAATTTCCAAATAAGCATTAATCGGTTGTAAAACAAAATCAGAGTACGCATCAAGAAATGTAATTCATTTCCAAAAGAGAATTAAACTTACAACCGATAAAAGATTAACAAAAAGATTTAGAGTCATATAAAGACTATGATTTGGCCACAACTCTCTTGAATCTCGAGCCAAACATGCTCAACACTCATCCCCAACTGATATCTCGCCCACCTGCACAAATCAGAAGGGCATACTACTCGTGGGAATGAGCAGCACCCATGAAAAGGGTGATCAGTACGCTACGTACTGAGTAAGGTAACCGAGCACTAAGGCCAACACATAAGCACATAAAATCATGCATAATAATAAAAGGACATAAAGACCATCATCATGTCAATATCGACCAATCATTCAGGTACATACATAAAGACCCAATCATAGTCCAGATTAATTACTTAATTAATCTTTTACCGGAATTCGATTCACACCATGCCTTTTATATCAAATCCATGCGAGTACGGAAGCCCCCACTATTATAGCCGGTGGATCGGAGGCGTATAGGGTATCATACCCTAACCACTATTATAGCCGGTGGATCGGATACACATAGGACTACGCGTCCTAACCACTATTCCTAACCGGTGGATCGGTTGGCTCCGGCACGCATGGTGTTCCACTGTAAGTAATTAGTATCTTTTAGGAATTTTAGCAAAACTTTGATTTGCGGTTGTCGAGCTCGGGAACCCCCACTATTATAACCGGTGGATCGGTTACGCATAGGACATTATGCCCTAACCACTATTATAGCCGGTGGATCGGTCACACATAGGGTAACAACCCTAACCACTATTCCGAACCGGTGGATCGGTTGGTCCCGTCTCAACGATCTTCCACTTTAAGTAATTAGTGTCTTAGTATTTTATTCCAAGCTTTCACCATAGACATGCACGAATCATTCCCTTCAACACATATCCCCCAAGTCCACTCCATATCTCAATCTAGGGTTATCCCGAAACCCTAATTCAGGCCTCAGTGGCCCATCTCACTCCACCTCACACAACCCAAATCATTTTAACACTCCACACACCACAACTCATAAATAACATCCTCATAATTACACTTTAATTCCCAAGTGTATATGATACCACCAAGGCTCCCAACAACCACAACAACCCTAACTCGGTTTCCTACGTACCCATATAATGCTCCATATACTATTTCCATCCAAAGTATTC
Organism: Tamarix chinensis; assembly: GCA_030549775.1. NCBI lineage: Eukaryota > Viridiplantae > Streptophyta > Magnoliopsida > Caryophyllales > Tamaricaceae > Tamarix > Tamarix chinensis. The sequence goes on along the minus strand of CM060176.1, from coordinate 63,292,951 downwards.
AACCCCTCAACAACGCTTATATTACTTTCCTCACAATCCCAAATCAACATTCATACGCAAATTTCACTCCCATGCATCCATTATACGTCCCCTGCCAATCCTTAATACCATGATGTAACCATGCAACCCTAATACCACCATGAAATCATTAATACCACCATACAAACCCTAATACCACCATGCAACTATTAAAACCACCATGTAAACCTTAATACCTTCGTTATACAGAACCCTAAATTCAACCCACATAAAACCAAAGATCCATCCATACCAAACCCTAGATTGAAACCATAGAAAACCCAAAGATTTGTCCATACCTTACAATTGATTATATTCTCCCATTCATAATCACAAATTAGATTTTTCCATACAAGACCATAAGTTAGATTCTCCCACATAAAATCATAAATCAGAATCTCCCGAGCAAAACCATAAATTAGATTCCACCAAACAAATCATAAACTAGATTCTCCCAATCAAATCATAAGTTAGATTCTCTCACATAAAATCATAAATTAGAATCTCACAAGTAAAACCATAAATCGGATTCTACCAGACAAATCACAAATTAGATTCTCCCAAATAATATTATAAATGAGATTCTCCCAATTAAATCATAAATTAGATTCTTCCTCACGAATAATAATTTGATTCTCCCATATAACATCTTAGATTTCATTCTTCCAAATAAAACCATGCAATAGATTATTCCTCATAAATTCATAAAATTAGGTCAACTCACTTCCCTTAGTCAACTTCTTTCCCCATCCTCCTTTTTCATCCTTTCTCCCACATAAAATCATATCAACATCCTCACATGCATGTCTTACAGGGTCATACACAAATAATACACATGTCATACGAAAGCATACTTCAACTCCATGTCATATCATATACGGCATAATTAATAATCATAAACATAGAATGCATAGAATACGAGGCACACAATGCACATTAGCACATAAAAGGCCTTAGCACCCCTTACCTGAAACGACACCGGTCTTAGAGCACGTTCCTACGCCTCCTTAGGGCTTTGACCAATTAATAACATTTTAATAAAATAACTTTAACAAAATTCTAACTTTGCTAAAGACATAAAAATAATAGAGATATTATAAACCTTGATAATATAGGGTTAAAGATTTTACCCTAATGATAATAATGATACTAAATATAATAATATCAAAATTAATAAAGTTACTATCAATGAGAATATAAATAATAATAATAAGCTTTAAAATTTAAAGTGGGGTTTTCAACCCTACTTATAACTAATGACTTACCACTTATTTAATATAAATAATAAAATTACTAACATATATAATAATATTAAAAATAATAAAGATACTGATAATATTATCATCAATAGTTATAAGAACAATAGAAACAATAATACTAAAATAAATAAGTGCAAATGTTAATACAAAATTAGGGCCTAATATTTTCCAGAATAATTAGTAAAATGATAATAATAAGTATTTATTCTAATAATTATAATATTAATAATAATAAGAAGAAGAATGATAATAATCCCATAATAATTCAATTAATAACTTAAAATTCGAAACTATCAATAATATTGTTTTATTACCACTCTCCACCCTGCAAGTAAAATTCAGAATAAAATTTCTCATCAAATAATAATAAAACATATTAAGAATAATAATAATGGTAATTATATGCAAATAATTGAAATAAATTAAATCAAGGCATATACTAATATGGAAAATGGTTGAGAGGGTCTAGGGTTCAACCTTAAGCTGGTGGGGATGGGTGGCACCGGCGGTGGTGCACGGCGGCAGCGACGGTGGCCGGAAAAACAGAAGAAAAGAGGGAAAGATGGATGTTGGGAAAAAGATAGGGAGAATTGAGGTGATATAAGAGGTGTTTATTGTTGCCCAGGAGGAGAGGGACAAAATGATGGTGTTGGTGCAGCCAAAGGTGGCGGCGCACGGCGGCGGAAGGCGGTTTAATGCTTTCTGGGTAAAATTTCAGGCGAGACAAGAAGCCAACTTGGCACGGCTATGTAAGCCAGTACAAGAAGAATCGAGGAATTTGAGAAACGTAGTTAGCTAGAGGAAAATGCAGGGAAGAAAATGAAAGGTTTCGGTGGCGCTGAAATTGGCTAACGGAGGCGGAAGAGGCGTCTAAAGTCTCGATGATGGCAGCCCTCGCCGAGGGTTTCGGGGAAGAAAAATCTTCCACAACTCCTACAATCCAGCTATTTATAGATGTTGGAATGGATAATGAGGAGCTGGAGGTCGACATGGAAGTTTTAAATGCAAGAATTTGGGTGGCCGGTGGCGTTAAATGGTCGGTTGACGTTTGGGTTGGTTCGAAGATTCGCGGGGCTGGGGAGAGGAAACGGGCGAGATTTAACGTCCAATAATTATATGAAGTTATTTCTGGAGTTAATAGGAAGGCAATGAGACAAGAAAAGACCGGTATAATTCATCGTATCTGAAGAGGCCATTGATGGGGTCGAGGTTCGTTGCAGCGTCGGGGAAGACGGAGGGAGAAGGAAGAAGAAAGAAGATGGGCCGGTCGGCCGAGAAAGAAAAGAAAAGGGGAGAACCGGGCCGGTTCGCGCGCGGTCGAGGGTGCGTTAAATGGCACGACGAGCTTCGGCTGAAACGGAGCCAAAACGCGGCGCGGAACGGGGCGGAAAAAGGGCGACGGGCGCGAGAGGTGATAGATAAATGAAACGGTGAGTTTCGGTGGAAAAAGAAACAAAACGCGGCGTTGAGTCGGCAGAAGAAACAGCCGCGCGGGCTGGGCCGAAGAAGGGAGAAGAAAAGAAAAGAAGAACTGGGCCGCGCCAGGCCCAGTCGGGGAAAAGAAGAGGAAAAAGAAAAAGAAAGAAAAAGGTAAGGAAAAAGGAAGAAAGAAAAAGAAAAAGGGAAAAAGGAAAGGGGAAAAATAATTAGTTTAGGGTCAATTAAATTAATATGAATGTTTAGGATATTTAAAAATAATAATATTTAAATAAAATAATATTTAAATCCCTTTTTAGGCTAAATTAGGATTTTTAATAGATTTTCCATAACTTCTATTTTAATTAGCAAAAACCCTAATTTTCTTCCAATTAAATTATTTATAAAATTAATATTAATTTGAAACTATTTTCTCCTCATTATTTTAAATAAAATAATTTATTTAGTTAATTTCTAAAATACAAATCCTTAATTAGCTAAAATACCCAATTTCTCTTAATTAACACACTTATAAATTTATCCTTGATTTTTCCTAATTAATTTCCTTTTATTTTAATCAAAATAATTTATTTAATTAATCTTTATGATAAAATCTCATTTAAATATAATATTTTAGATTAGAATTTTTCGGGGCATTTCATTACTACCCCCTTAAAAACAGACTTCGCCCCCGAAGTCTCCGGGAGCGCTTAGGGTTAGGGAGGAAATGCTCTATGTTGTTAGAAACCAAAATAACATTACTATCTATATAAACTACCCCCTTAGGGATAAACTTACCAAAAAAAATTTAAATTAACGGAAATAAGGACACCATACAAAAAAATACTTGTAAAAACTACCCCCTTAAGAATAAACTTAATTAAAATTCTACCCTTCTCTTCTCACTGTGGCCGGAATGAAAATATTTTAAAATAAATGAATTCTTTTTCTTTTAAAAACGATTTCAATTCAAGGAGAACTTTTTAATCCCAATTCATTTTGAAAATGATACTACTCTTAGTATCAAATTAAAAAGATTAAAATCAAAAGATACCGAAACACGCTTCAAAACTAATAACAAAGAAACTCGTAAGCCAAATATAATTTCAAGAAGAAGTGTAATTAAAAAGATCAACCTCACTGGTACCAACTTGTGGTACCAACTTAAAAATATTAAAAACAAAAGAGCACGGTCAAAACCAGATTCAATACCAACTTGTGATATCAACTTAAAAATTTTTAAAATCGAAAGAGCGTGTTCGAAGAATCAACCACTCCGATACCGCTTTGTGGTATCAGCTAAACATTTAAAATAGAAAATGTTTTTTTTTTAAAAAACCAACTCTGAGCGTAAATATTTTTAAAACAAGGAACACTTGGTTAAATTAAAAATCTTCAAACAAGAGCGTGGTTATCGGAACCAACTCTGATACCACCTTGTGGTATCAGCTTAAAGAAAAATTTAAAAATAAGGAGCTTGGTTGAAATCAACTTCGATACCATCTTGTGGTATCATCTTAAAAGTTTAAAAGTAGAAGAGCATGGTCGAAACCTACTTTGATACCACTTGTGGTATCAGCTTAAAACATTTTAAAAAGAGCGTGTCCGAAAGGAACAACCGCTCTGATACCACTTTGTAACACCCCAAAATTCACTAAAATTTTTTTTCTTAAAAGCGGAAGCAATTAAATTAGAAGTACTTAAAACCCGTGAATTCTGGAAATGTTACCGCCACACTTAGTACCAGACCGGTTCTCTCCGACCGTCCCAGTACCAAGTGCTAAGGCTAAGAAAAGAAATAATCAATACAATTCAATTTCCAAATAAGCATTAATCGGTTGTAAAACAAAATCAGAGTACGCATCAAGAAATGTAATTCATTTCCAAAAGAGAATTAAACTTACAACCGATAAAAGATTAACAAAAAGATTTAGAGTCATATAAAGACTATGATTTGGCCACAACTCTCTTGAATCTCGAGCCAAACATGCTCAACACTCATCCCCAACTGATATCTCGCCCACCTGCACAAATCAGAAGGGCATACTACTCGTGGGAATGAGCAGCACCCATGAAAAGGGTGATCAGTACGCTACGTACTGAGTAAGGTAACCGAGCACTAAGGCCAACACATAAGCACATAAAATCATGCATAATAATAAAAGGACATAAAGACCATCATCATGTCAATATCGACCAATCATTCAGGTACATACATAAAGACCCAATCATAGTCCAGATTAATTACTTAATTAATCTTTTATCGGAATTCGATTCACACCATGCCTTTTATATCAAATCCATGCGAGTACGGAAGCCCCCACTATTATAGCCGGTGGATCGGAGGCGTATAGGGTATCATACCCTAACCACTATTATAGCCGGTGGATCGGATACACATAGGACTACGCGTCCTAACCACTATTCCTAACCGGTGGATCGGTTGGCTCCGGCACGCATGGTGTTCCACTGTAAGTAATTAGTATCTTTTAGGCATTTTAGCAAAACTTTGATTTGCGGTTGTCGAGCTCGGGAACCCCCACTATTATAACCGGTGGATCGGTTACGCATAGGACATTATGCCCTAACCACTATTATAGCCGGTGGATCGGTCACACATAGGGTAACAACCCTAACCACTATTCCGAACCGGTGGATCGGTTGGTCCCGTCTCAACGATCTTCCACTTTAAGTAATTAGTGTCTTAAGTATTTTATTCCAAGCTTTCACCATAGACATGCACGAATCATTCCCTTCAACACATATCCCCCAAGTCCACTCCATATCTCAATCTAGGGTTATCCCGAAACCCTAATTCAGGCCTCAGTGGCCCATCTCACTCCACCTCACACAACCCAAATCATTTTAACACTCCACACACCACAACTCATAAATAACATCCTCATAATTACACTTTAATTCCCAAGTGTATATGATACCACCAAGGCTCCCAACAACCACAACAACCCTAACTCGGTTTCCTACGTACCCATATAATGCTCCATATACTATTTCCATCCAAAGTATTCAACCCCTCAACAACGCTTATATTACTTTCCTCACAATCCCAAATCAACATTCATACGCAAATTTCACTCCCATGCATCCATTATACGTCCCCTGCCAATCCTTAATACCATGATGTAACCATGCAACCCTAATACCACCATGAAATCATTAATACCACCATACAAACCCTAATACCACCATGCAACTATTAAAACCACCATGTAAACCTTAATACCTTCGTTATACAGAACCCTAAATTCAACCCACATAAAACCAAAGATCCATCCATACCAAACCCTAGATTGAAACCATAGAAAACCCAAAGATTTGTCCATACCTTACAATTGATTATATTCTCCCATTCATAATCACAAATTAGATTTTTCCATACAAGACCATAAGTTAGATTCTCCCACATAAAATCATAAATCAGAATCTCCCGAGCAAAACCATAAATTAGATTCCACCAAACAAATCATAAACTAGATTCTCCCAATCAAATCATAAGTTAGATTCTCTCACATAAAATCATAAATTAGAATCTCACAAGTAAAACCATAAATCGGATTCTACCAGACAAATCACAAATTAGATTCTCCCAAATAATATTATAAATGAGATTCTCCCAATTAAATCATAAATTAGATTCTTCCTCATGAATAATAATTTGATTCTCCCATATAACATCTTAGATTTCATTCTTCCAAATAAAACCATGCAATAGATTATTCCTCATAAATTCATAAAATTAGGTCAACTCACTTCCCTTAGTCAACTTCTTTCCCCATCCTCCTTTTTCATCCTTTCTCCCACATAAAATCATATCAACATCCTCACATGCATGTCTTACAGGGTCATACACAAATAATACACATGTCATACGAAAGCATACTTCAACTCCATGTCATATCATATACGGCATAATTAATAATCATAAACATAGAATGCATAGAATACGAGGCACACAATGCACATTAGCACATAAAAGGCCTTAGCACCCCTTACCTGAAACGACACCGGTCTTAGAGCACGTTCCTACGCCTCCTTAGGGCTTTGACCAATTAATAACATTTTAATAAAATAACTTTAACAAAATTCTAACTTTGCTAAAGACATAAAAATAATAGAGATATTATAAACCTTGATAATATAGGGTTAAAGATTTTACCCTAATGATAATAATGATACTAAATATAATAATATCAAAATTAATAAAGTTACTATCAATGAGAATATAAATAATAATAATAAGCTTTAAAATTTAAAGTGGGGTTTTCAACCCTACTTATAACTAATGACTTACCACTTATTTAATATAAATAATAAAATTACTAACATATATAATAATATTAAAAATAATAAAGATACTGATAATATTATCATCAATAGTTATAAGAACAATAGAAACAATAATACTAAAATAAATAAGTGCAAATGTTAATACAAAATTAGGGCCTAATATTTTCCAGAATAATTAGTAAAATGATAATAATAAGTATTTATTCTAATAATTATAATATTAATAATAATAAGAAGAAGAATGATAATAATCCCATAATAATTCAATTAATAACTTAAAATTCGAAACTATCAATAATATTGTTTTATTACCACTCTCCACCCTGCAAGTAAAATTCAGAATAAAATTTCTCATCAAATAATAATAAAACATATTAAGAATAATAATAATGGTAATTATATGCAAATAATTGAAATAAATTAAATCAAGGCATATACTAATATGGAAAATGGTTGAGAGGGTCTAGGGTTCAACCTTAAGCTGGTGGGGATGGGTGGCACCGGCGGTGGTGCACGGCGGCAGCGACGGTGGCCGGAAAAACAGAAGAAAAGAGGGAAAGATGGATGTTGGGAAAAAGATAGGGAGAATTGAGGTGATATAAGAGGTGTTTATTGTTGCCCAGGAGGAGAGGGACAAAATGATGGTGTTGGTGCAGCCAAAGGTGGCGGCGCACGGCGGCGGAAGGCGGTTTAATGCTTTCTGGGTAAAATTTCAGGCGAGACAAGAAGCCAACTTGGCACGGCTATGTAAGCCAGTACAAGAAGAATCGAGGAATTTGAGAAACGTAGTTAGCTAGAGGAAAATGCAGGGAAGAAAATGAAAGGTTTCGGTGGCGCTGAAATTGGCTAACGGAGGCGGAAGAGGCGTCTAAAGTCTCGATGATGGCAGCCCTCGCCGAGGGTTTCGGGGAAGAAAAATCTTCCACAACTCCTACAATCCAGCTATTTATAGATGTTGGAATGGATAATGAGGAGCTGGAGGTCGACATGGAAGTTTTAAATGCAAGAATTTGGGTGGCCGGTGGCGTTAAATGGTCGGTTGACGTTTGGGTTGGTTCGAAGATTCGCGGGGCTGGGGAGAGGAAACGGGCGAGATTTAACGTCCAATAATTATATGAAGTTATTTCTGGAGTTAATAGGAAGGCAATGAGACAAGAAAAGACCGGTATAATTCATCGTATCTGAAGAGGCCATTGATGGGGTCGAGGTTCGTTGCAGCGTCGGGGAAGACGGAGGGAGAAGGAAGAAGAAAGAAGATGGGCCGGTCGGCCGAGAAAGAAAAGAAAAGGGGAGAACCGGGCCGGTTCGCGCGCGGTCGAGGGTGCGTTAAATGGCACGACGAGCTTCGGCTGAAACGGAGCCAAAACGCGGCGCGGAACGGGGCGGAAAAAGGGCGACGGGCGCGAGAGGTGATAGATAAATGAAACGGTGAGTTTCGGTGGAAAAAGAAACAAAACGCGGCGTTGAGTCGGCAGAAGAAACAGCCGCGCGGGCTGGGCCGAAGAAGGGAGAAGAAAAGAAAAGAAGAACTGGGCCGCGCCAGGCCCAGTCGGGGAAAAGAAGAGGAAAAAGAAAAAGAAAGAAAAAGGTAAGGAAAAAGGAAGAAAGAAAAAGAAAAAGGGAAAAAGGAAAGGGGAAAAATAATTAGTTTAGGGTCAATTAAATTAATATGAATGTTTAGGATATTTAAAAATAATAATATTTAAATAAAATAATATTTAAATCCCTTTTTAGGCTAAATTAGGATTTTTAATAGATTTTCCATAACTTCTATTTTAATTAGCAAAAACCCTAATTTTCTTCCAATTAAATTATTTATAAAATTAATATTAATTTGAAACTATTTTCTCCTCATTATTTTAAATAAAATAATTTATTTAGTTAATTTCTAAAATACAAATCCTTAATTAGCTAAAATACCCAATTTCTCTTAATTAACACACTTATAAATTTATCCTTGATTTTTCCTAATTAATTTCCTTTTATTTTAATCAAAATAATTTATTTAATTAATCTTTATGATAAAATCTCATTTAAATATAATATTTTAGATTAGAATTTTTCGGGGCATTTCATATACATACATGTCCATGTGCATTATTGTAATTCTACTTCCATGCATGAGGATTGATGAGGCATAAAACATGGGATTTGAATCATAATATGATAACAATGGAATCCCTAACAAAATAATTGGCATGCAGACATAAAATATTTTACATATTACCATGCACACAACTTAATTATCAATAATCATGCATATCATCCATCCAGCATGGTATCATTTTATTGTGCATGCTAAAATACTTGAAAATCATAATCCTTGAGATGATTCTAGGCCTAAAATTTCCTAGCATGCTCGTAAGTAATTTCTACTATCCTATGAGTAATTGGATTTACCTAAATCCAAGCTTATACAAAGGTGGCCGTCTCCAAAGCTCTTAAGAATTACCTAGGAATTTAACATTCAAACACACACATATATTAGCATATAATACGATAAAGCATTAATATTAATTTACTAAAATGATTAAGGCTACTAACCCTTTGATTAAGTTGGAAGAAAACTAATGAAAATGGAGCAAACAAGAGAGGGAAACTTGAGGGATAATGGTGTAACAAGGAGGAAGGCTTCGGTGAACTTGGCCGGAGGTTGAGCTGATTGTCTTTAGTGGTTATGGACAAAAGGGGAAGGGAATGGCAGCAAAGATGAAGCAAGAAGGATAAGGAAAGATGTAGCACAAGGTCGAAGAAGAGGAGAAGGGCTTTTGTGATAATGGGTGTAGGGGTGTGGTGGAGCTTTGACCAAAATGGCCAAAGTTGGCATGTTGGTTGTAGGGGTTAATGTTGCATTATGGGGCTAATTATGGCAGCAATGGATTGTGGTGATTGGTTAGGAATGGTAGTAAATGCCGAAGGTGGAGGGAGAGGAATTGTAGAAGTGGATGGTGGTGGTGTGGTTATATCGGTGGGGGATGCTAAAGGTAAAGAAAGAAAGGAGAAGGTGTAGGCTGGAGGGGAGCTATGACAAGGGCTACTAGTGCAAGGTGTGGAGTTTCGATGGGAGTTAGTGTTGCAGTAATAAAATGGTGGTGGAAATGGAAAACAACATGGAAGAAATAGAGGGGAAGAATTCTACGCAAGTGAGATAAGGAGAAGGAGGAGAGGTGTGGGCTACTTAAGGATTAACTTATGACACAAAAATGAGATGGAGGAGGGAGTTAAATGAATGGTAGCATGCAGTGAAATAAGGAATTAAACCAAGAGAGAAAAATAAGGGGGAGAGGGGAGGTATGGTGCAGATAGTGGAGGGTGATGGTGTGGAAGCGCAAGGTGTCTGGTAGGGGAGAGTAGGGTGATGGATAGGGGATTCTTGTATAGATTAGGGGATAAAGTAGGGTAAAATATCTAGGTAAATATTTGGTTTAAAAATATCTAGTAGGTTTTATGGATACCGAACTAGGTTTATTTGATGAAATGGATACCGTTTACAAACTAAGGTTAAATTTAATAACATAAAATATATCAAAATTTAACCTAATTAAATTTATATCTAATTCATAATAATACACATATTAATAATATATTTAGTTCAACCACCCTAAAATATTAATAATTACACATAATTAAGCCTAGATCATTTTTCTATTACTTTAGGGCTAGTGGTTAATCCCCTTAAATGCACTGTGTTTTTTAGGGGTGTTGATGTTCAAACTCAAGCTGCCATCCTCGATTTCCTTAGGTTTCCAGCAAGGAGGTTTCCTATCACTTACCAAGGCCTGCCTTTGACCTCTTCTCGTTTATCTACATCACATCTACAACCTTTGCTTGATAAGATCACTACAAGATTGAGACATTGGAGCACTTTATTTCTGTCTTATGTTGGGTGGTTGCAGCTTATTAAATCTGTTCTATTTGGACTCCATATTTATTTCAGTCAAATTATTTTGCTACCTAGGAAAGTTTTACACTATTTTATAAGTATGTGTAGGAATTTCCTATGGTTTAGAAAGCTGCATGTAAGGAAGACTGCCCTTGTTGCTTGGGATAAACTTTGCTCACCAATCAATGAGGGTGGACTTAGCTTGCTCAATCATGAGCTTTGGAATTGTTGTGCTTTGGGGAAGCTTCTATGGAACATTGCAGCAAAAAAGGATACTTTATGGGTCAAATGAGTGCATTCAGTTTATATTAAGCAAGGATCTATGTGGGAATTCACTCCTACCTCTTAAAATTCCTAGATATTTCTCAGGATTTTGCAAATCAGAAGTATTCTCTAGGATTATATACAGATTTATGAGAAAAGGAAGAATGATTATAGTATCAAAGCAACCTATCATTCCATTAGAATAGCACAAGACAAGAAATCATGGGAAAAGCTGCTATGGAGGTCTTTATCAACACCTAGATTAAATTTTATAGCTTGGCTTGCATGCAGAAATAGGTTGTTAACTAAAGCAAGGCTGAGGGAGATAGGACTGGAGGTGGATCAAGACTGTGTGTTTTTTCACCAGAAGAGTGAGACTAGAGATCATTTATTTCTGTTTTGTCCTAATACCTCCATTATTTGGAAGCATGTCAGGAAGAGTGTTGGCAAAAGTGACCCCATTGTGGGATGGGCTCAGGAAGTAAAGGCCTTACCTACAAGATCTCAACAAGCAGCAAAGAAGAAACACATTTTAAGAGCTTTATTTGTTTCTTACCTTGCAACTATTTGGAATGAAAGGAATCTTAGAGTGTTTCATAATAGTACTAGATAGAATTTTGTGCTTTTAAGGATCATAATTATGAATGTTTCTAGGAGGCTAGGGAATCATACTTTTTATGCTAAGTATGCTAGATGGTTATCGTTTCTTGATTGTATTGAGAGTACTGCTACTTTATAATCTCTACTTCGATAGTAATAAATTTCTACCTATAAAAAATAATTACACATAATTATTAGTTTATAATTATGGTTTTTTAGAAATAGGGTATTACAGATTAGGGCTATTTATAGACAGTAAATTAATTCAAGAATGAGTGGATTTTTACACAGATTAAAAACCCTAATTTATACCATTCAAATTTGAGATAAAAGGGAGGATTTATTCAAAGATAGGCTGAATTCCCTTCCAGAGCCGAAATGATGCTTTCTAGAGAATGCAGGTCAAATTTACTTGAAAAATGTCAAACATAAAAGAGGTAATGGAAAATTAGCATGGAATGGAATTAAAGTGGAAAATTTTAGAAATTGAAGTAAGAAAGGTGGAAGCAAATAAAGTTGAGGTTAATCGATTCATAAAACTAGTTGATCGGTCCACCTTAAAACTCATTTTAGTTAATTTCCAAAGCTTATTCAAATCCAAATTTTCCTCAGAGTCAATCATAGTTCCAAATCAAAATCAAACACTATCAAATTTTAATAAACACTATAACTTCCCATTCAACAAACCTTTCAAGAAAGATGAGGTATTACAATTATATAGTAGTGTACATAGATCAATACCAATACTTTCCAAAATGCTTTGTCCTTATTTATGCTCTTCTTGCAAAACATTATAGGATGCCAACCATCTCTTAACTAGTCCAAACTAATCACATTTATGTGTGTAGTTAGTCGTTGATACACTTTTAAAAAGGAAGATTCTCCTTATATATATACATAAATGTATCAATCCTTTGTAAGCGTCAACCATATATAAGTTTTCTTGTGGTGTTACATTACTCCTCAAAAACGATATGTCTTGATAAATGATTGTCTCAATATGATCAAACCCCTACATCGCTCCAATTAGGTGGCTTAAGGACCAACCAAATCTAGCTTGTGGTCATGGTTTTATTATGATATCATTTGTAGCATCTCGATCCTTACATTAGTAGTGGGTCATTAATCTAAGTTACATTAGGATTGAAGATTAGCCTTACAAATGAATATAATCCTTTTCCAACTTATAATATTCTCTCTCACACCCTTCTTAAGAATCTTCTTAGCTTGTCACTTAACCTTGGGATGCCTTAAGTTAATCACACTTAGTTGTGGAGCTTAATTATCGACTTCTAAATATGTAGATGCACCCTTTCATATAAGTTGTTGTATCATGTCTCAACCCTATATCAAATATTTTACGATATTATACAAAATGAAAGAAAATTAAGGAAAAAACTTAATTTATTACTTAAGTATGATGGGTAAAAGACTTGAGAGCTTGGATGTGGATATGGATGTGTATATAAAATGATGTGAATATAAGGAGTGGCTACCTATAACATCCCAAATTTACTTCCAAAAAAAATTAATTTTACAGAAAAGTAATAACAATATGCTAGATGTTATCATTGTAAGTGACATAATTTTAGTTTACCATACTATCCTTACATTAAATATAAGGAAAAATAGTGAACACATATGATGAAATAAAGAACAAACAAGTTTCATAAACGAGGATAATATTTTGAAGATTAACTTTAAGTATAATATCAAAAATACATCAGAAATAGAAACATTGAATCTAAGATTTCAAAAGGTATCCGGACGAAAAAAAAAAAAGATAACATGACTTCATGTCCCAACCCTAAAGATAGTATTATCAATCCATCCCAAGTAAAGCATCATAAACAGAAAAATTATCCAAGGGCCCCCCATTGATGCCCATAAAGTCATGAGGGCCAGCTACTTGTGAAAATGAGTAGCATCCAAGAAAAGAATGATCAGTAAGCTATGTACTTAATAAAGTAACAATACAATCATAGAAGGGTTACATAAAATATATAAGATCACATAGAAGAATAAGCATGCACATAGATTAACATAATATGAAACAAGATAAGAATTGACTCTAGAGACCCGTCAAGAATGCCTCTATTCTTAGAAACATAGAAGAAACTTACGCAACTCTTAGGGTAGAAGACTCTTGAGCCACTATTATTGTCTGGAGGAATGGAAATAATAACAACCAGAGCAATATGCTCATGACAACTATTCTTAAACCAATGGAATAATCTAAAGCACTTATCATAGTAAAAAACTCCGAAACAACTATTATCATTCTATATAATAGACACAACACCTTGATCCTAACTCACATAATTTTTCACTGTAAGTAATTCATGTCTGATCCATTTTTATTTATCTCAAGACCATTATGCAGAACCACATGTAAATATTCAAGGCACATAATCCAACTCAAAATAATTATCTAGAACACATAAAACACAATCACATGAATATTAAGACATCGCTTAAGAAAAAAGGTCATAATTCTCATGAGAAACCTTAATTTCACCAGATGATCATAACATCTCCCAGAACACTCATTTTCCACCAAATTGTTTACAAATACTCAAAATATAATTATTGACAAGATATTTAAAAAAAAAGGTTTAAATCCAATATATTATGCATGGTATAATGACCTTGCCTATAATGTTACTATTCCTAAATCCTTACGAAATCTTAATTTTACAAGTTAGGCATAACTCTTCCCATAAGACTTATATGAGCATAAATTATATAACATAAAATCCTAAAATACCATTATTAACAACATATATAACAAGGAAGATCTAACTTCAACATTTTACATATGCGATAATGACCTCACCTTAAAGGTTACTAGTTCTACTTTAAGCTATTTTATCTTTTTCTTGGACTTAGAGCTTCATGATTACTCTAAATATTCTACATATTACATTTATCATATTTTGAAACAATTAATCCATTAAAATACCAAATATTCTATATTTAATCCATATTAACCAAATTGCTCTTAAATTAAAATGATCATATTTTCACAAAAAAAAAAAAACAATACGAGTCACACTATAAATGGGTTTCAACCTCTAAAACAAATAACCAAAAAAACATATACAACCACAAATACACACATGCACGCACACATTCTCCCACACACACACACAAAAGCCACACATATTTAACATACTTTGACAAAAAAATATCTCAGCCCTTTTGTAGCACCCCCAAAATTCACTACTAAAAAATTTTGTTTTATTAAAAGAAATAGTAGAAAAAAAATAACAAACTGTGAATTTCGGGGATATTACCGCCATACTTAGTACCAGACCGGTTCACTCCTACTGTTCTAGTGCCAAGTGCTAAGGCTAAAAGTGTAAAACACAATTTACAAACCATATTTAAATCAGAGTAGCGTGACAAGCCGTTTACAAGTATAAAGTCCACCAACGGTGGTTACAATAACAACAACAATATTAAAACCAAAAATTTAAAAGAGGAATAGAAAAACCCTAATGGTTTCGGATGATTCCTTAATCTCTTTCCCGTTTCCCACTTGATTAATACCTAAAAATAGACTTGCAAGGGACACTACCCATAGAATAGGCAGGGCCCCACGAATGGAACCCTTTAGTACTATGGTATTGAGTAACCCTTTAAAAAAACACTTAAACGTAAGCCCGTAAGGTAACACGTGATACAACACTATATTCATATATAACAAGATGTGCACATATAATATTCACATACTTAACATTCAACCAGATATTAATAGGTCATATTGTAGGATCGATACTTTAGGCCTTAAGCCATGTCATAGTGCAAAATCAATAGTTTTGAGCCTTAAGCCATTAGTCCATCATTATTCAATCAACTCTCATATTTTATATCCATGTGAGTGTGGGAACCCCACTATTATAGTAAATGGATTGGTCACTTATAGGGCAGAATGCACCTAACCACTATTATATGCCGGTGGATCGGTCTCCAGTGCAAAACGCTCTTGGCCACTATTATGCCAGTGGATGGGTCTGGCCCCGACTCTTATGGTGTTCCAATATAATTACTTTGTGTCTTCCTCCTATCCTAACGTTGTTACGTTTGGTTTATTGAGCTCGGAATCCCCCACCATTATAGTCGGTGGATCGGTCGCTTATAGGGCAGAACACACCTAACCACTATTATATGATGGTGGATCGGTCTCTAAGGCACCCCGGCACTTGGCCACTATTATGCCGGTGGATTGGTTTGGGTCGAGCTCAATAATCTTTCACTTTAAGTGATTAGTGTCTTATTTGTATCTTATTCAAAAGTATTTCGCCCTTGAAAGGCATACCGCTGACCTCTACCTCTAGCCTCACGAGAGGGCCCGTCCCATATCTTGAGACCTTAGCGCCTCTTATCACACCCCGACTTCCATTCCCCCTTACATCTACCCATAACGAAAACCCAACTCCTAAGGGTGTGGGTCGAGGCCCATCACCTTACAACATTCAAATTCTCTCACGACCGCTCTCTTGGGTTTTTCCTTGAAACCCTAATCGGACTTATGTGGCCCAATCTTTCTTTTATTATCCAGCACCTCATCTTATTTAGTTTCAACCTAAATCCCATCACTCTACTCACAAATCATACATGTGATCATAAAACCCTAGTTGGTCACTCAAACCCTAACACCTTACTTACAAAAGGATTATCCCATGTAAACCCCAGAAACCTCCCATGCAAGAGTTGCATCACTCATTCGATTTGGTCATAATATCCTTTTCCTTTCCTCCCATGGATCATGAGATATTAAGGTCAATATCATGTCCCCTTAGTCAACTCACTTACCATTTATTCCTTTTTATCCTTTCACCCCATATCATATTATTAAATACCCTAACATGCATGTCTTAGAGGGCCACATCAGATAATCATTATCCATATGCTATAAGGGAGTCACACAAGCATACACCACTTGAAGTTGTACTACAAATGATTAATTATTAAGCATAAAATACACAATACGGCACAACACATGGCACAAGAGGAATATAATACCCACATTGTTGTTCTTAGCCACATCCCTACTCAGTTTGGGTTACCAAGTCATATCCTACACTTTTTAGATCACCATTCGCCCCTCATAGTTGCCACACTTATCATATTTCCCATTTGGTTGGTAAGATTACCGAATTACCCTTCTCCTTTTTTATAATTAGTAAATTGCCCTTAAGTTAGATAAATTACCAAAATTATCCTTCTTTATTATCATGATTACTAATTTCCCCTTTAGTTGGTTAAATACTAACCAATTTACCCTTTAGTAGGTTAAATTACCAAATTACCCTTCTCCATTATCATAATTACCGAATTGCCCCTTTTAGTTGGATAAATTACCAAATTGCCCTTATATATTATCAAAATTACCATTTTACCCTTCTTAATTATTATAATTACCATTTTATCCTTCTCAATTATTACAATTACCATTTTACCCTTCTCCATCATTATAATTATTAATTTTCCCTTATCCATAATTATAATTACCAATTTACCTTTCTCCATAATTATAATTATTAATTTACCCTTCTCCATAATTATAATTACCAATTTACCCTTCTCTATTATTATAAGTACGAACTTACCCTTCTCTATTATTATAAATACCAACTTACCCTTTTCCATAACTATAATTATTAATTTACCCTTCTCCATAATTATAATTATCAATTTACCCTTCTCCATTTTTATAGTTACTACATTGCCCTTCTCCATTATTAAAATTACCATAATACCTTTTTATTGGTTAATTTACCAAATTACCCTTCTCTATTATCATATTTATCCAATTGCCCTTCTAGAATCATAATTTAATTACCAATTTATCCTTCATCGTTATCATAATTACCAAGTTACCCCTTACTCCCAAGTTTTCCATAAATGTCCTTTTAATTTACAAAATAACCCTTCTACCCCTTACTTCCAAATTACCATAATATCCTTTTATTTACAAAATTACCTCAATACCCCTTTTACTCATAAAATTACCATAATACCCCTTTTTCTTTATAATTTACTATTTTATCCTTTTACATCAAAATTACCATTGTTGTCTTTTCTTAAAAAATTACCATACCCTTCTTTTCCAAAATTACCATATTACACTTTACTCCCAAAATTACCATAATACCCCTTTACTTATAAAATTAACATTTTGTCATTTAATTATAAAATTACTATATTACCCTTTTCTCCTAAAATTACCATAATACCTCTTACTTATAAAATTACCCTTTTATAAAATTACCATATTGCCCTTTACTTATTAAAATACCATTTTGCTCATTTCTTATAAAATTACCATTTTACCTTTTTACTTTCCAAAATTACCATTATTACCCCTTTTACTCCCAAAATTACCACTTTACCCTTCACTCCTAAAATTACCACAATACCCCCTTTTTTTCCTTACAAATTACAAATTTACTCTTTTACTTGGAAAATTATCATTTTACCCTCTTCTTAAAAAATTACCATATTGTCCCCTTATTACCCCACTTTTATTAGATTAACATTACTATATGGAATAATAATATTAACACTCCCTTAACAATATCCAACTCCACCAACTATTACATTTTAATATATTACTTATTAGCACCCACACATATTAGGCCGCATTCTTGCACAAGAAATATTACTAAAATGCCCCTAGGGCTCATAATAATATTATTCATGCATAAATGGTCACAATAACATAAAATGACATGGATAAGTACTTAAAACTTTCATTAATAATCAAACTCTTCCCTTAAGCAAAATTTCCACACATGGCACATAAAAGAGCATACTTTCCTTTTTATTAAAGATTACAAGCAAACATATAAATTATACTAACAACCACATATCAAACATAATGACATATTAAAAATCCTAATGTGCAAACATACGTTTATCCATACATTTAATTGGGGTTTAACGATTACCTTAATTCCCGCAAAAATTATTACATTAAAAATAATGTCATTAATTATTACATTAAAAGTAGGAAATTAAAAGGATAAAAATTTATAAAAAATTAATTAATAATAATCTTTACTTAACCACTAATATACCTCAAAATTTAAACAGAAAATCACAAAATAAGGTGGAATTCATGCTGCATGAGCAACGTGAGTCACATGCAGGTTGCAAGGGGAGAAGAGGGTCGAGGGTGGTAAGGTAGAAGGAAAGGGGAGATGGTTTAGGTTGGGGTCTTTAAGCTAGGAAAGAAGGTAGATGAGGGAGGATTAGAGGCAAGGGAAGGGTGCAGGAGTGAAGAGGGAGGTGTAGGTGGAGGCTAGGGATAGGTTGTTGGAGGCCAAGGGCGGCAGAGGCGGCGAAGGGGGCTGTCGAGTTGGGCATAGCTGAGAAGGAAGGAAAAAGGGGAAAGAAAATGAAGGGGTGAGGGAGCTTGTTTCGGCCAAAAAGGGTGTGGGGCTGGTAGAGGAGGTTGCAGGGAGTGGCTCGGTCTCTTGGGTGGCTGTATAGGTGGCGGGACGGCGGCAGAAGGGGGCAACGTAGGGTGGCTGCCGAGAAGGGAGGGAAAAGAAGAGAAAAAGAGGAGGGGAGGAAGAAGGGTCTGTAGGGTGGCTCGAGGGGTGGTGTGGTTGTTTAGGGAGGTAGCAGGTGGTGGTAGAAAATGTTGCCGACAATTGGTTATGAGGAGGAAGCGGTGGAGGAGGTGGTATTGCAAAAACAGGGGTGGAAGTGGGAGGAGAAGAAAATGAGAGAATGAGGTAGGGGAAGGAGGAGAATTTTCAAAAATATGAGGCATGAAGGGTTGGTGAGGGTAAGAGAAAGGAGAGGGAGAGACAAGGGGAGTAGGTGGCCGATCGGGACTACAGTAGGGTGGCAAGGGCAGTCGGGTGGTATGGAGAGGGAAGGGGAGAAGAGGGAAAGGAAGAGGGGCATGCTGGCTGTGGTACAGTGATGGGTTGACTTCTAAAAGGGAAGAAAGGGATGGGTGGGAGAGAGAGAGAGGGAGAGAGGGAGAGTTGCAGGTAGTAGCAGGGAAAAGTGGTTAGCATGGTAGTTGCAAGGCATGGTTCGTGCATGGACGACGGGAGCAAATCGGGGCAGAAGGTAGAAGAAGAAGAGGGAAGGAGAAGGGGCCAGGCATGGGAGAGGGAGAAAGATTGGGCTGGCCCAGCTACTGGGAAGGGAGGAGAAAAGAAAGACAGGCTAGGTTGGGTTGCTGCGCCGAGAAGGGAAGAACGGGCCTATGGCCCAGGCGCGCAGGGAGGGAGGAAAGGCTGGCCTGGCGGCCCGAAGCCAGGAAGAAAAAGGAAAAGAAGGAAAGGTGGAAAAGGAGAAGGAAAAGAAAAAGGAAAGATATGGAAATTTATAATAATTTAATTTATAAAATAATAATGGGTATTATTTTTGGGTAATAATTTAATTTAATATATGGGTTTTAAAAAATAATTTTAGTAAAATATTAATTTGGAAAATTATTTAAATAAAATGAGTATGATAAAATAATAAAATATTTATTTTAATTTATTAAATATTCATATCTAATTTTATATACTCAAAAATCCATAAATAATTAAACTATATAATTTCAAAAGCTAATTTATCTCAAATAAAATATATTTATTAAATTATAAGTTTTCTAAAATTTCGGGGGATTACACCTTTCTCCTCTCTACTTCTGTATGGCGCATACTTTTGACAAATTCTTCTCCAATTAATGCCTTCAAAGACTCCATTGTGTCTTCATTGGGAATCCCCATAGGCTAGATGAGTTCTATTGATTCATAGAGTTTTATTTTAGACTATTTGTAGCATAATCCGTCTATTTAGGATAGTCCTAGTGTTGATAAATGTACAAACCCTTTTGAAACTATTGGTACCCCAACACAGGTTAACTACAATTCCATTCATATTGACATCTCCAAACTTGATGCCAAGGCTACTCTTCATAAATCTTTGAAATATTAGGTTCTCTCTAATAGCAATGTTCCTCTGAATAAATCCTTTGTGCAAACTCACTGGGATTCAATTAAAAATATCTATTCAACAGTATTTTGTGGAGGCCAATTGTAATAATGGGAATAATGTCTAGTTAGATTTATTATTGGGATGTATCAAAATCTTAATTAGATATAATCATTTTTGGGGAGTAAATGGTATTCGATTACAAAACCTAATATTTGGCATCATGGTGAGGGGTTTGTTATCTTTAAATTCAATTCTAACGAAAACAAAAATTTTGATACTTCAATGGCCTTACTGAACTTTTATAAATTACCCTTTCATCCTTAAATCATGGCACCAACAATTCCAATTCATGAATGAACATTTTCTCATTATGCCATATTGGATTAAGTTACCAAACCTAACTTTAAATTACTTGGATAATAATTCAATTAGCAAAATCACCAAGGTTGTAGGTAGGTGTAATCCCCCAAAATTTTAGAAAACCTATAATTTAATCAATAGTTTTATCTGAAATACATTAGCTTTTAAAATTATTTAATTTAATTATTTTATGGATTTTTGATTATATAAATTTTGTTAGGAGTATTTAATAAATTAAAAATAAATATTTTGTTATTTTTTCATATTATTTTTTATTTAAATAAATTTTCAAACTAATATTTTACTAAAATTATCCTTTTTAAACCAATATATTAAATTATATTGAATTAAATTATTAAATTAAATAATTTATCAAAAATATTACATTTTATTATTTTATAAATTAAATTAAATTATTCTTCCCTATTTTCCCTTTTTCCTTTTTTTTTTCTTTCTTCTTTTCCTTCTCCTTTTTCTCCTTTTTCTTCTTTCTTTTCTCTTCCTTTTTTCCTTCGGGCTGCCCACCAAGCCAGGCCTACTTCATCCTTCCTTTATGCCTGGGCCACAAGCCCATCTCCCCTCTCCCTTTCCTTCCTCTCCTTCCCCTACGTGCGCACATCCTAGCCCCTGCCCTCCTCTTTCTTATCCTTTCTCCCTTGGACCGGGCCGGCCCAACTTCCTTTTTTTTTTCTTCCCCTGCGCCGGCCTACACCCCCCCTTCTTTCTTTCTTCTTCCTTCTTCTATGTCTTGACCCAGTAGCTCATCGACTTGTCCCCATCGCCAGCCTACCACCTCGGGCACGCCGTCCATCACCCTACCACCACCACTACAACCCTCCCTCTCTCCCTCTCTCTCCCCCTGTCCTTTTTTTTCACAATTTTAGACTCAACAGGCCATGCACCCCCATCAAGCATGGCCTCACCTTTCCCCATCTTTCCTTCCCTCTCCCTACCACCCTATCACCTCCCTTGCCACCCTACATGCTACCACCAGACAACCAGCTAAACCCTATCTTCCCTCTTATTTTTCTTACCCTCACAAGCCCTTCATGCCCCATACTTTTGAGCCCCTTATCCCCCTGATCTCCTCTTTCTCTCATTTTCTTCCTCTCCATATTTCCTCCCTGTTTTGTGCACCACTGCCCCTCTGCCACACCCACCGCCTTTAGTGCCTCTTGCCACCTTCTACTACTGCCCTACACCACCAAAATGCACCCTCTCAAGCCATCCCACAACCCCTCTTCCTCCCCACCTATTCTTCTCCCCTTTTTACCCCATTCTCGGCAATCCCTTTGTAACCCCACCAATCACCGCCTTTAGGCCACCTATGTCGCCACCCAAACTACTAATAAACTCTCTACAATGTCCTTTACCACCCCCATACCTTTTTTGGCCGAAACAAGCTCCCTAACCCCTCCATTTATCCCCTCTATTTTCCTTCCTTCTCAGCCTGATTCTCTCCTACAACCCACTTCGCCACCTCGCCGCCGCCACCTCCGCCTCCCTTGGCCGCTAACAACCTATCACCAACCTCCACCTACACCCCCTCTTCACTTCTACACCCTTCCCTTGCCTCCAAACCTCCACCATCTATCTTCTTTCCCAGCCCCAAACCACTAATTGAAAATAGCCACTTTACCTTTCCTTCACCCCCTTCGAGCCTTCCTCCATTTATTTTTGCATGCAGCTGATGCTGTATGAGCAGGATGAGTTGTTGCATTCTTGGTTTATTTTGGTTAAAAATTTTAAGGTAAAATAATATTTAAGTTAATTATTTCATTAAGTATATTTTATAAGGTCTTATGCTTTGATTTTCTTATTTCTAATATAATAATTATTTATATTATTTTTAGGTGTTGATTTTTCTATTTAAACTTGAATCTTTATCCAAGATACCGGTAAGATTTGATTTTTGTAGGAAAAAAGGTAATAGTTAAACCCCACTTAAACGCATTGATAAACGTATTTTAGCATATTAGGATTTTTATTATGTTATTATGCTTGATATTTGTGGTTTAATATAATATATATATTTTCTTGTATTGATTAATAAAAAAGAAAGTATGTTAGTTTATATGCCATGTGTGGAAATGTTGCTTAAAGAAAGAGTTTGATTATTAATGAAAGTGTTAAGTACTTATCCATGTCATTTTATGTTATTGTGACCATTTATGCATGAATAATATTATTATGAGCCCTAGGGGCATTTTATTAATATTTCTTGTGCAAGAATATAGCCTAATATGTGTGAGTGCTAATAAGTATTATATAAAAATATAATAGATGGGGGAGTTGGATATTGTTAATGGAGTATTAATATTATTAATTTATGTGGTGATGTTAATTTAATAAAAGTGGTGTAATAAAGGGGGCAAAGTGGTAATTTTGGAGGCAAAATGGTAATTTTATACGTAAAGGGGTATTATGGTAATTTTGGGAGAAAAGGGGGTAAGAATTGTAATTTTGGAAGTAAGGGGTAAAATAGTAATTTTGGATGTAAAAGGGGTAAAATAGTAATTTGCAAGTAAAAAAGGGTATTATGGTAAATTTTTATAAGTACAAGGATGAAATAGTAATTTTAGAAATAAGGGGCAAAATGGTAAATTGCAAGTAAAAGGGGTATTATGGTAATTTTATAAGTAAAAGGGTATTGTGGTAATTTTATAAATAAAAGGATATTATGGTAATTTAGAAATGAGGGGTAGAAGGGTAATTTTGTAAAAAAAAAGGATATTTATGGCAAACTTGGGAGTATGGAGTAACTTGGTAATTATGATAACAACGGAGGATAATTTGGTAATTAAATTATGATTATAAAAGGGCAATTGGATAATTATGATAATAGAGAAGGGTAATTTGGTAAATTAACCAATAAAAGGGAATTATGGTAATTTTAATAATGGAAAAAGGCAATGTAGTAACTATAAAAATGGAGAAGGGAAAATTGTTAATTATAATGATGGAGAAGTGTAAATTAGTAATTATAATTATAAAGAAGGGTATTTTAATAATTATAAATATGGAAAAGGGTAGATTAATAATTAGAACTATGGAGAAGGGTAAATTAATAATTATAAACATGGAGAAAGGTAAATTAATAATTATAATTATGAAAAAGGGTAAATTAATAATTATAAATATGGAGGAGGGTAAATTGGTAATTTTAATTATGGAGAAGGGTAAATTGGTGTTTATAATAATGGAGAAGGGTAAAATGGTAATTATGACAATGGAAAAAGGTAATTTGGTAATTTAACCTACTAAAGGGCAAATTGGTAATTATGATAACGACGAAGGATAATTTGGTCATTAAATTATGATTATAGAAGTGCAATTGGATAATTATGTTAGTAGAGAAGGGTAATTTGGTAATTTAACCAACTAAAGGGGCAAATCAGTAATTATGATAATGGTGAAGGGCAATTTGGCAATTTAACCAACTAAAGGTAAATTGGTAATTATTTAAGCAACTAAAGGGGAAATTGGTAATCATTATAATGAAGAAGGGTAATTTGGTAATTTATCCAACTTAAGGGCAATTTAGTAATTATAACAAAGGAGAAGGGCAATTTGGTAATCTAACCAACCAATTAGGAATTATTATAAGTATAACAATTATGAAGGGTGAGTGGTGACCTAATAAGTGTGGGAGATGACTTGGTGACCCAAACCAAGTAGGGATGTGGCTAAGAACAATAATGTGCATATTATATACCTCGTGTGCCATGTGTTATACCATATTGTGTACTTTATGCTTAATGATTAATCATTTGTAGTACAACTTCGAGTGATGTATGCTTGTGTGACTTCCTTATGGCATGTGGACTATGACTATATATGTTGTGTGTACAATGTTATCTGATGTGACCCTCTATGACATGCATGTTAGGGTATTTAATAGTATGATATGGGATGAAAGGATAAAAAGGAATAAATGGGAAGTGAGTTGACTAAGGGGACACGATATTGACCTTAATATCTCATGATCCATGGGGGAAAAATAGAAGGAGATTATGATCAAAACGAATGAGCGATGTAACTCTTGCATGGGAGGTTTCTAGGGTTTTCATGGGATAATCCTTATGTAAGAAATGTGTTACGGTTTTAGTGGCCAACTAGGGTTTTTACGGTCACGTGTATGATTGGTGAGTAGAGTGATGGGATTTGGGTTTAAACTAAATGAGACGAGGAGTTGGACGATAAAGGAAAGGTTGGGCCACAAAGGTCCGATTAGAGTTTCAAGGGAAAACCCAAGAGAGCGGTAGTGAGAGAAATTGGAATGTCATAAGATGATAGGCCTCGACCCACACCCTTAGGAGTTGGGTTTTTGTTATATGGGAAAGACACAAAGTAATTACAGTAGAATACCATGAGAGTTGTGGCTAGACCGATCCACTAGCATAATAGTGGCCACGAGTGTTTTGCCCTGGAGACTGATCCACCAGCATATAATTGTGGTTAGGTGTGTTCTCCCTATAAGTGACCGATCTACCGGCTATAATAGTGGGGTTCCTGCACTCACATGGATATAAAATATGAGAGATGATTGAATAATGATGGACTGATGGCTTAATTCCCGAAATTATCGATCGTACCTTACGACCTATTGATATCTGATGTGAAAGTTAATTATGTGAATCTTATATATACACATCTTGCTATATATGTGTATAGCTTTGTATCACGTGTTACATTGCGGGCCTGCTTTTAAATGTGCTTTTAAATAGTTACTCAGTACCATAGTGCTGTAGGGTTCAATTAGTAGGCAACGGGAAAGAGAGTAAGGCATTATCCGGAGCTATTAGGGTTTTCTTCTCTTTAACTTTTAAATTCCCGATCTTAATGTTATTGTTGTCTTTGTAACCACCACTGGTGGACTTTATACTTGTAAATGGTTTATCACGCTACTTTAATTTAAATATGGTTTGTAAATTATGTTTTATAGTTTTAGCCTTAGCACTTGGTACTGGAAAGGTAGGAGTGAACCAGTCTGGTATTAAGTGTGGCGGTAATATCCCCGAAATTCACAGTTTGTTATATGCTTCCGTTATTTCTTTTAATAAAATTAAATTCATAGTTTGTTATTTGCTTTCGCTATTTCTTTTAATAAAATGAAATTTTTCAGTAGTAAATTTTGAGGGTGTTACAGTAGGCGTGTATTTATTGATGTAATTACAAATGTAGGAGTAAGGATCTCCTTTTCCCATGCCTTAGTTAGAGTAGATGTGAAAAATAAGCTTATGGAGGTTGTTAATATTGAAGATTTGGATGATGGGACCCTTACCCATTGAATAATTTATGAATGGAGACTTGCATTATGTATATTGTGTGATATGTTTGGATAAAATACTTAGTATTTTCCTAAGAAAGTACAACCACCTCCTGAGTCTAGTCCTTCAAATTCTAAGATAGTAGCTCATATTACTACTCATAATTCTCATAATGCTTTAGGAAAACATACTACCTAGCCCCCCAATAATTAAAACCTACCCCCCTAATAATTAAAACCATGCATATTTGGAAACAAAAAACACTCTCAATACTTACCCTAGGATATATTGAGACTAAAGGAGACTAAAGAACCCTTTATTATTTCAATATTTGAGAAGAGAACCAATAGTTTCCATCCCTATTTCAAAAATATTTCCCCCTTTGGATTTTGATTAGAGATATTTTGATTAGGGATGATTGAATAACCCTTATGAAAAGAAAGAATTAAGGTATTGGTTGAAGAATAATAAAAAATAGTCTTATGGGTTTAGTGGAAACTAGAGTAAAGGAGCCCAATTTGATTTCCTTCAAAACTAAAAATATGTAGACATTACAAAGCTTTGTTTAATTATACACATCATTAAATTGGTAGGTTTTTGTGTTTATGGAACCCTCTTTTTTAGTGTGTTTTCCTTGTCATTGATCGTGCTCAAGATATGGAAATTAAGGCTCCCTATATTTCTAGTAATTAGTATTTCTATGCTACTTTCATTTATGCTCATAAACATGTGATTGAAAGAAATGCTATTTGGATTTGGCCAAATTCCACTCAAATTAATGATATGATCCATGGATTATCCTAAGGGATTTTAATGTGGGTCTTAATCAAAAAGAAAAAAATATAGTGTTGTACCTAAACATAGGTGTTGTTAGAGATTTCAATAATTTCCTCCAACACATTATGGTAGGGGATCTTCATTAATCAAATCATACTTTTACCTAGAGTAACAAGAAAGTAGGTGAAGCAATAATAATGTGTAAACTTTATAGAGTACTAGTAAACTATAAATGGTAAAGCAAATTCCCTTATTCTATTGCTAATTATTAAACCATCTACTTCTCATATCAGTTCCCTATTGTGGTTTCCATTCCTTTCAAAAGGTTTGTGGCTAAAAAGAAATTTCAAATTCTTTGAGATGTAGACATTAGATGTTAACTTTCTTCCATTGGCAACAAGGGTTTGGAATCAATTTTCCTTATCCTCTACATGCATAATCATGAAAAATGCACCTTTCACGTTACAAAACAAATTGAATAAATTAAATTGGGAGAAAGTTGAAAGTATTTATTCCAAGGTGAATGAAAAATGGTAGAAAATAGAGGAAATCCAAACAAAACTTAGGACTCAGCCTAATAATCTTTATTCATAGAAAGATGAACAAAGTTTCCTTATAAAAAATGAAAATTTTGCTATATAAGAAGAAAGATTATTAAGGAAAAGTTACGGATCAAATGGATGAATATAGGATATTCTAATAATAAGTTCTTCTTTGCTGACATGAAGGCTAGATATAATAGAAGAGTTATTTCTAAAATAGAGAATCGAGAGGGGGTCTAAATATCTAAATCTTCTTCTATTAACTAGGTCATTACAAGTTATTATTAAGGCTTGCTTGATTCCCTTAACTCTCACCCTAAAGCTAGTCATATCCAAGTACATGTGTTACTTAATGGACCTATTATATCTATAGAACAACAACATACCTTGCTACAACCTATTTCTTTTAACAAATTTAAGGATACTTTATGGAGCATTAGAAATACCAGAGGCTATGGTTTAGAGGGTTTCATTAGAGGTAATGGCTCCAGGGAAGTTATAGGGTAGGACATTTGGATGCTTACAAAGGAGATCTTTTCTTCTAGCTCATTTACATCCTTCTTTACCCCTACCATTCTTACTAATATTCCAAAGTTGGACAATCCTTCTAAGGTGGCTGAATTTAGGCCTATTAACTTCTCAAATATTCTTTAAAAAATCTTATCTAAATTAATAGTAACCAGGTTTAAAAATTTACTTCCTAATTTAATTCATCCTTCTCAATTGCCTTTTTTGAAACATAGAATTATTTGTGATGTCATCCTCCTTAATAATGAACTCATAAAGATGTATGGTAGGAAACATGCATCCCCATGGTGTATGATGAAGTTAGACCTTATGAAAGCTTATAATTCTATTAATTAGAGATTCTTTAAAAAGCATCTAATGGGAATTATGTTCCCTCTCCATCTTGTTAAGCTCATTATGGCATGTGTCTTTCTGGTTTCCTACACTTTGGGCATTAAAGATTAGTCACAGCCCCCTTTCATAGCTTAAGGTAGGGAGTTCCTCGATCGCCTTATATCTTGGCATTGTCATTGAAATATCTTAAAGGATTACTGATGGAAACCTGTTAGGGTTTCACGAAAGGATCGAAAGATTAATCGAGCGCAACGTTCGATTCGCCGGTTCAGCCTAAGGAAAAACTCCAAAGGAAGACCTAAAGATTCAGAGGCACAGTTTGTACAACGGCAACTGAAATCGAAGAAAGATTGATCAAGATCGATTAAAGCAAGAGAGAGATTCAGAGAAGAAGAGCGAGCGAGAGTTTCACCAAGAGAAAGAGAGACAAGTCGCGAGAAGAATCGAGAATAAACTTAGCAATGTATTCTGTCAAAAACATTGTCCCGTATTACACGTTTACAAGGCTATTTATATGTGTATTACAGACCGTATAACAATGTACAAAAATACACAATACAGACCAACGAAATACACAGCCAGCCTTACAACGGAAAGGGCTGAATGGCTGCCACTTTGGGCCATATACATAAGTCGAGCAGGCCAATAACCACAAGAGAAATGCCCCAAATACAAGGTAAGTTTGAAACATAATTCCCATCAGCTAAACAAAACTTTAGCTAATCATGGCTATTAAGGATTGATTAATCCACAATCCATCTAGTCCAAAATTAAGGACCGGGTGGCAGATTATACAACCGACCTAATTTCTATTAGCCAATTTCGACCGGCGAATGCATCATATGGGAGTACAATTAATTAACAAAATTATATAATCTGCACACTTGAGATATATAATCTACACATTCTAGCAACTACATCCAAAGATTCACATAGTCCATATGCTGCATTACATTCCTATTTATCCACCAAATAGAACAAACAATTATAAGTAAATAATTCACAGCAATTATCAAAATTAATTAAATATAAATTCTTAAGATTCATATCATTCCCCTCTTCTTGGAAAGGTTTTGCCTCTGAAACCTGAATAAGTCCCAAAAATGGACTAAGATCAGCCACATTAAAAGTATTGCTCACATTCCCAAATTTAACAGGTAAATCAATCTTATAAGCATTATCATTAATTTTCTCTAACATAGTAAATGGTCCATCTCCTCTAGATTCCAACTTTGACTTTCTAAAATTTGGAAATCTCTCCTTCCTAAGGTGAGCCTAGACTAAGTCTCCAGGTTTAAAAATCATTTTTCTCCTTCTTTTATTATCATGTTCAGCCATCTGTTGTACTTTTTTTTATTAATCTATTGACTTACAGATTTATGTAACCTTTTCATATTATCAACTCTAGATTCAGCATCAAAATTTTGCAATTCAGCATGAGGCAAATGACTCAAATCTAAAGGAGTTAAAGGATTAAAACCATACACAATCTCAAATGGAGTTTTATTAGTTGCAGAATGTAAAGTCCTATAATAAGCAAATTCCACTTGAGGTAAAACATATTCCCATTATTTAAGATTCTTTCCAAGGACAGTTCTTAACATGTTTCCTAATGTTCTATTTACTACCTCAGTTTGTCCATCAGTTTGAGGGTGACAAGTTGTAGAAAAAAATAACTTAGTCCCTAATTTTCCCCACAAAACTTTCCAGAAATGACTTAAAAACTTAACATCTTTGTCTGAAACTATAGTCTTAGGAATACCATGTAATTTAACCACATTAGAAAAAAATAATTCAGCCACTGCTACAACATCATTTGTTTTATTACAAGGTATAAAATGAGCCATTTTACTGAACCTATATACTACAACCATTATTGAATCCTTAGCTCTATTAGTCCTAGGTAATCCTATAACAAAATCCAAAGATACATCAAACCAAGGATGGTTAGAGACAGGTAAGGGAGTTTATAAACCAAATGGTTTTGAAGTAGTTTTTGCCTGCCTACAAGCAATACAATTGACACAATATTTTAAAACATCCTTTTTCATGTGTGTCTAGTAAAAATGATCAATTAAAACATCTAAAGTTTTCTGAGATCCTAGATGTGCCATTAACCCACCACTATGAGCTTCTTGAATTAATAAACTTCTGTAAGAACATGCAGGAATACACAACCTATTTTCTTTTAAACAAATAACCTTCATTAATAAAATAATTTCCTTGTGTAGAAACTTCACACCTTTTATAAATTTCTTTAAAATCAATATCCTCTATGTATAATAGTTTAATACTTGAAAACCCTAACAAAGTAGTATCAGCAGCATTTAATAAAGCATATCTCCTGGATAAAGCATCTGCAACTATATTATCACTACCTTTCTTATACTTAATCATGTAAGGAAAACTCTCAATAAATTTTATCCATCTACCTTGTCTTCTATTTAACTTTGATTGACTTTTTAAATACTTAATAGCTTCCTGATCAGTATTAATTACAAATTCTCTATGCCACAAGTAATGTTGCCACACTTCTAAAGCCCTTACTAAAGCATATAGTTCCTTTTCATAAGTAGAATAATTCAAAGTATTACCATTCAATTTCTCACTAAAATAAGTTATTGGCTTTCCTTCTTGAGAAAGTACAACCCCTATTCCTAACCCTGAAGCATCACAATCTAGTTCAAACATTTTTTCAAAGTCAGGAAGACTCAACACAGGTGCTTGGGTTAATTTATTCTTAAGTGTCTCAAAAGATTTCTGTTGTTCTAAACCCCAAGTAAACCCATTATCTTTCTTTGTTATGGCAGTCAAGGGAGCAGCTATAGTACTAAAGTTTCTCACAAATCTCCTGTAAAAAGAACACAATCCATGAAAACTTCTTACCTTAGTCACACTCCTTGGCATAGGCCATTCTTGAATAGCTCTAACCTTATCTTCATCTATAGATATACCATCTTTTCCTACTACAAATCCTAACAAAACCACACTTTCCAAAAAAAATCTAGACTTGGTTAAATTAGCATAAAGTTGTTCTATCTTAAACACATTTAAAATAATCCTTAAGTGTTTCAGGTGTTCCTCTAAAGATTTACTATATATAAGTATATCATCAAAATAAACAACCACAAATTTTCCAATAAATTCCCTCAAAACATAGTTCATAAGTCTCATAAAATTACTAGGAGCATTTGACAACCCAAAATGCATCACTAACCATTCATATAATCCAAAATTAGTCTTAAAAGCTGTCTTCCACTCATCTCGTGGTTTTATTCTAATCTGATGATACCCACTTTTTAAATCTATTTTTGAAAATATAACAGCACCATGCAATTGATCCAACATTTCATCAAGCCTAGGGATAGGATATCTATACTTGACAATAATTTTATTTACTGCCCTGCTATCCACACACATCCTCCAACTACCATCCTTTTTAGGCACTAATAACACTGGTACTGCACAAGGACTCATAGACTCCTTAATGTATCCTTTACATAACAGTTCAGAGACCTGTCTTTTTAATTCCTTAACCTCTTCAGGATTAACCCTATAAGCAGGCCTGTTTGGTATAATAGCTCCTGGAATAAAATCTATTTGATGTTCTATTCCCCTTAATGGAGGTAATTCACTAGGATTGTCCTCAGGAAACAACTCATTATATTCTTCCAATAACTGTTTCACTGTACTAGGTATTTCTTCACTTATTCCTCTCTGACACTCATAACAATCCTTATAAATCATCAAGTACACATTAATATTTCTTTTCATTGCCTTTCCTACATCTTTACCTTTAGCAAAAAATCCAGAAGTTCCTTTCATGTCCTTTGAACTAATATCATTCTCCAAACTAGGTTTAGATAACTCCTTATAATCAGATTTAATTTTGATTTAATCCTCAAATATTTCTTTTGGAGTCATAGGTGCTAAGACAATCTTCCTATCATCCTTCAGTACTATATACCTATTTTTATAACCATCATGTATTACCTTCCTATCATATTGCCAAGGTCTACCTAACAACAGGTGAGCAACATGCATAGGAACTATATCATATAAAACAGAATCTTCATATTTTCCTAATTTTAAATTTACTAAAACTTGTTGACTAACTTTGACATCTCCCAATTCATTAAGCCATTGCAATCTATATGGTTTTGGATGTTTAGTAGTTGTTAAACCTAACTTAGACACTAACAGGGTACTAGCAGCATTAATACAACTACCACTATCTATGGCCATGTTAAAGCACTTATCATCAATTAAATATTTGGTATGGAATATATTTTCTCTTTGTATAGCAGTAGAATTGGGTAATTTATTACTGTTTAAAGCCCTACGAACCACAAAAAGATCCCTACTCACTGGCAATTCTACTTCTCCCTCTAGATCACTATCATCTTCTCTAACTACATTAACCTCTTCCTCTTCCTCTTCAGATTCAGATTCTATATCTCCAGACTCTCTAATTCAAATGTTTCTCTTGTTTGGACATTCATAAGCTATATTTCCTAACCCTCCACATCTAAAACATTTAATATCCCTAGTCCTGTTTGATCCATTCACAGGGTTTGTCATCACATTCTTACCCTTTTCAAACTTCTATCCTACCTTAACTTCATTGTTTCTTCCTTTAAATTCAACCTTACTATTATTCTTCCAGTTCCCAGAAGTAGTTCCTCCAAAATTTCTCCTTACTGTAGTCTTAAATCCAATCCCAGGGTGTTTATATTGCCTAGATTTCCTTAATTGAATCTCTATCTTAGTATCTATATTTACCATCTCATTTAAAGTTCCACAAGGATATAATTCTACTTTATCGGCTATCTCTGAATTTAATCCACTCAGAAACCTATCCATGGTAGCATCATCATCCCCAATAACTCCTGTCTTAATAATCAAAACTTCTAGTTCCTTATAATAATCATCCACTGTCCTCACTCCTTGACTAATAGTTTGCAACCTCTTATCCAATTCCCTATAATAATAACTTGGCACAAACCTCTTTCTCATTAAAGTTTTAAATTCTGCCCAAGTCTGTATAGGTGGTTCCCCACACCTTCGCCTAGTTAACACCAAATTATGATACCAAGAGGACGCATACTCAGTAAATTCTACTACAACCACCTTAATTTTCTTTTCTTCAGAGTAATTATGACACTCAAACACTAGTTCTATTTTCCTTTCCCATTCAAAATAATAATCAGGGTCATTCCTGCCATTAAACCCTGGTATACTAAGCTTAAGATTATTCAAATTCCTATCAATGAACTCGAATTCCCTATCTTGCCTATTGTTCTGTCTAGGCATCCTATCACTATTGTTATATACTTGATCTTCCAACTCTTCTAGATTGGTTATGGGTGGAATTCTAATCCTAGGATCCATTGGAGCTCTTCCTAAAACTCCTGCTTGATTAGTTTCAACTCTATTATGTTGCAATTCATTGATTCTTATTTCCTGTTTTCCTAGTCTTTGTTCTAGGTTAGCAGATAAAACAGCAAATTGAGCAATCCTTTGTTCTTGAAAGGTTCTAATGGTTTCTAAAAGATCATTACTGGAAACAGATTGATTGAAAGACTGACCATTGTTAGACATAATGAAATTGTTAGATTTAAACAACTAACACAACAGCAATTAATCAATAGAATCAATTTACTTAAGAATTTCAGACAAACAGAACACACAGTCCAATCACAAGAAGTATCACAATATCAATAATTAATAGAAATAGCAATATTATAGCTTACTCAGACTGATTCAAGTCTATAATAATTCGATAAAAATTGCTAAGTAAAAGGGAACGATATTACCGCGTTTGCTTAAGCAATTAATCCACTTATTTAGGGTACCCCTCTTCTTGGAGGTCTAACCCTTTTCTTGAAACCAAAGGTTCGCCGGTTATGTCACCTGAGTACTTATTAACAAACAAGTAATTTGTGAAGAAATTGGAAATTAAGTATAGCAGATATTAGTATTTAACAAGAAAACTCACGAATCGAGGTTACCAACACAATTTATTGCACCGTTAGTCAAGATTCAAGTTCTTGACCAAACCCTAAGTCGATTAGGGTTTATCTTTGAAACTTTCGAAACAGCGGACCAAAATACATTAATCGCCGGTTTTAATACGACAAAAATCGGAACAGTCTTCATCGTTGCAAACCCTAAAATTTCACACCTCAAAATAGGGTTAGCGAAATACAGAGATCGATTTAAAAATTGAGGAAAACTTAATCAGTAACAAAGAAAAACTACGAGCACTGTAATAATCGAGGCTCTGATACCAAATGATGGAAACCTGTTAGGGTTTCAAGAAAGGATCAAAATATTAATCGAACGCAACGTTTGATTCGCCGGTTCAGCCTAAGGAAAAACTCCAAAGGAAGACCCAAAGATTCAGAGGCACAGTTTGTACAACAGCAACTCAAATCGAAGAAAGAATGATCAAGATCGATCAAAGCAAGAGAGAGATTCAAAGAAGAAGAGCGAGCAAGAGTTTCACCGAGAGAAAGAGAGACAAGTCGCGAGAAGAATCGAGAATAAACTTAGCAATGTATTCTGTCAAAAACATTGTCCCGTATTACACGTTTACAAGGCTATTTATATGTGTATTACAGACCGTATAACAATGTACAAAAATACACAATACAGACCAACGAAATACACAGCCAGCCTTACAACGGAAAGGGCTGAATGGCTGCCACTTTGGGCCATATACATAAGTCGAGCAGGCCAATAACCACAAGAGAAATGCCCCAAATACAAGGTAAGTTTGAAACATAATTCCCATCAGCTAAACAAAACTTTAGCTAATCATGGCTATTAAGGATTGATTAATCCACAATCCATCTAGTCCAAAATTAAGGACTGGGTGGCGGATTATACAGCCGACCTAATTTCCATTAGCCAATTTCGACCGACGAATGCATCATATGGGATTACAATTAATTAAAAAAATTACATAATCTGCACACTTCAGATACATAATCTGCACATTCCAGCAACTGCATCCAAAGATCCACAGAGTCCATATGCTGCATTACATTCCTATTTATCCACCAAATAGAACAAACAATTATAAGTAAATAATTCACAGCAATTATCAAAATTAATTAAATATAAATTCTTAAGATTCATATCAATTACTGTAGTTTTAATGGATTAATAAAGGTGTCAAAGGGTATCCTAAATGTACTAATTTGGGGATTATTAATCTTTACATTGCTGATGATCTAATTATGTTTGGTATAGGATACCTCTAGTCTGTTAAAATTATTAAATATACTTTTGATGAGTTTAGTAAAATCTCTAGTCTACACATCAACCCATCTAAGAGTTCAATATATTTTAGAGGAGTTAAAAACCATGGTAAGTCATATATTCTCCATCTTTTGTCATTTGCCAAAGGGAAAATTCCTTTCAAGTATATGGGAGTTCCTCTTTTATCATCAAGACTTAAATCTACTAAAATGATGGATACGGTGGAAAATATCATAGGAAAAATTAGCCACTGGTAAACAAACCTCCTATCTTATGTCAAAGACTCCAAATTCTTAAATCTTTGATTTATGGTGTTAAAATGTATTAGTTATAAATTTTTATTCTCCATAAAAAACTACAAAATCCGATTATTACCATCTACATGCACTTCCATATGATAAGGAAACTCAATCCTTGGAAAAGAGCTCCCATCTCTTAGTTAACTATTTGCTCACCCAAAATAGAGGGGGTTAGTGTCTGAAGGACATACATATCTAGAATATGGTTGTAGTAAGGAAAATATATGGCACCTATCTTAGCATATAGCTAGTTTAAGGGTGAAATGGATTCATGGATACTATCTCAAAGAAATTCCAATTTTGGAATCCTCCCTCCTAAGTACAACTTCTTGGATGATCTAGAATTTTTTTTTTTACGGACAAAATTCAACTTATTTTATCTTCCTAGGACTTTCTCCTCTTTATATAATCAATGTAATTTATGATCTACTAAGAGTTAAATTCCTTGAAAAAAAATGGTGGAAAGTTGTATGGAATGATAAGGCATGCTTTAAACATAATGTTGTTTTCTATATTGCAGCTCATGCATGCATACCTACTAAAGATAGAATAAAAATATTCAGTTTGTTAGATTACCCTAACTATGTATTTTGTGATAAATATGAGATCACTACACTATATTCTATTCAAGTTTAATGTGATCAAGAGCCTTTGGAAGTCTTCCTATAATTGTCTTAATTTATGAGTACTATCCCTACATTGCCATACACAATTAAGTTACTTTCCAAGTGTAGAAGAAGGAGAAAAATGAAGATTATGTTTCTAAGAACTATATGTATTGTTAGTTTTTATGAAATATATAATGCTAAGATTTTACCTAATCAAACATAGAGTTAGGTTAGCCTTGTTAGGAAAATTATCTTTGTTATGGCTACTAGATTTATGTATTTACGAGATAATATTACAAAATTTTATTTAAAAATTCTATAAAATATGATGCAATCATAAATTTTAGAAATGATATTTTCCTTTTGATTAATATATATATATATATATATATATATATATATATATATATATATAACATCATATCCCAAATCAAAAAGTGATTCATGTCATTTGTTAAACTTACAAAATAATATTAACTAAACAATACTCATAAACACATTCCTTCTCATATTGCCCATTTTTCCACAATACCACACAACATACCATACAATGACATCTTCATCATAACATAATCCATATAAAGATATCAAACATAAGATTGCGTATAAAATTTCACATTGCATATGAAACCCTAACTATGACACGTGTCATTACTAAACATGTTTCCTACATTTAAGCACATATAAACCAATTATCCCTCCTCTAAGATTACCAAAAAAACCACCTATGACCAAGGATAACATGAGGTTATTACTTACAAAAATAAACAAAGAAAATATATGATATTGAAGGATGGAAAAGTGAATTGAGGACCTAAAGTTGCTTGGGAGAGTGACACAAATGGTGGTGACATGCATTAGGGAATGACACCACAAAATATGGGTTGTGTGAGGGAATCATACATCTAGATGATATGTTATTTGAGCTCCTCATATTGGTTTATTGAGTAGTTACCATAAGGGAGTGGGTGTGGCGTGATGATGTGATGAAAGAGGTGGTGGTTGGGTATAGGGTTAGCCTAGAGGTGGTGGTTGCTTGAGGTAGAGGGTTGTTGGGTTATTAGCACGAGGCAAGGGAAAAGGAATAGAGGTGTTTAAGGTTTCTTGTGGTGGTGAAACATGAAAGGTGGTGCTAGCTAAAGTGGAATAGGAGGAGAAGTAGGTAGTTGGTGTTGGGTGGTATAAAGAGGCTGAAAAAATGCATGACTATGTAAAGAGTGGCTCAAATATTTTGCGAAGGAGGCTCATGGTTAGGAAATGTAGTGAGTACTTCTTGTGTGAAGAAGTGGGTTCATGACTATATAAAAGAGTGTACATAGATGTGCAAGGGAGGGCGTACACTTGTGTGATGAACAAATCTAGAAAAATAGGTATATGGGGAAGGGTAAAATGATGGCTTGGTGGTAATGGTTGAGAAATGGTTTTAATGGGATCAATAGAGAGGTATATGCTTATTGGTTGATAGAGGAAATGAAGATGCCCAGGAAGTTGGTGGTGGGGAATGGTGGTGTTGGCAATGATCAAATAAAGTTAGAGCAAAGGCAGTGGAAGGAAAGGGAAGAAAAGAAATGAGATGGTCGACATGGATGGATAAATTTTCTAAATAAAAATGGAAGGTAAGGAATAAATAGAAGGGGTATTTATAAGGGAAATGGGTGAGGATGCAAAATGAGAAAGGGTTAAAGGCACTAGTTTTTGGGGTATGGTTTGCATTTTCTATGCGACATAGGCTGGGGAGGGAAATGGACATGGCATGTTGTCTATGGTTATGGAGAAGGTTATAGGGGCAGGTGTATGGAGTAGGTATATGGGGTACTAGATGAGAAGGGAAACAAAAGGGACCCCTGCGATAGGGGCATGCATGGCCTTAAGTGAAAGAAGGAGAAAGGGAGATTAGGATGTAGATAAGGAAAATAAAGAGGAAAAAAATATAATTTATTTTTATGATTAGAATTAGGTTTAAATTCCATCTTAAGGAATTTGAGTAAAATTAATTTATACATCACCTAGGGTTAGGGTTTTGTTAAAATATTAGTTACCCAAAATTAGGATTAGGATTAGGATTAGATTTAGGATTAAGGAATTAGGGTATGATAAAAATATCAATTATTGAGATTAGGATTAAATTTAAAATATTAACTACTAGGGGGTTAACATTTGGAGTATTACATCACAAACCTCTTAAAAGAGACTTTATCCCATGAGTTTAAAAGTCAACATTGGGAAGAAGAGAAAAATGGTATAAGGAAAGGTGATCTGAGTTGTTAACTCTATAGGACTCAACACTAAACTACTTGATAATACCCCCTTAAAAGAGGGAGAACCTCAAAATCTAACACACCCATGCTGAAGACCTAGGGATGTTTGTTGTGCATGTCCTTCTCTATCTCCCATGTTGCCTCCTATACTCTATGAAAGCTCCAAAGATTCTTTGCAAGTGGAATGGAGCTTATAAAAGTTTCTCATACCTTATTGTCAATAATCTACAATGGTACCTCATAGGATAACAAATCATTATGCTTGATTGCATTAGTTTTGAACACGTAGGAAGGATCTATATTGTACTTCCTTGGCTATAAGATGTGAAAGATTTTATGAACTCAGCTTAAATCCAATGGAATTTTCAAGCAATATGCAACCTCACTAATTCTATTGAGAATCTTATAAGGATTGATATCCCTCAGACTTAGCTTACCCTTCATACAAAGTCTCTACACCCCTTTGGTGGGTGAGACTCTCAACAAAACTCTACTCCTTGACTCAAAACCATCACTACAAAGCCTCTAATCTGCATAACTCTTCTGTAGAATCTAAGATGCCCTCATTCCATTTTGAATCAATCAAACCTATTAAGTTTTCTCCTTAATCATTTCGGATATAATTACAATTACCTCACTAATGTTGCTCCAACACAAAGGCTTATAACACTTGTATCCATAAAGTGGCTCATATGGTGTCATCCTTATATTATTATGATATCTATTTTTATTTGAGTACTCCACCAAATGTATATGATCTTCCCAACTACCTCAAAAATCTAAAACACAAGCCTGTAATAAGTCCTCTGTGTCGTAGTTTTTCTCTTAGTCTGTCCATCTGAAGTTAGATGAACGGTGGTACTCATCGTCAACTTTATGTCCATATCCACCTAAAAATTCTCTTAAAAGTGTGTAAGAAATGTTAAATCTCTATCATAGGCTTTGTCAACACATGTATTATACTTATCGACCACATAAGTAATACTCTGTTCTAATATCCTTCAAATTGTTTTTAAAATTATGTTAATATAAAATAAATTATTTTTAGTTTTCAAAACGGATTGACATTTGAATAAACATGTGATTTTAGACACATCGATCAACTAGTTTTCCTAACTAATAGATCGGTATGCTCTGAAACTAGCAATTTTGTTTCCCTTAAAACACCCAATTTGGTGGCTTATATGCCATGGTTAGTGTTTGGTAAAAACACTTAAAACACCTAAGTGGATTGATCTTTGGAATTGAATAATGGATTCATATAAGCATTCCCTATATGCATACTTGGATTTTGGTTATCTTTTGTGCCTTTTAACCTAGACTCCCAAGTGCGATGGATGTTGAACATCCCTAAGAAAAGCCCCTTGGCAGTAGCGTTATTGTAGTAGGTTTAGTAGACCTAAAATAGAGTGTATGCTCTCTACCATAGGCACCAAGTATTGTGGATGTTGAATATCCCTAAGAAAAGCCCCTTGGGATTGGCATTTTTATTTTGGGAGTTACACTCCTATGCTCTTTCCAATCCTTGATATAGACAATGGTTCTATTTCAAATAATTGGATCAAGTATTGTAGAAAAAAAATTTAGCATATGATACCTCACCTAGGCACTGAGATTTGTTAAATTTTGAAGATCCTTTAGAAAATCCCCCTAGCACTAACAAGTAATGATGGTGGGAGTTACAACCCTATGCTTATCCCAATCATAGATAATGGCATGATGTGGATTATTCTATCAACTTATTTATGCATATTCTATATGCCTTGCCATGTCATATGTGTAATTATGAACTCATGAACCATGTTCCTCTTGCTAAGTATGTTGTATACCATGTTATTATGTGACCTCAAAATGTATTATATGCTCTTACCATCTTTTGGGTAATATGTTTTACCAATATTTCAACATATTGTTTTTTATATTTTTGTGGTCACTATAATAAACTGGCTTCTATTTCAATGAGCAAAGGATAATTTACATGGTTATAAATCTTAGATAGATTATTTTAAGGATGATGATGTGGGCAAATAGCTGTTCATTTCCTAGGAATTGAGATTTATATTTTGTTGGTTAAGAGCTATACTAACGAACTAGTTATGTTTTTCCCACTATGTTTGGATACTTTTGTTTTTTTCTGATTATTTAAACTCTTGGCTTTTGATCCTGTATTTTGATCTTATAACCTTTTCTTATATATATACTATCACATGATGTTGTTAGAATTGTTGCATTTTTAGTGCAGGCACATATTAGTCCAGTATTCTGTTTTACATTGCATCATTCCTTGAAGCATCACTATAGACCACAAAAGTGTCTAATCTTAATAAATTTAAAATCAATGTAGTAGTTAGACGCCGCTTCAACTCTTGACATTTGCCCTCACATGCATCATCCCACTAAAATTTGGCGGTCTTCTTTATAAGGCTCATCAAGGTATGAACTACCTTAAAAAAATCCTTAATGAAGAACTTGTAGTACCTAAAAAAAACCTAGGAATCTATGAACCTTAGGAATGCTAGAGGATGCCTTCTACTCTGTAACAACCACAGTCTTCATTGGATCTAAAAACACTCTTTCTTTTGACACCACATGCCCTAGAAAGGCAACCTCCTAAAGCTAGAACATGCACTTGGAGAGTTTGACATATAGCTAGCACTCTCTATGGATTGACAAAATAGTGCAAAGATGATGCTCATAACCTTCTCCTCTCTAGATCTATGCAAAAATTGTAATACTACGTCCCAAAGTTCTTCAAAATGTGTTTAAAATGAAGTTGATATAAAATAAATTAGTTTTTATTTTAGAATGGGATTGAAATTTTAGTAAAAATATGAATTTTAGGCATACCAATCTATTGATTTGTCTAATTGTTCAACTGGTGTGCTCAGTAATTAACATTTTTGCCCTTAACAAACCAATCAATTGGTTTGTCCAAACTAATCGACTGGTTATCCTACAATTTTAGATCCATTTTTTATTTTGATTTGAATCTCTTTCTAATGTTTATAAAACTTATAATTAGAATCCATTTGTGCTAATCAACATGTTTTGGTGTTTTGGGATTATGTTCACATTATTTAGTTCATTATATAATTTTAATCAGACATATTTTTTCCAAAAAGCACT
Organism: Tamarix chinensis; assembly: GCA_030549775.1. Lineage (NCBI taxonomy): Eukaryota > Viridiplantae > Streptophyta > Magnoliopsida > Caryophyllales > Tamaricaceae > Tamarix > Tamarix chinensis. Next base: position 63,250,881 of record CM060176.1, on the reverse strand, counting down.
TTTAAGGCCAACCTCACCTTTTCTCTTCTCCCTCACCTATATCTCTCTTCTAGAAGCTGGGGTGTGTGGTTTACCTTGTACACCATCTCCTAACTCACAAACCCACTCCTATGTTCCTTGTACACTACACTCAACCCCCCATCACTCCATTAAGTCAGCTTTCATTTCTTAGTTGCCCACACTCAATCTTATCTATCTCATCTCCCTCTCTCACGTGAATGTCAACCAAACCTCACCTTTATACCCTTCATTTCTAATCAATTTTCATTCTTCACCTATTTTTATTACTCTCTTCCCCCTTTTCTTAGTGGAAAAATTTCCTAAGTGTTGAGTATCCCTTCATTCTTCCCTTTCTCCTCTTTTTTGAGAAAAATAGAGAGTTGCTCTAGTTTTCTCCCTTCTTTAATTGAGCATTGTATTCGTTTTCTTCTTCTAACCTTGGCTTTGTTTCTCCCTTGTTTTTTAAATTAAGGAAGAATTAAAATTTGAGGATGGTTGAAGATTTTAGTTCTTTCCATAAGCACCCTAATTTTTAGAAAAGGTTGTGTTTTATATCTGCTTCTTCTTCTTCTTCTTCTTCTTCTTCTTCTTCTTCTTCTTCTTCTTCTTCTTCTTCTTCTTCTTCTTCTTCTTCTTCTTATTTTTTCTTGATTTTAATGATGTTATGTAAGGTGATTTTTTTTGTCATTTTATGTGTATAGCATGTATTTTTATGTATTTCTGACATAGTAGCATGCTAGGATTAATATGGTAAAGGTTAGTAATTTTAAGCGTGTGTATCTGAAGTCTAGGTAATGTTTTACCTAGACTAATAAATCGGTTCATCAAACCCATCGACTGGTTATGGGAGCAGTCAAATGGTTTGTAAATTTGGATCGCTTGGTCATGAGATAACTCGATTGGTTTGATATACCAATCTAATGGTTTCTATGAACAGTTGATTGGTTTGCTTAGACCCATCAATTGATTGGACCAAACTAGTCGACTAGTTTCTATTATTTGTCGATTAGTGACAGTACAGACCAAATTTGGTTGGTCCCTACTTATACCCATCAATACATTCATATGAATAGTGATGGGTGAAGCCAACCAGTCAATTGGTCCTTTAGTGTTGTTTTAGCTTAGGTCTAGTATGACCAGACTAGCCTAATTATCCTAGGGAGTCATTGACTAGTCTGACTGAATGCCGCCTAGTTCATTTATTAATTATTGTTATTCTCTTGGGAATTTTATGTTAATACCTCCATTTATTTAAAAAATTTAAATTGTAGCTTCAACAATGATTACCCTGTATCTAATAATAATCATAATGATGATATTTAGGAACTGAATTAGTTAAGTTTGGTGTCATCTATAAACTCCCAATTCGTAGCTTTTGTGCCTTGTGATATATTTGGTGTTATCAAATGAAAATGCCCAATTTAGTAACATTGGAATTTAATTGTGTTTTGTGTTATCACTTTGAAAGACCAAATTTGGTTAATATTGGAATTTAAATTATTTTTGATGTTATCACTTAGAAATATCCATTTGGTTATTTGTAGATTTTATTTGTTATTTGTGATATTACTTAATGGAACACTTGTTTTAATAACGGTTTTCATAAGAACCGTTATTAAAACTTGAGTTTTTTTTTTTGAGTTTTTGTAGTTTTGTTCCTGCCCACATACACAGTTGTATGTTCAAATAATTACCAAATCTACATTGTGAAATAACATCAATTGATAACAAATCTGCAATCACACCATAATTTCAATCAATCCCTTGTTAATACACCGGACATATATACTCAAGAATCAAAATTAGTAGGCATACCACAACTTGGTAGCTCTACACCCCAAAGCAAAGTGTTCATAAATCTAGCTTAGAAGACTTAAAGACATAGACAAAATACAAACCTGAACATGCATGTAAAATATATATAGATCTCACTTAATACCGAATGAATGAGTGCACATGATTGGCCCATTGCTCTCTCACTTCATCAATTTCTTCAACATTGTATTGCTGGCCTTGTGCATAATCATCGGTGAAAAACTACAAATCCCAAGTTTGATTAATATACAGTTAGCACTTATGTCAAGTACCAAAAATATATGTCATGATTCATTAATGGAAAAATATCGAAAAGAAAACATACATGGCTTGGATCTATGTTGACCGATCTATTTTGGACTATCAGATCCATTGCTCTACATACATAGTATCCACAATCTTTGTCATTTTGCTCTTGTGGACACTCTCAAATAAATTCAGTTAGCTCTCTAACTATTCGATATTAATTTTAATTAAAATAAAATACGAAATAGTTGCCTTCCTACTTACTGTGACAGGCTCGTATTGAACATTCTTTGGATCTGGGACACCATTCCCACCTCTCCTTTGATACGTTGTCCGTAGTGCCCTAATAAATAGAGTTGGATACACAATATTGTAAGTACGCATATATACCTCAAATAATGAAAGCTAGGCGAATATATGTATAAATAAGCTAATGAAGTAAGAAGTGAAAAGTAGACTAATATGTCGATAAATTCCTTCCCACCATGACGAGCGACTTCAAAAGGCACGTCATAGGTTCGAAGGGAATCAAACACATAGACTTTATTAAGATCAGGTCGGACGGTGTACAAAACCCAATGTTCAGTTGCGAGGTGAGGAATGAGATAGAGCTTGTTGTGTCGCTCAATCAAAATGCGATCCGCTAAATAGTTTATGTGCCTACCCTCTCTTATTGTACTACCGTCAGCTATGTAGTATGGGTAGACAAACACAATAGAGGACATCATTCCCTCCATCGCAGCTTGAGTAGCTACCAACCTATGGACGACAAAAACAATGCATATTTGTTAATAAATAATAACTCATATAAGAGGTCATAAAAATTCCAATTGTATAAGTTAAGAGTACTAAAATCTCAAAATGAAATAATACTTACGTGACATAGACGGCGACACTTATGGTTGACATCCATTCTTGATTATAAATGTCGCTTATGTCAGCCGTCGATACCATGTAAGTAGCATCGTCCCTCCCAACATACTCAGGACGACATCAATGAAAATATAATTGTCCCTGAGGTAGTTTTGGACATAAAAATACAATATAGCTAATGCTGGTGGAGGTTGGCTTTGCTGATTTGAAGAAGGAATCTTTTGTGGAGCAACTGATTTTTCAGATTTAGCTCTCTTTCCTTTAGCAGCGCCCTGTTTTGTGTTGCTCCATCTGCTAGTACCTCTCTTGGTTTTACTAGTAGAAGCAGTCTTCTTTTTTGATTCCATTTTTGATTCCTTAATTAATAATATTAAACAAAATATATATTGAGGATATAAATATATATATGAAAAAGGTATATATAGTGTAAATACTAAACAAGCTCTAATGAAGATGTCAAATGTCAATACCTCTTCAGTAGTGAGACATATTTGATCCGCAGGCCAAGCCACAAAGCTTCCATGAGCTTCTAGTACTGTGGTTGCCTTATCGCCCTCTTTATAACAAGGCAAGTGTGCACTTCCAATGATTGGAGTGTCAATACTCACCGGCCTTGTATTTAGGGCTAAATTATACCCGTGGATTGTCTGTGTTTCGGTACTATGACTGATGCGGACCTTTCCTTTCACCAAAATTGTTGAAAGGTCATTCGCTAATAAGTCACATTTATGCAAACCCTAAACAAAAATATTACACATTATTAATAATTTATTATACCGAATACATTTAATAACAATTCATAGTTTTTAATGCTTACCTCGGGAAGAGTAGAAAGAAATGCATTAGCTTCACAACTATCTCTGACGCTATTTACATTAGGTATGTGAAGCTGATCATGGTTTACTAAATCGGATGGCTTATACCCTTGAGATTTAATAAATGACAACTCTTGCTCCATTGTTGCCATCCGTTCAAATGCCACGTTCAATTTTTGGGTGAGGATGACGACTTGCTCATTAGTGCTACGAGAACCACGAGATCGACCACATATGCTCATTCTCGTAACACCCAATCCAAGGCCCCTGTGTCTTCCAAGGTGTTCTACAATTCCTGTAGCCTGGGACACAATGCTATATTGGTCCACCTCCTCACCTTCTGACGTTTGAAGTTCGTCGTGTAAATTTAACTTATAAGAATAAGCATAATATAATAGTTTTCTAAAAGAAAACTAAGTAGGGTTCTCGATATCCACAAACTTACAATTTTTTGGCTGCAACATCAACATATTCATTAACATATCCATCTCTTGTTGCTCTAGCCTTCTTCCATAATGTACCAATATTGATGGACGAGGTACATGGGTCCAAGTCTTGGGCTAGGAGCTACAAATCAAAAAATATTCTTAATTAAGAATATTATTATAAAATTCAACATTTACATGTAAATAGATAATCACAAAATGCATACCAAGTCCTCTTCAAGGCCCGCATAGCCTTTGCGAGCTATATTATGCCGGTATTTATTTTGCTTGGCAATCTCTTTAGTTTGGATACTTTTTTCCTATGTGACAAGCCAAAACATAATGACATGGTTATTTCAATATTAAGCATAATACTGGGATTGATACAAAAAGTTTAATTGTTATCTAACAAGTACCTTAAAATCACCCGTAAGACAATAAGCAATGAATTGGTTCCAACTTTCTTGATCGATGAAACCGTATCATTTGGGTGAGTTCTGTCATAGAGAACCATTCCTCTTTCTATACATTTTTCTACGAGCTAAATATGACCTAAAGGTTCTTAGACGCTCCCCACAATGTCCAAGAAGCCATTTCTTCCTACTCTCTGGGACATTGAACACTCTCTACAAAATAAGACATGTAGATGTATACTGATGTTAATGTAATAAAATTAATAACATTTGACATACAAAAATGATTACATAAAATAGCATATTTACCGTGATTTCTTGCCAAATATGCTCCTTATGACCCTGTGGAACCTGCTTCCAATTATTATAGGAGATAGGAACACGGTTACGGGTCACAAGTGAAATGTAGGTCAAGAACATATCTCCGTAAGGGCCGATGGGAAGATTGTAAGTATTCCATCCCAACTCGACTACTTCTCCTCTATTCCTCATGTCTATGATAATTCTCATAATCGTAGGTCCTCTCTTTCCTTCTTCATCACTGCTATCCCTATCAATGTTTTTGTTGGCCATATCTCTACAAAAAATAAATAAATAAAATATGTTAGAATGTTATGTATTGAGCATAATAATGTACCATTATATTATCGATACGAATCATGCTTAGAAAGAATTAATCTCAAATGTATCATGCTATTCTATATATATATATATATACGAATCATGCTAACACGTTTCCAAAAAGATATTAATACTAACCCTAACCCTAACCCTAATTAACCATAATAAATGATAAACCCTAACCCTAACCCTAACCCTAGCTAATTAACCATAATTTATTATAATAAAACCTAACCCTAAACCACAAAAAAATAACCCTAATCCCTAAACCTAACTAAATGTAATTAAAGCATAATATATAAATCATATTATTAGTTATTATTATTATTATTATTATTATCATACACAATTATTTCTCTCTATTTAATTATTCACTTTTATATATTCCTTATTCTCTATATCTATTTAATCCTCATCAAATAGCAATCATTAACATATGCATATGTAAAATATATTTGCATTTCATTATATGACATTTCCTATATCTTATTGCTAGTCTCCTATACTTATTAATGAAAATGTGTGTGTGTGTGTGTGTGTGTATATATAGTTTTTATGAGTGAAAATGTATATAATTCTACACTCATATTCATATTATATATATATGTAAAGGTCTCGGCCAACACATGCATTTGTTAATATATAACAATAACACAAAAAATTCAACAACAAACAACAAAATTTTCAGCCAACACATTCAACAACACATTTTCAAACGACAAACAACAATCTTTCAATAACAAACAAACGAAACCCTATAGCAACATGCATGCATTTATATATATATATATATATATACATATATAAGTAGATAAAAAGTTACAAGAGGAAGAAAAAACACATACATAAAGTAAGCTAGCTACAAACACGATGGTGAGAATGTTGAGAGAGGCAAGGGCTTCAAACACGACGGAGGATGAAGGTGCAAGTGCTAGCTAGCTTCGGAATAATGACAGCACGCACATGTAGAGCCGACAATGGTAGAGGCGCGGTGGAGAGTTGGCGGTGCGAGGGTTTCCTTCACTTGAGAGGAGCCGGTGTGGTGGTGCGAGTTGGTGGTGCATGGTGTGGTGGTGCAAGGGTTTGCAAGGAGAAGGAGAGTAAGAGAACGAAGGCGCAGAGAGTCTGAAAACTTTGGCACAAAACAGAAATGAGGGAAATAAAAGTTTAATTTTGGGGTTTTAATAACTGTTCATGGAAGAACCGTTATTAAAAGATGTTTTAATAACGGGCTTCTGACTTTTGACAATGGTTCTAATATGAACCGTTATTAAATCCTCTTTTAATAACGGTTTATATAAAACCGTTATTAAAACATCCGTCCAAATTTTAACGTTGCCCTTTTAATAACGGTTTTTAACTAGAACCGTTATCAAAACTCTCCCGCCCATTAATTTTCACGCGTTTGACAACGGTTTTAAAACTACCGTTATTAATGTCCCGTTATTATTTCCTGTTTTTGTAGTAGTGGAATAAGATTTTGTGTGAGCCTTTTTCTCCTATCCTCTTGGGGTAGCGGGCCTTGAGTTAGTGGGCGGGTCGCCCAACACTTATATTTTCACTTAATACCTATTTCCTTCTCTACTAGGTTTTGGTCAGTATGGGGGTATGCACATATCTTTGAGGTATAGGATTATACTATGATAGGGAAACGTGGCATCAGTGCCTAGTATGGGTGGGTAATGTATCTTAGTACAAGCCCCTTAGGACATCATATGACGCATTACTTAGTCAAATCTGGTATCTCCATTCGTGTTAGCCCTTGAGGTGGGTGAACTTGATTTGTGGTGTGTGTGGTATCCCTAAAGAAAACCCCCTTTGATATATCCTAACCTAGTGTGGTAAGTATGGTATCCCAATCTTGTAGCCCTCGTGGCGAGTGCACTTGATTTGTGGTGGGTGTGGTATCCCAAGAGAAAAACACTTTTGATATATCTTGATCAATTGTGGTGGGTGTGGTATTCCATTATAATTATTTGTGGTTCCTTGACTTTTAATCATGGAGAAATAGGTGTAGCTGAACAAAGTATTTTATTAACCGGAAACTATGTGGTCACTAAAGGGAGAATTCTAATATGGTTATATTATGTTAGCTGCAATGCAATTGTTATATTATTATCCTTTAGTGATTGTCATATAAGCACGTCTTGTCATATTACTACAATGAGACTAAGTGTTCAATTGTATTGGTATTCTTATCACCATGTTGTTATATGACTTAAATGTGATGCATAAGTCTTATCATATTTTAGGTAGTATATTTTACTAACATCACCATACTGATATTACACTTGTGTGGTCATTGTAATGTTCCGGCTTGTGATCTGGGGAGAAAATGATGATTTGGAGGGGTTCAACTCTTAGTTAGAGTATGCTGAGGGTGATGTCATAGGCCATTAGCGGGCGATTGCTTGGGGTTGGAGTTTATGATTATGCGCAAGAGTTTGGCTAACCAGTTAGCAGTGATTTTCCCATTGCATTGGCAAGTTTTTATATTTCAAGTTATTTAAACTCTTGGCTTGATTTTTTACATTTGGATTTATATACTACCATCCTCTTTCTATCTATAATATTGTTCTCTCATTTTTTTATCTCGTTCTATTGCACTAATACTATCAGCATGAATCATTTTGATCATTATTCCGTTTTACCTTGCAGCAGGCATGGGCTAAATGATGATCAGACCTCTCTCATAGTTGATGTGGTGATAACCTTCCCTGAATTTATTTTTCCAAGGCTCCAGCATTGTTTAAAAAATAAAATGTTCTCATTTAAAAATTGAAGGTGTTAAAAAAATATTATCTATGAATACCATCACTAACTGATCAAGAAACAGTAAACAGATCCGTGTCAACAATTCCATAAATACGATAGATGCATTAGTGACCCCAAAAGGCATCACCATGAAGTCATAGTGCCCATGCCATTTCCTAAAGGCCATCTTAACAATATATATGCCTTCGTTATGCATAATTGATGATAACCTACCTCAAATAGATCTTTAAGAAGATCACAACACCCCAAAATTGTTCAAACAAATCTTTAATTCTTGGAAGCAAATATCGATTATTCATCAACAACGTGTTCAAACCTCACTAATTGATACACAAACGAAGACTACTATCCTTCTTAATGAAAAAAACCCTATTTTCTCAATGGAGACATAATTTGGTGGATGCACTTGTGAGCCAACAAATCATACAACTATGAATTTAATTCCTACAACTCTAGCACCCCCATTTTTTACGACCATTTTTTTTAAAAAAAAAACATGTTGTGAAAGTAGAAAACACATTGAAAAATGGCATGTTACCACCATACCTGATAAAGGTTAGACATTCACCACCTACCCCACATCAGATATAAGGCTAAACAAACAAAACACTAAAACAATAGAGTGAACGATTAATGATTTAATAGATATGATTTTAAAATGTTTACAACGAATGACCCTTGCCTCCTTTGAAGTTATCGAACAGATTATTGATGTAACACCCCCAAAATTCACTACTGAAAAAATTTCGTTTTATTGGAAAGAGTTAGCGGAAGCAACATATAAAATCGTGAATCTTGGGGATATTACCCCTACACTTAGTACCAGACCGGTTCACTTCTACCGTTTCAGTACTAAGTGCTAAGGCTAAAAGCATAAAACACAATTTAAAATCTATTTTCAAATCAGTGTAGCGCATCAAATCGTTTACAAGAATAAAATCCACTAATGGTTGTTACCGTAACAACATAAAATTAAAAACTAGGAATTTAAAAGAGAAAGAGAAAAACCCTAACGGTACCGGATAATTCCTTACTCTCTTTTCCGTTGCCCACTTGAGTAGTACCTGAAAAGACCTGTAAGGGGCACTGCCCATTGAATAGGCAAGGGCCCCATGAAGGGAACCCTTCATTACTACGGTCCTCAGTAACCCTTTAATACCACGCTTAAAAACAACCCCGCAATGCAACACATAATGCAAGCTATATACATATGTAATAAGAGGTGCATACATAACAATCACATATATAACAAGTTATAAGTCACGATCGATACTTTTGGGCCATAAACCATGTCATAGTGTAAAATCAATACATTCGGGCCTTAAGCCATTATTCCATCATCATTCAATCAATCTCATATTTATCCATGTGAGTGCGAGAACCCCACTATTATAGCAGGTGGATCGGTCGCTTATAGGGCAGAACGTACCTAATCACTATTCTATGCCAGTGGATCGGTCTCCAGGGCAAAACACTCCTGGCCACTATTATTCGCTGGTGGACCGGTCTGGCCCCGACTCACATGGTGTTCCACTATAAGTGATTAGTACTTTTCCATAACTTTATTCACATACATAACTGGTTTTATTGAGCTCGGGACCCCCATTATTTTAGCCGGTGGACCACAATACATATAATCATCATCCAGAGAAAAACGCTCTTGGGCCACTATTATATCCGGTGGACCAGTACTCAATATCACTTGTCAGGGCTACAAGCTCTTGGGCCACTATTATACCCGGTGGATCGGTACTCAATATCATAAGTCAACTAGGCCCGGCCCATTAATCTTTCACTTTTGTAATTAGTGTTTTTCCTTTCTTTGATCAGCACAACAATTATATTTATTTGCCTTGGACGGGAGATCAAGAACATGGGACACAAAGGTACACCGGTCGTACTGGTGCATACAAGCTACTCAGTACCCTTCAACCACGAACCCAAGGATGCAAATGTACCCTAGTCGTACTAAAGCATAAAGCTACTCAGTACCCTACCGACAAGGACAACTAATCCATAAGTATGCATACCCCCTAACTAGGTCTGTAGAGCTGGATAGAGTAAAATATAGGGTCTGGCTGGGGCACAAAGGCACACTAGCAAATACCAGAATAATCGTGGACTAAACCACGTCTTTAGGGTAGCGACCCCTAAAGTGTCACCATTTCTATCTCGAGGTCTTCTACTTTAAGTATTAGTGTATTAATTAAAGTGATCACGGAAAGCACAATACTCAGATACTTATTCACTTTCAATCATTCTGATATCATTAATTGTTTCTTATTCAGGCGATTATCCAAGATAGCAGAGAGAAATCATTAAGGCCATCATAATCTCATCTAGTTCCAAATTAGGATTTGTTCTCGTGATACTTACTAGTTATTAAATACTCTTACCTTGCTAATCAACATTATTTGGATCATATTATGAAATTCTACAATCACAACGACATGTTAGGTATAAATTACTTATTTACCCCTTATATAATTGCTAAGTCATTCCTTCCTTACTTGATAAATTACCCTATTACCCTTTAGGTTGCATAATTACCAAATTATCCTTACTTGGTTTAGGTTACCAAGTTATCTCCTACGCCTTTTTAAATCACCACTCACCCCTCATAATTGCTACACTTATCATATTTCCCATTTGGTTGGTTAGACTACCGAATTGCCCTTCTCCTTTGTTATAATGACTAAATTGGCCTTGAGTTGGATAAATTACCAAATTACCCTCCTTCTTTATCAAGATTACTATTTTGCCCCTTTAGTTGGTTAAATAATTACCAATTTACCCTTTAGTTGTGTAAATTACTAAATTGCCCTTCTCCTTTATCATAATTACCATTTTACCCCTCTCAATTATTAGAATTGTCATTTTACCCTTTTCAATTATTATAAATCCCAAATTACCCTTCTTCATAATCACAAATACTAATTTACCCTTCTCTATAATTATAATTACCAATTTACCCTTCTCCATATTTATAATTATTAATTTACCCCTCTTCACATTTATAATTATTAATTAACCCTTCTCCATATGTATAATTATTAATTTACCCTTCTCCTTTTTAATAATTACTATATCGCTCTTCTCCATTATTAAAATTACCATAATGCCCTTTTATTGGTTAATTTACCAAATTACCCTTCTCTATTATCATAATTATTTAATTACCCTTTTATAATCATAATTCAATTACCAATTTATCCTTCGTCATTATCATTATTACCAAGCTATCCCTTACTCCTAAATGTGCCATAAATATCCTTTTAATTTACAAAATTACCCTTCTACCCTTTACTTCCAAATTACCATAATATCCTTTTATTTACAAAATTACCACAATATCCTTTCACCTATAAAATTACCATAACACTCCATTTACTTTACAAATTACTATTTTACCCTTTTACATCCAAAATTGTCATCTTTATCTTTCCTTACACAATTACCATTTTGCCCTTCTTTTCCAAAATTACCATATTACCCCTTTACTCCCAAAATTACCATAATACCCCTTACTTATAAAATTACCATTTCGCCATTCACTTATAAAATTACTATATTACCATTTACTTATGAAATTACTATTTTGGCCCTCTACCTCCAAAATTACCATAATGCCCCTTTACTTGAAAAATTACCGTAATGCCCTCCTTCATCCAAAATTACTATTTTACCCCCTTACTCCAAAAATTACCAATCTTACCACTTACTTATAAAATTACTATATTTCCCTTTGACTCCAAAATTACCACTTTACCCTTTTCTCCAAAAATTACCATAATACCCCTTTACTTATAAAATTATTATTTTGCCATTTGATCATAAAATTACCATATTGTTCCTTTGCCTCAAAAATTACTATAATACCCTTCTTTCTCAAAACTTACAATTTTATCCTTTTACTTATAAAATTATCATTTCACCCCTTTCTTTTGAAATTACCAAATTACCCTTTTGCTTACAAAATCACCATTTTACCTCTTTCTTTCAAAATTACCAAAATACCCCTTTACTACAAAATTTCCAAAAATACGCTTTTCACTTATAAAATTTCCACTTAACCCATTTATTACACCACTTTTATGAATTTACCACCACTACATAAAATACTAATATTATAACTTCATTCTTATCATTTAACTCCACCAACTTGTGATTATTCAACATAATAGTCATTAGCAAGTACATATATATAAGATCACATACTAACATAGGCATATTACTAAAAATACCCTTAGACAATAATATTATTCATGCATTAGCAACATAATACATCATAGACAAACATTTAACATTTCCATCAAATATCAAACTCATTCCTTAAGTATTATCTCTACACATGGCACAAAAGCTATCATTATTTTCTTTTCTTTTCTTTTATCAATCAACATAAGCAACCATATATATCATAATAGACAACACAAAACATGAATAAAATCATACTAAAATCCCTAATGTGCTAGCGTACGTTTTTCCATGTGTTTAAGGGAGGTTTAACAATTACCTTAATCCTGCAAAAATTGAACCTTACCGGTATCTCGATCAAAGGTTCAAGCTTTTATTAGCAAAGCCAATTCCTAAAAATAATGTCAAAACTTATCATATTATGAGTAAGAAAAACCAAAGCATAAAAATTTATAAAACTTAATTAATGAGACACTTAACTTAAAATGCTATTATACCTTCAAAATTTTATATTAAAATACTTAAGCAGGTAGCAGCTCATGCTGCTCATGCAGCATGAGTTGCATGCAAAATAAAAAGGAGGGAGTCTCGAAGAGGGGGTTAAAGGAGACAAAATTTGTTATTTTTGGGTTAGGGTCTTTAGGCTAGAAAAGAAGGTAGATGGGGGAGGTTTCAAGGCAAGGGAATGGTGCAGGAGTGAAGAAGGGGTGTAGGTGGTGGCTGGGGATGGTTTCACGGCGGCGGCAAGGTGGCGAAGATGGCTGTCGGGTTGCACATGGCTGAGAAGGAAGGAAAAGAGGAGGGAAAAATGAAGTCGATGGAGGAATTGCTTTGGCTAACCAATGTATGGGCATCGTAGAGGAGGTTGCAGGGTGTGGATTGGTGGTTTGGGTGGCGGAAGAGGTGGCCGGATGGCGGCGAACGGGGCAGTTGCAGGTGGCTTAGCGATAAGGGAGAAAAGTGGAGAGGAAAAGAAGAGGGGGAGAAGGGAGGAAGTGCAGGGGCTAGAGGGAGTGGCGTGATGGTGCAGGGCAGTAGGGTGGTGGCGGCAGAAGGTGGCGCAGTGGGTTGGAACGGTGGTTGGAATGGCGGTTGGCGGCGACGAAAAAAAAAATAGCGAAGAATGGGAAGGGAGATGCTTGAAATTATGAGTAGGATGAGGCAAGGAGGGATGAAGAAAAATAAGAGGAGGTAGAGGGGAGTAGGTGGCCGGTCGAGCAGGTTGTAGGGTGGGAGATGGTGGTCGGGTGACAGGGAGGCAAAGGGAGAAGAAGATGAAAGAAGTCAGGCATAGATGGAGGGTGTAGGGGATAGTTTGGCTCTAAATAGGAAAGAAAGGGATGGGAGAGAGAGAGAGAGAGAGAGGCTGGGGTGGTTAGGATGGTAGCTGCAGGTGGTGGTCGGGCGTGCGTAGGGTGTCGGGCATGGGCGGCGATAAAAAAGGAAGAAGAAGAAGGAAGAAGCCGGGCGGTCGAAGGGAAAGGAAATAAGGCTGAACCGGCCGGTCAGGGGAGGATAAGTCTGGGCTGCATCGTGTGTGGGAGAAGGAGAAGTGGGGAGGGGAGAAACGAGCCTTTGGCCCAGGCGCGCAAGGGAGGGGGAGAACAGGCCAGGTGCGACGGCCCAAATTCAGGAAAAAGAGGAAAAAGAAATAGGGGAAATGAGAAAGAAAAGAAAAAGTAGGAAAAAGGAAAGTGGGAAAAAAATGGAAAAGTTTAGAATAATTAAATTTATAAAATAATAGGATGTAATATTTTTGGTAATAAGTTTATTTAATGATTTAATTTAAATTAATTAAATATATGGGCTTAAAGGATAATTATAATAAAATACTAGTTTGAAAATTTATTTAAGTAAAAATAATATGGTAAAATAACAAAATATTTATTTTTAATTTATTAAATACTCCGATCAAAATTTTTATACTCAAAAATCCATAAAATAATTAAACTAAATAATTTTAAAAGCTAATTTATTTCAAATAAAAGTTATTTATTATCTTATAGGTTTTCTAAAATTTTGGGGGATTACAATTGATCCTTGGCAGAGGATAATGGTTCTTCACCGTCACCCAGTTTAACCCTCAAATAGTCGATACACGGTCTCAGGGTGCCATCCTTATTCTTCATGAACAACATTAGTGTACCCCACGGTGATACGATTGGATGGATGTAGCCTTTCTCTAAAGCCTCTTCCAACTGAGCCTTAAGCTCTTTCATCTCCGCAAGTGCCATCTGGTACGAAGCCTTAGGCACTGGCTCTATTTTCAACCGGAGGCATTCCTGGGATCTCCTTAGGGAAAATGTCGGGAAACTCACGAACTACCGCCGTCTACTCCAATGGGGTTTCTGCTCCTTCGATGTATCTAACACTACACAAGTAGAGTGGATATCCCTTGTGTATGAGGTTACTGAACACAATTGCTGACACAATCTTTGTGGAGGCATTGGGTTCACACTTCCAGTATAAGACCCTAGTACCCCTGGATCCTCGCAGAATCACGCACTCTTACACATGGTCAATTAATGTTTGGTACTTTCCCAGCATATCCATTCCAACAATTATGTTAGAATCCCACAATTCCAACTCTATGAGGTCCAATAGAAAATCATTCCCTCTTACTACCATCACAACTCCTTGATACCACCTAGAGCATGTAATCCTATACCCCGAATGCAAAATAACAAAAGTGGAGATACTACTTGTAACACCCCCAAATTTACTACTGAAAAATTTTGTTTAAAATCAAAAGGTTTAGCGGAAGCAAAGGATAAAACCGTAAACTCGGGGGTATTACCGCCACACGTAGTACCAGACCGGTTCACTCCTACCGTTCCAGTACTAAGTGCTAAGGCTATATCCGATCAACCTTTAGTACAAAGTATCAAAAATGCAAGACAACATTTAAAATAAATCCTTAACAAGAGGTAAGTAAAACAGAAGGTAGAATACGATTTAGGATTACATCCCTAGAATATGTTTCTCAAAACAGGAATGTAATACAAAATACAGCTAAACAAAAACAAATCCCGAAGGATCAATATCCAGATTGCCTACTCACTCAAGTCAGGCTTTCCACCCCAAAACATTATCCGATCTTAAACCTGCACAAGAGGTCTGCTCCCCACCATCGGTGGATCATCACAGGACCCATTCAACCAGTGTAGTATTAGTACGGGTCCAATACTGAGAAAGTCTCACTACCCTACCTTATAGGAGAGATATCATCAAGTGTGTATTAAATTATAGTACAATACATTAATACAATATCCTACATACTCACAACCCATAGCATGAATCTTGCCATACACTCATAGTAACATATAAAACATATGCAACATCCCATTTAACATATAAGCGTGGTATAACCGAAATATAAAGTGACTCATTATGCACATAAGCAGCATGTGGTAATACATATAATAAAAGCTGGTCATGGTCCAATTAGACTTATTCTTTATTCTCATTAATAATATGTTCATTCCATACATATTCTTTAATAGCCCGTGTGAGTGCGGGAACTCCACTATTATAGCCGGTGGACCGGTCACGAGGGTATCATACCCTGCCACTATTATTTACCGGTGGACCGGTCTAGCCCCGACTCACAAGGTGTTCCACTGTAAATATTTGTATCTTTCCCAGGTCTTATTATCATGCTGATTAGTTTGTTGAGCGCGGAATCCCCCACTATTATAGCCGGTGGAACGGTCACGAGGGCCATGCCCTGCCACTATTATAGCCGGTGGACCGGTCACGAGGGTAACATACTCTACCACTATTATTTGCAGGTGGACCGGTCTGGGTCCGGCTCAACATCTTTCTCTGTAAGTAGTTAATGTCTTAACATATCTTATTCAAAAGGTTTTCACCATGGATATGCATAAATCATTCTCTTTATGCTTTACACATCACAACCAATAAAATTCCACATTCATAACTACACTTAAATCAATAATACACATGATAATGCCAAACAACTCTAAGCAGTCGTAACCAACCCTAATTGTCCACACCAACCCGTGGTTAACCACTCTCATCCCTACTTTACCATAACAACCGTACTTAGCCATCCCAAACCTTAATTGTCCTCAACAGTCACAATTAGTTACTCCATCCCTGCTCAATCACAACGTCCCAGAGTTAATCACTCCAAACCCTAATCCCATACAATCATTAATACCTCCATAAAATCACAATACCACCATACAAACCCAAATACCACCATAAGCCATTAATACCACTATGAAATCATTAGTACCACCATACGAACATTTATGCCACCATACAAACCCTAATCCCACCATACAAACTTCAAGACTCCCATGATGGTTCCCAACTCATATTACCATTTATCCTAGCATGCTTGTCTTAGTGGGCCATAACATATTACATCATAAACATCATACATATAACTGTCATGCTCATGTCACGGAAGCACATACAACATACCTCAATCTCCAAGCTGCGCTACACATAAGACAAGGTATCCACAAATCATATAATACATGGCATAGCATGGCATACACAACATTCAACACATCTGTGTCACACATAGCACAAGGCCATTAGCTTCGTCCTTACTAATTACCCATAAGTAGAGGTAAGTAGAGACTTACCTGGATCCGAAGCTAGCTAAGCAAGATAAGGGGGAGAGAGAGATCACTAGCTCATGGATCCAGTAGAAAGCTTTCCTAGATCCGATAGAAATTGAAAACTAAATTAGAAACTATTCTATCAATCAATAATTCACATATTCTAATTAAATATATACAAACAACACAAATGATCTTTCTTAGAAAACGTGTCCAAAACTTAGAACTTAAAAGCATAGCTTTATTAAGATTTAAGGTTAAAACTAAATCAAAACGGATTAATACAAATATCACTTGGGACATTTCAACTTAATTTGGAAAGCCCAAGAAAGAATAATCGATCATAAGCTAATTTATCGAAAACAACTTATTTATTAGGTTTTAGAACTAAATAGGTAACCTAACCATTTACATAGAACCAAATCCAAACCGATTAGGTTAAAGAAGAATTTAAATGATTTAAAACCCAAAGATAGAATTCGGTTAGATAAAATACACATAGCAAAATCAATTTTATAAAATCATCCCCGAAAATTAGGGTTTTTAATACCCACGACACAAACTCAAGTAATTCAATTTAATCAATTCAAATTAAAGGTATTTAGAAGCAATTAATACCATTTCAACTATTTCTATACATTCAATTTTAGAAAACAACAATACAAGTAATCAATTTCATAATTTCACTTGAAATTTAGGGTTTTAGGCCCGAAAATACAATTCGTTACAATTCTATAAATTTAATCAAATTGAATGTTTGGAAATGCAATTAAACACATTTTATAACATATCAAGTAATCAATTGTTCAAAGCCAATAAAAGAAATACGCAATTTAGCACAATAAGGGTTTTTGAGCCCGAAACGCAAATCCGATCAATTCTTGCCAAAACATATCAATTGACGGTTCGAAAATGTAATTAAACATATTATAATGTAATTTATATAGTCAATTGAATAAAATAACCCGATTACCCAAACCAATTTAAACCCGCGGGAGTTTTGACCTAAAAATCCAATTCCGATCAATTACGCACAATTTTCCCAAATCAACACTTCCAATATAAAATTAAATACGTTTTAAACAATATTATAAAATCAATTGAGCGGAACGGCTCAATTATACGACCCAATTTCATTACACCTAAAATTTGACATAGGAATCAAATTCCGATAAAACCTGCATAAATTTCTCAAATTAACGGTTCCAAAATGAAATTGGATACATTTTAAAACATACTGTAAAATCAATTGGTCCGAAATCGCCAAATCGGACGAATCCGAAAAATTTGGGCATAACCCGGCCAAAAATCCAGTTTTTCCAAAATTTGAACATAACCATACAATTGACATATCCAAATCAATCTTACAGCACATATATACAAAATCAAACAATCAATTTAGCTTTTCATAAGCTAATTCATACCCAATTAATCAAAACAAGGGTTAGGGTTTTACGAAAATTATACCACACAAAAACAGACAAATCAAGGCAAAGGAAGGCCGAGGAAGGTTCGTCGGGGAACAGGGACAGCTCGTCGGTGGTTAGCAGGCGGCGACAGTGACCGGCGGCGGCGGCACGACCTGCGCATTGCTGCTGCTGTGTTGTCGCTGCTACTGCTGGTTCGGCCGCTGCTGCTGCTGCTACTTCGGTGGGCTGCTGCGCGGCGTCGCCGGCGGTGGTCGGTTGTGGCCAGCGAAGGAGGAAGGAGGAGCTGGGGAGAAGAAGAGAGGTGGCTAGGGCTTCTGCGCAGAGGGCAGGTCGGGAGCAGGGGTAGGGAAAGAGAAGAGAAAAAGAAAAGAAGAGGGGGGTTCGGTCGGGGCACCGGTTGGGTTTTTTTTTTTACAAATACATATAAAATAAAATACTCAAAATATATAAATATTATCGGAAGATTGTGTCTAAATTTTATTTAACGAAATTTCATTTCGCAACGATCCGAAGGCTTAAAATTAGTAAAAAGGCTATATAAAGAATTTTGAAAACATTTTCGGAAGGATTTAATAACGAACATAAAAATTTATGTTATTTACGAAAATGTATTATAAGACCTCGAAAAATTATTTAAAAGTATATAATGAAATGTTTAAGTCAAATAATAATAAATCAAGACTAATTTTAATAATTTCCGAAATCGGTTTTCCACAAACTAAAAAGCGTAGAACGGAAGAAAAAAAATTTCAAAAAGAAATTCTTAAATAAGTTCCGAAACTATTTTTAATTTAAACTTCCCGAAAATATTACATTCAATTAATTAAAACGTCGATATAATATTACTTCCCGAAAATGATTAATTACATTCAATTATGAATTCAAAATCGCTGATAAATCCATAAAACGAATCAAAATTAAAATAATTAATTGTTTACATCAAATTACGCTACTAAAATCATTAAAATTAATAAATCTGGATCTTAAAAATACGGGGTATTACACTACTATCATGAGAGAAGGCAACTCTAGTTATGAAAGCAAATGCTACAAAAGAATGTGAAGCACTAGAGTAGAGACATTAATTATACCACTCATCACACATGCCTGGTGTTCTACCTCTGCCTGACTTATCACATTTAGGCATCATGTAGGCAAAACTCATAGGGTGCTGGCTAATCCTTACCCTTGATAAAAAAGGGCAAGGTCTCAAACCTCTAGGCTTACTTACTCGACTAGCAGCACTAAAAAATATGGAGAAACTCTCGGTGTTTGAGATTGTGGTCCCGAATAGATCCCATGTTCTGAGCATTGGGTTAGCTTCTCTAGAGACTGGCACTACCAACCAGGCATTCAAACACTCAGCATCAAATCATGCCACACCCTTGGCACATCACCTTGTTGCCTCTACAGTCAACCCTTGGGTGATCTAACACATAAATCTTATAGTGGTAGTGTCTTTCCTCAACATGAAACCCAGAAAAATGTCCTGATTGAGTTTATGACCCCAAGCTCCAACCAAATGCATGTCGGCGGTAATCTACCACTAGAGAAAGCCTTCTTTTAGTCACCGAGAATCTGGAAACCCTTAAACTTCTTCTTGTTTCCTGACTAGGCACTCTCGGCCTGAATGGCTCAGGACACCTCCAGAGCTTGCTCATACATCCAGACCATGTCTCGTGAAGTGACTTCCACTAATAACTCCTGGTATCATATCCTAATCCGATCTTAAAGCGGTGAACTTGCATCACCTAATTAGCTTCTACCTATAGGGGAAACTAAACCAGGTCCATAAATCGAGTATAGTACTCCTCGATGGGCATGCCCCCTACGAAAGTGCCATGAACTCATCATACTTCTTCATCCATAGCTGAGTCAGATAGAATATAGCTTAGAGAACTTGTAAGAATGGCCCCCATTTCATAGGTACTCTGCCCCCACAATGAATACTCCACCAACATTTTCCTTTCCTCTAAATTAGTAAATAGTCATGTCTCTGATCCTATCCCCTGAGAAATTATAGGTTGTGAAAGTATTCTCCATGTCTCCAACCAAACATTCCATGATGTTGGGGTCCTTGTAACCTTCAAACATGAGTGATTGATGATGCCCAGCCAGCCTAAGCTAGTCCTCCAAAGCTAGTGTAGTTACAGGCACCGATAGAGGTTGAGGTGCTCAGATCTGGCCCTCCATGAACACTCCAACGGTCTCCATGAAGGCTTTGATGCGTTCGTAGCCATGGTTAGCAGCCATCACATCCTAACGACTAAAAGAAGTTAGGTAAAGTTCAAGTCAATGAGTACTAAGACTCACACAAATAAACACAAGCTAACTACAACGTATATCTAACCCAACTCCCACTCATGGACATCTAGGTTCGATTGATATAATCGAAGTTGTGAGAAATTATTTATAGTGTATCAGCTTAAAATAAAGAAAAGAAATTGAGTTCAAGGTTGATATCTTCCAATGGTATCAGCTTAAAATTATTTATAGTGTAAAATACCTTAGTAAAATGCTTTGATACCAACCTGTAATACCTCCATGTTTTAGTACAAAAAAATTTCATTAAAAACATGTTTCCGAATCAGATAAAACTTTTAAAAAATAGGTTGCTACAATCATACGTGACATAGGTTAGACGTCTGTCACCTACCGCACATCAAACATAAGGTTAAACAAACAAAATGATAAAATAGTAGAGTGGGAAATTAATGATTTAATTGAAACAATTTACAAATATTTACAATGAATGACCCTAATGGGTTTTGATCAAATCATTATAGACTACACATTAAAATTGTGTAATTACAAAACATGGGTTAGGGCACGAGGCTAAAAAAAAATACCATGGTTCTCCACGGACCCCATCAATCCTTCCAAATGTCCTCGCTCACAAGCCCCAACCCATCTAAGGTAGGCCCTTTACTAGCTGTCCCTAAAATTCTACACAAGATTCTCAACTTGTGGGAATGAGCAAATAACCTAGAAAATAGGCACATCAGTATGCTATGTACTGAATAAGCCAAGTTTCTTTATCAATGTACAAAAGTATACCAGTTTATCATGCATAAATATAGATTACTTTATGCAGCATGATAAGGCCAAATAAAAAATTAGAAATTCATGAAGTCATACTTTCATACATAATTTATTTAAGTAGAGCACTCCATGCATAGACTCATAACCTTTCCATATAAGCATATACACACTTAATGGTAAGGAGAACCAAACAACTTCTAGGGTAGATTCTGATTAACCAAATCCTTAGGTTATACCATTAGTTCATCCATGTAAGAGACAAGTGAGTTAACCCATCAATATTCCATTTCATAATTAGGTAGTTAGGTCAACCATTAAACAAGTGTAATAACCAGCTTTACTCATTTTCAATCAATCATGCCATTACTTCCACTCTTGCTAAATATTAGCCATTCTCTTAATCATCATTTATAATTGATCAGTTACTTACTTAACAACCATATTTTATTATCATCAAGCGATGGATTATGCACCACCCCATGGTCTCACATATCATGGAGGCCTATCTAAATAAGGATATAAAGTACTGGCTAAAGCCAATCACCGATTAGACATAAGTCCAGGCCAAAGCCAACCAATATGGATATAAGTCTAGGTTGAGGCCAACCACCTAGGTAACCAAACCCTTTATTATTGATACCCCCTAGTACATCATCAATTTCTAGAGTAGGTAAAGCCCCAGGTCCTCTTAGGATTTCATCAGAAGGCAAAGCCCAAAGACACTAAAATTCCTGAAGGGAAACTAACCTCTGTTAGCTAATTAAGGATTGGGTAACCTACACCCACACTCAATTTAAATTTCTTTCACTGTAATTGATTAGTATTTTATTCGTAAGGATGGGTGATCATACAAGGCCCTTACAAGCAAACAAGGTAAATTCCCATACACCAACCATGTGGTTTTACCATTTATCCTTGGCTAATGAAATTCATATCCATCATATGGTTTTAATTTAGGAACTTACAAATTTCCATTACTCTTATTTCCATTTTATCACTTATTCCAAGTGAATTACACCTTTAGCCTTCACATTACTCATAATGTATGCCATAAGTAATGGTCCATTTTAATCCCTCAACAAGGATAATAATCCATGTTAAAATCTACATTTTATCCCATCAATAATCATGATATAGCTCCAAACACAACCCCTAAGTATAATTGAACAACAAGGACACAAATCATGCAAACTAGCCAAATACTCATTCGGTCTGACCCAACTTATCAATCAGTGTTGATTGATTAGCCAATCTGTTTGACTCAACCAACCCATGCTTTCTTCAATCTAGTTGATTAGTTTGGGCAAACCAATTGAAAGTTGGTAGACTAGTAAATTGGTTTACCCTAAAACAATATTAATTCATAAACTTCATGTAGATTCTTGAATGATAATCATTTCTAAATACATTAGAACATGGATCAACATCAACCAACATATTCCTAACCAGATTTACAAGCATTTCTCCACGTAACATCATCATGGCCTATTTTATCCATTTTCACACTCTTTTCCCCATTTTATGTCATTTCAACATAAAATTCATGCATACAACTACATTTTACTTATACCAACATATATCCACCAACTAAGATATTACTTTTCATGCATAAATAGATGTTAACATTTTAAGAGTAAGAATTACTTACATGATGTTAGATAAATCACCTTAAATTATAATTTCCAAGTATGTGAAAACTTCAACTATTAAAACCTTAAAAACCAAAATCTTAACTCAGGTATTATAGAAAAACTTCATCAAATTTCAAAAAAGAGAACAGATAGGGAGAAGGACATACCATTGAGACGAAATTGAGAAAAGCTCAACTAGACCACTCAATCTCTTCCCAAAATTCTAACTCTGCCTTGCTTAAAAATTGAAATAAGATAGAGCTAGAGGTAGGATCAAGGGAGTATGCAAATGTATTGGAAAGGGCTCAAGATGTGGAGGGAAAAGAAGGGAATGTAGAACTTAGAGGAATTTTAGTGGCTGAAAGAAAGTGTAATGTAGGGAGGATTAGGGCTATTTATAGTCCACCAATTGAAGAAAACATAGAGGGTTCAGCAAGAAACTTGAAACCTTATTTGTGATCATTTGAATTTGATTAGAACTGATAGATTTGCCTAGGATTTGTTGACCTAGCCTCCCAAGCTCAATTTGTGACTCTGGGAAACTCAGGTCAAATAAACCAAAATTATCATATATGGATGAAGGAATGGGAGGTTAGTGTGTAAGGAATCTTTTGGCTTCTTAGAAGCATGCTCGAGGTCAAAGTAATCAATCTCAAAACAGGGTAGAGGAGTGAGGAGAAAAAAGACAATGGCGAAGGTTACCTCACTCCCTTATGTGTCTTATTCAACCTCCGAAACAAATCAATTCAATATGTTGGGTGAAACATCATGAAAATGGTTAGGAATCGTTTAGGGACAATAGTATTAGTCGGTAAGGTTCCATTTTAGTGTAAGGGATTTTTCTAAAAAATAAAACTCATAAAATATAACTAGTTCAATAAACTAGTTGTTTGCTTTGGGTCTACCGGCCGACTATTAATCCACTAGTCGATTGATTTACCCCAACTAGTCGATCATTTTAGTCAAGGAACTCAATTTGGTTAAAATGACAAACCAATCAAGCAGTTCATAGAACAAGTGGATAGGTTTGCCTGTAAAACTCAATAAACCAAATTTTCCAACATGATTTCAAATCAAATTTTATTCCAAATCAAATTATAACATTAAATTAAAATAAAAGGCCCAAAATTTATAATATTTTTCTCATCCATCCATTACACAATAATGTAGGGTATCACAGCAACTATATTGGTTATATCTAGTAATGGGACATTGAGACTAGCTTTTGCCACGCTACTAGCTAGATGACGAATTACATCTTGTGCATTAGCAACACATATAGTATCTCCTCTAAAAACACATTAGCAAAGTATTAGGCAAATGGAATATTCTCTAATGCTAACATGTCCTTGTTCAACTCTTAAACACTACACAATACATAGGGCAACCTTGTTGCACCAATGAATACAATGTATGGAAAATGCAACCTTTGTCGGAGAAACACAACTCACTCTTATACACAATCAATCACCACTCATTATATCCCCAACATATCAATCCCAAGGATCACATCAAGGTATCACTGGTCCATCTCAACCAAGTCCACTAGGAATTATACCCAAGCTAATATTTAAGGCAACATTTGAGTAAAACCTAATGAAATCTAATATATCCCTATAAGGTATGTAACACCCCAAAACTTTAGGACTTAAAAATATCATTTTAAAGTTTTAATTGCGCAAGCCAAAACACAAAATGAACTGGTGTTATGCAGCATTCAACATGAAACAAGTGCTCTATATACGTAGTGTATGTCTAGTGCTAGGTAGAAGTAACCTTGTACTTAGGAATAAGATGTGGAAAGCACTTGATTCCACCTTCATATTGGATGAAAAATAGATAAAAAGGAATATATATATATATAATGAAAATAGAATACTAGGAGTTCAGAGTTCATGGAGACATAAAAAATGGAGAACCATACCATATGCAATTTGATTATCTAGCCACCAATGGCAAGCACATTAAGAGTAATAATCAACAATCACCTATAAAATAAGGAAGTATCTAATTGTGGAATGAACAACACTCAAGAAAATAATGATCAATATGCTACATATTGATTA
This sequence comes from Tamarix chinensis, assembly GCA_030549775.1. Taxonomy (NCBI): domain Eukaryota; kingdom Viridiplantae; phylum Streptophyta; class Magnoliopsida; order Caryophyllales; family Tamaricaceae; genus Tamarix; species Tamarix chinensis. The sequence continues at coordinate 63,225,937 of CM060176.1, read as the reverse complement.
AGGAGACAATACATTCATATCTAGGATAAACAAAAAACACAAATCATATAGAAGCATAAGAAAGCATAATAGCATAAGGTAAGATAATATTAATTCTAGAAGCATCTCTGATGTCTAATCACTAAGACCTATGGTTCCTCCTCCATTATTCTTGGATGATAACCTAGAATTAAAATATGAAATAAAATTTGACTAAAGAAAATTAAATAAGGGAAACTAAGGCAAATGAGAGGGAAGAAAAGCATAGATCACCAAAACAGTGGAAGGCTCATGTAAAGGTGGTGCATGGTGGAGGGCCCAATGGCAGTGCATCTAGTGGCTTAGACAAGGAGTGAAAATAAGATAAAGAAAAAGAAGGGGGCGCTGGTGGTTGTGGTGGACTATACGGGTAAAGGTAGTAGGAGAAGGAAATAAGGAGAAGAAGGGCAAGTCGAGCGGCGGTGCTAGGCGCCCATGGGCAATGATAAAACATAGTACATTAGAAGGAGAGAGGAAAAACGTGAGTGATGGGTTCTTGATGGGAGAGAGGAAAGGAAATAAGAGAAGGGGGAAGAGAGAGGAGAGGAGTGCTTGAGTGAATGTATATAAGTGGATGGAAAGGATAGGGGAATGGAAAATCTATTAGGAAAGGGGATTAAGGTTTGATTTAAAAGGAGGTAAATGAGGGGGTGCTAGGGGAGAAAGTAAGATAGGAGAAGGGGGTTTAGGGAAGGGTTGTGTAGCGGGTGCAAGAGTGGCAAGTGCAAAGGGGTGCATGGTTGAGAAAGTGAGGGGGAGGACAATGGGTGTTGTCAAGTAAGTGCCTATTTATCCTAAAAGGTAAAGAGGAAAGAGGAAAGAGATAAGTTGCAAGTTATGCACAAGGTAGGAAGAAGAAACAAAAAGAAAAAGAAAAAAGAGGAAAGGGAAAGAAAAAGAAAAATTGGAAAAGAAAGAAAAATAATTTTTTAGGTTTATGATTATTATTAGGTTTAAATTTTTATCTATCAGTTATTTAGATTTAGGGTTAAGATAAAAGGAAATATAATAACCAAAAAATTAGAATTTAGATTAGGTTAAAATATTGATTAATTGAGATTTAAATTAGATTAAATTTTAAGGTATTACATCACTAAACCCTTAAAAGAGACATAATCCTCAAAGTCAAAATTCAAGGTTAAGGAAGAAGAGAAAAGGATGTAATGTAAATTCTATAAGACTTAACACCACACTATTAGGTACTACCCTTTTAAAAGAGAGAAAACCCTAAAGCATAACACACTTTTGATGAAGAGCTCAATATGCATCAAGTATATGTCCTTCTCTACCTCCCAGGTTACCGCTTCTACTTATGACGGCTCAAGAGAATCTTTTGTAGTGGATCTAAGGTCATCTAAATACAGCATACATAGGTGTCAAGAATCAATAAGGGAACCCTTTCTAATATAATGAGTTATCAAACTTGATCTTATCAGGTCTGATCATACAGGAAGGATCTACAGTGCACTTACTTCAAAAGGGCAATGATAAAGAGGGTTAAGGGATTACAAAAGTAAGAGAGACAATCAATGAAGTAAGGGCTAAAAAGGGTTAAAGTGGAGTGAATAGAACCAACGGAGGTCTCTAAGGTTACAAGGGAGATATTGTAAGGTATTAAGGTCAATAAGTCAAGATACTGCTCCCTCAAAAGAGATCTTTCATGAGGTAAAATATATTAAAAAAATATAAAGAAGAGGGTAATGGAGACAAAACTAGATAAGGAAAATATGCATAAAGGGGGGAACAACACATCAAAACCTTGAACTAGAAAACTATCTAAAATGTGTCTAAGCCAAAGATCAAAATGGCATAGCAACATGTCCACGGGTAATGTAGAAGTCAAAAGAAGGACGGGAATATTAAAGTATCCTTGGGTCGATGTGTCATGACCTAAGCAGTACTAGATGGCTGCCTTTTTCTCCTTAAAGATAATGTCCTTCTTGATTTGGTAACTTGTATAGCTATGCTTCGTGACTCACTCCTGGGGATTATAGTCAAATGAACAGTGCCACAGGAGCATACACAATGGGGAATCCTAAAATTAAACTTCTTGTTGCTCTATGTCTTCATGATGCTAAAGAATACGCTCCTATCCAAGTTGTTTTACCTTCAAATAACTCACTAAAATTACATCATTGCATCGTTGATGCTCCTAAAGTGTAGGTGAATAAGAGATTTTCTATAATCATTGGTTATCATCTTCATGAAAACTAACTCGTCATCTTAGTTGGTAAATCTGTAGATAAGTGGAGAAGCAATACATCCTCATGTTCATACCTATAGCCTCAATACAACAATAGGATTCTATATGTTTAGTAGAGACCATGTCCGTAGCTGCATCAGCTCACCTCGATTCATGATGTGACTGTTACACATAAACACGCCTTCTTAAACTACAACCCCAAATTCTTGTTAGGAAAAGTCTTGCTTACCAAGCACATAAAAGACACCACCAAAAATATGAATCACTTAATCTGCCCATTTTCCTATTCCTTTTAAGGTTAGTCTAAGATATAACACATAATAGAAAATTAAAACATTTAGGATTTAGAATCCTAATTGAAATGGGGTTCTCAAAAACCAAAAGCTCTGATAGCATATGTAACATCCAAAAAATTTAGGACATAAAATTTTTATTTTAAACAGTTCATTGAGGAAGCTAAAACATAAAATGAAGGCATGTTGTGCCATATCACTCATTGAAATGACACTCCTTATACCAAATCTATGTTGGATGTAAAGTAAAAGTAACCCCGTACCAAAGTCTTAGGTATAGGAAGAACTTGATTCTACCATGATACACGATACAAAATTTAGATCCAAAAAACTAAAAATATTTTATTAATGAAAATTACTATTTATTGAGATATACTAGTTATGGGGGGTAAAACGGTTATCAGTCAATGTCAAGGTTGACATCTAATTGAGGATTACGCTTTTTTGGGTTATTTTAGTCATATTCTAGTTAATTATCTCAAAAATGAAAATATTATAGGATCAAACCCAACTTATGATAATTATGACGCCATTAGTCAAGAAGACTTTGAATAAAACCAAGAATATGAAGAAAGCACAAAGAACATTCTAAAGACTTGAAAAATTCAGTTAAAATTAACATCTTCTGAACTTGATTATTGATAAACATTGTATACACAAAATTTGATCTACAAATGGAAAGAATTATCATGGTATGATCATGTCATAAATACAACCAAAAAATAAGCAAATAACAAATCTTTCCTAAAGCCTCTAAACTTTCTTATAACTAAATATCTTATCAAACATGTTTGAATTTAAAAAAGTAATGTATCAAAGATTTCTCACAACATCATATCTATAACATTGTATAATCAATTTGAAAAACAAATATAAGATTAAAAATAACTAATTCACCTTAAATTTAATCAAAAAATAAATCATGATTTGGATCATCAAAAGATAACATGATATGTATCAAATTAAATCTATAAATTAGTACGATAAAAGTGGTATCATCATTTTTTTGAAAAACAACCAAGGAATAAAACCCCCGCCCACTCCACTAAATTGGACTTAAATTCCCACCATCAAAACCTAACATAAATCCATAAAAAAATACATAGAACCATAAAGGATTTATTAGGAAAATTTATTAAATAAATTATTTTTATTAAAATAAAAGGGCATTAATTAGGGAAAATCAAGAACAAATTTATACGTATTTTAATTAGGAGAAATTTGGGTATTTTAGATAATTAAGGATTTTACTTTGGAAATTAATTAAATAAATTATTGTATTTAAATAAGAGGAAATAAATAGGACCAAAGTAATATGAATGTTATAAACAATTTCATTGGATTAAATTAGAGTGATTTACTAATTAAAATAAAATTTATGAAAAAACTTTTAGAATCCCTAAATTAGCCAAAAAAGGAAATTAAATATTATTATTATTATTATTATTATTATTATTATTATTATTATTATTATTATTATTATATATTATTAATTTTAAATATCCCAAATATCCTAATTAATTTAATTAACCCAACCCACTATATTTTTATTTTTCCCTTTTTCTTTTTTCCTTTTCTTTCTTTCTTTTCTTTCCTTTTTCTTTCTTCTTCTTCTTCTTTCTCTTTCTCCTTCCCAATTGGGCCTGTCCGTGGCCCAATCCCGTTCTTCCTTTTCCTTCTTCTGTGGCCTGCCTCCTTTTCTTTCTCTTTTCTTCTTCGGCGAACTAGGCCTATCTTCATGGCTCGTTTCCTTTCCCTTTGTTTCTCCTTTGATGGGGTTCATCCCCTAAACACTTCATTTTGTTAAGTCGTTCCCTCAACGCCTGAACAGTCCGATTTTTCCTCTTTTTTTCTTTTCTTCCCGGCTTCTCGGTCAGCGCCTTATATCCTTCTTCCTCCTCCTTCTTCTTTCTTCTCCCCACGTCGTTGACCTACAACCGTCTGAGAAATTTGCCTCCAGCCACACTTGTTTTATCGATCATTTCTCCCTGATTTTCCCTATCGTTTCGCCAGTCACGCTGACCAACCAACTTTCTCTCTCTTCTCATGCAGTTCCTCCTTTTCCTACTCATCCCCTTGCCACGAATTAGAATTCCACTGGCCAACCATCATCGCCGGCTACCCTAACCCTACCTGCATTACCCCCTCATCAACCCACAGAACCCTACCCTCTCCTATAAACTCTATAAATACCCCCATAATTAGCCCTGTTCGAGCTTTTGATTTCAACCCAGAAAAATTTGACCATTTGCGCTGCCACTCCTTTAGACACTTTGTTTGCCACCGTTGGCCAACTACGCTACCTAATCTACCTACCTAAGTCTTCCCTGTACCACCCTCTAACTAACTAGACCACTCATCTGACTCAATTTTTCCTGCACAAGCCACCCCGGCTGTGCAACGTTTACTCCCCAATCAGCCTTTTCCTTCCACCTCTGCCACCCTTCGTGCCGCCGTCTGCCACCACTACCTTATTCACCTTCCAATCTGTTCTTTAGACCACCCTATACCTTCTCCTACCTTTCTTTTCCTCTTCCTCCCTCTCTTCCTCTCTTTCTCTTTTTCTTCCCCATTAGGCCACCACCACAGCTGTTGTGCGCTGCCACTTTTGGTTGTGTCGCCACCCTCATTCTATTCATCTCCTTTTAGACAACCATAATCACCCTTATTTCCACCCTCATTCTCCCTATCTTCTTCCTAGCCCTTAACTTTTCCCCTTTTCTTCTCTTTTTCCAACTACCACCGCCACTGCCGTGAACCAACGTCACTGCCGTGAACCAACGTCGGTGCCACCCATCTCCACCAGCCTAAGGTGGAACCCTAAACCCTCTCAACCCTTCTTTTCTATTTAATCAAGCTTATTTTTTTTATTCCAAATTTTAACCTATTATTTGAATATTATTATTATTATTATTATGATTATTATTACGTATTAATATTATTATTAATATTAGGTTCAATATTGTTATTATTATTTCTTATTAGTGTCAAGACCCTATTTGGCTTATTAGATTATTAGTATTAGTATTATTAATATTATTAGTATTATTATGAGTTTTTATTTTATTTATTTATTATTATTATTATTATTATTATTATTATTATTATCACTAATATATTACTATTATTATTATTATTTATCAAGAGGGCTAAAGCCCTACTTTATTTGGTTAATTCGAATATTATTATTATTATTGTTGTTGTTGTTGTTGTTGTTGTTGTTGTTGTTATCATTATTATTATTATAAGTAATATGCATTATTATTATTATTATTATTATTACTAATGGTAGTTTTACTATTTTAGGGTAGGGTCAAAAACCCTACCCTATATTACTCTAGGTTTATGTTATTATTATTATTGTTATTGTTGCTGTTATTATTATTTTGTAATTTCTATTATTAATTCATTATTATTAATATTACTATTTTTAATAATAATGTTCTAAATTTATTATTAGCATCATTTTGGTGAAGGGTGAGGTGGGACGTGTGAGGTGGAGTAAGATGAGTCACTTAGGCCTAAACTAGGGTTTTAGGGGGAAAACCCTAGAGTAAGGAAATCAGTGGACTTGGAGGTGTGTAGTAGTGGGCCTTGACCCACATATTTTGGTATAGGAGTTCTAGTGTGAGTTTGAGTATAGAGGAAAGGTTGTTGGGTAAGTTAGGAGGTGCACGGTTCTCATAATATGATATAGGACAGTTGGAGGATAAGTGTAAAGGGAGTGATTCATGCATGTCTAGGGTAAAGCTTATAAATAATACACTATAAGACATTAATCATTTAAAGTGGAAGATTGTTGAGCCAGGCCCAAACTGATCTACCAGCATAATAGTAGCCAGGTATCGAGGTATCCTAGAGACCAATCCACCGGCATATAATATTGGTAGGGTATGTTACCCTAACTGTCTGATCTACCGTCTATAATAGTGGGGGATCCCAAGCTCAATAAACCAAACCCTACAGTTTGCTAAGACACGGAAAATATATTAATACTTACAGTGGAACACCATGCGAGCAGGGGCCAGACCGATTCACCGACTACAATAGTGGTCAGGCGCAGGAGTGCCCTAGAGACCGATCCACTACCTAAAATAATGGGGTTCCCGTACTCGTATGAACTTGATAAAGAGCATGGTGTGAAAAGAATTCCGATAAGAGATTAAATAAGTAATTAATCCAGACCATAATTGGACTTTTATATATTCACCTTAATGTATATATGCTTGTATGTTATTATGTTGGAATTTATACTCTTTTTATTATTCTCCATGCTTATGTGACTCTATATGTCGGCCTTAGTGCACTGTCACCTTGCTCGGTAGGTAGCGTAATGATCACCTTTTTCATGGGTGATGCTCATTCCCACGAGTAGTAGGCCCTTCTGACTTTGTGCAGGTGGGTAAGACATCAGGCGGGGTTGAGTGTTGAGCTTGTGTTTGGTTCGATGATCGGGAGTGACGTGGCTGGATTTTCTCTCCATGATATTTTATTTCCTTCTAATATTTCTTTCTTGTATTGGATTTTCCCTAATTAAATATTAATGTTTATAGACATTATTCCCTACGAAGGATTTTGATTTCGCACTCTAATTTCTATCTCATGATTATTTGTACTCCTTTGAATTGTAAACTTTTTACACATACTCTGATTTCTATGTTATGATCCATTTTTCTTCTTTTTATTAACTCTTGGTTTAGGTAAAAATTTCTTTAGCCTTAACACTTGGACTAGAACGGCCAGAGTGAACCGGTTTGGTACTAAATGTGGCGGTAACATCCCCAAAATTCACGGGTTTTAATTTATATGCTTCCGTTTAAAAAAATAGTGAATTTTAGGGTGTTACTACTTGTATGTAGTAAAAAGATCTTCCCTAAAATATAAGAACTAAATTAGCAAGAAAATAGAAAATCAAAGATCAAACAAAAATTTCCCAACAGCTTCCATGAATCCTAGAGAAAGTAAAGAAAAGACTATATAAATTAATCACATAAAAGCTAAATCAAAGTAGCTATAATGAAAGATGAAAAGAAGGTAAGTCCTTATCTTAAATTTGGAAGGAAAAAAAATATAGACATAATGGAAAATAAGGTAGGAATAAATGAAATTGGAGAAGAAAAAAAGATGGAGAAGTCACGAAAGAGAGGAGAGAAGAAAAATAGAAAAGGAAGGAACAGTGGAGGAAGAAAAAATTAGCGAAGATTGATGTTGGTTTGATGGTTTTAATGGTGGCACAAGGTATGGCTGTGGAGTCATGAGTATTGAGAGAAATGGGGGATAAATTGAAGGTGGAGAATGAAGCTAGAAAGTTCAATTATGAATATGTGGCATAGGATATAAGTTGTTAGATATTCAGTTTTCTTAACTAAGTGGTTAAAGGGTATTATAGTAATTATATAGCTAAGATATTTTTATACAAAAACACCAAGGAATAAGGAAGGAGGGAGTGCAGTAAAAGGAGAGACAAGAGAATATTAAAAATGTGGAAGAAGAGAAGAAAGAAAGTATGATAATGTTGAGGTTGAAAGGGTAGAGAAATGATTACATATGAAATGATATTTTGTGACAAAATAACTAAGAATGATTGGATGAGAAAAGAAGGAAGAAAAGTTTGGTTAAGGTTAAAATAATAATTTTGCTAAGGAATTCAAATCCAATTGGATGAATATAAGGGGAATAGATAAACCACGAAATTATTGAAAGAAATGAGTGGCTCTAATGCATATATACTAATCAATAAAGAAAGGTTGTGACCGATCCTCATATGATTAGATAAAGAAAACCCATATTTGATGACTAATTATGTCCAAAACAATCTAAATAGATTTAAATTATAAAAATATTAATATAGAATATAAAATTTTTAAATCATTTTATGCTCAATACATAGTAATTTGCAAATATATAAAAATTTTGGATAGCTAAAATGGCTGTTTTGGGGCTTAAAACTTTGAAACATGGCTAATCTAAACATAAATAGTACTTTTTCTTAATTTTCTTTGATTATAAATTTGAAATAGCATATGATGAAACTTGGATAGGTTTCACAAGTTTTCGCCGGATCAAAAAGAATCGAGCGCGGGGTTCGATTAGCCAAGATAATCAGCCTAAGGGTTTTAATCCAAAGGAAGATTAGAAAAACTCAGAGCGTAGTTGAAATAACGGCTCCTAAAGTTGTAGAACAGAAGAGGTCGAGAAATAGATCAAGGAGGAAGAAGAAGATGCGAATGAGAAGGTTGTGAGAGAGCGAGAGAGGGAGAAGTTGAGAGAACGAGTCCCAGAAATTCAATCAGAATGTATTTCTACCAAAACGTGTCTCATACAATCGCATATACGCCTTTTATATGGTATATATAATACAAATGATACAATCGTATACGGACGATGGGCTCATGCCTAATTTACAACAAATCAGCTCAAACACAGCCCAAAAATCAGTCGAAACAAATACAACTTCAGGAATCAAAGAGTTGGGGCAAAGAAATAGCCCAACTCCAACAAAATAATTACAATGTACAATAATCCCAATTAATGGATTTACAATTAATTCCCATCAGCTAAAATCTGTTAGCTAATCATGGTTACCAAGGGTTGAGTAATCCACATTCTAGCTAACCTAATAAATATGGGTCAGGTGGCAGATTACACAGCCAGCTTAATTCCATTATCCAAATATGTCAGCAAATGCATCACATGGTATAATCAGAAATTAATACATCACATTTTCTATAATAGCACCCAGCAGTAGTGACACAGCAATCATCTTGATCCACTCCCATGTTCTGAGTTAATTTCCTAAGTAATCACACAATAAGAAACGTAACTATATGTGCAACATAATTTATAACAATTAATAGAATTATTTAAGTACAAATTTTGGAGATATATATCAGCATAGGAGATAGAAAAAGTATTGATTCTAAAAATTAAAGAATTATAATGATCTTGAATAAGCTTGATAGCCTAAAGTGGATAAAAAATCTCACAAAAATGAACTTGTGATGAAAGGTTACAAAATGGAAAAAAATGTTTTGAAAACAAGCTTAAGGTTTCTGTAACACTCTCAAAATTCACTACTTAAAAATTTCATTTTACTAAAAGGTTTAGTGGAAGCTAGTAAAAAAAAACTTTTGACTTTCAGGAATATTACCATCGTGATTAGTACAAGCCCATCCCCTGGCCGATCTCATACTAACCATAGGGCTAAAGAAAAATTAACAACCATCATAATTCAAACTCAAAGCTAGGCTTCATAAAAGCATTGAAACATTCAAAAGATATAAATCAGAGTATATGGAAAAGAGATTACAATCCAGAGTACATGATTAAAATTCCTCAAAGAAATAAAAGCTATTGTATGATAAAAACTAAGTCTGGGTAAACCAATACAAAATAAAGGAACATAAAAAAGTAAATATGGCCACGTCACTCTCAATCCCCAGGCTAAGTCCATGCTTAACTCTCAGCCCCACCCGATGCCCTATAAGCATCGAAGGCATCGAAAATAGCATCACCTACTCGTGGGAATGAGTAGCACCCATAAAACGGATGGTCAGTACGCTACGTACTGCGCAAGGTAACAATGTAACTAAAGCCAACAAAAAAAGTAATATAATACAAGCATAATCACATAAAATTATACAGTCATTATAGAAAAATAAAGGCCAAGCTATAGTTAGGATCAACTAATCCTTTAAATCTTTGATCAATACTCACTTCACACCATGCTGATTATCATTCCATGTGATTGCGTGAACCCTATTATTATAACCAATGGACCAGAAACATTCAGGGCATAATGCTCCTAACCACTATTATTTTCGGTAGATTGGTCTCCAAGGCAAAGTGCTCCTAACCAATATTATTCACCGGTGGACGTGTTTGGCCTCGACTCCCATGGTGTTTCACTGTAAGTACTTAGTATCTTTCTCATATCTTATCACAATTATGTTTGGTTCGTTGAGCACAAAAACCTCCATTATTATAGTTGGTGGACCGAAAACTTATAGGGCATAATGCTCTTGATCACTATTATTACTGGTGGATTGATCTCTAGGGCACCTTGGCTCCTAACAACAATTATTTGCTAGTGGACCGGTCTGGGCCCGGCTCAATATTCTTCCACTTTAAATGGTTTGTTGTAGATTGATACTAATTTGGAAAAATAAGATCTAATTAGAATCACTTAGAATACACAAGAATTGAAAAAAGAAGAACTCTCAAGAACACAGATTGAGGAAATAGATGATCTCATTGATGTGAAGTAATTGTGATTACAAAGAATCAAAGAAATTCTCACTAAAATCACTCAACATATTATTATGATAACTCTTCTTTTGTCACTCTTTTTAATCACCAAAATTATTACCTCCTCCTAAAATATTATTATTATTATTATCAACATACTTAAATTTCAAGCCTAAATCTATGGTCTTATTCATGTGATAATAACCCTATCCTAAAAGTTACTATTTATAAAGTGTATAAACCTAATTTGAGAAATCGATTATAACTTTTCCTGTAGAGCATAAACAATCACCATATTAAATATACATCTCCAAAACACTAAGTTTACAAACATATACAAATTTTTGGGTCTAACTATACCGTTTCACACATGTGATAATAAGCTCCTTGTTTTAGGGTTACTATTCCCAAATCAAATATTTTCATACTTTATTAAACTTAGGTTATTCAAATCTACTCTAAACACTTCGTATAAATTCCTTAGCATATTTTTTTGATGATATACCACCTTAAAAATACCATGATTCTCATATTTAACCCATGTTAGCCATAATTTCTTTATCGATAACAAAACCCTTATTTCATGTGAATCTTATATGTTTAGAAACATTATTTCCACAGCAAAAATTTTCTCCATTGACCTTATCATACTCATTTCACATTCATCATACCATTAATAAACCCATGATACATCTATATTTCACACTGACGGTTTTTCAACATAAAATAACAATACTATGTGATCGTTACGTACTCATTTTCTATCATATAATATCAACCACATATCACATCATTAAAACCCATATATTAATTCTCATAATAACAATAACATGGTATAACACAAAATCATGCATTACACTTGAAATCAAAACCCTAGAATACAAAATGTATCCTTAGAAAATGACTTTGGTCTCTAAGCACACTAATCCTATTTTGCTTCTTCCAAAACCATAAGGGAATCACCTAAGAAAATCATAGTAAAATACCATTATAAGTAAACCAAATAAGTAAGGATATGTTTATGGAAATGGAAGGGTAAAAGAAGGGAGAAAACCAAATCAAGGGGGTGCAACGGTTGTGGAGGCCTAAATAAGGAGGGATACTGTTCGGTTTAGTAAGTTAAAAGGTGGTGGTGTGGTGTGGTTGGACATGCCAAAGGGTGGAAGGTGGGATTTGGTTATGTTTGTGAATGTATGGATGGTGTAGAGTGATATATGTTTCCAAATAGGAGAGATTTGAGCTTCTATGAAGCTACTGAAGGGGGGAATTAGGCTTCAATCAAAGCTATTATAGCAAAGGAAAGAAAAAGAAAGGTGGTTGTAGTGGAGGTTGCGGAAGAAGAAGGGGGTAGTTGTTGTTTTAACCGGTGGTTGGGCATGATGTTCAGCAAGGATAACCAAAGGGGAAGGGTTGGAAATGGTGATAATGGACGAAGGTGGTGAGGGAGAAATGAAAGGCTACTAGTGGTGGTTTTAGTATCTCGATTGGGCTCACCGGTGGTAGGACTTTGGGCCTATTTTTGCTAAGGCAATGAGGTGATAAAGGAGGGGGACAGTGTGTTATTGTTGCAGAAACAAACGGGAGAGAGGAGAGTGGTCAAGAATTTAAAGCTAGACATATATATATATATATATACATGCACAAGCAGATGTAAAGATGAGAGAAGGGATTGAGGCACAGCAATCGAAGGAAAATTTTCAATCCCAACATATATTCGTAGGAGCTAGGAGTTGATTAGGGGTAGGGATGATGGTAGGTGATAAGGGATGATGGGGCATGCATCTATTATCTGTGGAAAATATTTCATGTAGGAAGAAGGGGGAAAGAGGGAAATGAGAGGGAGTCGGCTAAAAATGGAATAAAGAGAAAAAGGAATAAAGGGAAAAGCAATAAGGAGATTAATGTATTAATTTTTTATTAGAATAAGATTAATGTAATTTAGGTTATAATATTAGGAGAGTTTAATCATTGCTAAATAAGTATTATGTTAAACTCTAGGGTTCGAGAATTAGGGTAAGGTGGAGATATTAATTTTTTGAGATTAGGACTAGGTTATAAGGTAAATTTCTCGAGGTTAGGGTTAGCTAAAATTTAGGGTATTACCTCACTTTCCCTTTCAAAAAATTTATCCCCAAAGTTAAGAAGTCAAGGTTGGGAAAGACAAGAAAAACAACGTAAGGAAGGTGACCTCGGTGGCTAACTCTACCAGAGTTGCTACTATACTCCCAGGGAATACCCCCTTAAAAGAGAGATAACTGAAAACCCTTACAAGTAGAACTGAACTCATTCGGGTCTATCAAATCTTGCTTTCAAGAATCTGCAAAGGCCTCTCCTCATAGGAAAATGAGCCATCGAGTTCAACCTAATATGGTCTAATCACTTGGGATGGATCTATGACGCACTTCCTTACTTGAGAGATGTAGAAGTTATGAACTTTGGCTGAATCTAGTGGAAGTTCTAGGTGGTATAAAACCTAGCCAACCCTATCAAGAATCACATAAGGACCAATGTATCTAGGGCTGATCTTAATCATCCAACCAACTATCTACACCTTCTTGGTGGCTGACATCCTTAACAAAACTCTTTCCCCTAGCTCAAACCTATCACTATAAAGATATAATCTTCATAGCTCTTCTAGAAACTTTGAGCTACTTTCATCCTCTCCTAGATCAACTAAAACTACTAAGTTGTCTCGTCAATCATCTACGATCCAAGTACCATAGTCTCTCTAATATCACTCCAACAAAAAAGTGACCGGCACTTACGTCCATACATTGCCTAAAAGGTTGCCATATTTATACTAGTGTGTTAAATATTAGTATATGAGAAATCAAGAAAATATAGATGCTCCTCCCAAGTGACCTAAAAATCTAAACATAATCTCGTATCATATTCTTGAGGGTCTGAATAGTCCTCCCAATGTTTCCAACCATAGTTAGGTGGAAGGTGATACTCATCATTAATCTTTTGCCCATAGCCTATTGTAGCTTCCCAAAGAAGTGAAAAAAGAATTTCGAATCCTAATCGGAGACTATGTTGGTAGGTGTATTGTTCCTACTCATCACAAACCTCATATATCCATCGACCAGCTGATCCATACTCCAAGTCAATTTCATCAGCACAAACACAACTAATTTAGTCAACATGTTGTAAATAACCCAAATTGTGTCACACCCACTATAATTCCTTGGTAGACCACTCACAAAATCCATCGAGACGGAGTCTCACTTCCATGCCAAAACATCAAAAGGTTAAGCCAACCCTATAGGCCTCTAGTGCTCGATATTGACCTTCTAGTAGGTTACACATGTTTACATAAACTCTACTACCTCTCTCTTCATGATAGGCTACCAATAGAACCTCTTGAGGTTCTTGTACAAATTATCACCTCCTTGGTGGACTGAATATGGAGTAAAAGGATCCTCCTCTAAAATCCAGCATTTTAGATCAATGGACCTTCATAACGAGTGCTACCATATTTATGAATCTAGAAACCCTCACCTCGATTGTCCTAAATTGTTTTTATCAATCCTCAAGCTTAAAATCGCAAGACTTTTCCATTTTGATCTCATAAAAAACCATCAGTGTAATCATCAAAGCACACATGTGGACTTCACAATCACCATGCTGGATTATCTCTATCCCCAAATCACCAAGCTCCTGTACCAAATGATTAATTGCCAAAAAAACATTCAAGGAGTATGATAACTTCCGACTCAAGGCATCTGTAATGTCATTGGCCTTATCCTTGTAGTAGGTTAACTCAATATCATAGTCATTTGCTAACTCTAGCCATATTCTCTACCTCATATTCAACTCCTTTTGAGTGAATACATACTTGAGGCTCCTATGGTCAGTGTAGAATCTGCACTAAGTCCTATATAGATAAAGCATTGAAATCTTCATTGCGAAAACAATGGCTACCAACTCTAAGTTATTCCTCGGGTAGTTTTGCTCATGCTACTTTAGTTGATGAGAAGTGTAAGCCACTACCTTACCATGATGCATCAATATATAACCCAGTCTATATTTCGACTCATAGCTATAGACCTCAAACCCATCTAATCTAGATAGTAGATTCAAAATCGGTTTTGTTGTCAACTACTTCTTCAACCCTTGAATTGCTCCCTAACATACATCATCTCACTAAAACTAGTCATCTTCTTTAGAAGGTTCGTCAAGGGATGAGATACCTTCAAGAATTCCTTAACAAAGCATCTATAGTACCTATCAAAACTTAGAAAACTACGAACCTCAAAGGAGTGAGTGCCTTCCACTTATGCACATCCAAAATATTTACTAGATCTACGACAAATCCTTTTGGTGACATTGCTTGAACCAAAAATGTAATCTCCGGAAGCCAAAACTTGCACTTAGAGAGTTTAGTATACAACTTATTCTTTCTAAGTAGAGACAATATTGTACGTAGATGTTGCTCATGTTCCTCCCTACTCCGAGAGTACACTAAGATATCATCTATGAAAACCACCATAAACTGATCGAGGAACAGCTAAAAATCCTTATCATCTAGCCCATAAAGATGCTAAGCACATTAGTGAGTCCAAAAAGCATCTCCATGAACTCATAGTGCCTTTATAGTGTCCTAAAGGCCATATTCATGATGTTTGCCTCAACGATGCATAACTGATGATATCCTGACCTCAATTCGATCTTCAAGAAGATTGAAGTACCTCTAAGCTAGTCAAAAAAGTCATCAATCCTTGGAAGCAAATAGCAGTTCTTCACTGTCAATTAGTTCAGATCTCGATAATATATGCACATATCACATCCTTTTTTCTTACAAACAAAACTAGTGCTCTCGATGGAGACACTCTAGGAGAAATATATTAGTGAGCCAATAAGTCTTCCAATGGAGCCATCATCTCTCTCAAATCTACTGATGCCATCCAGTAAGGCACCTTTAAGATAGGCTCGGCCTTTAGTACCAAATCAATAGTGAAGTTTATCTCACGTACCGGTGGCATAGTTGGGATCTCCTAGGGAAATATGTTAGGAAACTCTCGAGCTACCAAAGTTTCCTCTATCGCTGACACGTCCTTTTTCAGCTCCTCAAATCCACACAAACACATAGGGTAACACCTTTATATCAATGAACATAGCGTATAGGTAGATAAAACCTTTGTCGTAGACCCAGGCTTGCGTCTCCAATATGAGACCCTAGCAGCATGAGGACCCCACAACACGACTCCCTCCTGAAAACAATATATCACTACCTTATACCTCCCTAACATATCCATCCATACGATAATGTCAAAGTCCTGAAAGTCCATCTTAAAAAAAATCTACTTGGAATTCAACCTCTCCTATCTCTAAGGCCTCATCCGAGTACAACCTAGTAAAATCCAATCTATCCCTAGAAGGAGACATCATAGAAATAGACATAGTAGAAGATAGAGACAATACAACTCTAGCAATAAATGAAGAAGACACAAACAATAAAGATGCCTTGGAATCAAACAAAATATAATTTGATAACAAAATGATGGAGAATATATTAGTGACCACATTTAATTATCAATCAACCTCTGCCTCGCTAATAATATTCACCCACCCACCTGACTGTCCGCTCTAGTATCCTCCTCAATACCTACCATAACCCTATGTCTATCCTCCTCCTTGAGGAAATGGTTGAGGCCCCTGTGTTTTCCCCTTAGCCTCCCTAGACTAACCACTGGCTGGGATAGTTGTCCTCTATTATTGATTCTATGGCTGGTAGGCTAGCTATTGATATTTTTGTTGTTGATGTATCAACAATCCTTACTCTTGGTACTGACCTTGATGATGTTGGCACTCAAATGATCTATGGCTTAGCTAACCACACACTCTACACTGAATAGGAGTGCCTCGATAATCATGACCTTGATGGTTTCTATCATAGAATCAACACACGAAGTGCCTCGGCTGACCTATAGATCTACCCTAGCCTCCCTTCTAATCCTAGTGTCAAAATGCTCTACCTAGAAATACTATTGTTAATAAGATTTTTATTTATTTTGTTTGGTAAATAGTGTGTCTCCATGGCTTTCCCCAATATATTGTATCTAACCAAATCATTATTCAACAACCATTTTTGGAGAGAAATTTGTTGGTTGCAAGGCATTCAGCTAAGGAGGAGCACTCCATATCATCTCCAAACTAACGATCACACTGAGGTTGTTAATGAATGTCTCAAAACTTATTTCAAGGTATTTACTTATGATAAGCCTGATTAATGGGTCTTTTTTCTTCCTTGCACTAAGTATTGGTAAAATACATGCCACTGCTCCACTATTGATATGACTTTATTTCAATTTGTTTATAGCCACTCGCTATTGGTGCTCTCTTATTATTTAGATAGATCCACTAACTCAGAGTCCTTAAGGTTATCCTTAGGGGAATGCAATGAAGTACTTAATCTTCTAAAACACAACCTTCTACGTGCTCATGTCTTGATGAAAAACTAAACTTACAAGCACTTTGGAGATAAGGAATTTTATATTAGGAAATGAGTGTATGTCAAGTTGTAGTCTTATTAGCAACAATCCCTTTCTTACATGTCTTCTAACAAATATTCTAAGAAATACTTTAGACCCTTTGAAATGATTGAGTGGAATTGATTGGTTGTATAGTACCTTCATCATCCTAATGATGTATGGATCTACACAGTTTTCCCTGTGTCACTCCTCAAATGGTACCCTAAACCTTCTACTTCCATACCTACACCACTGCCTGAGATCGCTGATGATGGCCATCTAGTTTTCCAACCCTTCAAGCACTTGGTTAGCATAAAAATTAAGTGCAACTATACTATGACCACTCAGGTTCTCATCCTCTGGGAATCTTCCAGTCTTATGGAGGCTACTTGGGACGATCTTGAGTAATTCACTACTAGTTTTCCGCACTTTAACCTTGAGGACAAGGTCGCTTTCTAAGAAGGGCTTAATGATAAACTTGATGATGCTAGGCCCAAGCATAAGACCATCAAACATTCCTATCATAACTCGGTGTTGTTAGTCTCTTATTGATAGATGAGATTTATATGTTATTTTGTTAAGTAAAAATGTCATTTATTCCTCATTACTTTTATAACATGTAATATTTTCTCGAGTTTTTCTCTTTTGGATAGATTTTGCAGGAAAAGATAAAAAATGAAGAAATTCAAAGGAGAAATCGATGGAAAGAGAAAAGGCAACAAAGAACACATCAAGAGATATGGAATCAATGGAAGAAAAGACTATAAATGAAGAATATATATCAAAGGGAAGATTGTGTTGAAATTTCATGAAGAAATAATGAAGGAACAAGAAACACGCCCCCCCCCCCCGGTATTTCCTAAACACGGCCCGTGTTTTTCTATCAGCACACAAAATTTCAGCACTTAAAATTCAGCATTTGGCCGAGAGTTCAAGGAAAAACACGGGGGTCCCGTTTTTTCTAATACGGACCATGTTTTTCTCAAATTCTGTAACCTTTCGCGCAACGTTTCCCCGATATATTTCTAAAGTTTGAACATTCGAAAGGGTGGTTCGGGGGGAGTTCGAGAAGGGGATTCTCTCTTTCTCTCTACACTCTCTAGATACCACATGTAATTTATAATTCCAATTCTCTTTCTCTCCATTGTATTCAATTGAACAATCAACACTCTGCAATTCAATTCGATAAGTTCTTCTCCATTCCTCTTTTAATTGCAAATTTTGATTTTTGATTGAATGCAAATAAATTCTCTTTGTTGCATTATTATTTTTCTTATGTTTGGTGTTTCATTGTTAATTTATTTGTAAGCATTGTTGTTAATTATAGATTTTTGCATTTAATTGTGTGTTATTGCAATTATGTAGATAGTATAAGGTAGGAGGATTTGATGACGGAATTAGGGTTTTGGAATTTGAATTCATGACTCTAAATGAAATTTAATTGAATTGATGGACGGAATTGAATGATCTCGCATCATAGATTAAGAATTTAAACTAATTAGACTGATCACCTATCTAGTTTAGATCTTAATCTACGCTAGGATAACAGAATTAATACGTAATTATTAATTAACGTTTCTAGAGTAGAAAAAGATTAATTATTAATCTTGCCATTAATTCGTATGATTGCATGATCCGAGCTTATGTGATTATGGTCATAGTTGACTGCTTTCCATTCGTAATGCTGCTATTAATTGAATCTAGTGTTCTTAACCTAGGCTATTAATTGGTTAGGTGATAAATTGAGAGCTTATTCAATTTATTAAAATTGAGAGAAATCAAAGAGATGAATTATTATGAGTTTCTACAAGTTAACGTTAGATCATTTAGAATCATTCTTTTCTTCATGATTATTTGATATCCTAATTCCATAATTAATACCTTCCTATCCTTATTCATTAATTAGTGAGTACATCATTTTATTATTTATCCATAGTTTAGATATTAATGATAGAAATATATGTTGTTGAATAAACGGAGTTTTAACATCGATTACAGAATTATTGATTATATACCATTCCTTGTGGGTTCGACTCCTTCTTGCCATATACTACGTATTTGGGAATTAGGATTTATTTATTAAATTTGTTGTGCATACGACAGTGCATCACTTATACCTATCATTCGTGGTTGCTGATTATTTGTTTCAACTATTACTAGTTTTTTTTCTTAGCTTGATGAAAAACCTTGAGTAATTGGAGTAAGTATAGGCATTCTTGGTATCTGGTATTTATTTGATGAACAATTTGATGAAATATTTTTGTTTATTAGATGTTGTTTGAAATCTTTGCTAGTTGTCGTCGATCTCTAATATCTTCCATTCTCAGTTGTTACTTGTTTATTTTGGGCATCACTAGGTTGTTTGCCTTGATGAACAATTCTTAGTAATTGTAGTAAGTATACAAATACCAAGATTAATATCTTACAATTGAACACCCAACTAAAATACAATATGTAAGTCAATTTGTATAAGGAAATATGCACTTTTTCAACATAAAATTAAAATAGAAGCCAAGGCTAGATATTTGTTAACTAAGATTAATAATTTTGAGTTGAGATCTTTATTTGATAAGTTACCCAAAAAGACCAAGACAAAAAACCCATAATATAAAAAGGACAAGCCTTTAACTCCTCTCTTCCACCCCCTCTTTTAAGGACAACAAGTGTGCTACCTTATGATGCACTATGTCGATCATGCATCTTTTAGTTGATAATATCATTTCATTTTCTAAGAGTGTGTACGTTATGAACAAGGAAACATTAATAAGTAGAGAGAAACTTAAATGATATTATTATTAACCAGCAGTGAAAAAATTCTTTCGCATTTTCCAAAAAGAAAAACATTAGAGTGCAAGAGGATAATTTATTTAGAGAATTCAAAAAACAAGGTTGGAGTACTTTTCTATTTTCCTATGCTAAGTTGGCAATGCATCATATAAAAAATAAAGTATCCATGCGACAATCGTCATTATGTGTCTATACACACACAAACATATCAATAATGATTTTTAACAATGTTAACCATATATAACTGAATAAAATATTAATATATAACTTTATATGATGATGAGTGTTGTGTCTAAATCCAAACCATATAAAATTATACTAAAATTAGATATAAAAAATAAAAATAATCCAAAAATAAACTTAATGTACATGGAAACACAACCCTTAGAGATGATAAGCCAAACATGGCTTAAAAAATAGAGCACGTCATACGACCATGTCTCAAATGCTCAAAATCCTTCCTTGCAGGCATAGTACACAATGGAAAAAGAACAACACAACAAAAGTGGTTCGGCACACAAAGTTGAGCATCGACAGAGATCACGATATCAAATCCCGTTAGTGCATCATTTTATTTTATATATTTTTTATCAATAAGATACACTACAACAAACTGGTACATTAACAACCAATTTTTTTTGTCGTTATTGATATATTATTAACGACCACTGTCAAAAGTCATCGTTCATTGTATATCTATTGCGACTAATATAATTTTTGGTCATTAATCATTAATTTATTAGTCGTTAAAAAATATTTAAGTTCTATATATATGTTTTATAATATATTTTTTTCAAATCTCTAAAATCCAAAACAAAATTAATTGCCCCAACTCCTTAAAAAAAAAATTTCACCTCATGTGCCCTATATCCAATGTTATGTTTTGGCCAAAAAAAAAGAAAAAGAAGGCCAAAATTTCACCTTTCGCACCCCTGTTATGTTTTGAGTTTCGACCATTGTTTTATATTGCCAGTTTAACCCTTGCCCTTGCTCCCTGACCCTTGCTCGACAACTCAACGTTCATTCCCCTGCCTTGCCCGTCTCCATATCGAAGGCTTCATCCCAGACTGCACCACCATGCAAGCCTCCGCCGGTCGAGCAGACAGCACACAGTTTCCGTTTCTCCTCGTCATCGTTGTCCAATACAGCAGTAGCAGCGACCAACAACGCAAGAGGACAGCCGCACCGCACCACCACCCGTCCGCCTCCAGCGCCGTTTGTCACCGGCGAGTGGTCCTTGACCACCAGCGAAGCTCCAACACCCCTCACTCCCTCCAATTTTTCTGTAGTACGTTTGGTATAAATACTCAAACCCTAACTTATGTTTTGATTAATTTTAAATGAATTAGCTTATGATAAGATAATTTAGTTGTTTAATTATATATATATATATGTGTTGTATGAATGATTTAGAATGGTTAATTGTATTGGTTATGGTTGATTTGTGAAAATTAGATTTGTGACCCGGCTATATCTAGATTTGTTGGTTTTATCCGATTTAGCTATTTAGATAAATTGAATTTACATTATCCTTTAAAATGTATCTAATTTCATGTTAGAACTATCAATTTGAATGTTTTGTGCGAAATTAAACAGAATTGGATTCTTAGGTCAAAAATCTTGCGGATTTAAATTGGATTGTGTAATCGAGTTATTTTATTCAATTGATTATATAATTTGCATTAGATTATGTTTAATTTTGATTTTGGACATGTCAATTTAAATATTTTAACAAAATTTGACCGGATTTACAGTCCAGGCTGAAAAACCCTAATTATGTTAAATTGGATGTTTCGTTTATTGTTTTAATCAATTGAGTATATGATAGATGCTATCTTGAAAGTAAAATATTAGGAAGGGTTTTGATGGATGGCAGTGCTGATGTTTTTCTTCATTACTTTATATTGTTATATAATCTCTTTTTTATGTCCTTAGATTATTTTTTATGTTAATTCATTTAAGAATTCTATAATCATTCAAGTTGGTAAAAGTAGATAAAGAATATGGTGATGATCAACATTGACATTTTTTTTAACAAGAAATAAAATATGATATAATTGGTATAAATACTCAAACCCTAACTTATGTTTTGATTAATTTTAAATGAATTAGCTTATGATAAGATGATTTAGTTGTTTAATTGTATATATATGTGTTGTATGAATGATTTAGAATGTTTAATTGTATTGGTTATGGTTGATTTGTAAAAATTGGATTTGTGACCCGGTTATATCCAGATTTGTCGGTTTTATCCGTTTTAGATAAATTAAATTTACAATATCCTTTAAAATGTATCTAATTTCATGTTAGATACTTTATTAATAATTTATTAATGATGTTTGGTATTATATTTTATAATCCTTGTCGTGTATTATTCAAAATGATAGTGTGCATGTTTTATCTAATTGGCCATTATTTTCTAATTGTTATGTTTATGCCTTTTTTTTCCCTTTAGAAAATGGCACCCAATAAGGAATGGATTGTCCTTATTGATGATCGTTTTCATGATCCAGCATATTTTTAAATGTGTTAACTATTATGAGTATGATTCTAACTAGTTGTCTAATAAGCTTAAGTAACTAGTTTAGATCTATTTCCCGATCCAACAAAAATTGTTAAATGTGTTAATTATTATGAGTATAATTCTAACTAGTTGTCTAATAAGCTTAAGTAACTAGTTTAGATCTAACTAAATTCAAATAAGCTACATATGGTTCCTAGGGATGAATTTTTAAAATTAACAAGCATAGAGACCCTCCTAAGACAACTAAATTCGACTTTTGAGAGATTATAAGTAATAAGCTAATACTAGTGGTTAGGAAATTATAAATATTTAGAGTAGTAACACAGACTTCAGAATGACTTAGAAATAACACATCCAGCAGTTTTGTTTAGTTCTTTACATTACTCTCTATAGATTGAGTTGTACTTTCAATTTATAGTTTTGTTTCATACTTTTTTTTAGCTCTAACGGTTGATTTATTAAAATGTGTATCTAGCAGCATCGAAGTGGATATATTTTTGAACATGTCGTTGATTTATAAAAGCTAACTGGCAGTGATAATATTTCCTAGTAGAGGTGAGATTTCTTCTCTTAACCTTTTGTGCATGTAATTATATATATCTATATAATGACCATTTTTTATTTCATACTTTATTTTAGCTCTAATGGTTTATAAAAATATTGCCCTATTAGTTTAATAGGGAAGAAAAATATTTCCCTATTGTTGGGAACATCCAAGCCTTTAGAAGCCTTTAGAAATATATTTGGAACTTTTGGAATGTATTTATAGAAGGGTATACTCATTATTTAATTGAATTTTAATACAAAAAAGCACTGTGTAGACATGGAAATTTTTATTGAATTCAACGATATTTCACTACATTGATAAATGTTATAGTGTTACATAAAGAATTCCTGATGACATCACTTAGCAGCAAATATGTGATGAAGGAGGGCGTCAAATATTGAATGCAAAAAATTTGGATCATCAATGAACTTGTCATAGATTGATTCACGGAGATTCTGGGAGTATTCTAGCTAAGTCTTTTGTTTCTTCCCTTTAATACACAATTAAAAGGGGAGTGGGGTGGTTTGAGGCGCGGGGGGGGGGGGATGTAAAATATATGACACTAATTACTAATAAAAAATGTAGAATTTTCAACATTTATACATCACACTCATGTCTGCCAGATTCTGCTGGTTATTAAACATAAAAAAGGGAGGCATGATCCATAAGGCAAAGTCTCTGCCAGCACATATCGACGAGTCTACTACTGTGACAGAATTATTGGCTTCAAGAACAGTTAAGTTTAGGAGTATGTTTACCTTTTCTCTGAGTAGCTTGAAATGTGTCTATCTTGATTAATGTCAAGTACTTCAGTTTATGTGTCCACAACAATCACTTTTTCATGGATATATTAAGTAGCCTATGATACCTTGCTTGACATATTCTTCTTCTTCTTTTTTCCTTTTTTATTTTTAACACAAAACCAAACTCCTGCTAATTTCATGATTTCAGTAGGCAACCCAAATTCTGCCAAAGTACCTCCATTTACAAAGTGAACAATAATCTTATATGGTGAGGTAGAAAAGTTGAGTGAAGTGCATGACTATATGATGATCATGAATCAAATTGAGAAAGTAGAAATGAAAAATTGGTTGGCTCTCATGGACATTCATCAAGCATAGAGTGCTTTTTTCAGTAAAAAATAAAATAAAATTAGTCATGAAATTTGTTGTCTGGTTAACCACCAATAGACTTATCTATTTAGATGCTCGATGATTAAATGTTACAGTTCATCTGATCCACAGACTCTCATGCAAATGACATTCACCAAACTATTGCAGCCTACTGCTGACGAAGCATCTGATGCATTTTCATAGCGAAAGATACTGATTATACTTTTCCTTCTAATTTGGCAGCAGTAGAGTAGATAACTTCTTACATTTTTTAGCTTACATTTATCAACAGCATATGTTCAAGTATTCAAATCTCTCATAAATATGCCATAATATACTAGTGATGTCCACCATTTTTACTTTTTATAGAGTATTATCAATCTGTTTTTCTTAGGTTCCATCTTTACAAGGAGAACAAGGACACTCAAGAGGCCCTAAGATTGATAGGCAAGATGCTCGGAATTCAGGTAAATACATTTCATCATTTCGCTTGCTGCTCTATTGAGAAGGAATTGAGAGGTTTATTTATACTGTCAAAATGATTAGGTCTTTACAACAAATGAAAGCCCTTTCATTATTTTGCTAATCCTCTTGGTATGTTTTTCTGAACATAGTAGACTGGAAGCTATCCAATCTTCCATTCAGTAGGTTATTTCATTGTTTGATATCTTTAGTTTTTTGGTGTTTGGGTGACACTACTTGACAGCCTAGGTCCTTTGGATTTTCAGGCACTAAGGATAAGCGTGTTGTTTCTACCCAAAGGGTACATTCTTCCATCTCAGCTTCATGTTGCTTGTCAATTTTTTCTTCTACCGATCAACATGCACACTGGTTAGCAGTTACACAGTACTCTGATGAATTACTTCCAAACTCTAGTGATTTGATTGGTTTATATACATAGATTCACTGGATAAAGAATCAATTGTTACCAATTGCCATAACTTGTCATTTCCTCATACTTCAGAGGAGTTCCCTAGCACCCCATGGCTGAGGATAGAGACTAAGGTAGAACAAAACAATAGAAGAATAGGGAAAGGGGGAGAGGCTAGGAGATGCAGAGATACAGAGAGAGAGCCGATTGTAGTAGGAGTGGAAGAATTAGCTTAATCAGTCAATTCCCCAAATCTGATTTAACAAGGGGTTATCTAGGTTTAGATAATTATTCACTAGCTAGTTTTCTAGCTTGAAACTTGATCTAACATTAATGAACCAGTGAAGTTTCTTTTTGACCTTGACATATCATGTGAAAATAATAGACTGAAAAAGTTCTCTTCTAGATCACTCCATTCCTTTTGTGACTTTTCCCAGATGAGAACATAGATTAATTAAACGATTAGAGAACTTAAAGCTATCATATGTGCTAATTAAATTTCACCAACTTTGGGCAGTGACAATTGACATTACAGCTCCATTTGGTTATTGAGAAGTACAAAGAAAGAGAAAATGAGAAGTAAAGGAAAAATGAATAAAGGTAATGATGATGAATGATCTAGGTTGTCGTAGTAGAGCAAATTTAATAAGTTCGGATGTTATTGAATCGTATTTATTTCCATTTTCATTATTTTCCTTGTATTTGGAGATTTCATTTTATATATCTGATTTCATGAATTAATGTCATTGTTTATTATTCGACGTAATGTTTTTCTTTTATTTTGATATCATATGTCATTGTTTATTTGATACTTATATTAATTATTATTTTTATATTTCTATTGTTGCAGATCCAGTTTATTTTGATAAACTTACCAAGTCTATTGTATCCGACGGAAAGAATATTTAATTCTTAAGCGGCTGCTAATCGTGATATTTTTGTAATGCAACGACATATTATAGCTCTTTTGTAATATATTTATATTTGATCATAGCCGAAAATTGTATCGGACATTTGATACAAATTATTTGTATGAATATTTAGTTGAATGTTTAATTATAAACAGATATTTAGAAAATTATATCTATATGTTAGAATGAATATATATGTATGCAGGTACAGGATTTGAGAAGATCAAAATGGATATATATATACATATATACAGGTACAGGTCTTGAGAAGATTGAAATGGATATATATACGCATACATGTACGAGTCTTCAAAAGATTGAAATGGATATATGTATATTCATATAGGTGCAGGGTTATAGATGAATATTGAAATGTTGATTATATATATTATTGAATATATAATTATGTCATTTGCGACCAATAAATTATGTCACAAATAATAAATGAATTTTAGTATTGACGGAAAAATTAGTCATTATTGGTGTGATACTTTTTTAATTACGATAAAAAAAATTGGTCATTAATATTATTTACGACAGTGTATTTTATTCTTCGTTATTGTTTTTAACGACCAATATTATACGTTGTCGCTATTACTTTTAGCGACCAACGTCATACGTTGTCGTTATTACTTTCAGCGACCAACACTTTGTTTCGTCGTTATTACCTTCAGCGACCAAAACTATACACCGTTGCTATTGCATTAGCGACCAATATAATATGTAGTCATTATTGTTTTAGCGACTAAAAAATTTCAGTTGGTCGTTAAAGCCTTTAACGAGGGAGCAATAACGACCACTGACGACCAATAATTTTTTTGGTCGTTATTAGCTTTAGCAACCAAAATTTGGCCATTAACAACGAAATTTGTTGGTCATTAAAACCCTCATTTCTAGTAGTGATAACAACACACTATATTATTAAAGAAATAGATAAATACTCAAAAGAGTGTTGTTGTGCAGGTGATGATGCGCATAATATGTGTTTCAGGGGCTCTTATTGAGTGCAAATTTTTTTAATTTTTTAATTCCATGATTGAATGTGGGTCAACCCTGTTCAAAGGTATGCTCGTGTCGACCCTTCAGTGGACATGAAGATGCCATTTTTCTCAATATATAAAGTATTGATGTACACACTCATGGTCACAAATTCATGCGTAGTAAATTCAATTACCATCTGGAAAACACCCTAATCACATGTGCACCTAACCTAATATAAGACTAAAAGTCATACATACATATATTGTGTATAAAGTCAATTACCTCCATCCACTGATAGTAATAACAACGCCAGAAGACTGAATTTGTGTTGTTAGTGAACAAACGAATATAACGAGTATACCGTCTTTCTTCTTGATGGTGGGTGTTATATATAAAAAGGTAGGAATGGGAACCTTTATGATTTCCTCGGTCAAACTTAGGATTCCAATGGAGTAACTCAAAGCCTGATCATTCTCTTTTCTGTGTATGCATGGGAGACGAGAAAAATTGCCAAGCGTGTGTTGTTGAAGTTGTATATGAATAGAAGGCATAATCTTTCGAACTTCTTATGCAGGTTCAAATAAATTTGAAAATAATTCCCTCCAAGTCCTTACAAATGTGCCATGCACATGATACTCTCATCCTTATTTTCGTTTACGTATTTAAGGACTATTTCCACTATTAATACATAGAAAAAAGATAATTAGGCTAATATACTGACATTAGATTATGATAAATAAAACAAAGCTTAAGCTGATAGATCGGGTTCATTCTCTGCCTTCGTATTATACTCTTACAGAAGTCAAGGATTTATATGTAATTGTTTCCCTAGAAATGAAATTCCATTTCTTGTATCCTTGAAACACGATAGCCCTAAAATGATAGAAATTAACTTCCATTTGCAGACTTTCTAGACAATCCAAACGAACTACAAAAGATGGTTCACTATGCATTTCCTACAAATTAAAAGTTACTATTATTGTCTGTATCTGCATGCATAGAGTCTAATTCTCTGCTTGTGTTCACACGCATATACTGCCCTACAGAATGTATGACATTATGACAAGAATTCCATTTATGTGACTAGTTGGCCAATTCTATAATGTGGAATTGAAGAGTTTGAAATACAGATTCAATTGTAGTTGTTATTGTTGTCGACAGTTGTTGATTATGTATAGCGATCTTTTCGGTTATAAAAAACTAGAAGCTACCTTTTTTATGTTTAAAAAACCCATAAGCTGAAATGCTACTCAATAAATGCGGCTTTTTTTGAAAATATAACATAAAAAGGTAGGTTATGTTAAACCAAACACACGCTAAAGTATCATTTGCCTACCTTTTCTATCATAATCTATCAAATAAACAAATGGCAAACAAGAAGTATTAGCAACCCCATCATATGAGCCTAGTTCCCTCCCTGCAAATTACAATACATCCCTATCTTTCTCGCATATGTTTGGCATTCGTCTTTAGGCTTTGCTCAACAACCGCCTATGTCTATGGCTAGTAGCCACCACTTCTCTTTCCTCTTAAGAGAAATGCCTGGCTTACCTTGCGGTCAATGGTGGAGTTACTCCTGTTGGGTTAGGTCTCCCTTTCTTAGCTAGCTAATTGGCTTTCTATATATCTAGATCATCCTCTTTGCTCGGTCTCGTCTCAGTATGGCTATCAGATTATTCTCTGATTGTAACTTCAATTCACATTATGAATTCTATTTTTATTTATTTCACAATAAAAGCTCGTAACTATTCTTAGAGCCACCACATTGGGGGGAAATTCCGTAGTCTTTCATCATTCTCTTTTTTCCTGTTCAACCTTTACTACCTTCGCCCAACAGTAACACACAACATTGTTTTAGGAGATTTTTGCTTGAAGGATTTCCTTACATCATTACGGTTAATTCTAGTAAATGGTTCCTTCCTTTTCTCAGCCCCTGTCTAATTAATTCATAACAATTAAGAGGGAGCACAGTGGCAACATAATTGGCAAAGTTTTCACCAAAAACACACTTCAAAATCTTGACGCCCTCCTTTTCTCTCCAAATAATAACACTTACTCCCGTACTCTAGAATGTAACGAATTTTCATTTGTGGGTTTTAGATGAAATAATTCCCCCAAATTTATACCATTGTGTATGCCCTTACCTTTCATTAAAACTTATCACAAAGTGTTATGAGCAAATAACAAATATTATGAAATTATACAAAAGTTTCAAGAAACATGCTTATTAAGAATCTTTAGCCAATGCATTTGGTTCAAGCTCTAATTTCAAATTAAATACTTAAGCATTTCCTTAGAAATGAAAACCCATTTCTTGTATCTATTAATGGCAACAGATAGGGGCGAGAACAAGAACTCTATCTTCATACCCAAATCTGATAAGTAAAATAATCCAAAAACCTATCCCAATTTCAAAAATGTCACAAAATCTCCAACTCAATCCATGATCTATTTTTCGTTTTCCTTTCACTCCTCAACCTTGAACTCGACTCAATAACTGAAACATGACCCCATCTTTAATACATGGTCCCATCCTAGATATGTGAATCAATAATTTTAAAATATACTTTTGATTTATTTACTATACAAATAATATATATATATAATATTAGGGGCGGGTTCAAGGATAGGGACCTCAAACCTATCACCACCCCATCCCTGAAAACATTCCTAATACAAATTCCTAAACCACAACCCGATCCCTAAAATCTCCCTCGAATCTAAACCTAAATTGGATTTTCCAACGAGGCCTGAACCCACCTAGATCATTGTATCCTTATATCCTTAAAAAAATGAGAGTTAAAAAATGATTGAGATTGTCATCCATTTGCATACCTTTTGTACATTCCAATCAAGCTATTAAAGGCAGTTCTCTATGCATTTCTCATAAATTGAAAGCTACCCACCATTAGTATCGGTCTCTTCATGTACAGAATGTGATTCTATAATTATAATATATCTACTACTCTATAAAATATATGTCACATTATTACAAGGAATCTATTTATCTAATTAGTTGGCAAAGTCTACGATGTGGGATTCAAGATTTATGAAACATAGTTTCAATTGCAGTTAGTTAATGCCACTAACATCTTTTTATTATATAGTAGTCCTTTTGGGTATCACTTGTAGTGTATCAATTTCAAATATTGGTCACTAACATTATAATGTGGAAAGTCATCATTAAAAGATTAGATTATGACATGAATCTTGATTAAAACACAATTAAACATCACAATTTCATGTAGAGTTTATCAATTCATCAAATGTGCAAAAGCCTTGATCATATGCATATTGGAAACAATGGAAAAAGCCTAATTTTGCTCTTATCCTCTATCCCACATTCATAGGAGATGTATTTTTGAAAGTGTTTATATATTCCTCCACATAGTAGCATGTTTGATTTGAGTAGCATGGGTTGTTTTATAGTTGGACTTGGTGTTAGGCCAGCCTATACGGGTGCCACCACCATCGTCTAGTGCTATAGTATAGAAATTTAGGTACTATTTAATTTCCAATGTCTAGTTACTTTCACTAAATTTTGATTACATCTATAGTATCTTGTTGCTTCTTGATATGGCTTCTAGTATTCCAAGGATGATTCCATATAGGTCTAAAGTTGAGCCATTAGATGGTATGAATTACCATAGATGGTCTCAAAGGTTGCTTAGTTAGTTTAAGACTCTTGAAGTTAAGTATGTGCTATTTGATGATCCACCTACATAAAAGAATACTGATAGATCTTCTACAACACCTACCACAACCCTTACTCTTACATCTCAGAAAGCAAATGATGTTGCAAAAGAAAAATATGAGAGTGACAATAAGACTATTTAGGGTAATATTTTATCATATATGAACAAAAAAATATTTGATATGTTCTTTCGTGTCGAATCAGCAAAGAATATATAGGATATTTTGAAATAAATATATGGTTATGATGAAGCAAGAAAAAATGAGTATATTTTTGGGAACCTATTGAAGTTTCATATGGTTAATAACAACAGTGATGGATCAAGTACATGATTATGAGAGCTTTGTTGCTGAAGTCTTAGGTGAAGGCATGAAATTATGTATGACATTCCAAGCTAACATATTAATAGAGAAATATCCTCCATCTTGGAATGACTTCATAAACCATTTGAAGCATAAGAAAAGGGATATGGCACTACCCTAGCTAATTAGTCATATGAAGATAGAAGATGCAAATAGATTGAAGGAAAAAATATGTCTCTTAATTCCTCTAGATCAGTTGCCACAAATGTTGTTGAGTTTTATTCTATAAAAGATAAATATAAGCAAAAAGGAAAGATTCCCTAGAAGAAATTTCAATAGTGGTGTCGGTGTAACACTACAAAATAGTCCATTTTTAGCAACGACAGTTTTTGTTGCAAAAGATAGAAAGTTGTTGCAAAAAATATATATCGCAACGACATTTTTTGTTGCAGGGTCATTGTGCATCATGGCATTGCAAAAAATAAAGCACCGATAATGGTCATTGCTAAAAAGTAATTAAATGCAACATAAATTGTCATTGCCAAATAAATGTCGTTACAATAAATCACTTCATCCAACTACATGTGTTTATATATTGCAACGACTTTTGTCGTTGCAAAATATTTATCTTACTTCAGCAACAATTTATGTCATTGCAAAAACCTGTAATTAGCAATGACTTTTGTCGTTGACAAAAAATGGTTTTAGTTTGGCAACAAATTATGTCGTTGCAAAAGCTTGTTATTTGCAACAACAAAAGTTGTTGCAAAAAAAAAAGCTTATTATAGCAACAATATTTGTCTTTACAAAAACACACTAATTGTAACGGCTTATGTTGTTGCAAAAAATTGAATAAAATTTAGAAATAAAAAATTATAAAATACCCCGAGTCAATACGAGCACATAAATGCCACCTAATAGCACCCGAGACTCATAAATTTCTAACATCCCGAGTCGAAACGACCATGCATGGCCACTTGGTGGCCACCTAGACCCACAAGAACTGTGACGGCTATCCTGGAGCACTTTTGGATTGATTGACTAGCCCCATAGATCAACGCGAGTCATTTTTTAAACTTCCCAGGAAGGTCACCCATCCTAAAAATTACTCTAAAGTAAGCACGTTTAACTGTTGAGTTCTTATGACAAAATCACCAAAAGGATTGTATACTATATTGATATAAATAAGCATATCAATCATTATAACATTCCACTTAATTTGGGGGTTTTGCACTTTATCATTGCAAAAAATACATAATTGCGATAATAAAGTCATTGCAAAAAATTGTCAACAATTTCTTTTGTAATAACTTGTTGTTGCGTTAAAATAATATAAATATTTACAATAAGTATAGTAGTTACAATAAATTCAATCAATATTTTAAAATATAAAAAAGGTTGTTGCAAAAATGTTATATATATTGCAAAAAATGAATGTTATTGCAAATAAACTATCACATATATTATAACGATAAATGTCGTTGCAATAAATCCAATCAAAATTTTGCAACAAAAAAAAAAGTCGTTGCAAAAACTTTTTATATATTGCAACATATAAATGTCATTGCAAATAACTATTACGTATATTACAACAACAAATGTCGTTACAAAACATATAAATGTCATTTTGTTAAAATAATATAAATATTTACAACAAGTATAGTCATTGCAATAAATTTAATTAATATTTTGTAATAAAAAAAGTTATTGTAAAAATATTTTATATATTACAACATATAAATGTCATTGCAAATAAATCATTACCTATATTGCGACAAAAAATATAATGGCAAAATATATAAATGTCATTGCGTTAAAATAATCTAAGTATGTGCAACAAGTATAATCGTTACAATAAATTTAATCAAAACTTTGCAACAAAAAACAAGTTGTTGCAAAAATATTTTTTATATTGCAACATATAAATATCAATGCAAATAAACTATCATATATATTGCAACGAAAAATTACATTGCGAAACATATAAATAACACTACGTTAAAAGAATCTAAATATTCACAACAAGTATAGTCGTTGTAATAAATTCAATCAATATTTTGCAACAAAAAAAGGTCGTTACAAAAATATTTTGTATACTGCAACATATAATTATCGTTGCAAATAAACTATCACATATATTGCAACGACAAATGTCGTTGTAAAATATATAAATGTTATTGCAATAAAATAATCTAAATATTTGCAACAAGCATAGTCGTTGCAATAAATTCAATCAACATTTTGCAACAAAAAAAAAGTCATTGTAAAAACATTTTGTATATTGCACCATATAAATGTCGTTGCAAATAAGCTATCACATATATTGCAACGACAAATGTCATTGCAAAACATATAACTGTTATTGCATTAAAATAATATAAATATTTGCAACAAGCATAGTCGTTGCGATACATTCAATCAATATTTTGCAACAAAGAAAAGTCGTTGCAAAAATATTTTATATATTGCAACATATAAATATTGTTGAAAATAAACTATAACATATATTGCAATAACAAATGTTTTTGCAAAACATTTCCTAATAATCATCATATAAATAAATCATTTTTGGCAACAAATTTTTGTAATGTCATAAAATTATCGTTGCCAAAGGACATTTTTTGCAACAATAAAGTGTTGTCGTTGCAAAAGTTTTGTTGCTATAAAAGAGTTTTCTTGTAGTGTAACTTCAAGAAGGGTGAAAATATTTAGAAGAAGAACCTTATCTCCTATGTCTATGAGAAGATTCGTTGCAAGGCCTACCAATATTATAAAAGATAGGGCCAACATAATCAGACTCAGAAGGGTAGTGTCGCTCAAGCTACAACTCCATAGGTTAATGTTGCCGAGATAGAAGAGGTTATTACTTTAGCGGTAGAAGAAGAATACTTGATTAATAACAAGATTGACTAGATTTTAGATACTTGGATATCAAAGCACATATGTGCCATCAAATATCTTTTCCACCAATTTGAAGATGCAGCTGATGGAGAATGTGCCTACAGGGGTAACTTTACTAATATAAGAGTGTTAGGCAAAGTAAAGGTCATTCTAAAACTTACTTTTGGTAATATGTTGTGTTTTATGTTCTCTCTTTGCATAGAAATTTAGTTTTAGATAGCTTTCTTAATAAGGATGGATTGAAACTAATTTTTGAGGTTGATAAGTTTATGTTGATCAATAATGGAAACTTTTAGGAAAAGAGTACTTAGTTGTTGTTGTTGTTGTTGTTTTAATGTCTTAAATGCAGTTTTCCCTCCTATTGATCGAATTAGTTCTACTTATGCTTATATTATTGAATTTGTTTTTCTATGGCATGGTAGTCTAAGGCATGTAAATGTGGCTTCCATAGGTAAACTAAAATAAATAAACCTAATTAATATGTTAGACAATTATAATTATGAGAAGTGTTCAATTTTTGTGGAAGCCAAGCATGATAATAAGCCTTTTAAACTAGTCACAACAAGATCAATAGAGTGAATTGACCTAATTTAGTTATACTTAGCAAATTTTAAAACACTAAGAATAGAGGAGGTAAATAATATTATGTGACCTTTATTGATGATTATTTGAGATTTACTAGAATTAACATCCTTAGGTCCAAAAATAAGACTGAAGGTATGTTTTTTTTAAATATAAGGCAGAAGTAGAAACCAATTAGACTAAAAAATTAAGAAGCTTAGGTCTGATAAGGGTAGTAAGTATGGAACTAGTTTCATCAAGGATTTTTGTTATAAGAATGGTATCTTACTAGAGACCAGTGCACCTTATACCCCTTGACAAAATGGTGTAGCTAAAAGGAAAAATAGAACTTTAAAAGAAATAATGAACTCTATATTATTAACTTCTAGTATGTCTGACAAAATATGGGGGGAAGTGGTGTTGTCTGCCTCTTATGTTCTAAATGAAGTCCCTCATAAAAAGCTGGATAGAAAACCCTATGAATTATAGAAAGCTTTTAAGCCTAATTTGAAAGTTTTAAAGGTGTGGGCAGGGTAGGCCCTGAGTTGTGGGGGACCCTAAGTGAGAAGAATTATTGGGTTCCTATATATATAAATTATAAAAATTAGGCACAGGGGTAGGAAAAAAAGTCTGTGTAGGTAATCGAACTCGTGCACTCTTATATTGGATAGCAACCCAAGTTCTAGTGTTTGGTGAAGGCAACCAACTAATACACTTTCTTCATCTGATATATCATTGAATTTTTAACTTATATGTTACATACACACACACACACATAAATTTTTTTAAGGCCCCTATTATTCGAGGGCTCTAAGGATGGGCCTATTGCCACTATACCCAATGTCGACCTTGAGTGCGGGGGTGTCTAGCTAAGGTTGGCTTATTTGATTTTAGAAGAAATAATGTGGGAACAAAAACATTTCGCTGAGCTTTTATTGGTATTCTTATAACAATGTTACTTATAGATTTAAATGCTTAAGTGATCATTCTATTTATAAATCTAAAAATTTAGAGTTCTTTCAAAATGTGTTTCCCATGAGAAAGAATACATATGATATTACTAGTACTTCTAATGTTGTTCCTATGCCTTTAACTATGAATTCTCTCTTTGGTGCTATAAATGATGATATTCTCAATGAATCTAGGAGAATTAAAAGATGTAGTATAAAAACTAGCTATGGACCTAATTTTATGACTACATGTTTTATTGAGAATGTTGATATAGAAAGGATTAATAAGGACATTGTATCTATCTTTTTTGTTAAAGATCTTAAATCATATAATAACATAGTAACTTTAGTTAATGCTAGTTTATGGAAATAAACATTCAAAAATGAGTTAGATTCAATAATGTATAATCACACATATGATTTAGTTGACATGCCTAGAGGGAATAAACAAATTAAATGTAAATGGGTGTTTAAAAAGAAACTGAGAACCGATGGAACCATAGATAACTTTAAGGCTCATTTGGTAGCTGAAGATTATAAACAAAAGAATAAGGTTGAATTTTTTTAGACTTATTCTCCTATGACTAAGAATTCTGCTATATGTTCTTTAATAGCCTCGGATACTATCCTTGGACTTATAGTTCATCAAATGGATATTAAAACTACATTTTTGAATGGTGACCTTGAAGAAGAAATTTATTTGGAACAAACTAAGGGCTATGTAGGCGAGGGTTGGGAGAACAAAGTGTGTAGTTTGAGAAAGCCATTGCATGGCCTTAAATAAGCTCCTAAGTAGTAGTATGCAATATTTGACTATAGTGTAGTGAGAAATGGTTATGTGGTAAATGGATGCGATTCTTGTGTTTACGCCAAGCTGTTTGGACATCACTGTGTGATTATATGTATATACGTTAATGACATGTTAATTTTTAGTTCTAATGTGACTATGATCAATGAGACCAAATCATTTTTATCTTCTCATTTTGATATGAAGGATCTAAGGGATGCAGATATAATTCTTGGTATTAAAAGGATAAAAACTAAGAATGGACTTTCCTCGAGTTAGCTACTATATGTTGATGATATATTGGAAAATTTTGATTGTCGTGGTGATTTGTCTGGGGAAACTCCCAATGATCCTAGCATTCCTTTGAAAAAACCAAGGTTCTAGTGTTTCTCAAGAAGAATATGCTAAAATCATAGGCAATATTATGTTCCTCGTGAACTATACAAGACTACACATTATATATGCTATGAGTCGACAAAGTTGGTATACTTACAACCCACATAGAGATCATTCGACAACATTTTTCGTTTACAGTGATAACTTAAGTAGTGAGGATTGGTTTCTTTATTTGTGTAAATTTTATATTATTTTAGAAGGATTTGCTAATTCTAATTAGATTTCAGATAACGATGAGGTTAGTTTGTTAAAAGAATTATTGAAGAATGGTTTGATCTCCTTTGACTTTATTAAATTAGAGAGAAATTTGGTAGATCCTCTTACAAAGGGTCTATTGAGGAGATTTTTCCTTAAGTCGTCAACTGGGATATGGATTAAGCCTTTGAGTTGAAGAAAGTATGGTGCATACAACTCATGGTCAAATGAAACCATACAATTACTTTATTACACTACATTCCTATCCCTATGGTGTTGGGTGGTGATGCGTGGACAAGTTGAGCTTACGCTCTTAATGAGTTCATAGCCCCATTCTTAGGTGGTCTAAAGCGACAAATTTGATGAACTCACTACTTGATGTAATATAGGTTGATCATTCTTATTCTCTTAATGAATCCATAACCCTATGGATTTACCTACATGAGCATGAAGGTGGAACCACCTTCTATGATAGACTAATGCAGTCTTTCTAGAGAATTCATGAGTACCTAAGGTGTGCGCATGGATTTTAATAGCACTTATATTTTTTTTATGGCGAAGTATGCAGATTTTAAGGTAGGACATGTGTTGTTGGGGTCTCAATCGAAGTTAAGAAAGTTTAAGATTCATTCACATCCCAGACGTGGCTATTTCCGCACTTAACTATGTATAAACTCAATCCTCATGTGATTGATACTTAAATTTCAATCCTTCTTTACCTAGATCTATGATACCCTAAAACCCAAATTTAGGAATTAAAAATAAAATAAGGATTAATAGGTGAGACTTAAATAAATATACCATTTTTAATAAAATGATGATATTATAATAAAAATAATTAAAGCAAAAAAGGAGAAAAATAGTGTAGGGATCAAATTCGTAGAGGCTAGAATAATTTACTTAACTAAAATAAAATTTAATTAAATGATAATAATAATTTCTAAAATAATAAAAAAATAATTATTTATTTTTATTAATTTAATTATTCCCAAAATTAAAAAAATCATAAACCACCTTAACCATCTTACTTTTATTTTTTTCTTTTTTCTTTCCTTTTTTTTCCTTTCTTCCTTTTTTTTTCTTTTTCTCCCCCTTGTCGAACTAGGCCTCGCCTAGCGCAACCCAACTCCTTCTCCCCTCCTCTCCTTTCCTTCTTCCCAGACCCACTTTCTTTTTTTCCCTCGTATGGCCTAGTGTCGTTTGCTACCTTCTTTCCTTTTTTTCCTCCCTTCTTCCCATTTTACCCCTATCTTGAACCTCCTACCCCTCAATTTTTGAATGTGAATGGCTTCTTTATAGCCATGACTCTCCCCCTTCCCTCACCTTCCCCTTTTCCTGACCTACAGGGTATATAGCTAGCACTAGCCTCCACTAGTCTCCTCTCCTCTATAGCTGCAACATCCCCACCTAACCCCTTGTAACCTTGCCTAAAACCCAACCTTATCCCCTACTATCTAGGCTATTTTGGCCTACACGTCAGCTGACAGTCAACCACCCTCCTCGCTATGTATTCTACGTTCCTTTATCCACTTCACCCAACCTTCTCCTCTATATATACCCCTCTTATGCCTCTAATTCCCTTTCTTTTCCTGCCATTCCATAATTACCCAGCTCCCTCACACCCTCTCTTCAGTCACGACCACACTATGCCACTGTTGCCACACCCACCCTTCTTCTTCCCTACACCACCCTCCGCTGATCAAGACCTCCCCTACCCCTATCTCTGCCTTTTCTTCCTTCCCAACCTGTGCAAATTGGGTAGGTTGAGATGCCCTTATGTACCCATCTCTACCACCACCGCTACAACCACCACCTCCCTTCCTACCCAAAACACCTCCACCTACCTTCCCGCACCACTAATTCCCATTTTCTCTCCCTCTTTCCTACTCCTTTATGCTTCTTCACTCTCAGTCGCTCCCACCACAAGAGCCTACACCGTCGCCGTAAGACACCACCACCACCATATCCCTCTCTGACCTAGAAACCCTATCGCCTAAGAAAACCTAACTTTCGTAGACTTTTTTAACCCCAAAATCTCTCCTTATCTATCACCACCACCTCCACCACATTCAGCCGCCACCACCACTGCCACCCTAGCCTACTACTCCCTCTCTAGTTGTGCCCTTAACCCTTATGTTTATTTAATATGATTATTTTAAATAGTTTACCTTTATTAAGCTTATTCCTATGTTTATCATCATCATCATCATCATCATCATCCTTATTATTAATCTTATCACTAATATTTGGTTAGGAAAAATAAGAGAAAAAGGAAAAAGGAGTAAGAAGAAGGTTTAGTAATTAATGTTCCATTTTTATATCTTGTGAACCAAACCCTTCCCATAAGGATACATAGGATTCGTGCTCCAAGCCTGGTATCCTTTTAGGTAAGGTTTTGGTTAAGGCTTGGGTTTGCCATGGTTTATGTGCTTATGGGTGTAATGATATGTGTTGTGTATTAATATGTGAATGTGGAATCGCTATGTGTGTAGTGCAGCTTGATTTGCAAGGAGCTAAAGTAAGTCAGGTATGATTTATGATATGTGTGAAATGGTAGTATGACTTATTATTTATGACATGTTCTTATGTATAGTTGTTGTGGTATGACATGCATGCTAGGAGGCCTTATGTGGTTTTGAGAGGTTGTGGGGATCTAAAAGAAACAAAGAGGGTGGAGTGAGTAAGAAGAATTGGGAAAAATCCTAAGTACCTTATGACCTATGGGTGATAAAATAAAGGAAGAATAATAATAAAATGAAGGATTTGAGTAAATCTTGCATCTGAAGAATAAGGCTTGCATTGGGTAGCTAGTCTTTGTATGGGGAAAAATTTTACGTGGGAAAAGTTTGTTTCAGGTTTAAATATGGTGTGGAAAGAGTATTTTGGTTCATTGGAGTCTTTGTAGAAAAGATAGTATATGGGTTAGTAGAAGTACACATGGGAGCTTAACTAAGGTTTTTGGGAAAAGCCCTAAGTAGGGGAGTGTTGTGAGAGGATTAATAGTGGTTAGTTGGAATTAGGGTTGAGATTAGGAGGGTGTTTTATGAACAATGTGAGTCAAGTGGAAAGGAGGGTGGAGTGCGTGCGTGTGTGTGATGGGATGGTATAAAAGAAAAAAAGGATTATTAGGGTTTCGGGGTTACCAACTAGGGTTTCCTTATTACATATGGAAGTTGAAGAGTAGGGTTGCGATGCTTGGAGTGGGTAGAGTGGAGTGATGGTATTGTAGTCAAAGGGGATTATAGGCTATGTATGGAAAATAGATTCTAGGGCCACATAGGGTTTTTAAGGGGAAACCATAATAATCGATGGTGAGCCTAGGTGGAGAATTGGGAAAGTGGGCCTTAACCAACATGCATGGGGGCTTTAGATTCATGGTGAGTAAGGTGGAAGATAAAAAAGAGGTCATGGATTCTTAGGGAGTATAGAGGTCATGGATTCATGGTTTCACTTATCTATTTCCAACACGTATTGATACTCACATCAAAAAAATAATCTTATCTATATCTAAAATATAATATTATTCACATCTAGTACAAAAGAACAAAGGAAACCACAACAAGCATCCATAGGCTAGTAACTACAGAAACCACATAAAATCTAAGGAACAATAGCTTATAGAACTACCAACTATGAAAAACAAAGCCACTCAAGACACACTAACCTTTAAATATTAACAGCCTTTATACAATAGAGAGAGAGGCATCGTTAATACTTTGTAGTGATAGCACATACAACATATAAAATATAATAGCAAATAGTCAAGATTCATATTTATAAAGAACTACATGATTTTAGACCACAACACTAATACAACATAAGATCATCAAAATAGCCATACAACTAAGACTCACAAAATACATGCCTTATTAAAAAACCCTAACATGCTCCAAGCATAACCATGATATGGAAAAAAACATAAAGGACTATTAGCTATGACTTTAAGAGTTTTTCCTAGCTTCCAAGATATCCTAGGAAAATAATAAGAAAGCACTTTCTAGAAGCTCTCGTATAATTCTTTCCTATATTACTAATGGAATAATCGAAGGACTAAGTAAAGAAAATAATTAAAGCACAAAATATTGGAAAATTACAACTTTTTTATCAAAATCATGTTAAACAATTAGATTTTACAATCCAATATGACAAACTAATCAATTTAATAAAAATGATCCAAAATAAGATAGAATTATAATTAAAAAGAAATTAAATCAAAATACATAATCAAATAACTAGAAAAAACCAAAAAAAATTTAAAAACGAATTCCAAGACTGAAGGGTCTCACACAAATATATAATTACGGACAACTCAAACCAGCTAATCTAAATTGATGATCTTAGAATGGACTTAAGGTTATTTCATAAAATTATATAAAATCAATTTCAAAATAAACAACTATATAAATGACCAATTTTCTAATTTTATTTTGAAAGTTAAGGTTTTAGCCCTAAAAATTCCATTTGGTCAAATCTTATTATTTCTTCAAATCGAAAGTTTAGTAATGAAAGTAAACCTTCTTTATAACATATGTTTGTAATCGATTGATCAAAAATAATAAAGAAAGGTGTAATTTAACACAATCAGGGTATATGAGCTTAAAATAAAAATTTTGTCAAATATTGCTAAAATATTTAAATTTTTTTTTAGAAATGATATTAGTTGTATTCTAATGCATTTTGATTCATTAATTTTATAAGAATAACTCATTGATCAATCCAGTTTAAATTTTCAAGAGTTTTAACCTAAAACTGTAGTTCCAATTGATTTTGGATCATTTTTCCAAATTAACACTTGTAACATAAAATTAAATAAATTTCTATATTATATAATTAATTTATAGGAAGTAGAATAGTTAGAATAATCCTAGAAATACAGACATAATCAAGTAAAAATTAAAATTCCAAATGTTAAACATATATAATAAAATTAACCCATCTAAATAAATCATACAACACCTATATATACTCAATTTAGTATCCAATTAAGCTTAATTAAAGCTAATCTATTCAAATTTGACCAACACAAAAGTTAATATTTAGGAAGATTATACCAAAAAATATTGCAAAATTAGAGTTTGGGTGGATTAGAAGAGCTTTGTCGAAGGTTAAGGACCAATCATCTATGGCTAGGTGATGCTAATAATGGTCATAGATCAAAGCGCGACCTACTAATTTTTTTATCATCGCGGATTCTTGTTGATGTCCACATCATTTTTTTGTTACTACTTTCCCCTAAAATTGGAGCTTCAAGAATGGCAGCCTATTGGTGTTTAAGATATGGAGTGACGGTGGATTAGCGTCGTGCTAAGTTAATGAATGAGGGAAGGAAGTACTGGAGTGGGGTCTTCTCAAGGTGGTTGTTATTACCGCCCATTATTGTTGTTCATCAATTTCTTAATGTTGGGGGTGGTATGATGTCGATGTCGTGGTAGTGGTTGTCTTGTAGTGTAATAATGAGGCTGAAAGTCAATGGAGAAGAGGGTAGGGGAGAAGGTCAGGGGTTGAGGTTGGATTTTGTTGTAACAGGAAAATGAGAAAAGGAAAGAAAATGAGGAAAATGGTGGGTTCATTCAGTGATCTTTTGTTTTAAACAAATTATCAAAATATAAGGAAAATAAAATAGCTTTTAAATTAAGGTAATTTTTTACATAAATAAATTTTTGGTAGAGTATAAGTTTATTCAATTAAACTTCGTTATTTTAAATAAATCAAAATGCTTTTTAAAAAAGAAAGATAATTTTAGAATAATATTTAAAATACATGAGATAAATTTATTTTTTATAAAAAATTTTGCTTCTTTAATTAATTTAAAATATTTCTAAATAATGTCGTGTGGAACCAAAAATAAGGAAAAATTGATTAAAATTAATATTGAAAGTAAAATAATGAATAATTAACGAAAATCTGTAAAAATTCTTAAGACCTTATTGTCCTTATAAAATTAAATATATTCAAAGGGGAAAGTATTTTCCATGGATAAAAACTGTATTTGAATTTACTACTTTGAAGAATTTTGTAATTTAAAACAATTTATTCATGCTACTAAAATATAACTCCAAATAAACTCATAATGATAAGATCAATTTATAATAAAAAATATATTTAAATAATAATATCAAAACAATGGAAAAATAAATATATTTTAAATGGAATTTGAATCATGAGTATTTAAATAAAACTATAGTCATGAACAAATTTATCTAGGGTTATCCACAATAACAAATGATTAAATAAATTTCAACATATATTAGTGTCCATAAAACATAAAATGAATTAAAATTTTAACAAGTGTATCAAGAATCATGATTTGAAGAAAATAATCTAATCTAGATAAAATTAAATATTGAAACTCATAAATTAAAACTAATATTTATAAAAATTAGGTTTCTAAGTAATGGGGTGCTTTATGTGGTCTCTTCTCAATATGATTTATGAGTATTTCTCTATTTTGAAAAAAATCTATGATTAATTTTACATCTCATAATGTAATTTTTTTTATGTGTGCTATGATGGCATGTTATATTATAGCAGCTTGTAACACCCCCCATTTTTTGCTGCTAAAATTGTTTCTTAAAACATGTTGTAGAAGTAGAAAACACTTACAAAATGGGGTGTTATCGTCATACTAGACATATGCTAAGCATCTGCAGCCTATCTCATATTAGATACAAGGCTCAACCAACACAACACTAAAATAAAAAAGTGCACTAATAATGATTTAATTGAAATGATTTTGAAATTTTTACAAGAGACCCTAACGGATTACAATCAAATTATTACAT
This sequence comes from Tamarix chinensis, assembly GCA_030549775.1. NCBI lineage: Eukaryota > Viridiplantae > Streptophyta > Magnoliopsida > Caryophyllales > Tamaricaceae > Tamarix > Tamarix chinensis. Next base: position 63,182,402 of record CM060176.1, on the reverse strand, counting down.
AATATATATTAAAAATGTAGAATTAAAAAACATGGGTTAGGGCATGAGGCCTAAAATAAATACCATGGTCCTCCATGGACCCTATCAAAATCGTTCAGATGACCTCGTTCTCAAGCCCCAACCTAACTAAGGTAGGCCCTTTACTGGTCATCTCTAAAAACCTGCACAAGGCCCTCTACTCATAGGAATAAGCAAGTGACTAAGCAAACGGGCACATCAATACGCTGCGTATTAAGTAAGCTAAGTTGCTCCCTCAATGTTCACAAGTATAAGAAACTGTCATACATAAATATGGATTACAGTATGCATCATTATAAGGCCATATGTAAAGATAAAAGTACATAATGTCATGACATCATGCATAATTCCAACTAATAGAATACTTCATTCATAAATTCACAATATTTTAACATAAGCATGTACACACTTAACGGTAAGGAGAACCAAGCAACCTCTAGGGTTGATTCCAATTAACAAAATCCTTACGTTGTACCATTAGTTCATCTATATAAGAGATAAGTGAGTCAATCCACCAATATTTCATTTCATAATCAAGTAATCAGGCCAACAATTAGCAAGTGTAACTACCAGATTTACTCAATTCCAACCAATCATACCATTACTTCCTTTCTTGAAAAATATTTGTCATTCTCTTAATCATCATTTATATTTGATCAATTACTTAATAAAAATATTTTATTACCATAGAGTGATGGATCGTGCACCACCCTATGTCTCATATACTAAAAGGCCTATCTAAAAAGGCACATAAAGTCCAAGTCAAAACCAATCACAAAGTAAACATAAGTCTAGGTCAAAGTCAGACAATATAGACATAAGTTTAGGATGAAGCTAACCACCTAGATAACCAGACCCTTTAGTAGCCATACCCCCTAGTACATTATAAGTGTCTAGAGTAGGTAAGGCACCAGAACCTCTCAGGATACTGTCTGAAGGCAAAGCTTGAAGGTACCAAAATGCCCCAAGATAAACGAATGCTTGGTAGCTAATCAAAGATTGGGTGATCCAGAATTATATTCCACTCAAATTTCTTTCTCTTTTAATGATTAATATTTTATTCATAAGGATAAGTGATCATACAAGGCCCATACAAACAAACAAGGTAAATCCCCGTACTAAACCATATTGATCCTTTTTATTTCCATTTTCCCCAACCATGTGGGATTACCATTTATCCTTAGCCAATCATATGGTTTGATTAATACCCCTATTGAATCCTACTACTCTTATCCCCATGTTATCACTTATCTTAAATGAGTTACACCTTTAACCTTTATGTTACTCATAATGTATGCCATAAGTTGTGATTTCTTTTAATCTCTTAATTAGGCCAATAATCTATGTTAAAATATTCATTTTATCCCATTAACAATCATGATATATTCCCAAACACAACCCCAAATCATAACCGAGCCACAAGGAAACAAATCATGCAAATTAGTAAAACTAGTAGATTTGTCTGGCCCAACTAGTCAATCAGTTGTACCAACCAGTTAATCGGTTCAACCTAACCTAACCATGCTGCCTTCAAACTGGTTGATTGATTTGGGCAAACAAGTCAAATATTCATAGACCATTAAACTGGTTTTGCCAAGCCAATTAATGGGTTTAAGTAGAGAGTGGGACCAAGGTCTCTACAGGAGCATCAATAGATGGGTTGGGTCAACCAGTCAATTGTTATAGGAACTAGTCAATCGATTTGACCTAACCAATTGATCGACTTACCCTGACACAGCTTTAATTCACAAATTTCATGTATATTCTTACACAAAATCATATCTACTCACATTAGAACTTGTATCAACATCAGCTAACATATTTCTAACAAGATTACCAAGGCTTTCTCACCATAACATCATCATAGCCTATTTTATCCATTGTTCATGCTCTTTTCTCAATTTATGTCATTTAAACACACAAATCATGCATAAAACTTCATTTTTTTATACCAACATATATCCAATAACAAAAGGTATCACCTTTCATACTAGAGCACATGTTAACATTTTAATAATAAGAATTACCTATTTGATGCTGGCTAAAATCTATTTAAAAATAGAAATTTCAGTTATATGAAAAAATTAAATTCTTGAAACCTTAAAAACAACAAATATTAAACTCAAATATTATACCAAAACTTCATCAAAATTTGAAAGTTAAATAGAAAGAGAATGAGGACATACTATTGAGATAGAATTGAGAAAAAACTCAATTATAGCACTTAATATTTTCCTAAAATCTAATTCTTCCTTACTTAACAATTGAAACAAGATATAGGTAAAGGTAGAATAAGGGGAGTGTGCAAATAAATTTTCAAGTGCTCGAATTGTGGAGGGAAAAGTAGAGAATGCAGAACTGAGAGGAATTTTGGTGGCTGAAAGAAGGTGTAATGTAGGGAGGATTGGAGCTATTTATAGCTAAACAATCAAAGGAAACATTGAGGATTCAGAAAGCAAGTCAAAATCCTACTTTTGACCATTTAAATTATATCATAATGGACTGATTCGCCTAGGATTTGCTGACCTAGTCTTCTAAGCTCAATTCATGAATCTAGGGAAGTCAGATTAAATAGGTTAGAATTCCCATACATAAATGAAGAGATGGGAGTTTAAAATGAAAGGAATCATCCAGCTACTTAGAAGCATGCCTGATGTTGAAGCAATCAATCTTAGAACTGAACAGACGAGAGAGGAGGAAGATGACAATGGCTATGGTCAAGCTAAAATTGATGCAATATTTTAGGTTAAACACATCATGAAAATGGTTAGGAATCACTTAGGAATAATCAGTATAAGTTGTCAGAGTTCCATTTTATTGTAAGGGATTTTTTAGAAAAATCTAACTCAAAAAATATGACCAGCTCAACAAACCATTAGATTGGTTTAGGTCGAATTTTCACCCAGTAGTTGATCAGTTTGGTCAAGGAACTTAATTTTGCTAAAATGAAAAACCAGTTGATCGATTCATGGAGTCAGTCGACAGGTTTGTCTATAAAAATCAATAAATTTCATTTTCCAACATGTCATATTTTATTCCAAATCAAATCATAACTTTAAAATAAAATCAATGATCCAAAATTTGGTAAAAAAATCTCATCCATCCATTACACAAAAATGTGGGGTAGTACATAGGTTGTGTTCCCTCAATATGGTAACATACTTATACTACACTATTTCAATTCTTGTGTAGGTTTCTCGTGCTTTGCTTATGGGAGTTTGAGAGTGTTGAGTCCTTGGTAAGCTCAATAGATGTTTTAATTTAGATCATTGTGATCTAAAGTTATATTTTATTTTGTTCATCTAGAGCTATGCTAGATCTTTTGATCTTATATTTATTTTCCATATAGTTTTTCAAGTCTTATATCGATATCATTTCAAATGATAAACCACACCTATATCTTAGGATCAAATTTTACTCTTTTTTGTTTAGTACCCGGCATGAAATAGGTAATGGTTATACCTTTTCTATGTGGGATGTGGTAGTAAAACTCTATATTTCTTATTTAAATTACATAAAAAATATTTTTAAAAAATTATGGCTATAATTATGGAGGTGTTACAATAATACACACCATAAGAAGAGGCCATACATATCCCATAATGTAAATGAAAAATGATTATATAAGCACATTATTCATGATACGAAATGAATCAAGAGAAAAATCATATTAGAGTTCTATATAAGGTGGTCATACATATATGGTTTCTTAGTTATATTAGGCTTAGTAAACCCCATTATTAATAGCTAGTGGAATGAGACCATGAAATAAATCTAAGGTATAACACTCATGACCATTATTATCATTTGATGGAATAAACTAGAACAACTCCTATGCTATAGCACTCCTCATAATTGATCTTGTCCGATGAAACTATGACATCCCATTATTCTCTAACCCTAATTAATATATAATTAAACTCATAATATATTTTCAAAACTATTTAAATATTGATTTTCCAACCATTCATATTAAAATTCACTCTTCCATTGTTTATTTTATTCGTTTGTAGAAAGTCACATTTTTATAATTCCTTTGATATACTCATTTTGAAATGTTTTTAACTTGCCAAATATTTTTAACCCATTCTAAATTATTTCTATGGTTACCAGCTATTTCCATACCATTTTTGTTTGTCTATTCCTTTTGAATCATTAAATTGAAGAAAAAAATATTTATTTGAATGTATGTTTTTTTTTCAATTTGATTAGTTGGAGCTTCTAACCAACTCTAAGGTCAAATATTTGATTTTATAAAATCACTTTGCATAACCTTATACCAATTCAGACCTTTCCTAATCTATTTTCTACATTTATGAAAAAAATACGTTTGTGGTTTACCTGATTTTTATTTTTTGTTAGTTTTCCATCCATCAAGCTTTAAACCAAATGATACTTAATATTGTTATGCAATTCAAATTTTTCCACACATTCATATAATATTTCAAGGTTTTTGGAATTTATTTTCTACTTTTTAATGAATTCCTTTTTCTATCCTTATAACTTATTAAATTCAAAATAAAATTTGTTAGTCAACTCTATGTTGACCCATGATCTATTGATCCCCCCTTAAATGAAAAAGATAATGCTTTTGACTTTTTTCTGCCTAGCTATCATCCACTAGACACTCTAAAATCCAATTACCTTACAACCTCACCTAATCGCTTACATGTCTTACACGCTTAACCATTCTTTAATCAAGTGAACAACAAGCTAAGCAAACCTAGTGCACCTCAATCATCTAATTTCTGTTCTAGATAGATGAGGGAGCCTTTTTATCTTTCCTTAAGCCTTTAATCTTTCCCCAATAATTATTTTCAGGTTTTCACCAAAAAATTGCTAAATATACCTTATTGTTTCCTTCATTCGCTATTAATCTTTTGTTGTTGATGTTGCCACTCTCAAGTCCCCTTTCTTTAATTTTTCAGTCTCCTATTTCTTTTGATTGAATATTTATATTTCAAACTCTATTAATGGACACCAATAGCCTACTATTCCCTCACTTTTTCCCCTTGAGATTTTGGCGCCCTAAATCTATTTATATTCATACTTGACTTCAGCTACTAATAATTTCTTCCAAATATTGGGTCACTATTAAGGGATATTACTCATTATTTATCCTCTTTATATTTTATTTTATTTATTTATTCCATGTTTCTCTCCATGTCCCACCCTTTTTCCTTCAAAGTTCCCTAGAGTTTGAATGGTGTTTGGAGCCCCACACTTTTACCTGCTTACCATTTTTTACATGTGACTTCTATTGTGGCTAATTTGTTTCAAAATTTGGGCCTCTAATTGCCCACATACCTTTCCATATTTATTGATTATTTTTTTATGAATAATCTTCTTGCAACTTTTCCTTCTTTTAGAATTGATCAATCCTAAGTGTCCCTTGCTTTACAATCCTATTTGGCAACCACTATTGGCCATTTCAATATGTTGTTGCTTACTTTCCTCCCTATTGGCTTGTTGTTTCTCCTTCTTATTATTTCCTATTTTTCTCCATTTTCTTCCCCAAGTTTCATTACCGTAACCTTTGTACACATACTTTAAGTGTAGGAGGTTAAGGTTTTATTAATGGTGTGGCATTTCTAAGAAAAATACCGCCCAACAATTGGCCCTATATTTAAAGCTAAGGGTGATTACCCCACCTTCTCCCTCAATTTACTTTCAATATGTTTATATGTAACTCTTTCATAATATATTTAGTAAAGGTGATCAATCATAAGATACGAAGGGATGGCTATTTAGGAATAATTATTATTTTTCCTAGAACATTTTTCCAATCTAAGTAAGATAATTACTTCGCTAAATATAGAATTTAAAATTCTTTTGTTTTGCTTTAAATCTTATTACTATGATAGCTTGATTATTGCTTTTAATAGTGCATGATCTTGAGCCTTTGAGATTTGTATTCATGTATTTTGTGTGTGTTCTCATAATGTTGTTTATAAGTACCATATTAGGCCATACTAGTGTTATTTGTATATAAAATAATACTTGAAATGCTTTGTATAATTTTCTAAGAATAATATCATATAAATTATCATGTGATTAAGTGTCCTTGTGGATACCATGAAAATTGAATGAGTTTTGGCAAGTTTTCTTTAGGGTGGCTTCAATCTTTGGGTTGTTAGAGCACCAAATGTTTGTTTTAAAAATTAAAATTTTGTATGTAAGTTTGTTTCATTGTGATATAGTGTTGACATTTTATTGGAAAGTTATGGAGGTTATTTGAGGGGTAGGAATTTTCTTGCATGAGTCCTATTGAGGAAATTTTTTTAATTTTAATGAAAATATTTAAAAATAGATGTTAATATTATATTCAATAGTCTTAAACATATAAAGTCATATAAAATAATTCATGGTTCGGAGTTATAGAGGATTTAATATGCATTTATTAAGTTTTGAGGTGTTCTAAGGGTATTTTGGTCTTTTCACCATTAATAGAATCTTCTTAAGCTATCTTTAGCTTCAAGATAACCTTAAGGGCTCCCCTAAGTGAAACCCTTAAGTTGAGCGCCTTTTTTATTTGTTTCCATTATTATTAAGTTATGATTCAATGTTCTCATGATCTTTCATTTTTCATTATATATGGGTTTTTTTCAACCATCCTTAGTGTAATCTTGATTTCATAGATAAATTAAAACTATTGGAATGAATTCACATACATGATGAATGGACACTAATGATGATAAATGTTAAGCATTTTGTGAGACCTTGACGTTAAGTGTTTTCATGGTATAAATTGAATAAAATATTAATATTATAGTGAAAGATGGCATAAGTTAGGACTAAGAAATTTTATCCATTTAACCAAAATAATAGTTGTCCCTAGGATTTGTATGCCATAGTAGAGTCTATATGTCGATTTTCCTAGTTCTATTAGAACTAAAATGACTCTATATCTACTATATACTAGTATATATCACTAGTCTATAGAGGGTACGCATACATAAGGATTATTTCTCTAATTTTGAGATCTATAGGAGTGTTATGCTTTAGAAGGAGTTATATATTGTTAATCTTGTTTGAGCTTGATTTAATGGATGAAACACAACTACTAGAGTGAATTCACATGAGTGATGAATGGATAATAATGATGATAAATGTTAAGCATTTTGTGAACCTTCAATGTTAAGTGTGAAGATGATATCTATTGGATAAACTAGTAATATTAAATTGAAATATCACATGAGTTCAGACTAAGAAATTTTAACCATTCCACCAAAATAAATATTTGTCCCTCGAAGTTTCATGTCCCAAAAGGAGCTATATGTCGGCTATTTTAGTTTTGTAAGAACTAGAGTGGCTCTGAATTTACTCTATACTAGTCTATTCCACTAGTCTATAGAAGGTATGTATACTTAAAAATTAATTATCCATTTTTGTTTTCCCTAGGAGATTTATACCCTAGAAGGAGTTATATATAATTAATCATGGTTCAATCAAAACTAGAGTGGACTTATATCTACTCTATACTAGTCAATTCTACCAACCTATAGAGGGTGAACATACTTAAGAGTTAGGTGTCTAGCATTATGGTCCTTAATGTATTGCCTTGGAAGGAACTTTATGTCATATATTTGTTCCATCGGATAGAAAATAATGGTCTCCAAGAGTTTCATGCTTTGAGATGAGCTTTATTTTGTTAAGCACCCATGGTATTCAATGTTAATAAGAATTTAACAATATGACAAATAACTAAAGATAATACCATGAATTGCACTCTAAATTTCATCTTATGTTATCATTATTTTTATCATATAGATATTCTTATGTTATCGCCATATTGTATGGGTGTTAATTATATTATGTGAAGTTTGTAAAATTAATTATATGACTCTATATGCAAGTACTGATGTGTATGTTTTATGAACACCTAATGATGTAGAAGCATTTGAAGACTTTGAAGATTAACTTATGAAAAATTTTGGAAACAATAAAAGATCAAATTGTGAATAAAATTATTTAACTATAAATACAGATTTCATTAGAATGTTTATTGATTAGGAGTCCAAAAAATTTTTAGATCTCAAATCTAAGCTTTCTACACAATGTTATGATCATTTTATCATACGTCTATCAGGCTGAATTTTTGTGCGCCAATAGATGAAGTGTGTCATAATTTACACGATGTGAATACCATTTTCATTTCATATTTATTAAATAGAGTGTTATTAAATTATTGAAAATTTTTGTTAGGATATTATTTCATTAATTAATTTTCTTAATCTTTAAGAATCAAGGCTAAGTTTATCTTTAATCTCATGATATGAGTTATCATATTAAGATTTTGTTAGTATTTATTTATTATTATCTTAGGATTTAGTGTGTTGCTATTCATGAGTACTATTCACAAAATAGAGTCATAAATAGTGCGTTGTTCATTACAAAGTTTTTATCTTATTTAGATTTATTTGGTGAGAATGTTATATGAGAGGTGGATTTCAGCATATATATATCTCATCTAAACTGACATGATTTTTTCATGATGGTGAATTTGGAGTTTTAAGAAAATGTGTCCTTGAGTTTTTCTCTATTTTATCATGTGTGAATGATAATTTGAAAACCATTTACACCTTTCTTGTATGGTCTTATACAGATATATTCATTTGGATCTAATTGTGAAGCCACAAAATTAGATGGGTTTGATGATCTTGAACAATGGTTATAGGTTTGGAAATGGAGATTGGTTTAGATTTGGGAGAAATAGAAATATATGAGTGAATCATCAACAAATATTCAGCAAGAAATGTTTAAACTTTGAATTTTTTTCCAAGAACATATTAGAAGGGGTTTCTAGATAGTATTACTCTAAGAAATTACTAAGATGAAGATACTATCTTACACAAGAGAAGGTTTTAGCTAAAATAGCTTTACTATCATTCAAATCCATAGTTGGTGTGTATAAGGGTTGGTCTTGAGTTTTTATAAGACACATAACTAGATTTTTATAACCAATCAACTAATTACATGTCATTCTAACTAATACAAACATTGAACTTGACCACAACAATCATTAGTATCAATTATCTCTAACTAAATTAGTTTTAACTCGTTATTACCATGTACTAGTATCATATACCTAATTGTAAAATAGTTGTAAAACCCTCAAACAAACATGATATGTGACATGATTTAAATGATACTAATTACAATATTACAAAAATTAAACTAGGTAACATACATACATGAAATAACAAGCTATAAAATCCTAATTTATATAAAATGATAACATAGGGTATATATTAAGTTCATCAATAACAAGGTCTTTGTGTAAACTTGTTATCTTATCCTCTATGTATGTCATAGCATTAATGTTTGATTGTCTTGTACACGTAAGTTGTCATATGTGCCTTCAATTTATAAATGTCTTCTCCTTAGAAACATGTAACATGCTAGGAAAAACATCTCAAAGTATTTTCATTTGAAATATTATCAAACATATAAAAGATGATTGGTTCCATTATTCAAAATGCTAATTCCTCAATATTAGTAACATCATGAGATACTCATATATCATTCTCCCCTAATTAATATTTTTTTTTACAAATTTGTGTCATCATAATGTGGAGACAAATCACATACATTAAAAGTTATTGAAACTCCATCATAAAATTTAGAAAATCAAGTGCATAAGCATTATCTCCAAATTTTCTAAGCATTTTAAATGATCCATCTAATTTAGGAATTTGTTTATTTTACGTAAATAAGAAAATCTATCTTTACGTAAATGTAACCATACCTGATCTCCTAGAGAAAATACCTTTTGAACTTGATGCTTATTGGCTTAATCTTGATACCTTACATACATATTTTCAATGTTTTCTCAATTTGTTGATGATTCTTGTAGAAATTTCAACTTGATCCTTAGCTTCATAACTCCTTAATTAGCCTTCATTCAAGGAACCCATGTTGATAAAAAATAGTTATTTTTGAATGATTTCAATTTTAGGTAAACTCAACATGAGAAACTTGTTATCCCAATCCTTAGTACAGTTACTTACTATACCTCATAATAATTTGCTAATAGTTTGACCTAATACCTCCATTTGACCATTAGTTTGTGGTTAGAGTTGTAATACCCCATCCCAAAATCCCTCAAATTGTATTTAGAAGTATGTTAATATAAAATAAATGTGTTTTCATTTTGAAATGGACTTGAAATTCTAATTAAAAATTTAATTTCAGGTGTACCAATCAACTGGTTTATATAACTGATCGATTGATAGGCTGAGGAAATTAACATTCTTGTTCTCAACAAACCAATTGACTGGTTTACCTAAACTAATTAACTGGTTGTCTTGAGATTTCATTTCCATTTCCATTTTTTATTTTGATTTGAACTTCACTCTAATGATTATGAAAACTTTTTATTTGAGTCCAATTATGCTAATAAGCATTTTCTAGAGCTTTGGTATTATTTTCACATTATTTAGATCATTACATGATTCTAATTGGCCAAAATTTTCCTAAAAGGCACTTTTGAAGTAGGCTTTACTTTTTCTCTTCCTCTTCACCTCTCCCTCTCTCTTCTAGTGGCTAGGACTGTTAGTTTGACTTTGAGCACCATACCCTAACTTGCCAACCCACCACCATGCTCATTTTTTACTGCACTCAACACCCCAGCCCATTAAGTTAACCCTCACTTCTTGGCTTACCCACACTGAACCTCACTAGTCTCATCCCTTTTTATCCTAAGAATGTTCACCAGCCTTGCCTCTATACTTCTATTTTGATCCATTCTCGTTGCTCATTTGTGTTCTTTTTCTCTTCTCCCTTCTTCTTGTGGAAAATTTCCCCAAGTGGTGGGCATCCATTCCGTTTTCCCTCTTTATCCCTCTGGTGAGAAAATTAGAGGCTTTCTCTAATTTTTTTTTCCTTTCATTTTGTAAGCATTATGTTCCTTTCACTTCTTCTAATCTTTTTTTAGTTCTCTCCTACTTTCCTTAACCACTGAAGAATTAAGGTTGAGAATAATTGTTGATTTCAAATATTTCCTTACCACATGGTTTTTGAGGTAAAGGTGGTGTTTTGTGTTCTTCTTCTTATTCTATCTTTTTTTTCAATTTTGAAAGATGATTTTTAATGTTTTTTACTTTGATTATCTTAGGAATTGATATTCTACTAGATAAGCCATTTAGTAGGAGTATTATGCTAGAATAATTGCTTCAAGGTAAGACATTCGTATATTTAACATAAATAGGTTTCTATGGTATATTGGGGTTATATTTTTTTGGTTCTTAGATGAGTATGATATAATTGTGTTCTTTGATATGAGCATGTGGTATGATTCTACCCAAGTTAGTGATCTTGGAATTTTCTGATTTTAAGCATAAAATGGGTTGTTTGAGCATGACTTGTTTAAGTATGCACATTACCAAGTATCGATATAAGTCTATGTGTGAAAAATGTGTTTTTATGTGTGTTTTCATATAGAAGTATGATAGGATTAATATGGTAATGTGTGGTAACTTTTGTGTGTGATTTATAAGTTGTGGTAGTGTTTTAATAAGACCAATCAATCAGTTCCTCAAACCCATCAACTAGTTTTATGAGCAGTTAAATGATTTGGAGTTTTAGATTGTTTGGTCGTGAGAGTAGTTGATTAGTTGATAAACTAGTTGACTTGTTTTGATGAAAATTTGATCAGTTTATCAAACCCATCAACCGGTGTCTCTGTAGACCAAAAATATTTAGTCTCTATTTAGACCCATCGACTGTTTGGACCAAACCAATTGAGTGGTTACTATAACTAGTCGATTGGTGAGTCAAACTCATCCACTAGTTTCTGTGTAGGCAAAAAGGGGTTAGTCTCTACTTAGACCCATCGATCGGTTGGACCAAACTATTTTAGTAGTTACTATGACTAGTCAATCGGTTAGTTAAACCCATTAACTAGTTCCACTACAGGCCAAAAGGGGTTGGTCTCTACTTAGACACATCGACTGGTTAGTATAAACTAGTTAAATGGTTCATATGAACAGTTGATTTGAGAGGCCCACCAATTGACTAGTTCCTAGGTGTTGTTATAGGCCAGGTCTGGTATGATCAGACTAGTCAACTAGTCTAAACGATTGGTGTGGCTGGAAGCCACCTGGTGTGTTATAATTTATTGTGTTTCTCTTAGGCCTTTCATGTTGATACTTCCATGTGTTTACAATAATTTAATTATGATTTCAATTATGATTGACTTGATTTAATAAGACATGACTTTCTTTAAGTTTGGTGTCATCTCTAAACATCTAACTAGTGGCTTTCATGTCTTGTTAATTAGTTTGGTGTCATCTCTAAACATCTAACTAGTGGCTTTCATGTCTTGTTAATTAGTTTGGTGTCATCTATAAACACCCAAAAGGTGGCTTTAATTCCGTGTGATATGTTTTGCATTACCACTTGGAAACATCAAATTTGTTTAAGTAATGGACTTTACTTGTGTTTGCTTTTATCACTTGAAAACACCAAATTTGGTTAAATGATGGATTTTCATTATTTTTGGTGTTGTCATTGGAAACACCCAATTTGCTTATATGTGCACTTTGTTGTGGAATGTGATATCATTTGTACATAAATTAATGGTTTAATATTTCATTCGAGCCTTTTTCTCTAGCACTCCGGTTCGCTATAGGGAGTTAGTGGGCGGGTCACTCTTGGTTATATTTTTCACTAAGTACCTATTTCCTTCTCTAACAGGTTATATTTTTCACTAAGTACCTATTTCCTTCTCTTTGATGTATAAGAGTATACTATGGTAGGCTAACATGGCTTCGATATCTAGTTTGAGAAAGTGAGGTATCCTAGTAAAAGCCCCCTAGCATTTCATATTGACCATTTCTTAGGCAAGTGTGGTTTCCCAACTTTTATTCCTCGCTGTGGTGGGTGAGGTATCCAAATACAATCCCGCATGGTGTACTTTGACCACGTGTGATGCTTGTGGTATCCCGATTTGTGGTAGGTGCACTTGATGTGTGGTGGGTGTGGTATCCCAAAAGAAAGCCCCTTCATTTTATCTTAACCTTGTGTGATATGTGTAGTATCCCATTTTGATTATTTGTGCTACTATGACTTTTGTTTATAGTGTAGAACTGGATGTGATCGAACGAATTATCTTATTAACTGGAAATTGTGTGGTCACTAAAGGAAGAATTCTTATAGTGTTTATTTTGTCTAAATTGCATGAAATACTACATTTTTGTACTTCCATAATTCCATGTAAGAATGACATGTCGTATAGATATAATATCACCTTACTATCATGTGACTTTAATGTGTTGAATGAGCCTTAACATATTTTAGGTAATGTGTTTTACCAGTACTTCATCGTATTAATACTACGCTCGTGTGATCACAGTGATGATTCGGCTTCTGGTTTAGGGGTCGAGGATAATTTGTAGGGTTATGAATCTTAGTTAGAGTATGTTGAGGGTGACGATGTGAGCCATTAATGGGCTATTTCTTGGGGTTGGAGAATTATAATTATGCCTAAGAGTTAGGCTAACTAGTTATTTGCATTTTACCACTATCTTGGGATTTTTTTTTATATTTTTGGTTATTTAAACTCTTGGCTAGATTTCCTATATTTGATTTTGTATACTATCAAGTTCATTTTACCTATAATATTATTCTAGCCTTCATTATCTAGCGTCGTCATGTTATTGCTATGAGCATGCATTCTTTTGTTCCTTGTTTTGTTTTTCCTTGCATCAAACATGGATTAGGTGATGATCACACCTCCCTCATGGTTGATGTGGCCATAACATTCCCAGATTTTGTTTCAAACACTTCCGCATTATCTTAAAAATGAAGTATTATGGTACAAAAATTAGTGGTGTTATAGGTTTAACTCAAGACCAAGACCACTAAAGCCATTAGCTAACCATTTGATGGATCTATTATACCAAAATAGGTCTTGAGAAGATCGGTTATGATGACCAATTGATTGGTTAGGGTGAAACAACCCTAGCAAATGCACATACACATAATTAAATTTCATAATCTCTACTCAATCAGTTCGAGCATCAAGCTCAAGTCATTTAGGGTTTGTAACAAGCAGGATTCATGAAGCACTATACAAAATACCATAATCATGCTGATAATCTCTATAAAACCATACTTACACTTCATAGACTTAATAAGAATTAGAAAAAAAAAACATTTATCTTACCGAGATGTTTAGAATACCTTAGACATTAATTTTCCAAACCATATTTATGAGGCTTATGCATACAAGACAACACATTAATCTTGTAACCAACATCTCCATTATTTCAACATTTGCTTGCTCTATACATTCTTATCATTAGAACCTATATTTCCTATATAAGGTCAAAATGTTCCATAAGGTATTCCAAAAGTAACTCAAAAATTTTACATCTATATCTAACAAAATACTTTTATAAATACCATGAAGTCTCACAACTTCTTTAAAGTATAAAATAGAAACATGCACAGCATCATCAATTTTATGACATGTTATAAAATAAGTCATTTTAGAAAATCTATCTACCATCACCATAATAGAATATTCACCATGTATAGTTCTAGGTAACCTTAATATAAAGTTCATAATAACAATTTTGCATGGTTAAGTAAGCACAGATAAGGGTGTGTATAAACATTTATGAAAGAATATTTTACTTTTTCAAACATAAAATATCGGTTTACTATTTCTTGTACACCGTTAATCATGTGTGGCCACTATAAATACTTCATGTACCTCTTTAATAAGTAAATCTCTAGTACTTTACCTAGGTACACAATCTATCACACCCCATTTTCTCAATAAAAATTTTCTTGTCCAAAGACAATGCAAAAACATTAAAACTAAATTTATAAAATGTTACCATGACACTAAACATTAAAGAGGTGTGGTCATTAACATAAACCCATGCTCGATTAAGGGCTAAAACATTCAACCAAATATAAGCACAAAAATTAAAGATAGTATAAGGGAGAGTGATATAGGAGCATCTCTTGAAAACTATCAATCTTCTTTTAATAATAATGGAGATCAAGAGGAAATATCATACATGGAGATAGAACCAATTATGCATGAAAATTCATATACTTCTAATGTTTTGTCAAGTGATTCTTCTTTTAGGTATTGTATATGTTTGCAAGAAATTTATGAAGTGCATGATGGTTGAAGATCATTGACGTAGAAGAAAATGGCAAGGAATTACAAGATTACAAAGTGCAAGGAAGAACAAGGCTACAAGACTATAAATTTTTATCATATATGATTACATCTACATATAGCATTATTAAGTTATGTAGCTTTGTTATTTTTATTGTCTACTTTGTAATTCTTGTAAGTTTGTCATTGTAACTTTATATGTAAGCCATAGAACATGCATTAGTAAGGTTAAATCATTAATGACGCTATTAATGTGCTTCTTAATGAAAAGGCTTGCAATGATCCATGCCCATAAATACTTGTACTTAAATGATTCAAAACACATTATGTCATGAAATGAAAAGTTCATTCAAAACTTAGGAGATAGTTGCACGAGCGAGTGTTTCTTCTTCTTCTTCTCTTCTCCTTTCTCAAGTGTGTATTGAGAAGTAGAAAGGATGATCAAGGAGGAAATAGAAAGTTCTCATTATATTAGTGAGATCTTAGATTAGATATACTCAATTCTATCATCAATTGACAACAACCGCAGTATAAATACTTGAAGTTAAGGGTTTGGTTTCTATTTTGCATTTTTTTAGCCCTTCAAACAAGGTCCTGAAGTATTGTAGAAGATTTGGAGATAATATTCTGCATCAGAGATAAAAATAAATATGGGGATAAGATAGAGATATTCAATATATAACATGATAAGATTACAAACCAAATGTAGGAACATATCCAAGAGTTCAGGTAATAAAAATAAAAGCATCCCAACATAATGGATATGTAATCGAGCTAATTAGCCTAACTCTCTAACACAATAAATTTTTCTTAAGATATGACCATACATAGGCCCCAACAAGCTATTTAAACTTGCAAACCATCATCTACTACTCAAAACAAAAGCCAAATTAACATAGTAACAACAAAATGTAGTATCAGTACAGTGAAGTACTACTAAAACAACTCTATTCTATAACATGGCAAGGGCTCATGCTACATCTAGAATTCACATTAATCATGGTATAATAAACATTATAGAACACTTTTTCATGGCATGATGATAATAAGAACATGATGATTGCTTAAGTCACAAGCATAAATAACCCATATTATCATTTTCTGTTCTATGACCACAAAATGCAATTACTAAGATATTCAAATGACACACATAAACCACTACCATGAATGTGGGTCGTGGAAGTAGCACAAGGATACATAGGTTGCTAACATGGATATAGCTTAAAACTAGAGCACCGATACCAATATTGGTGTTTGTAGGCAATGACATCAAACAAAAACATGGGCATACCCTCCAAACTATATCATCAATCCTAATATAGATGTTTATAGGCAATTCCACCATATACAAACATGGGCATACGCTCCAAACTAAAGCACTGATACTAAAATGGGTATTTGTAGGTAATGACACCAAATGCAAAATGAGGCAATCCAAATCTTCTACTTGGGTGTTTAGGCAATTACACTAAATGTAAGTGATAAACCCACCAATCATGGAGTCTTGTCTACATGAGAACTAAAACCATGATGATATGCCATAGTGTTATTCCTAATCCCACCTACAAGCTATAACCTAGTAGTGGGAAAGATACTGAGTGAGAGGAAAAGAAACTCCACTAATCATGCCATACAGTTTATATAAGAACTAACAAAATGATGGTTTTCCACCATGTTATTCTTATGCCCACATACAAGTTGTAACCATGGATCTAAGATTCCAAAAAAGTTTCCCAAAAAACTTATAACAAGATAACATGACTTTATAAAGTTTCCCAAAAAAAATCTAACAAGATAACATGACTTTATGCCGAAAAACCCTGATTTATAAAGTCAATCTATTACACATGAAACATTTTAAGTTGAAAAATCATCCATTAGGTTCTCATCGACTTGCACATAGACATTTAGGTCATTTGCTCATGTGAATAAACATCACCTATGAAAAAGATGGTCACTAAGCTACATACTAAGTAAGGTAACAATATAGTCGAGTAAAAGATACAAATAATTAAATGAGTTTAAAGATGAAAATAAGCATAAATTCGATACATATAAAGTAATACAAGGTAATTATTAGTCCATATTGAAATATTAGATATAACATATTTCATTATTTTATTTACGTTGAGTTTAGAAATCCTATTATTTTAATCTAGTGAAATGGATTAAAGCATCTCTCAAGGATAACACAATCAAGCTGCTATTATTGTTTGTGTAAGAAAGGGAGGGGATTTGTAGTGGTAGTTGAATGTTTGGGGGTAGAAATAGAAATGTTTTCTATTTTTAAGGGATGGGAAATGTAAAAAAAAATGTCTGGTACTTAAAGAGAGTTAATGGAAGAAAGGTCCTAAGGGGGATGTGCTTCACTAGATGTGGTTAAATGGTGGGAATTGGCTGCATTGGTTTTAAACCAAAGGTATAGGTAGGGAATGAAAGGTTTAGTTGGTGGTTCCAGTGTAATTTTCATGTGTATTGCCTATGATTAAGGGATGAAGGGAAATAGGTGGTTTTGGTAGAGCTTTTCATAGTTAGGGTGAAAGGGTTTTGTGAGTTTGATGAAGAGGTAAATATATCACGATGAAATATGGCTTATACAAAAGATTGGGAAACCCAGGAAAGCCAAAAAGGGAAAGAGGTATACCAAAATTCGGTAGCTCAATTGCAAAATAAGGGTAACA